>CM066997.1:7454449-8095099 GCA_033977485.1 Hydrangea macrophylla
TGTTCCTCCAGATGGCTAGTATGACATTGTTTTCCAAGGGAAGAACATTTCATTGATGTTCAAGTATGCCTAGGAACATAGAAAGTGTATCTAAGAAAAAGTATTGAAGTAGTGTCTCTATGTGTGCTCGACCGTTGTGCGTGTGCATTGTGCATTGTACTTTGTACATGTTAGACCTGCTGTAACCCAACGGAAAGAGTTGATACAGAATATGAAAGTTATTCGCTAGGCCAGAGCTTTTCTTTTTATGACGAGAGGATCTCGGTCCTCTCCAAGGCAGAACCAAATTACCTGACACGACCTGACAGAGTTAATCCCAGATCTGTGACCGGTGGTTCCAAGGGGATTTATACACTTCTGTGAGGGTTCAGACTTGCAACTTGGACCGCATGAGACACTTAGGCTTAGCACTGTTCTTTATATCACAAGGGTTACATTCACATAAAATAATTGTATTTGGCTAAAATGCAGCAGTGTAGATATTAGATTAAAACCAACTTTTGAGGAAAGCACAATTTCTTGTCAACAATTGGGGACAGAGAGATATCTACTTAAATGTCTGTCATGTGCACATTTCAAATAATGAGAATCCATTGAAGCTTTCTGGTAAAAGTTTTATGAAGGTCTTTTGGGTATACTCAATTGCAACAGCTTCATAAGCATCTCCAACCGATATGTTATTTGCTTTTTGGCATGTTGGAACGGTAATTTTTCAAGGAGTTGCAATCTCTTTCAAATTTGGCATTTGTGCTCCAGTGTCAAATTTGATATATCAGAAGGCAATATTAGTTTTATATTTTTAAGAATATTTTAATGCTTTGGCTCCCACAATAAGGTTGCAAACATTCATGAAAGACAAAAACAACAAAGTACATGTAAAAAAAGAAAATTAACTTTAAAATTTGAAGATGTCAAATTGTTATAAAAGCCTTCACATGAATTTGGCATATCCTCAAATTTGAAGTTGGAGATGCTCTAATCAAACACCACATAACAGGTAGCATTGGGTTCATGTTTTTCCTTTTGTTTTTGGTTCGGTTTCCCCCACCCACAAACTCTGCTACAGCTTTCAACTTTACCGACTTCAGAGTAGCTCTGCAATATTACTAATGCAATACTATTATTGTGCAGCTGTGTGATAACTCAAAGATGCTTCCCATAGAGAACGCTATGCTTTCCATGTTTAAATCCCAAATACTTCAATAATTATACCCCACACATTACTACCGATTACTACCACAGCATATAGTACAACTATTAAAGTATTTAAAAATCAAATTTAAAATTTAGATGTAGCAAGTGTTAATGTTCTCATATGCCCTAAACAGGGTACCGAATGCACTCACAGCTCACATGCAGTTGGGATGATTGGCTGCAATCTATGCTATACTATACCACTTAGAGCACAAGACTTTCAATATTCAACATCTAGACTTCCAAATCCAATAGCCAAGAGATGATATCTTCACATGATGCTCACAAGGCTTGCACGCGTACGTAAACACAATCTATAGTAACGCATCCCACAACAAAATACATCTAACATAGATTCGCCGACAATGCTATAAATACCAAGTAATAACAATGTACAAGGTACGTATAACATCCAATATAACACTAGCAACACAAAATCACCTAATCTTAAGACGCAACCAAACACTGCTAATACTCTGGTACAAGCATGCATATATATATATATATATATATATGAAACCAGGTAGCCCATAAGCATGAAACCCAAATTCATATCCAAATAGAGAAACCAAAACACTAGAAACACCAGAAACAAAATGAAAGCAAGGATTTTGGCAAATACAGATCACAATCACATCCTGAAAAACTCACGCTGCCCAATTGTCCTGACAGAGAAAAAACAATTTAGCTTTCTCTAAACCTTCTTTTTGTCTTTCAATGGCCCTCTTGGAATCTTACTCAGAACCTTGGCATCAAACACTGCATACTGCTTCTTGATCTCTATCATTGCCTTCTCTGCCAAGGGATCAATCTTGTCCTCGTACTTCTCGTAAAGGACGGGCAGCGTGTGCAAAAGTACAAAAGCTGTTTCATCAAAATCCCACTCAGTCAAACATAGATAAATGGTATTTTAGGTCGGAAAAAAATCTGGAAATTTTTATCCTCCTTACATATATAGAACAAGGTCAAGAAATTGCACCAACACCCAACGATTGATAGAACCCACAACCCAGCGATAACCTGATAACCAAAACCACAATCACTTAAAAGCTGATAGATAAAAAACATGTTAAACACATAGTAGTTGCAATGTTAAATCTCAGAGGGGGAAAAAATAAACCCAAGAGTTTCAGTTTATCTCACTAAATTAATATCAGAAAGGCACCACAAATCAACTTCCGATAAATCTTAAGCCAGAAAATCTTGTCCACAAAGCTGAAAATTTAGCAAAAGAGAGTTTTGCAAAATTTATGTCAGAAGAAGTCTATAGCTTCTGTTAGTTGTTCTACTATCGTTTTCTCATAGAGAGCTATAATTTTGGATCCTCAATGAAGTCAAAAATAATTTAAGTCATCCCTGCATCCAAATATTGAAAACGATTTCATTTCATACACCAACCTCAAACCAGGATGCTAAGAAACAACTAAAGTATAATAATCTGCTCATTCATCAGTTGACGAATCAACCAAGTCCAATAAAATTAGAACCCATGGTCTCTGTTGTTAAATTCGTACGATTCATGAGTGTAACGATTTGAATAGTAGGCAAGGTTTTTAAAATCGGGATCCTACGTTGGATCATTTTCGAGTTTGTAGAATCGGGATCGTAGGATGAGATCGGGATCGTAAGATCCTACCAAAACTTTAAAAAGGCATGTATTTCACTCGTTTAAAAGGTTTGGATAACTTAAATAGTCTAACTTCAAATACCATCAATACAAATAAAGTACCTAGTTTGAAACAACAATTGCAAAAGAGAGTGCTACCTTAGAATTTTCAAATTCTCAAAAGAACAATAGAAAGTTTAGTAAAATAGGTCATCATTCTCAAATTCCCATCAGATTTTGTCAATTAGGTCGTATGCTAGCCATCGCTGGCCAATTTTGGTGATAGACCAGCCAGTGCCGATCCTACTACATGCGATCCGGATCGATTTAGTAATATTGGATCGTACGATCCTACGATCCGGATCGCGATATTAACAGCCTTGATAGTAGGGATGAATCGTAGTGCATCAATAATCGCTCACATATCGTTAGAATTGTAATGTATCGTACATTTCGAATCGGAAATCACGATTCAATGATTCTTTGCGCAAGCTGTTCAACTAGTTTACACAGACCAGCAACCCAAATACGAAGCCCATGGAAGGCAAGCGACCCAAAAACAAAGCCATGGAAGGCTGTTCGATTGGTTTACACAGATGACAGACCTGCGTTAGCCAACAGAGAAGAGTAAACTCTAATATAATAATATAATATAAACTATAACAGCGGCTGCCGACAGAGAAGAATGAAGAATAGTCCAAGCCTAATATAATACTATATATGGTCTAACTCTAATATAATATTAAAACAAACAGTATATTATATTACCCATGGCCATAGGCTAATGACCCTAATAGCATACATACAACGCCCATTGTGACTGCTGAGAGCTTTTCAAAGCTCAAGTTCTGATTTTTTATTTATTTTTTATTTTTTATTTTAAAAGAAATAGTGGTCCCCAACCCTTATAAGTTGTATTGTAGGGTTTATTGTAAACGAACACCTTTATTTTCTTATACGTTTTATTCTACGTGGTTTTCTATCATTTATTTAGTTTTTTTTTAATTTGTTACCGAATCTTACGATTCACGATTCGCAAATCCCTATTCAATTCGCTTGTCTCATTTAGATTCACGATACGAATCCCGATTTGACAACTATGCCCATGGTTTTAACGAAATAATATTCTGTATAAATACCAATGCCAAGATTTCAAGCAAAAGAAATAAGATTAGAAAACTTGGAAGCAAATAACATACGGCAATGAACTTCTTCAGATCTCTTCCAGCTGCAATATCTCGCAACACAGCAAGGGCTCGGTTAATTTCAATTCTAAGTGCAGAGGCAACCTGAAGGAATGGATCTTCTGGAAGATGAACTTCTGGGATACGGGGAGGAGACCTGTAGATGAATTAGTCAGCTTATGAACTCATAGCAAGAAATTAAAGATAGTAGCACCCACTAAATCACAGAAGCCTACTTGTTGATGAATTTCGAAGCATTGGACCACAAAAACAAGATTGCCAGCGCAAATATTGAAATGTGGCAGACTAGACTGAGAAGGTGGTATTCGAGCAACTCAAATAGAACCCAGATTGCTGTTGCTCCACCGAGTACGACAGCAGATATCTTCTTGTTCCTCCACAAGAATACATCAGCAGCTGAACAATATAATCAATATATAGCTTTTATTAAGTTAAGGGGGGAAAGGCTGAGGCTTTGAAGAGAAAAAGGCAGAGGACAGTCAAATCATTCAATTAAGTAAACAGCTACTTAATTTCCTTTTTCTTATTTCACATTTCAAAATGATCTTTTCAAATCAATTTCAACCTCCCACAAAGTTTCTCATAGAAAGGAAAAAAGAAAAGAAAATAGCAATGAAAATCGCTTCATTTGGTTTCGTATCTGAGAATTGACATCCAATAAACTAAATGTGTTATAGGTACTCTTAAAATTGAAACTGAGATCATAATATTACCATTGTATTTTCAATATTACACACCCAGTGCTTAAAATGTTCATTTCTCAGTACTAAAATTTTAATTTTCAATCAAACAACATTAATAAGTATAAATATCATCTCAGAAAAATCAGGTAAGCTAGCAACTTAACAATAAACTTAAATATCTCAAAACATATAAAAATAAATAAATAAAAGACTACTATAGACTAACTAAACAATCATCAAATGAATCAGAACTAGAAACTTCAGTAACACCCAATCCATCAAACCTAGAAGTGTCCATGTCAAATTAAACAACAGGTTCGTCCCAAAAGAACAGCTCAACAAGATCTAAAAACCTTAAGGAAATTCTAAAACCCTAGTCCATCATCAGAGTTTCCATCTCTGAATAAAGCAGTGGCTAGATCGCAAGTAAAACAAAATAACTGTAACAATATACAAGTATTCACATGTATATATATATATATGTGTGTGTGTGTGTGTGTGTGTGTGTGTGTGCGCGCGCGCGTGTGTGTATATATACAGAGATAGAGATAAATGTGTGATTGTGTGTACATACAGCTCAACCAGATCTAAAAACCTTCAGAAAATTCTAAAACCCTAGTCCAATCGTCAGAGTTTTCATCTCTTCTGAATAAAGCAGTAGCTAGATCTCAAGTGAGACTAAACAACTACAGAGATAAATATGCAGATTGTGCGTGTTTGTGTGTGTGTATAAACATATATATATGTACGTACGTTTTCCGCCGCCGAAAACCTTATGAACGGGTTTCTCTCTGCCGAAGATCCGAAAAATCTTGGCCTTTACGGGCGACGGCGACGATTGCTTCTTCTCGGTGTCGGAGTCGGAATCCGACGACGACGACGAATCGTCGCCGTGAAACTTATCGGCGATCTTCTCCAACAACGACTCCGGTTTCGAATCGGAGTTATCAACGTGGTCGGCCATATTCGATCTACCGATGAGAAATTTCAACGTTTTCCGGCGAACAGAGAATCGAGAGACAGAGTATGGGCAGGGCAGGGCAGGGCAGGGCAGCGCAGCGAAGCGAAAGAGCTTTAGGGCAGAGAAAATTGTGGGGTTTTGTGAAAGTTGTACCGGCAGGTTTTACAGGTGTCTCTTTATACGTGTCGCCAAGAACGAGGAGATCTCCGGACTAAGGCCCTGTTTGGCTACGTTTAAAATGGAATGTGTTTTTGTTCAATTTTTTATTTTTATCATTATTTTTTTAAAAAATTTAATTTCGATAATGATAAATTCCTCCACTTCCTCCCCCACCTAGATATACCGACTATGGGTGTAAATCGGTCTGTCGTTCGATTTTTGTTTTCAAATTTTTGTGGTGTGTGAAAACGACCAATAGAGGTGTAAATCGATCGATTGATTGATTTTTAGGGGGTTTGGTTGATTTTACGATCAGTTTTAACTTGAATATATAGTTAGGAAGCCGACCGATCGATTTTCGGTTTGGTCAGTTTGCGGCTGGTGTGCGATTTGCGATTTTTTCTAACACCCTTATTACCGACGTTTAGGATAGAGGACAAATTCTAGACATGTGCATTCATAACTGTGCAAAGTAAGCCTGAGCCACAAGTGGCGATAGAATTCGAACCACAAGCTTTGGATTATACAAGTGTTCCTTGGCATGATAAAGAACTAGTTTTGCATAAGTGAGGAGGTTCTATAAATTGAATTTAAGCTGATTGATAAAAGCTTATATTTTTTAGCAAAAGTGTATACGCAGTATTTCATGTTTTAAAAAAAAAACAAAATTAATTCTTTAATAAACCAACATATTATTAGTTGTCAGTAAAAATCAAATAGCAAACAAGATTTAGACTAAATCATATCTATTTTTTTTTAGAAATTTCCAAACAAACTCCCAATCTCAATCTCAAATAATATTAGAAATGAATATTTATCGTTTCACTTATCAATCCTATAAACATTTCTTTGCATTTTCAAAAAACCTCTGAAACTTAATCACCTCAGTTATAAATCTAAGTAAATTAGTTATGTGTATAAGTTCAAGTTCAACACATAGCAAAATTATTTTGACAATAATGGCAGACAAAAAAGTTGAATTTATAGAATTAATTCACGAATTTAAAGAATTAATTTTTCATTTCCTAAACAGCGAAATCAGATGAAGAGCGATACGCCGATATCCCGAACTTGTATTCAGTTCCCCGAGATTTAACAGCGTTAAATTTGACGGCGAGCATCTTTCATTCTGTCTTTTTTTTTTTGAAATGTGGAACGGCGTCGACTGTTCGGTTGCTTTATAAACTTTGGTAACCGACCTCATAAAGTGCAAAGGACACGTGTTGAATTTCTGTTGAGTGGTGAGCCAAAATGGACGGCTAATTTACGTGGTCCAATTTGCTTGGCACATCGTTGTATCTGTGGGGTCCTTTTTAAACAAAACGATAGAAGATTGTTGCTAACAAGATTAACGGAGCTGATGGATTGGGAGAGGTTATTCAGTGAGACCGTAACACCACCTTATTGTCCTTGTCACACTCATATGATCTGACGTTTCAATAATATACCGTCGGTTATTTTTATTATTATTATTTTTTTACTTTTTTATTCCCACCGTCACATTTTGTGAGTCCTGTATTTTATTTTGGGATGTCCTAAAATTAATGTCCACTTTCTTAATTTGGTATATAATTTTTACTTACTTTTCCAAACTACCCTTCATTAAAATCTACACCAAGACAAAACTAAAAAAATTGTTGTAATGGAAAGTAAGTGTAGATTCTTCTTGTCCCCTTAATAAGTTGAGTTCCCAAAGATGGACTCACAAAATAGGACGGAGGGAATAGTTGTTTATACTGCCCTATTCGTAGTATGGGTGGCAATTCGGATTTTCGTATCATTAATCGGGTTGTGTGCTTTGGGTTTGTTTTTTTAGTTTCGAGTGCTATTCATCTATAATACAAACTATTTTAAATTAATTGTGTCATGTCGTGTCGTGTTCAGGTTGTCTTAGTAAAACGTGCTATCGTGTCAAAAATTGTCACCCCTAATTTGTAGAGGTCACATGGCATCATATGTTATTAGAACATAGCATTACTTCAGCATGATGACACAATATGAGTTCATGTCACCTCATTTTTTAGGTAAACATGACAAGTAATTGTTTATGTTACATGTCCATGTGCCCTCTTTATATGTAGAGGTCATATGACACCCTATGTGATTAGAACATCACATTCCATCAGCGTGATGACAGAATATGAGTCTCTGTCACCTTTAATTTTAGGTAAGCATAACAAATAGTTTTATGCTCCATATCCATGTACCCTGCATTTGTAGAGGTCAAACATCAAGTTACATAAGCGTGATGACATGGTAATATATCGAACAAAAAAATTGTTATCAACAATTGTAATTACCTTTGTCACCCATGACGCAGACTTTGAAAATCACAGTGATTTTCTAATGCTACAAAATTTCTACAAAATTTCAATCCGATTACAAACTTTCACTAACATGTTCCAAAATTTTGTAACGTCTTTTTTATGATGGCTCTCATTGGTTAAATAAAGAGAGTCTGATTGGTTTATAAAGCACCACAAGCTTGCTAATACAGTAAAGTGGATGTGTTCCACAACTCAGCAGAAATATAAGTTTTGGGCCACAATGGTATAACTTATATCATAAATTTAAAGTTGATAGAATAGTTAAACTTAAGACTGTGGTACGCTTAAATTTCCTTGTGGTATAGAAAAACTAAAGAGTGATAATCGTTTAGTGAGGGAATGGAAGATTGGTAACCGTTTAAGACCAAACGGTTGAGACTCAACCATTTGGTATATTATTAGGCTCTCTCTTCAAGTTATTGGGCAAGGCAGGCTTGGGCGTTACATTTTAGTTGTACCATACCAGTATATCATCATTGAAGTCTAAACCGTAGATGCCTACAAAAATTTTGGGTACTCTCAGGATACTACGTTCTATGCTTATTTGGTATCTTGAAGTCAATATGAATAACTTTCTAAATGAAACCCAAGACTTAAGATCCACAAATAATGGATCCCTTTTATGTAACAATAAAATAAGTCTTTGGGCGCAAACACTTTACAAATAAATTTCACCGAGAAAATAGAATTCCTATATGACAGTGGGTTCACTAACTTTTACCCAAAGAATTAACACAACACCAAACCCACCTGATTTATAGGTAAATTCCATCTTTGACGAACAAACCCAGAATACAGGAGCCCTCAATTTGCAAACCTTTTCATATTGTACTAGCTCAATATTTATTTTTAAATCTCATTGGATATAGCTTCCTTTCCTAGTGGTTCTTGTTGAAACAGTGTAGGTAAACTTTCGGGTATGTTGAGGCCCTTAGAGGGTATCACAGAGACAGAGAGGGTGGGGTTAAGTCAAAACAAGGTGGGTTAGGTTAGGTGTTGGGTTGATTCCTGGTTAAAATTTAGTGGGACTCACCTTGTTTTCAGAACCAGGTCTGGCCCTATAGTGTAAGAATGAAAGCCCATGCCTAAAGCCCCCCCTAATATTTGCATAATTTGAGACCCCCCAAGTCCCTTGGTCCATACTACTATTAGCCTTTTTTTTTTTAAAACCCCAAGGCCCAAACATCCCCTAAATTTAGTCCTTATTTTGGGTTTTATCTCTTTGGCTGTCTTGACACTTTCAATCTCACACTAATTAAGTTGTCTTGTTCACTCTCTCCCTCTCTAAACACATGTATGCAAATGCTTAAATGGTGCTTTTTTGATTTCGAATTGTTAATTTAAGCTAGGTTTTTTAGTTTTCTTCTAGAGATGCTTGTGAATTGTGCTGTTAAATTTGAATTTTGAATCAGCAGATTTGTTGTTTAGGTAATTTAGGTTTTTCCTTTAAAAATATCTTAAATAGATCCCCCCAAAAAATGACCAAATAGACCCAAATGTTTTTAGGAAATATATTTAGGATTTCTAGATTTGATACTTGATTCATGCTACTATATAGGGGCCTCAATTTGTAAGTTCGTCTAAGGCCTCCAAAACTTCAGGGCGAATCAGAACTAGGGCCGGCTTTGAGGCCATGCCCCGAGACGGCCGCATGGGGCCTCATTTTTAGGCCTATTTTCTTCTAATTTATTCATAATTTCTATGAAACCTCTCATTTTAGGCACATTTTCTTCTAATTTCTTCCTGATTTCTATGAAGCCTCTCATTGTTAGGCCTATGAAACTTATCATTTTTAAGCTTATTTTCTTCTAATTTCTATGAAACTTAGTATAAAGACCTCATTTTATAGGCCCTTTTGAAAGTTCGCTTGAGGCTTCGGACATTTTTATCATCTCAGGGTCGGCCCTGATCAGAACCAGACTCTATAAGAATGAGACTGAACTTGGTTGTCTAACTTGTCTTTGTGTATTCCCAAACATACTCTAAAACAAAAACAAAAAATAATAAATAAATAAATATATAAAAAAATAAAAATGAGTGCCTAAAACCTAAAGCTTCAAGATATGGCTGGAAAGAGGGAGAGACTAATTACCCCTAAACTACATAATAAAAATGCAACCATATATATATATATATATTTTACATTTTTATCCAGTGCGTTCACCCAGTGCACTAACCCAGTCCGTTTTCTGTTTTGGTTTTCTTAAAAAATGAAAATAAAAACAAAAAACAGAAAAATCACAACAAAGCATCCCAGTGTTGCTTGTTGAGAATATTTTACTTCAATTGTTAAAGGTTTGTAGCACATGGGTAGGGGTTAATTAGCCAACTCTTCACCGTAGAGGTGGGCACTGTTCGGATTGACTAGATGTTTTGGGCCGAATCGATTTAAAAATATAATTTCAATGGGGTGAATCGGGTGAGAATTTTGGTTCGGTTCGGTTCGAACCCAGTCCATAGTTACCAAGTATAGTTCGGTTATCAGTAGAGGTTTAGTAACCCGATATAGTTTGGTTACCGGTAGAGGTTTAGTAACCCGAGCCTAACTGACTGTGTAAGAGAACCATCTGAGATAGTATAGAATGGATGTTTTGTTGTTGTGAAGTCTCTCCGAGATTGAGACGAATGTTGTGGAATACCCTAAATGTTTATTTATTTGTGTATTTCACTATCTGTATTATTATGTAGTTTAGAATACATTTCTGTCGTTAATTCTAGTACCTTACCCTTGTGAAAACGAATTAACACGCTACATAATTGGTAGGTTAATTAGTAAATTTGTAAAATCATGTGGGATCGCATTTTAGCAGATAAATGGAACTTAGACGAAAACTTTTATAATTTGAGATTTTCACTCGTGAAGCAATAACTTAGACATCCAAGATGTTTTTTCTAAGATAATTGGATGATTCGAGAACTCGTGGGGAGTTAAACGTAATTTTTTTTAGAATCGTGCCTATATATAGAAAGAGGTGGGATATTTTTATTTGTAAAGTTTTCTAAACCAAATCCAAGAGAGGCCAAAAGGGGGATTTTGGGCCAAAAGGGGGATTTTGGAGCTTTGATCTTTACGACGCCAAACGACGACCGTTCGTCTGTTGGTTTTCAACAAAAAATATATTTTTGGATTCTCGAGGTAAGAGCTACGTTTTGATATCCATTAGGTCTTGTTTAGATAAGTTTTCCGAAAACTCATTTTTGGGAATTTTCATATAAAGTTGTTGATCGAACTTTTGATCCATAGGAATCGTATTAGACGAACTTCTACACGTTCCTTGTGCTCGAGTTTTCCTTGGAACGAGATTTAGGAGCGTTAATCGGAGGTAAGTGATTCAACTATGTGTTTTGGAATGATTCTTTGATGTGTATTCATGTTTTGTACAAAAAGCATGTTTCAATTCATAGCTATATATTGTTTAGTTCATATTGGGTGATTATCTTGATAAGTAGGCCCAATCGTACGGTGAAATGTTTAACTTATGTCGAAAGCATGGTGAAATGTATTTGAGCATGTTTAGTTGCTATTTGGGTAAAAGGATTGCGTGTACCAAGCCAATGTTCTGGAGTCGTTATAGGCAAAAGGTCGCACGTTTGAAGAAAAGAAGCGTAGATCTTACCTAGTCGCGTGGACTTATTAGCGAGGAGTCGCGGACTAGGAGTGTGGACCGTACATATGAGACTCTAGATACTAGTATGAATTGTAGAGATTTGAATACGAGCATGTTTATCATTCATGTGCATCGTTGATTTATTCACTAAGCGTTAGCTTAAACAAATCAAAATATGTGATATTCAAATAACCATTTCAGGTGTTATGCCGGCGAGGAATCAGGGATGTGATCACGAGATGTTGGGAATTCACCTAGAAGGCGACTCAACACGTTTCATCTCGTAGTTTTGTAATAGAAGTGGATAATAGCCTTGTATATGTTTTATTTTCATTTCCAAATGTTGTAAGGAATTGCTTTCGAGTAGCTAGAACTATGTTTTGTATTGACTTGGAAAACATGGAATGAGTCGGTTAGGTTATTATGAATCCGAACCCTCAAGTTCGCATTTTGAATATTTTACTTATCAACTTAATGTTTTGGTTTAATGAGTATGGTAGTTAACGAGCACAAGAGTCACTTGACCTTAGGTAATATCCTAGTGCAAGAAGGATTGCTGTCAGGGGGTCATTCGACCGGTCGAAGGGGACAATTCGACCGGTCGAAGTGCCTACTACTGTGAAGGATTATTGCTGAGGGGTTATTCGACTAGTTGAACGGGGCATCTCGACCGATCGAAATACCCCCTGTATGTTTCTACCACTTTTGAAAATTATTTAAATATTTTGATTGATTCTTAGGGCACCTTTGAGACCCTTTTGAATATAAATTCATTCGTTTAAAAATATAATTACGTTTTCAAATTTCTACGGATTTTACTAACTTCGGGTGTATTATTTCAAAGGAGCGATTACTCATTGTTATCTTCAAAGTTCTTTTTTTGCTGCTACAAGTTTTAAAAATGAATAGGAAGAGCCTCGGTGGCGTGCCACGTGACCTAGATTCATATACATGGATTCGGAGCGTGACATAATCCGGTAAGAATTTCGGTTTGGTTCGAACCCGGTCTATAGTTACCAAGTATAGTTCGGTTACCGGCAGAGGTTTAGTAACCCGAACTGAACCGACCTTCCGAACCTTATATGTATTATATATATATAATATATAATATAGTAATGAATCATATCAGATGTGAGACTTGGGGTTTTTTTTCCCAAATTTTCTCCCTCTCTCTCTCAAGCGGCCACAGAAGTCATCCCTGCCGCAGGCTGTCGACACTCTCTCTCCCTCAGTCTCACCGGTCACCGGAGATGGCTAATCGACGACTCTGTCTCTTTCACTCTCATTGGAGCACACATTGTTAGGCAATCACTCAACTCTCACAGACTTAGTCATCTCTCAAGGTATGGAGTTTTTGCTCAAGTGCTTAACTGAGTCAACTCTCCCCTCACTTTCACTGACCAGAGGACCTGCAAGAATGTGTATGTGTGATAGTGTGTTCATGGTTGGGCTTGTATAGTTTATGATTGTGTTATGAGTCTTATGACATTTTGTACCAGCTTGTTCTCTCTAGTTTGTGTCATTGTGTGTATAATTTGTTAATCTGATTTTATTAGAAAATAAATAAGATTGGTTGGCATGGTTTCAATATATTCTCTGTCTAGTGGATTCTTATTATATGCTTTGTCCGTAGTTGACTACTTGTTTGGACTTTGGAGTCTTTGGATGGTGCCCACTGCCCAATTCATGTTTAATTGTATTGTATTGTTTTTCTTCAATGTTCAAACCCTGTGACGAGCCAAAAAAAAAAGAAGACCCCAGAGAATTTCAGTTGGTTTTCAACCCGAATTTCAAAACTGAAACTGAAATATAACTTCGGAAACCAGACTGACTTAACCGATCTTTAATTTGGTCGGCTATCGGTATAATTGACTGACTTAACCGATCTTTAATTTGGTCGGCTATCGGTATAATTTTCACCAAATCAAACCGAACCGTACTAATCAATTCAAAATCGAACCAACCGACTTCACCCTGGTTCTGTTCTGTGCTCTCCTCTATTTGATATGCCAACTGAGAAAATACTTGTTACGAAACGGTTATTTGTTGGTGTGGTATCACAAACCAACAAAATCAAGCACACGATAATCCTAATGTTAGTATAGTGATTTTGATTACCTGAGAGAATTCTCAACTGGTACTCATTAGTCCATGTAGATCTTCGAATTTGAGAAGTTATTGTATGGTCCGAAATTATTACCACGTGGTAATTCCGGCCAGTAACAGACTGTCATGTGACAAAGTTGTCCCTTTTTTAGGAGATACAAAGTCTACATTTAACCAGAACCAGCACGTGGCATATAGTCCAGGATCATAGAATAATATCTCAAATTTAAGGGTATCATTCGGATTTACATCCGAGTACAAAGAGTAATACTTGAGGTACAACCAAAGCCACAACTATTTTTGCACAACCTCCATTTTGTGTCTATCTCTCTCCTAGTGGGCACTGTGGGGTCACTGTGGGACCTATTGGGACCTATTAAGAGAGAGATAGACACAAAATGAAAGTTGTGCAAAAAAGATTGTGACTTTGGTTGTGCCCCAAGTATTACTCGAGTACAAATCTCTTCAAAATCATACCCCAAACATGGAATGGTTCTGAACAGAATTAGGATACATATTTTCCCATCTCACACTACTCTCCATCCAAAAGGGTAAAAGCAATGACAAAAAAATTAAGAATATCATCAAATTTAAAACGCCACATCAGATTTGAACAACTCCCACACACACAAGATGTCAAGTTTGCTTTTCTCTCTCCCGCACGCAGCAAACTTTGCCTTAATCCATTCCCATTATCCCATACAAGTTATAGTGTTATACAACAAATCTGGCTTTACAATATACTGTACTAAAATTCAATCACAACTACAAATCTTTGTCTTGTCTTGGTAAAATCAAGCAAATAATAATATAGCACAAGAATTTTTTTTTTAGTACCTTTGATAATGTATCACTTAATTAAAAACACAACTAAAAACTCACTGAAAACTTTTAAATAAAAAATTACAGTACTACTGAAAATAATCACTGAATGCAGTATATGTTTTTTTCTCGAAAAAGAAATGCAGTATATGTTAATACTTGAAATACTATTTTTAGTATTGTAAATACCATCACTTTCAAATTTTCAGCACTTAATTTTTAGTATTAATTTTCAATTTTAACAAATAAAAACTTAAGTTTGCCAAGTCAAATTTGGTAGAGATGGGCCTGGACTCTGGAGATGGTCCTGTAATCCCAAAGCAAACACTTTACAATCAAGAATAATGCTACTAATACTTTCCAAATCTAAATCCCAAATGTGATTTTGAATAATTTATCAATTGTATCACATGCTACAACAGTTACTAGTAATAAAGTATTTAGAACCAATTTTAAAATTCAAATTTTAGAAGCACACCATTAACCCCACAAACAATTCGCAAACACTTCACACAAATAATTAACTCCTAGGCTCAGCCAAAAAAAAAAAACTCACTCCTAGTATGAATAGCCACAAAGCAGAGATGAATGAGATCAGCTGAATCAAATCAAGTGTGATGTGCTCAAGACAATTTTTGAAATATTCGAGCTGACCCTATCTAATCCTCCTAGACTAGGTTCTGTACAGTCCATGTGTTAATTTCTAAGGTAAATATTGATTTGACAAATAATCAATTCTAATATATACACGGCTCCTATGCAAAAAAAAAAAAAAAATAAATAAAAAAATTTGAGATTCACCAAACACCCAAATTCATAGAACTGTTTCTTAGCTTTTCCCAAATAGCCTAAAAATATATGTCAACTGCAATACATAAAATACTCACAGAAAATATATAGTAACGATTCAGTAACCAAATAATTCAGACAACAGGAAATCATTGGATCAAATTCACCACACATTAGAAAGGTAATTGACTCTTTCGTGAATGTAAATCACTACCCAAAAAAAAAAAATTGATGTGAAAGAGTAAAACACACTTCTTGAACAATTGAACTGTTTTTCAAACTTCTCTGATACCTTAAGCAAACAAAAACTCACAATTCATGAACAAAACCTTTTAATTCCAGAATTATATTTAAAAAAAAAAAAAGAACTACTACCAAAGAATTTACATTTCAAACCAACCAAACATACCCTAATTCACGAAACCACATAAATTGAATCACCTTCTCCGGCCATCGGAGTACTGCGAGAGCGGCACAACCTCCGAGAGCGGCGTCGAAAGTGGAGTCGGCAGCGGCGAGCTACGGCAAACCGGACAGGAAGCGTTCAGCTTCAACCACGCGTCGATACAGGTCAAGTGAAAGTAGTGACGACAGTCCGGTAAAACCCTAAGCATCTCCGAATCTCTGTACTCGCACAAACAGATCGAGCAAACCATCTCGTTACCACTGTCATTTCCATTTCGATCCTTCTTGAAATTGAATTTAGGGTACGAATTGATAACAGACTGATCGAGTCCGGGGGCCGCGATTTCGTTGGATTCGTCGTCTTCGGCGACGAAGATTATGCGGGGGAGTACGATGCCGTTATCGGAGCTGTTGTTATGGTTAGGGTTAGGGTTTTGGTGGTGGTGGCGGTGGTGGTGGTGATGGCGGGAGGCGCGGCAGCAGACGTAAGAGGCGAGTAGGAGAGTGGAGAGGAGGACAAGGAAGCCGAGGGCGATGGCGATGGCGTAGCCGAGGCCGAGGTTGCTTAGGTTCTGGGAGATGTAGTTGGCCGTCGGCGGCGGTGGTGATGGTGGTACGCCGCCGATAACACCGCCGGGGAAGGTGGTGGTGGACATTGGGAGACGGGTGGGGGTGGGATTTCCATTTGTTTTAGAGAGAGAGAAGAAGAGGGAGGGGGCAGTAGTGGGGAGATTTTTTTTCTTTTTGGGAAGGTGGGTGGATTTTCCAGCTGCTGCATTTATTACTTTGTTTTGAAAATAGCAGAGGTCATTAAATTTGGGGATGGTGAGTTTATTATTGGGCTTGGGCTTGGAATCGGCTTTAGTTTTGGGTTTATTTGGGCTTGAAAATTATGGATTTGGAGTCATAGGCCCATCAATTTGTTAGATTTAGTAGGTGTTTTTTTTTTTTTTTTTGGTAAATACTGATTTTCAATTTAATCAACTCATACGATTAGGCCCTTACTTTCATCTAGAGGTGGGTTTTACGGGCAAAATAAATATACTTAGGGATTGGCAGAAAGTGAACCAAATTGTTCAATTAAAATGCAACCGATTGAACCGAATTATGCGGGACTAACATGCAATTTATATTTTAGCGATAAATTGGTTCTTCGGTCGGTTGTCGGTCGCTAAATTGTAAAACTGATGCGACTAGAAACGATAGACTATGGAAAAGAGAAGATCCTCGAGTTGGGGGTTGAGTCACCATCTTTTTATTTTTTATTTTTTTTATTTTTTTAAGACCAGTGTAGTTTTTTTGTGCATTTTTGCTCACCTGACCAATCGGCTCGGACACCAATTTATCATTTTCAATATCAAGCAAATTGTGGAACTGAAAATAGCCCAATTAATTGTGGACATAACAAATTATGTATTTATTTATTTTGGACTAAAGAGCAAGAACAAAACTGAAACTCACCAAAATCGAGTTGATCGGTCGACTAGATCCAATAATTAGCATAACTAATCTTATCTGTTTGGTTGTCCATTTTGTCCAAAATCGAACCGACCGACTGGTTTTACCACCGCTACTTGAAATCATGCGGTTGAAAGAAACCAAGCCTTACATAAGACGTCCAAATTTCCTCTACGATTAATGCTACGTATTTAACATGTGTATTCAAATATGATATGGGTGAGTGATCAAAAAAAAAAAAAATGATATGGGTAACGTTTAATTATATTGTGAGATTGCCTAAATTTAATTAAAAGTGGTTTTAAGTTAGTTCATTGTTGCCTTATTTCATTATAGCCTTGGAGGATATAAAGGAGAGCGTGGGACAATGGGCTAGTAGTTATATGTCAACATCTGATGGCCCAAGAAATTACATTTAACCACATTACCGTCAAGGACCCCAATTTAAACTTGTGACCTTACTTGGCCCACTTATTAGTGACCAATAATCCTCTTATGAGTCGTATCTTCCATATATTTTATAAAGTTATTTCTTTAAAGATATTTTAGTCAAAATTTTTTTAAAATAGACTTTTTTTAGTATTAGGCCTAACCTGTTTTTTTATTTTAGTGAAAAATTCATGTTTCAAAAATTATGTGCAATTCACACAACTTTATTAAAAATTGAACAAGTTATGTGAAATTTCACATAATTTTAAAACATAGAGACTTGATCCGACAAAGGTTCACTTGTCATGAAGTTTTAATTATATATATAAAAAAGGATTATCCTTTAAACTTAATTGATTTAAAATGAGGGACTTTTCACCTAAATCTCTATTTCTTCAATTGCCAACTTATGGTATATTTAACAAATATCTAGCATAAATAAATAAATAAATATATATATATATATCATTTCATATCAAAGAAAAAAAAAATAGAAATGATCGATTCTGATTGATAGACAAGTCAATTTCTGAGTTTGATTTTTTTGGTTATCTAGGTTCACTACAGCCAAGTCAATTCATTGACATCGTTTTTTCTTCTAAATTTTAATATTAAATCCTTCGTATCATTTCTGAAAATTTTCCACATAGCACGAACGTGTGCATTGCACGGGATATAGTAGTTTTCTGAAGGGAAAAAAAAAAAAAAAAAAAGGAATATATATGTTAGTTAACCTGATGAACAAAAGTACAATTCTTAAAAAATTCATGTTATGAAAGCAATCTGTGATGTGATATCGAAGTAATAAATAATGGAGAAAGAGGAGGAAGAAGCTGATTCTGTTGGATTCAATTCGGCGCTTTTTGGGTAATTTCCAATTTCTGTTACTAGACAAAGACTGATGTGGGAGGTTATTGTAATTTTCAATTATAAGGGAAAGGTTAGTGCAATTAGAGTATATAGAATTTATGTGTGTACCAATGTACCTATGCAAACAAGCTTGTATAGGTATATTGATTCTTAGTCAAAGTTCCACATAAATGTTGGTTAGTTTTTGTTTCCATTTCTTGTGGGATTTGGGGCAAATGGGTTTGGCATTTGCCCAATAAACTTTGTATTATATTATAATCAGTGAAAGCAACATATGAAATGATAACAAAATATGACGACAAATAGTAATGTTTGAAAACGGCACTTAGCGAAAAGTCATAACATCCATATTTATTTTTTTTGCAAACCATAACATCCATATTTACTTTGAAGAATTGTTGCAGAAATAATGTGATGGACAAAGAAGTTCAATGTATATGGGCCCCACATCGTTCTAGAAGACACCCACACACACACATATATATATATATATATATGCATATATAGATATACACAGTACACATTTGTACACAGAGAAACATATAAGAATACACTTAAGTGAAAAAGCACTTAATTTTTTTTAATGCGTTTGATAATGTACCACTTAATTGAAAAAGTAACAAAAAATCCACTGAAAACGTTAAGTGAATTTTTTTTTACTGAAATTAATCACTGAATGCAGTCTATTTTAGTTCTTGAAACACTATTTTCAGTATTGCAAATACAAATCATTTAAAATTTTCAGTACTTAAATTCAGCACTTAATTTTCGATTTATCAAACGCACATTTAGTTTGGTTGCGGATGAATTTGAATTTGGCCCACATAAGGAATTTAAAGTAGAATTCATATGGTTTTGAATTAGGTAATTTTGAAGAATAGGAGTGAGCATGTACGAAGAAACATCATAGAACTTCTCAATTTTTTCAAAAAAAACTAAAAGATGATTTGTTACTATCAGTGGCAGGGCTATGGATTGTCTAGTGCGTTTAACTGAACCAACTTCAACTTTGGGGAGAACATGTTGATACATTTTAATGCTTGAAAATTTATTATATATTAAGTTGATCCTCCTGAAATAAAGGAAAAATTGAAGAGTGGTGTCAAATTTGTAATTTTATTAAGTTCAAATAGACCGTTCTATTTCACAATTGATTCATAAGTTCAAACAAATGGTTATGTGTAGTGCACGTATATTTGTTGTGTCATTCCATTACTTAAAACCAAATTTTTGTGATATTTGAATCTATCAAATTGCATCCAACAACACCCATAATTTTTAATGTGATTTTAGGCTATAGAATAGCGACACTGGAAAAATTTCCTAGCTACGCCTGTGGTTACTATTGCAAATTTTTTTCACAAGTTAAGAAAAAGATTATTTAAATTATGAGACTCATGTTTTACTGTTTTACATAAATTTATAGAGCAGTTGTCCCTTAATTTTATGGTCTCCTTTATATTTTCAAATTTTATTTTTATTTTTATTTTTATTATTTTTTTAAATGTAGAAGGATATATTTGAAGATATAGTATGCATCAAATAAAATTATGCTACATATAATCATTTTTTGTTTGTTTCCTCACATGAAAAGAGAGATTTCATTGATGTTCACAAAAATTACATAACAGAGTTAACCTTACAATTCACAAGACGCTCAATTTACAACCCAAGCCGGAAACTATCAAATAAAAAGATATTTTCTTGTACACCAATTGCAAATCTTGCATTATTATGTGCTAAACCATTGCTTTCCCTATTAGAACGATGGCTTAATATGAGCAGCTGAAGGAGAAAGTTTCTACAGAGAGACAAATCTCTCTAAATCTACGAACCTACCCCCACCAGAACTTCAAATTTGATAGATATATTACCGGATCTGTATGAGAAAATCACCAAATTTGAGAAAACAACACCATAATCGCGAAGATGAGTAGCAAAATTTGACAACAAAGAGAAGAGAACAAAGAGATCTCAAGTGAAAACCAGACCATGTAAAAACTAAAAATCTCTCTATTGAGAGACAAAAAAAAGCCCTTATAAAAAGGGACAAAACTCAATTAAAGAAATACACCAAACATTCGCGAGAACCATGAGCTCTCACCTCCTATGAAGAGAGAGTGCTTGACTGCATAAGCCAAATAAAGGACAAAACTATGTGATCTAGTACTTCACACACACACACACACACACTCCCTCTGTTTGTCTATGCTAGCTTATGTTCTCTCTCTCTCTCTCTCTCTCTCTCTCTCTCTCTCCGATAAAACCTACACACAAATCAACTTATTTAGAGCCTGTTTGTCTATGCTAGCTTATGTTCTCTCTCTCTCTCTCTCTCTCCGATAAAACCTACACACAAATCAACTTATTTATAGCCTGTTTGTCTATGCTAGCTTATATTTATGCGATCTTGATTTTGATTGATAGAACTGCTTAAAGTAGAATTGTTTATTGGGAGGCTTGGGCTAGGGCCCCTAAGGTTAGGAAATATTGATTGAAAGGATAGTCCATTAACAATAACCTCTACAAGGATAAAAGCCCAAGCCAATTTTTTAGCCCTAGTCCATAACATCAGCATTTACTCTTCAAATCCATTTCAATATTTTTGTTTTACCAAACTACCCCATTTCATTTTTCTCATAAAAAACAAAAAAAACAGTGAGCTCTCTCTCTCATCCTCCCATGGCCACCATTACCACCACCCCTACCTGACCTCTGGCACAAACTCCAGCGACCACCACCGGCGACTAACACCATCGCCGACCACTGTAGACACCCCAATTTTGACCGACCGTCGAATTTAGGAGAGCGTCATCTCTACGTCCAATGATGATAAGGACCGAAAAGATTCGAAGTATTCCAAACTCTTCAGAAAGTTCTCCAAATGCGATAAAATTTCACAGAAAGAAGAAAATACCAGGTGTTTGGGAGAATTCAGGTATAAAACACCATTTTTGGAAAAGATCTTCAAAAATAAGTTTCTTTAAGAAAAAGGGAAAAAAGAAAAGACCTAAAAAGGGAAGTTCAACAGAAAACGACACACGACAGTATTCCGCGGCACTCAGTGAGTGCCGAACGGCATCCAGTGAGTGCCGGCCCAGCATTTACTGAGTGCCGCCGACATTTTCTGACTGCCGTTTTCTTTTAAAGTCCGTATTTTGTGGTACAATACGTTTGTGTATGCGGATAAAAACAAAAAAACTGATAAAGTAAGGTTGACGAAAATACGGCAATCAATAATTTGGCGCGGTACTTACTGAGAGCCGCGAGGCAGTCACGGAGTGCCGCGACGGCAGTCACAGAGTGCCGCGGCGGCATCCACGGACTGCCGCAGATGACTTTTGACTGCCGCCCTGGGCAGCAGTCTGTCTAATTTCAGGAAGTACGTATTGTACCACCAAATGAGATGTTTACACCTGTCTTTTACTCCGAATTCACTAAAAATACTTGGTAATTTTTGTCTATAAAAGAGGGAGGATCTTTCTTGAGGAGGAGGGGAGATATACAACACAATACATGAGAGATAACCACCAATATACTAACATATTTTTGAAAGAAAAGAGAGAGTTTTGGGGAGCTTGAAGAAGAGTTTGGAAGATCTTCAAAGGAGAGAAACTTTGAGGATAGTTTGGAGGTGATCCTCTAACCATAAGTTGTCTATTTACATTCTTTTTTTTTTTTTTTGAATCTCTAATCCTCAAACTTTTTTATTTTCTTTGCTCCATTTCTTTTGTTGATCATACTTCCTTCTTGAGACTCTTAGAGATCCTCAATATCTCTCTTGAAATCTCTTGAACATGATCTTTTGAATCCCATGTAAGCTTGTGCTTTACATGAGAATCAAAGTTTGATCATCACTCCATTTCATAAGCGAATAGATGGATCTAAGTCCACACTCATGACTTGGATCCTCTAAACTTGATGTTTCATGGAATCATTTCTATATTCCTTTGAGACTCATGAGTATAGTCATGTCTTCATCTCCAATGACCATCAAATGGTAGGAGAAAGTGATTTTGAGTCTAAGCCCATCCCCATGGTTTAGATTCCTTATCTTGGGATTTCATGAAGTCCATTCATACTTCACTTGAAATCTATAAATATAAAGGTCTTTAGTCTCCAATGACCATCAAATGGTAGGAGAAGATGGTTTAGTTTAAGTCCAACTTCATGGTTCAATAGTTGGAGTTAACAAATAAAAGTTGAACTTGACAAATGAAAACAGTGAGTTCATAAACTATTTTTGATCAAAGATTTTTACTTCGAAATCTAACCGTTGAAATCAAGTGAAACCAACGGGAAAGTGTCAATAACACAATATTCTACCACTGTAATTTTTGTTTTAAGGTGGTTTCATGTTTAAAGTGGTTTGGTCATAAGTTTTGTGAAGTAACAATAATCTGTCCAGAATTTCAGAACATCAAATTTGTTTTAAAATTAATAGATTAGAACCTTAACAAAGTTTCTTGGACTTCAAATAATTTTTTCTATGAGGTTTAATGTATTAGGAAGATACCCTAAAAAGAACAAAGCATTTATGATCTTTTTGCTATTTTTAAAAAATCAAACAAAATCTCTGGACAGAGAGTTGTACATCTCTGAGTGATGTCTGGTTTTTGTCCTTTTCCTAGAGATCTAACCGTTGAAACGTTAATTTTCTTTTTGATTTGGAAACTAGACTCACAGAGGCATCTTGTGTCCAAAAATCATCAAAATCAAACCACGCAAAACATGCTTTTTATTTTCTTAAAGTTCTGGTCCGCTCTCTGCAATTTTCAGAATTTTTATGACAAATTTGACCAACTTTGTAAATAATGATCTAAATGACTTTTCTATGGCCTAGGGCTCAAACCATGTTTTAATAATGATTAGTTAAGCTTGAATTCAAAGTTTAAGTGATCTAAATCACTGATTATTTCATAATTTATTCTTGTTCATGAACATATTCATCCATGTGGTTTGATGCTTGTAATTAGGACTTGTTTGCTTTAGATTTAATTACATTTGATAGATTTAAGCTAGAAGTCTAGGATTGTTATTTAAGATCCAACTTTATATATTGTATATCATGTGGACTAACCCTTTGTTTTGTAGCGCTATTAAGGTATGATTTCTTGAACTCCTCTTTAGTTTATTTTTTATTTTATCGATTTTCAACTTAATGCGCGACACCTTAGAATTAGGTTTTGCTTTACTTGTGTATATGGATTAGAGACTTTTTTCCTAGGTTTTATCTATTTGTATACATTGCACGTTTAATATCGCTGCTGGATCCCGGGTAAGTTCTCTTGTTCCCTAGTGCATATCATGTTGCTTGCTACTTGAAATATGTGATTTTTGAATGATATTTTATCAATTGCAATTTTACACCCCTTTTGACATGCTTTTTGTAACGTATATCTATACATATATATTAGTTGAGGGCACACTTAAATTAATAATTCGATTAGAAGGATATTGAGTAGAGGCCTATCGCAAGATAGGATGAGAGAGGGTGTTTTAGTCCGACGGGCTCCTTCCTCTCTCATTCCATAATCCCCGGACCTAGTTAATCTCTGGTTTCTAAAAGATTGGTTTGCTTTAAAATGATTTCTTAATTTTTCCTTTTAAAAATTAAGTGGCGACTCATTTATTGTTGAAATTGATTTTGAAAAGCTGTGGGTAAAAGAAAGAAAACTGCGATATCCACAGCCACCACCACCATTTCCACCACCACCACCAACAAAAAAATAGATCTAGATCGCCCATGGCCACCAACACCATTTCCACCACCACCAACACCATCACCACAGCTAGATCTGATTTTGTTGGCAACACAATTCATTATTTTGTGTTGCTTTGATTTTTACATTTGATATTCAAAATCATAGAAATTGCATTTGACCACCACACTTATGCACCACCACCACCATCCTGAGCCTCCACCACCTTCCAAGCACGTTATTTTTTCCTTTTTTTGGTGATTAGTTGTAAGGCCATAGGCTTGGTAGGATGTCAAACTCTTAAGTGAAATTTCTCTTAAGATTTATCTTAAGAGAAATTTATCTTATTATAGTCAAATCAGTTAAGTGAAATTTTACTTCGTTTTTTTGAGAACAACGAGTTGTTCGAAGGAAATAGGGATTGAGAATGATCAATAGATGTGATAGACTGGATTTTTTTTAGAGTTGTTCAAAGAAATTTTCACTTCTATGATGAAACTAGAGCTTCAAGCTTGAGAAGACAAAAAGAGGTGATCTTAAGAGAAATTTCTCTTATTATAGTCAAAGCAGTTAAGTGAAATTTTACTTTGTTTTCTTAAAGAACAACGAGTTGTTCGAAGTAAATAGGAATTGAGAATGATGATAGATGTGAGAAACTGTGTTTTTTATAGTTGTTCAAAGAAATCTCCACTCCTGTGATGAAATTAGGGCTTCAAGTTTGAGAAGACGAAAAGAGGTGATCTTAAGATAAATTTATCTTATTATAGCCAAATCAGTTTAGTAAAATTTCAAAGACTGAAAGACTGCATTTTAGACAACACATATAGATAGGAGTGATTGGCACAATTGAAGTCATGTATGTGATTTTAATAACTTAGGACTGGCTTTATTGAATATTTCCTTGATTTTAGAAGTTACAAGAGTAACTGAGTTAGGAAATTGCCTTGTTATTCTGGACTGCGTTTTCATTTTATTGAATCATAGCTGCGATGTCCTATTTTTGGTTCAGAGAAATGCAAGTGACATAGTTTCATTCAATAATCATCATAATAGTATCGGCCTAATCATCAATGGGCTTTGTTTCAATTCATTGAATTCTTCAGTTCATAGTGCACCATAGTGATAACAAAACGTAATGAGTGGTAGTCACCGGAGGTCGTCATGGTGGTCGTCGGAGCTGGTCGTGGTGGTAGTCAGAGTTGGTTGTGGTGGTCGCCGGATCTGGAAGTGGTGGTGGCCGGAGGTCAGGGGTGGTGGTAATGGTGGCTAGGGTTTGGTAGAAAGGTTAGATGAAGAAGATGATGGTACTTTTGTCAAAAAATGTTCTAAAGAGCTTAGACTAAGGTGTTTTTTTAAGTGTCTTTAATTCCAATATAACTTATTTTAATGCCCTATTCACCAATTTTCCCTTGTTTATTATGATTTGTGTGTTTGGCTGATATGTTATGGTATTGATCAAACTTAGAGATAATCTTAAAAAGCACCCCTCCACTTGCTTATGTCTAACTGCTTTTTGGACCAGATCTGGTTATATTTTTTACTATAATAAACTGATCAAAAAGCAATTTAGGACATCAAAACTACTTAAAATAGACAAATAAACAATAACAAATCACCACTTGGTTGAGTTGATTGTTCGTTTGGCCACCATGTGAATCCAAATGATCAACATATTTGCCCCATATTTGTGCTTCAAAATTTACAACTTAGACCAATCATGTTAAGTAGTGTTGGATACCTAAAAATCACGCGTATCATTGACTTGGGACTCTCTCTCCTTTTTTTTTTTGAGGCAACTTTAAACCTTTTTTCAGTTATATAATGACATAATTTTATTTTGATTCAATTCCAAATTATCACTTATACATCAATCAGTCAATAAACAAATAAATTTTCAATGTTAAGGGCCTGTTTGTGCGTTTATGAATTTAAATTAGATCATTTACAATTTATATAAAAGACATTTTAATGTAGAAACTAATCAACTTTAATTTATTTATTTTGAAAAATGGAAAAGTTAATCATCTTCACATGTGGTCATTCTTAGGTTTTTCTAATATGATATAATTAATGCGTTTAAGTATTACTTCTATCATAACTACCATTTTATACCAAATGACCTAATTCAAATTCACGATGATGGGTTTACATATTGAAATGCCTTATAAATTGTAAATGATTTCATTCTAGCATAACTACCACTTTATACCAAATGATTTAATTCAAATTCACGATGATGGGTTTATATTTGAAATGCATTATAAATTGTAAATGATTTTATTCAAATTTATGAACGTACAAACAGACCCTTAACATTTTCCTTTTCTCAAAGAAGAGAAGAAAATATCACAACATCTTAACGAGAAAGAACAAACAAAGGGGAGAGGAAAAAATCAACATTTCTTGATCACTTATTCCCCTATGTTTGGGATACAAGAGAATTTTGATTCCAAACAATCATTCCATCAATTGTGAATCTTGCAATTAATCTCTCTTCTCAAGATCAAGGTGGTTTGGACCTGTAAGAGTTAACTAATAAAGGGCAAATTCTATGATACATCCTAGCTAGAGGGTAGCATACATGTCATAGGTTTTAGTATTTTGGTGCATGTACTTGGGTGCCAATATGTTGTTCTATTTACAAAATGTGGGTTTCCAAAGTAAAGTAATTCTTTCAAAAGTCACAATTATTTGGTGGTAAAATACTACCAAAATGTTGTAACATGGGATATATGATACCTCTTAAACCAGTAGCATGTATCATGAAAGTTCCCCTAATAAAGAGATGATACCTATGATAAATGTGAAGTACAAAAAAGACTTTATGACAATACTATAGTACAAGGAGATCATAGAAGACTTCAAAAAAGAAAAAGAAAAAGAAAAAGAAAAAAGAAAAAGAAAAAGAAAAAGAAAAAGTATAAATATCCATAAACACATGTAACTCTAATCACACAGTACTACAAATTCACTCCCCCCACCACCCTCCAAAAAAAAAAATTAATAATAATAAATGAAAATTTAATCATACACTAAAGATCAACTTTCCTCTTGCACTTCATATTTTGAATAGCTTGATTTGTAATATTAATAGCAATGCTACAATTCATCCTCACTGTCACATGCTTCTTCACAATCTTTATAAGCTTGACCCTCCCTCCAACTTTTGTATAGGTAGTCATAGTGATCAAACCAGTGCTCATATCACTACTCAAACTAGGTTGAGAAATTAAATTATCCATTATAACGTCGACTGTTATATTCATTCTCATCGTACGTCTCGCCTTCGACTTCCCCCCGGGCCCTCTCGCCTCACCGATAACTGTGCCGTGGTAGTACACCGTTGTTGTTGTGTTACTAAACCTAAATGAGGCATAGTTTGGATTTTTCACCGACACATCTGCGGTTAATGACATATTTGACCCTGGCCGTGGCGTGGTACCGTTGATGAGATCTAATTGATCCACCGTGACACCGTTCATCTTAATTATCGGGTCCTTGACTTTGAAGACGGTGAAAATTAATATGATGACCACTACGATTTGTATGATCAAAATTGATGAGATGCAACCACAACACTTGATGAATTTTCGTCGGCGGATTTGTTTTAGGTTTTCAGCGGTGTACTCATCGTCGCTGCTCGGACGGTCAGAAGCCGGGGCTAGGGGCCTAACTTGCTCCCTCTCCATCATGGGTTGAGGTTTGATTTCTCTTTATAGAGAAAGAAAGTAGTTTTGGGTGAGAGATGAGGGTTTGGGAGAATTTGAGAGTTTAATGTTGTTCTTTTATAGTACTGGTGGATGGTATGCTGGCCTAATTTTCTAAGAATTGTTGACTTCAAATTTGCAATTTTCAATATTTTAGAGTTTGCAAGTTTGAATCTTGACACCAGACCACTTAGAGTCTTGTATGTGACTATATACTTTTACTTTGGATTTTGTGCAAACTGTGTTATTGTTGTGTATCATGAGTTACATTGTACTTAAGAGCAAAACTTTGTTTGGAATAGCTAGGAAAAATAAGGAAATAGAAAGGCAAAAAAAAAAAAAAAACCTAATTTTTTTTGATGCTATATATCTTTGGTCATTTCGTGAGGGACAGAGAAAGTGAAAAATTAACAAAAGCTTACTTCTCTAGTTTATTTATTAATTTTTATTTATTTATTTTCAATTTTTCTTCAGGCTTAGTAATTTTAAAAATTAAAAGTTTCTTAAAATAGTAGAGGATTAAGAAAAGAATTGAAACATTCTTAAAGATAGCAAAAAATCAATGGAAATGAAATATATATACATATATATATATATATATAAATCATATACCATCTAATTTTCTTTTTCATGAACCCAACAAATTCTAGAGAATAAAAATGAAAGACTCCATCCCTCTAGTTTTCTTGTACTGAAAAACAGTAAGGTAAGAATCTATGAAGAAAAATAAGCACGACAAATAGTAAAAGCTGCCACTATTGTAAAAGCAAACTGGTTATGTGGCAAATTAGTCTAAAATTACACCACCAAAGGTCCAAAGGAATGGGTAATCGAAGATTCTAATCCTCAAACAAGGATAGAGAACTTTGAACCACAAGAAGTTGTGCAGACTCCATTCCTCTAGTTTTGTTGTATTGAAAACAGTAAGGTAAGAATCTATGAAGAAAAATAAGACCGACAAATAGTAAAAGCTGCCACTATTGTAAAAGCAAGCTAGTTATGTGGCAAACTAGTCTGAAATTACACCACCAAAGGAATGGGTAATCGAAGATTCTAATCCTCAAACAAGGATAGAGAACATTGAACCACAAGAAGTTGTGCAAACTTCATTCCTCTAGTTTTGTTATACTAATGTAAGAATCTATGAAGAAAAATAAGACCGACAAATAGTAAAAGCTGCCACTATTGTAAAAGCAAACTGGTTATGTGGCAAACTAGAACTTATATACATAGTCAATTTGCTTTGGCAATAGTATTAGCCGTGGTACAGTCATGCTCTAAAGCGCACTGAGATTTTAAGCCTAAAATAACCGCCGGTTAGCGGGGCGGTTGGACGGTGCGCGGGTCTGCGGGGTAGCCCATGTTTTTTAGGCTTAAAAATCCCAGTGCGCTTTAGAGCCTGACGATATATATATATATATATATATGGTGAGGCTCTTAAGTGAGTTGGATTGAGTGAACTTACCCAGTTGGCTTTTAAGTCTAAAATAACCTGAGAACTGAACTTTTAGAGCCTCTCCCTATATATATAAACTAGGTAAGTTCACTCAACTCAGCTCACTCTAGAGTCTGGCCGTATATATATAAATATATAATATGTTAGTCAATTTTGGCCTAATTAATCAGCCAATTTCAACCCCCTTCTGAATCAATTAAATTGGTCAGGTGTTGCTTATATCATGATCAGATGAACTTGAAACACCCAACTATGTCCGCAGCATTAATTGTTGATTACACTGCATGCAGTAGTCAAAGTAAATATCTCATCTAGATCAACTAAGTATACATGATTTCATCAGTTATAATATTTATCTATATGTATAGAATCTATAGATATATGCATACAACTTCTATTCTAGAAAGTGGGCAGACTTAGTTTATTTTAACCAAACATTTTGAATAGACTTCCATTAGATCATTATGCTTATAAAATTGCGTACCAAAGTGTTAAAAATTCACCCTCCCACTCGAACTTAACTTAAACGCGTGATTTGTTGGTAATTGTGTATATTCAGAGTTAACTAACGACTTGTGTCTCATGAGATATTTGACTATAACTGCTAAATATATGTGGAGATTTTACTGATTTTTTTTGTAATAATGATATACTCACACCCCCATTCACACCTCTAAATACATCCAGCATATTCTGACATTTGATTCTAGTGGATCCTATATGACACCCACCAAAATTAAGGACAATCAAAGGTCAAGATGTATTAAATGTGATTGGGGGCGTGGATGAAGGTGTGAGTATATCATTATTCTTATTTTTTTTTTTTTTTTATATTTTATTATTATTTTTTCTTTTAATTCGGAGTACTAATTTTTTCCAAGTTTATCATAGTGTTTGAAAAATGAGGGGGAAGGAGAAATTAATGTCCTTGAAATAATAGCAAGTCTACCCACACTCATTAAATACAGCAGAAAATGTGAAAAATGTTGGTTGGTTGTTAGTGATAACCTTATGCATACACCACTACATTTATGGGGCCTTAATGGATTAGTCAATGCCATGACTAAATAAGCCATGTGTCATTGTCAACGTGGATACCATCATAATTTGACAACTATAGTGAAATTTCATACAATTTAAGTATCCAAAAACCAAAAATTCAACTGTATGATCAAATAATCTCAAATTGACAATTTTAGTAAGAGTAATGTTACACTCACACAAAATTTCATATAAAATAATTTTGACTTTTGATTTCGATGGATCATGTGTGGCACCCATGTATTCCCCCATATGGGGGCCACTGGAAACAAGAACAATATTATTTTGTGTGAAATTTTACATAAAATTTTATATGAGTCTATAATTATTATTTTAGTAAACTTGTGAACACGGTATCTTTTCAAATGAACAAGTGTCATAATCTCGTAAAATAAATTCCAAGTTAGAGTCTAGTTAAGGCCGATTCACATTGACGTCACCATTAAATGCTGCCTAGTGCTATGTTTACTTCAATTTATATCCCAATTTGGTTCTTAAATACTTTAACAATTGTATTACATATTGTGTTAGTGTGATAGTTATTGTGATCTCTTCATTATCGGAGGACCCATCGCATACTCAAATCACAATAGAAATCACTCGGATATAAAAGTCACACGAGATAGTTTCTCCAATTAGAGACACCAAACAAGAGTGCAAAAACACTTCCAATTTATATCCCAAATTTTTTTTTGTTGTTGTCTCTCTGGGCTTTGTTATTTTTCTTTCTTCTGATGCTGTACTGATTCCACTTGGACTCCATTTATTTGTTGAATACAAAGTTGTTTGCGATTATCGATTAAAAAAAAAAGAAAAGAAAATAGAAAAAAAAGAAATAGAGATCGAAATGGCACACAACCGCACAAGTCTTGTCCCAGTGAATAATTCTCTCTTTTCGTAATGGACCCAGCCCTAGACTGAGTTGGGCTGTAGCCCATGGTAAATTTTTTGAGAATTTTTTTAAGTGTCTTGTAGGTAGTCCTTCTCAGAGCCCACCTAATTTAACCTAGCCCACCGCTCACTCATCTAGGGTGTATTTAATAACTCAATTAAATGCTAAAAATGAAAAGTTTAAGTTTTTTTTTTTCAACAATAATAGGAGCACAAACAAGTTTTACAAATACTTACAAACACACTCTATCTCTCTCCTGGGTGGCATAGTGGGGTCCACTGAAATTATCCGGACCACACAGTGCCACCTAGGAGAGAGATAGAATGTGTGTGTAAAATTTGATTGTGCCCCAAATATTACTCTTTTTTTTTTGTTTTTTTCTTTCTAGTACGTTTGAAAATGTACTTCACAAAAAAGTAGCCAAAACGTACTGAAAACTTTAAGTTAAATAATTTTATTGAAAAAAATAACTAAATACAATCTATTTTAGTACTTGAAATTTGCTTTCACAATTGTAACTTTAATATCAATAATGATAAGGATACACACTAAATGACACACCAAACGACACACTGTGCTTTAAATGCATCTACCCTGTGCTATTTGAATTTTTCACATTTTTCTATACATCACTTACACAACACAGGGTACATGCATTTAAAGCTGGTGTGTTGTTTAGTGTGTCGTTTGGTGTGTATCCCTATTATTTTTGCTTTAATATTAGTACTGAAAATTCAGTGCTTATTTACAATGCGGGACCTTAGAGCCAGATTAGACCTTTAACAAAGCTTTTTCGAGCACAACTTCAATAAATATTAACTTTTCGTCAGTTTTAATAGAATCTTATCTCTGTGATGGTTTTGGTTTATGCTACAATAGAGAAAAAAAAAAAAAAATTTATTACTAGTAATTTTTGTTGAATATTAACCCACCCTTTTGAGAGTATTTGGATCCGCCCTTATTCCAAATATAAACTAACCAAATGACTTCTCTTGTTAATACCAAGACATATGCCTCCACCATAAAAGGGCTAGGCCCAACTTGACTTCATCCATACTAGAACCCCTGAAAACAAGTGGCCCAAGATATAAGTCCAACATTTACTTACACTTCGGCTGTTTGAAAATATGGTAAGTCATTGCCTTGTCAAAATAAAAATACATTGTAAACAGAAGATGGTGGTTTAGAGCAATATGGATCCATGGCAAAAAGAAATGTTATTGATTTCAAGGCCATGAAGAGATAGTATTGGTTTAAAAGTCATGTGATGCAACTAGTCAGCATTATTGGTGGAATCTGTTATCATATAGAGATGGTCTTGCAATATTTCATATAAAAAATGCTGCACTTACAATATTATTTACAACCTTTTCCACAATCAATACATATTGACCCTTAATTTTAGTGGGTCCTACATATGGGATTCACCAAAATCAAGGACCAGGATGTATGGTTGTGAAAAATGTTATGAAAAATGTTGTAGGTGTAGCATTACTCATTTCATATTTTAGGAGTAGAACTGTAGAGTTTACAACCTTGAAGGGTGGTCAGTGTCTATGTAACATGGATACAGACACTCGACTCGGATGCGACACGATACGGACATACTAATACGACAAATTCTAAAAATACAGAATACGGAGACGGCTATGATACGACGAATACAAAATTACATCTTTGAATTATATATACAATTTGCAGCCGTGTCCACTTCTGTTTCCATAATTCTCAAATTATCCAATTGTTTATCCCCAACTTTACTATATTAAGACTACTACCTCAAAATTTTAAAAGCATTTCTAATGCGAAGCCACCATGCCACGTTCACTCGCGTGTCTAGTCATGTAGGCCGCGAGTCCGACACGTGCTCAAGATCTGTCTGATGTTAAAAAAATTTAAGCCACGTTTTTTAGCGTGTTTGATCCATGTCCCTCTGAGTATTGGTACCTGACATGGACACAATGCGGAGACGACACCCAAAGTGAAATATCCGTGTCACATAGCTTTGTGTAATATATCATTTTCATTTTGATATAAGGTTAAACTTTGAAGCACTAAAACCAACCAATTTGTGTAAGAAGGGAGACTAGCTAGCTAACCATGTGAGTTAGAGCTGACAGAGAAACTGTTAGTTGAGGCTTTGAAATTCAATTCAAACAAGAGAGCATTTTGCTCACCCTCTTTTGGTTTATCATTGTTCACTCAGATCTTTACTGGGTGACACGTGTCCCATTTCATTTTCCATTTTGCCCATGTACTATCAACATAATTACTGGAATGAGACACATGTCATTCAGTTAAGGTTTGGATAAGCTACAGTGAACCAAAATTGAGTGAACAAAAATACTGTCTTCAAACAACTAGTGCTAGTTTATGAACTTTGGACCCCTTTGGGCTGCTTAAATTTATGGACAAAAGCTCTTCAAAGAATAAAATAAAATAAAATAAATAATGGACAAACGCAGTAATTTCTTGTGAGATACAAATTTTCTTGTTTGCCAAGAGTGCATATATCTAATATACTACTAGGTTGGGGCACGTGCAAGGCACGTGCAGTGTTGAATGCCCCGTTGCTCGTTGCAAGGGTCATTTTCTACAGCACACAATCCAAACTGACCAATATAATTTTGAATTTCAAAATTTCATGTCACCGACACCACACAATATTTCCAATTCGTAAAATACAGTAAATAATTAAAAAATAAAGTAACATTTTTACTATACAGAATATGCCAAAAAGAAAAACACCACCCACCAATTGTATTCTGACTTCCTTGTAGACAAGAAGAAGCTACCCCACAAAAGAGGAAATTCCCAAAAAACAATACCAGATACATACATGTTGCAAGTAAACAGAATTAAAATTGATTCAATTGAATAAAAAAAATGGAGGACAAGACTAAAACGGAAGTGATGAGAGAGAAAGAGAGACTGGCTGATCTGATGAGTAGTATCAGGGATTTGGACGGCTAACTGATCATCGAAGTGGACTTTCGGGGGCCTGAATTCAAGTCATCGTTGATTGGTCGTCCATAGTCAACTTGACCAGCTCTTCTTCTCCTTCCAAGAGCGATATGGTCTCCTCTGCCAATATTCGTGTTATAGCCAGCGTAATCTCTCCCTCTTCCTAAAACAATAAATCACAAATGCATAGGGGGAAGGGGGAAAAAGATAAATCATTACTCCAATCTACGAACAAAAATAACATATTTACAAGATAATGTCCTACCTAAATGGAATTTGGACAACATCCAATGGCACTGCGAGAAATATCCACCCGCAGCCCAACATTAGAGGTCTGGCTTTGGAACTTGAGGTCTCTAATTAGTTTCCCAGCCACGCCAAAAAAGTGAATACGTTTTCAAAAAATCCTGGTGAGATTGAAAGCTAGAGAATTAAAGTTTGAGTAAAACAGAGTAACAATTTGAAACCAAACAATGCATTTTGTGCGTAAGATGATGGTAACTATTGTATTGGTAGGGTAAGAAATAGAAACAGATCATGTTGATTTTTCCTGTAATATTGTATAGGCAGAGAGGTGAAATGCAAAAATGTTTGGTTATACTTCAAATACATGTGCTTTGTATGAGAAATGAGAGGAGAAACAATCAACCAATTTGAAGGGACAATAGATTAGCAGCACCTACAACATTCAGTGAAGTCAAACCCTTGAAACTTGGTTGGAGAACACATCAACTTTCAAATCAAAAAATATTTGTCAACAAAAGAAATCATGTCACCAAACCATTGACCTATTAGCAAATGTCAACCATACTATCTATATAACAAAGGAGTAAAGCATATTATGATGAGAGTCAATATGCAATGAACAATATCAAACGCCAGAATTTTAGTTTGGACAACATATGGTTTGCTTTCCTAATAGAAATCCTGGTTCTCTTCTTAAGAATAAATATGTCAAAACACAAAATGCAAATATAGAATGATTGCTCCTTGCAATGAAGCAAATCGTATGGGATCACAAATTTTATTCAAAATACCTAATAAGATTAGAACTATTTTTGTATTCAACAAACACGTCTGATTGCAGGTGTTCAACAAATACGTGCACTGCACCTTTGCAAAGTAATTGTAGTTTTGCCTCCTTATCTCTTGCAATCACAATCACAATCACAATTAGCTATTTTAAACTACAAAATGCTGAGACATACACAAGTTTATACAACCTGATAAAATGTAATAGAATGTTCCCTAAACATGCTCATTACTCAAACACGTTGCTACCTTAAAGAGAACATATAAAAAACATATGAACATATTATTAGTAGTTAAAAAGTATAATAATAAGTCCAAACACACCTTGCCACGAGCTCTAAGTTATTGATCAACATTAAAATAAATTCAGGTACTGAATGATTTCTTATTGCAAGAAACTAACCTTTCAACCTTCCTAGTAGAGGTAGTATCTAACTCACATAGTGGGATACCCTTTTGAGACTTAACCGACAATTCAAAGCTAAGTTCTCCTACTGCAATAATCTGGAATTGTCCCATTTTTTTTAATATAAAAGTAATATATTAGCAAAATACAACTAAATCAGTCTTGAAACAAACAAAAAAAAAAAAAAGAAAGAAAAAAGAAGCTACACATTCACATATCACCGCTTTCCAACTTCAAACATTAACATGGCCTGGTCAATTCTACAACAATATGGATTTGGTAACAATAATCCAATAAAATAGCCAATCTAATAATTTAAGTACTCCAGGCACTGAATTTCCTTTTAGCTGGTTCCTTATCCTTTCTATCCTTACGTAACTGAATTTAATTATCACAATGACCCAAAAGCAAGTACCACAACAGACGGTTGTGCCAAAATTCAAATATGATAGTTTTGTTATTACCAAGTATTTAATTTCACAACTGTTTATATGCAGATGATTGACGAGGTAATTAGCTATTACAATGAGGGTTTGCTTCATGTTTCTAGAAAGGACCAACAGATCTATTTCCTAATAAGAGATTTCTCAAAATAGAATGTAAACAATCCTACATGTAAATTTTGACAAGCAAGCAAAATAATAATTTTCACGATATCTTAATCCTGTAAGTTAATTATACGATATACATGTGAGATATCCTTAGAAAGTGTCTGATAGCAGCTTTTGTTTTTCTTTCGGATAGGATCGGTGGGATGCCGTAGCTTCAAGCATTGCACAAATAGGAAAAACCCATTTTTATCGGGATAAAGCACAGTTGAGAACATGAGGATACCTTATTAATTGGATGCTCATCTCGAAGTTTGGTATGGAAGTCCTTTGTCTATGGTACTTGGGCAAACTTTGGATCGCATGGAAGAGGCTTCATTTGAAGAACTGAAAAAGAAAGTGAAGGAAAAAATGTATAACTCAACAACAAATTACAATAAAATTACTAACAATAATCCAAATTGGATAGAGAGAAAATTTGATTTGAGATTGAACAATTAGCCCTCAAATAATGAGCAAATGCCAGAATTTTCCCCTTTTGGTCACTATGGTGTTTTTAATACAAACAAGCATATACATGATTCTACAATCTGGTAACATTCCATAAGCATCATTGAAGAAATTTGAGAAATTACTAACTTGAAATTCCATATGATGATCACAAGTAATAGATTTATCTCGATTTTAATGTTCATGTATCATTATATATACAAATTGAAGAAAGCGAAGAACAGAGCAAGACAAATCCATAATTCCGTATTAGTCACTAAAGAAGGTCCCTCAGACTATCAAAAAATTCAAAGCAAGAGCTCAATTTTGGTTTTGGAGTCTCGTCGTCATCATCATCATTCTTTCAAAAGTTTCAGAAGCTGGTGGCATTCCATTGTTGAAACAGATGATGGACTTTGAATTGGAATCACTCTTGAGGGTGTTTTTAGAACTGACGGTTTCAGAATTTTGGTGAAAGAATTGTTGGGGTAGAGTTGGTAAGGAGGCAGATTCATGTGTAACTCGAATGAAACTTATTCAAAAGGAAAATCAAAACTACTTCAACAAATGGACTCAACATTTCACTTACAAAAACAGAAAGTATTCGGGGATATTGGAAATAGCCTTTCAGGTACAAGAATGAATGCGGCACTTCCACGATATGGGAAAGGGATGTCTTTTTTTTTTTTCCCTTTTTTTAAAAAAAAATTGTGGTACAATACTTCAACAATATCAATATTACAAAAAGGGAGACTTAATTAAGAGAAGTGTCAAATTCGGGTTAGCGTAGTGTTTGAAAGACTTGAAAATGAGGAGTGTCAAATTGGGTGCCAAATTCAGCATATACATTATACAATATCTTCTTTTTTCTTTTTTAAAGAATACAATATACCGTAATATTTCTTCAATCAACGAATATAGCCTTAAAAAAAAAGGAGGTTAAGAGAACGCTATAGAAATTATCCCAAGCCCAAGTAGTAAAAGGGGCTCCTGAGATATTAGTGTAGTAAAAGGGGGCACAAAGGTGACAAGTAGGTCAATTACTCAACTTGATTAAAGCCAGTTGGTCCACCATAAGAGAATTTTTAATTGAATCTTTCAAAAAGCACGAATATGTACCGCAGACATTTCCCTAATAGTTGTGTTACACACAAAAATATATCCCCAATAACTACGAATAAGTTAATTAAAAGCCTATCAAAAACAAGTAAATTATCCTTAAAATTCATAAAGACAATGAAGATTGTGACAGAACTCTACATCAAAGAGACCAAATTCAAACTCTCTTCCACTAAATTAATATTTTGGAGATACTCTGGCACCATTACATAAAGCAAGATCAACTTCTTAGCAAGACAGCAACCAAAAAATGATGCTTTAGCCTCAAAAAATGACAATCTCCATTGTCTTTATTCGTATAGTCTCCTGCCTTATTAAAAAGTAATGTGTTTATTCACAAGTCATTCAAAATCGTTATTCAAATAAAGCAAATAAATAATTATCATTGCAAACATATTTTGAACCAGCAACTGATGGTAAAATGGAAGATGGACCATTGGTCGTGAACGTGATGATATTCAAACTTGATTCCCCTAATTTTCATCATCCAAAAGTACCAAGTAGGATCATCTCTCCCAACTTGGTATAAAGCTAGGGAGAACAATAGAAAAGACATTAAGCAAATTTTCAAAAGCAAGAAAAACAATAATTTTCATGATGCTTTATGGTGTAAATTATATGAAACCCATGTGGCATATCCTTAGAAAGTGTCTGATAGCAACTTTTGTTTTCTCCACAAATAGGAGAAACCCATGTCTATTGGGATAAAGCACAGTTGAGAATGTGAGGATACCTTCTTGGATGTTCATTTGAAAGTTTGGCATGGAACTCTTTTGTCGGTGGGTAAACTTGATGGATCGCTTGGAAGAGGCTTCATTTCAAGAGCCAAAAAAGCAACTGAATGAAAAGTGCATAGCTCAATAACAAAATTGCAATAAAATTACTAACAATAATCCAAATTGGATAGAGAGAAAAACTGATTTGAGTCCCACTTGGGAACTCAACTTTTTAAGGGGACAAAAAGAATCTAGACCTACTTTCCAAAATTGCCCATAATCATTCCAACAATTTTTTTACTGTCTTAGTATAGATTTCAAGGAGGGGTAGTTTTGAAAAGCAAGTAAAAAAATTTATACCAATTTAGGAAAGTGGACAATAATTTTATGCCATCCCAAAAATGGAATAGTGGACTCAAAAAATGGGACGGAAAGAGTAATAAAAGAACTGTGTCCTTTAGGTTTCAAAAGGAAAACAAATAAAAAATAAGTCATTAGAGTTTGAGGACCCAACGTGATGTATGATAAAGAGCTGGTGAGAGTATAATACATGACAACTCTTAAGAATTCACGTCTAATTGTAGGCAGTTGCACCCGCACAAGGTGTGAACTAATTAAATTAGAAAGTAGACTCTTCAAAAAGGCACCCGCACTGGGTGTGTACTAATTAAAGGCAAACGCACCTGTGCTTCCTACAATTTGTAGGCTTTCAATTCGTACTTTGAAAGTACGAATTTTAAGCCTAAAAGTTGTAAGATATATATATATATATATGTACATAGAGAAGCACCAGAACGACAAGGACTGTGGACGTCAAAGTAAAATACATTTCTCAATATACCTCCAAATAAAATTGCTTGTGCTACCCATGAAGCACTATTTATGACATGCCTCGTAGACATGAATAGTTGAACGAGGAAGAATTCTCTTTTAGCCTTCAATAGTTGATCTGGTTGTTTCTTTCACAACAAAGAAAAAGAAAAGAGAAAGCTAATACCTGATAGAAGGGCCACCACCAAGCACCATAGCTATTATATTTATTTTGTTGGAAGTATCTCAAAGTATATTGTAGTAAAATCAATTTTAGAACCCGACATGAAATGCATTTGTGAATGTATTTGAATGCCACTAATGCTACTATCACAGAATTTTATTAAAAATAGAAAAGAAAAGAAAAAGAAAAAGAAATCAAAGCAATCTTTCTGTGCTACTTTAGTTCATCACACAAAAGAAAGCTTTAGATTATTTTCTTAAAAATAGATTAGACAGAATCCAAACCCTTATGGTGTACCAAAATATATATTTTCGTACAACTAAATGGCTGATTTGAGTTGAACTTAAAAACAAAAATGAAAAACACAACTTCAGGCTCAAATGCATTTGTTCTACGTAAAGTAATTGGACAATGAAAGACAATCTCAATTGTTCAACAAGAAGAGGCAAGTCAAACGAACAACCTGTATAAATTACTTATAGAGACTGAGGTTCACAATTCTTACCCAGAAAAGAATTTTTGTTCTCAATATGAAGAAATTACACCTGATGCTGCTGCTCCTTACATAACTACTTATATATATATATAGTGTGTGTGTGTGTGTTACAAAGTCTCAGTCGAATGGCAACCTTCAGCATATGAACAACAAAAAAATTCAAAAATTGGGCAAATAAACATTAACCAGAACTGTTAATAAATGTACAAAAGATTAAAAAACATGAATAATAGGAGCCCAATATCCATGTTAGCAAGATATATTCTTCATTATTAAACAACAAAAAAATGAGATAATAATTCAGAGAAAGACAAGACTTACGTTCTGGCGCGAGCAGAGACAATATGACGTTTGATCTGAGATCCCACGTAGACACCACCCTGAGACCGGTTCATTTCCGCAATTAATTCTTATTTGGAGAGTGCTAAAACTCTGATAAAATTCACAACCGCCAAAACCACGAGCTCACTGTACCAGAAAACAAAGCTTAAATAGAAAGACTTATAAGCCAATAGAGCTTCATTCGATATACCCAAAGCACAAATATACCATACAAAATTTCAGAAGCTAGCTGCCACTATAAATTTTTTTTTTCTCACTTTCTTCTTCTTCTTCAAAAAAAAAAAAAAAAAAAAAACATATCACAGAACTAAGACAAAATCCAAAGAGAGAGAAAACTAATCACAAATCATACAAAATGAAATAGAATTCAAGGCTACACATACAACAAAAGAAAATAAGTTCAATTATTTTTAATCACTTGTACTAATGTAACCAAACAACTCATACATAGAGGGAAAGAGAAAAAAATTGCCATATGTGCGTGTTTATATATTTTTCAGCCAAGGGGAAAAAAGTGTCTTTATACACATATGTGGGTATAGGTGCATGTCTAAAAGGAAAGCAAAAAATCAATAACCAAGAAGAGTATCCATAGTCTTTCATGCAAATATAGCTTGAAAATAAGTCACAATCAAGGGGAAGAGTACGTGGTACCCCTTATCCAAACCCTGTGGGAGACAAACAAGGCTTAAACTCTAATCGACACAACAATACTCCCACGACTCCATATTTCGCCCCGAAATATATATAAACGGAGTACTAATTTTTTCCAAGTTTATCATAGTGTTTGAAAAATGAGGGGGAAGGAGAAATTAATGTCCTTGAAATAATAGCAAGTCTACCCACACTCATTAAATACAGCAGAAAATGTGAAAAATGTTGGTTGGTTGTTAGTGATAACCTTATGCATACACCACTACATTTATGGGGCCTTAATGGATTAGTCAATGCCATGACTAAATAAGCCATGTGTCATTGTCAACGTGGATACCATCATAATTTGACAACTATAGTGAAATTTCATACAATTTAAGTATCCAAAAACCAAAAATTCAACTGTATGATCAAATAATCTCAAATTGACAATTTTAGTAAGAGTAATGTTACACTCACACAAAATTTCATATAAAATAATTTTGACTTTTGATTTCGATGGATCATGTGTGGCACCCATGTATTCCCCCATATGGGGGCCACTGGAAACAAGAACAATATTATTTTGTGTGAAATTTTACATAAAATTTTATATGAGTCTATAATTATTATTTTAGTAAACTTGTGAACACGGTATCTTTTCAAATGAACAAGTGTCATAATCTCGTAAAATAAATTCCAAGTTAGAGTCTAGTTAAGGCCGATTCACATTGACGTCACCATTAAATGCTGCCTAGTGCTATGTTTACTTCAATTTATATCCCAATTTGGTTCTTAAATACTTTAACAATTGTATTACATATTGTGTTAGTGTGATAGTTATTGTGATCTCTTCATTATCGGAGGACCCATCGCATACTCAAATCACAATAGAAATCACTCGGATATAAAAGTCACACGAGATAGTTTCTCCAATTAGAGACACCAAACAAGAGTGCAAAAACACTTCCAATTTATATCCCAAATTTTTTTTTGTTGTTGTCTCTCTGGGCTTTGTTATTTTTCTTTCTTCTGATGCTGTACTGATTCCACTTGGACTCCATTTATTTGTTGAATACAAAGTTGTTTGCGATTATCAATTAAAAAAAAAAGAAAAGAAAATAGAAAAAAAAGAAATAGAGATCGAAATGGCACACAACCGCACAAGTCTTGTCCCAGTGAATAATTCTCTCTTTTCGTAATGGACCCAGCCCTAGACTGAGTTGGGCTGTAGCCCATGGTAAATTTTTTGAGAATTTTTTTAAGTGTCTTGTAGGTAGTCCTTCTCAGAGCCCACCTAATTTAACCTAGCCCACCGCTCACTCATCTAGGGTGTATTTAATAACTCAATTAAATGCTAAAAATGAAAAGTTTAAGTTTTTTTTTTCAACAATAATAGGAGCACAAACAAGTTTTACAAATACTTACAAACACACTCTATCTCTCTCCTGGGTGGCATAGTGGGGTCCACTGAAATTATCCGGACCACACAGTGCCACCTAGGAGAGAGATAGAATGTGTGTGTAAAATTTGATTGTGCCCCAAATATTACTCTTTTTTTTTTGTTTTTTTCTTTCTAGTACGTTTGAAAATGTACTTCACAAAAAAGTAGCCAAAATGTACTGAAAACTTTAAGTTAAATAATTTTATTGAAAAAAATAACTAAATACAATCTATTTCAGTACTTGAAATTTGCTTTCACAATTGTAACTTTAATATCAATAATGATAAGGATACACACTAAATGACACACCAAACGACACACTGTGCTTTAAATGCATCTACCCTGTGCTATTTGAATTTTTCACATTTTTCTATACATCACTTACACAACACAGAGTACATGCATTTAAAGCTGGTGTGTTGTTTAGTGTGTCGTTTGGTGTGTATCCCTATTATTTTTGCTTTAATATTAGTACTGAAAATTCAGTGCTTATTTACAATGCGGGACCTTAGAGCCAGATTAGACCTTTAACAAAGCTTTTTCGAGCACAACTTCAATAAATATTAACTTTTCGTCAGTTTTAATAGAATCTTATCTCTGTGATGGTTTTGGTTTATGCTACAATAGAGAAAAAAAAAAAAAAATTTATTACTAGTAATTTTTGTTGAATATTAACCCACCCTTTTGAGAGTATTTGGATCCGCCCTTATTCCAAATATAAACTAACCAAATGACTTCTCTTGTTAATACCAAGACATATGCCTCCACCATAAAAGGGCTAGGCCCAACTTGACTTCATCCATACTAGAACCCCTGAAAACAAGTGGCCCAAGATATAAGTCCAACATTTACTTACACTTCGGCTGTTTGAAAATATGGTAAGTCATTGCCTTGTCAAAATAAAAATACATTGTAAACAGAAGATGGTGGTTTAGAGCAATATGGATCCATGGCAAAAAGAAATGTTATTGATTTCAAGGCCATGAAGAGATAGTATTGGTTTAAAAGTCATGTGATGCAACTAGTCAGCATTATTGGTGGAATCTGTTATCATATAGAGATGGTCTTGCAATATTTCATATAAAAAATGCTGCACTTACAATATTATTTACAACCTTTTCCACAATCAATACATATTGACCCTTAATTTTAGTGGGTCCTACATATGGGATTCACCAAAATCAAGGACCAGGATGTATGGTTGTGAAAAATGTTATGAAAAATGTTGTAGGTGTAGCATTACTCATTTCATATTTCAGGAGTAGAACTGTAGAGTTTACAACCTTGAAGGGTGGTCAGTGTCTATGTAACATGGATACAGACACTCGACTCGGATGCGACACGATACGGACATACTAATACGACAAATTCTAAAAATACAGAATACGGAGACGGCTATGATACGACGAATACAAAATTACATCTTTGAATTATATATACAATTTGCAGCCGTGTCCACTTCTGTTTCCATAATTCTCAAATTATCCAATTGTTTATCCCCAACTTTACTATATTAAGACTACTACCTCAAAATTTTAAAAGCATTTCTAATGCGAAGCCACCATGCCACGTTCACTCGCGTGTCTAGTCATGTAGGCCGCGAGTCCGACACGTGCTCAAGATCTGTCTGATGTTAAAAAAATTTAAGCCACGTTTTTTAGCGTGTTTGATCCATGTCCCTCTGAGTATTGGTACCTGACATGGACACAATGCGGAGACGACACCCAAAGTGAAATATCCGTGTCACATAGCTTTGTGTAATATATCATTTTCATTTTGATATAAGGTTAAACTTTGAAGCACTAAAACCAACCAATTTGTGTAAGAAGTGAGACTAGCTAGCTAACCATGTGAGTTAGAGCTGACAGAGAAACTGTTAGTTGAGGCTTTGAAATTCAATTCAAACAAGAGAGCATTTTGCTCACCCTCTTTTGGTTTATCATTGTTCACTCAGATTTTTACTGGGTGACACGTGTCCCATTTCATTTTCCATTTTGCCCATGTACTATCAACATAATTACTGGAATGAGACACATGTCATTCAGTTAAGGTTTGGATAAGCTACAGTGAACCAAAATTGAGTGAACCAAAATACTGTCTTCAAACAACTAGTGCTAGTTTATGAACTTTGGACCCCTTTGGGCTGCTTAAATTTATGGACAAAAGCTCTTCAAAGAATAAAATAAAATAAAATAAATAATGGACAAACGCAGTAATTTCTTGTGAGATACAAATTTTCTTGTTTGCCAAGAGTGCATATATCTAATATACTATAAGAGAATAGAGAATATGTGGTCGTAGTGTCAAATCTTTTTTTTCTTTTTTTTTTTTTTTTTCCTTTTTGCCCTTTCTTTGACCGTATGAGTTACCCATAATACCCCTTCTTCTTTGTCTCTCTCTCTCGATCTTCCACTGCTTCGATTTCTCTATGTCTTTCCTTCATTGATTCAGCTTCTGTGCGAATTTACACAAACTAGCAAGGATGACAGACTTATTTGTTGTTGCTTCCCTTTGAAAATTGTTCTTCTTCATATGTTCATACCATTTCATCGTTCGAAGCTTCGTAGCTTTAATTACAGACTGTTCACACCATCAAAATCGCCTATCGAATGGTGTACTACTTTCACAATTGTCTCAAGTTCGTCGATTGTAAATGGATTTTGGGTGAAAACCTAATTTCAATGTCGATTTTCCAGTTGGGTCTTGCTTGGAAGCTCATGAAGTGGACACTCAGAGCAAGATTCGAGCATTAGAGACCATTTTTAAAATTAAGATGCTTTCAACACTCGAGGCTTCAATGCACCAAGAAAGAGGTTTGGTTTCTATTTCCTTTTCTCTGCACGTATGTGTGTATGTATGTCTGTTAAGCACACATTCATTTTTGAAGTTCTCTATAATCACAACTCTATTTGGTTCAACTTTGGAGAGGGGTTTTGATTGTAGTGCTCAAATAGTGTTTGACAAAATGCCAACTAGAGTTTCTATGCATGCTTTTCTTTATATATATCTGTCAATTTATAAATTATACATGAGAGAAAAAGAGGGATGCACAAGTATATGTGCGAGTTCTAAAGTAGCCCTTTATGTATATTTTTTAAGACTGGCCCTTTGAACCATTCAAGAAAGAAATTTTGTTGTATATCCTGGTAAAGCTAATTGAAGAGAAGAAGGTTACTAATCTGAAGCTTATCTCCAAAAAAGGGAAAAAGAAGAAGAAATACAGAGAGTTATATACATTGAGTGAAAATTAGGGATAGACTACAACAATTAGGTATAGGTACAACATAGGAACACCAGTTCACTAGATAATCTTTTTTTCTTTGGAAGAGTCTAGCATAATAATATGCTACCTTACTCTTTCAGCTATACCATAATTCTCTATAGCTGCCACTGTTAGATATTTAATCTATAAAACTGTAGAACCCTAAAGCAGTAGAAACACAGCCCTAGGATCATATCATGTTAGATTATCAGGATATAATATATAGTAGAATACATACCTGTATCCATAGTAGCAATTAGCAAACTTTAGGAGAACGATGATGATCGGTTATATCTTCCCCAGTCAAATCTCCTTAGTTCTGTAATGGGTTCCTTCTCTTAATGGGATGGAGGAGGAAGTAGTATAATGATTTGACATATTGGGGACCATAACCTATATGTCTTTATATACTGATATGTTAGGGTTCCCATTATTCCTAACAGGGTCAGTATTTGGTATCCACTCATTAAACCCATACCCAGTAGAAGTCCATGGGCTTCTTACAATTAGACCACATAATATAAGCCCATTTAAATTAATAGCCCTTACAATATAATTAATATTAATATGTTGCCCACTCTTATTAGGAAAATAATTTCCTAACAATCTCCCACTTGGGCTACATATGATTCCTGAAACAATTATATTACATGTTCCTTAGACGCGCACCTGTGCTATTTATCTTTGGACTTCACTTAGTTTCAATCTGGTCTATTTCCTATATTAATATGGGATCAAGGCGGCTTTCGTCACACATAATCGTAACTAGACCTTCAATGGTCACCATACCAACACATTTAATGACATAGATCAAGTATGGATGAGTAGCATGGAAATTACATACAATGTGATATCAAATATGCCTATTTCCAATTGGTCCTACTTTAGTCTTTAGTGAGATTAATCCGAAATAATGCAAAACCGCATAATTAGATTCAGAGATAAATCATAAACCATCAACTTTATTCTGCAGAAAATAAAACCTCATAAATGTCAAAACTAGAACATCCAAAGTTAACTCCCACTAAACTAAAGTATCGTTAGACAACCTAACACCCATAGGAGTAGTGTGCTCGTGAAAGACCTCAGGATGTAATCTTTAGGTTAGCGGATCCGCAATCATGGAGTTTGTCCCTATATGTTCTATTGAAATTTGACCACTCTGAACTCTTTCCTTAACAACCAGAAACTGTTATTGTCACAGTATATCTTTAATTGGCCTTTTAATGCCATCTACCACACGCAGCCTAGTGACAAAGTTTCGCAACCATATCCCATGATTGGATGCCTCATAACAGGCTATGAACTTCGCATCCATGGTTGAAGAAGCTATGAGTGTCTGCTTAGCACTCTTCCAAAGATATAGCTCCTCCAGCCAGCATATAAACATAGCCTAACGTGGATCACTTACTATCTTGGCATCCAGCAAAATCGAAATCAGAATACCCGATGATCTCCAAAAGATCTGATCTCCGTTGCGTGAGCGTGTAGTCCTTTGTTCTCTGTAAATAGCGCAAAACCCGTTTGCCTGCTTTCCAATGATCCATTCCTGGGTTACTCAAATATTTGCCCAATACTCCCACTGAACTTATGATATACACAATCATCAACCACATTCGCCTCAAAACCATACGAGGTGATTACTTGATGAGACTTGTGATACCATTGACAGGAAGCCTGCTTGAGACCATAGATGGATTTCTTTAATTTGCAGACCATATACTTTGGATCTCCGCATACAAAGTTTTCTAGTTGAACCATATAAATCATCTCATCAAAATGCTATCTTAACATCCATCTGATGTAGCTCTAAATCAAAATGAGCCACGAGTACCATTATTGTCCTAAAAGAGTCTTTCGATGAAACCGGAGAGAAAGTCTCCTTATAATCTATGCCTTCCCTTTGAGTGAAACCCTTGGCGACTAGACGAGCCTTATATCTCTCTATATTTTCCTTTGAATCCCTCTTGGTTTTAAATATCCATTTACAACCAATGGGCTGCGTTCCTTCATGCAATTCGACAAGATTCCAAACGTCATTGTCTTTCATAGATTTCAGCTCATTATTCATAGCATCAATCCACTTTTAAGAGTTAGAACTTTGTTTGGCTTGGTGAAAGTTGATTGGATCATCTTCCACTATCCCTATGTCAAACTCATGTTCTTGGAGGAATACAATGTAACCATCCGGAATTGCATTTCTCCTTTCCCTAGTGGATCTTATTAATGGCATCTCCTCTTGAGGTTGTTGAGTTTGCACTTCAGGTATAATTTCTTCATTTTGCACGGGGAGCTCTTGTACATTGTCTTGAATATCTGGATTTGCATCTTGAACAATCTCAGGAATAGGAATCTGAACATTGTCAATAGCAATATGACTAGGAATAAATTCCTCTTCAAAGACAATGTCACATCTGCATCATCCTTAGCTCTCTTCCTTTTATTATGCTGAGAGGTTGATGCTAAGTGAGCACTTTGACTTCTTTTCTCTTCTTGTACACAGTGAGATATAAGCTCATTAAGAGTCCATTTGTTGTTTTGGGTGTTATAGCTCACTTTAATTGACTGAATTGTGCAGGAAGAGATATGAGAACCAAGTGCACGAGCAAGTCCTCAGACAGCTCTAACTCTAATGCCTTGAGTATCCCACTTAGATGAGACATTTCCACAATGTACTCCCTTATGTTCCCCTTTCCTTTATACCTCATGGAAATCAGAGTAGCCAAAACGGTACTCGTTTCCGACTTTTCTTTTTCTTTTTTTTAGCAAAATATGGTTGTAATTCAGAGAGGAACTTCTTAGCATTTGTGCTCTCAGTGATCGAGCCCCGAAACGCTTCCGGAATGGAACGTTTCATAATCATTAGACTCATGCGATTCGAACGATCCTACTTCTCAATTTTACCCTCATTCGGGTTTTCTGTAGTCAAAGTTGGTCTTTCTGTCCTTAGCACAAGGTCCAAATCCATACATCCGAGAACGATTTCCACGTTCTCTTTCCAGACCTTAAAGTTTCCCCCATTCAACATTGGGATAGCACTAATATGAGCATAAACATTTGTAGCAGTAGCAGAAACTAAATAGAGAACAAAATAAAATAAAATAACATGCTCACAATTAATAACATGTCATAACATAAACATATCATAAATACTTTATATATATGCATGCATGACACATTACATAATTTACTTAATTGTGGGCCCATCACAGGATACCTAGACCAACATTGACATTTAGTCTTTGGACATAAATATCAACTGTAAGTGGTACTCCCCGTGTAGTGATTAAATACTGACAATAAGTCCTGTCAAACAGTAGCCTTTCTTTGGGCCGACTCACTGGCCACATGGATAATTATTTTGATAATTGTCACATATTTACCACCACATATACACCTATTATTCGGCCAATTAAGAGCTTCCTTTGGGCCGATTGTTAATCGCATGAATAACAGATATACCATCTAAAATTTTCAAAATAAATAAATTTACACATTAAAGGTTACTTTGGCAACATATTATTTCAATTTATTTATTTGAAACATCAGACATATTGTATTGAGGCCTAAAATAGACCCCAAAATCTTAAGCTATCATAGAATTTAATTCATGTTATGAATTACCTAATATTCTAAAGCACAATAAAATTACCTTAATTTATGTCATGAAAAACATGAATTACCCAATATTCTTTTGTAAACCAAAAGCTATTAAAATAGAAAAGAGCAACTGATATAGCAATTTCAATGGACCTGGTTTATTTTAGTCATGAATCCCTTCAAACTAATATGAATCAGCCGTCAACTAGATGAGATCATACCAACGACAGAGTAAAATCGAAATTGGTTTACCCAAACCCAGAGAAAAGTTTATTTATATATGTAGCTAGCCCAACTAGCCTTTCAGTAACTTTTTTGTTAGTACACAAAAGTCGACTAAATTAAATCAACACTGCAAGTCAATTTAAATCAACCATCACATCAAATCAATTCATATGCAAAAGGTTTATGTTTATGGTCAATACAATATCAATCAACCAAATCAACAAGGGGCGAAAATACGGTGTTCATGAATTCGCGCGATTTGATGAAACTGTATCCGATTAATATGACCATCACATCAACAACACTAATAATCAACATGATAAGCGCTCTGATACCACTTGTTAGATATTTAATCTATAAAACTGTAGAACCCTAAAGCAGTAGAAACACAGCCCTAGGATCATATCATGTTAGATTATCAGGATATAATATATAGTAGAATACATACCTGTATCCATAGTAGCAATTAGCAAACCTTAGGAGAACGATGATGATCGTTTATATCTTCCTCAGTCAAATCTCATTAGTTCTGTAATAGGTTCCTTCTCTTGATGGGATGAAGGAGGAAGTAGTATAATGATTTGACATATTGGGGACCATAACCTATATGTCTTTATATACTGATATGTTAGGGTTCCCATTATTCCTAACAGGGTCAGTATTTGGTATCCACTCATTAAACCCATACCTAGTAAAAGTCCATGGGCTTCCTACAATTAGACCACATAATATCAGCCCATTTAAATTAATAGCCCTTATAATATAATTGATATTAATATGTTGCCTAGTCTTATTAGGAAATATAATTTCCTAACAGCCACTGCATTGACATGTTTAATTATCGTCTTTGGGTCATAACGTGAGGCAATATCTACATATATTTATGAAAAGTTTACATTCGCATATCTTAACTGAGGGAGTGAAATCAATTTGTGAGTAACATCCAGGTTGATAAATGCTGGGACTTAAGATTGATGAATATTGATTTCAGAAAGATATTCCAAATAAATTAGTATCCATATCAAATGACTGATTGGTGATTTTTCATTGTTACTTGTAAACTTTGTCATGACATTAGAGAAGATCAAGGGAGTTATTTTCTTACCAGATTAATATGTTTGCTTTTCAATGTCTGATTTTTTGAAGAAATAAGAGATTCACCTTCACAGATTTAAATTAAGTGTCAAAGTAGATGGTGCCAGTTGAGGGCCAAGACTTGGTGCAACGACGAAAGTTCCAGACTATCATGTGGACCAAGTTTTTCGAAAGAGGCAAATCACCTCTCTCCAACTTAGGGGTCATTGCATAGCTTTAGCATTGTAAAGGATAGAATATGAGCAGTGAATACTAATTAATCAACAAAGTCTGCAACAAAATTCCAAAAAATGGCCACCAAAATCCCTAATTAGATCAATCTGCTTCTCCGCATTTCAAATTCACGAAAGAATTTGAAGGTGGCCAAAAAAAAACCTATGTTGCATAAAATTCTTTTTTCTTCTCAGTAGAATAAAAGTTTATTTCTTATTTTGCTTAGAAATGTCTAAGATAAAAAGAACATACAATTTTATGTTTTCTTAGTAAATTAAGATGGAGTTGTTTTGCATCTTATCGACATTGCAATCTCTCTCTACATATATATATATATACTTGTTGTAGCAGTAGTTAGAGAGGAATGAAGTAGCTTTGCGTACCTTACCATGGAAGATGAGGACAACGAAATGTATTCAAATTGCAGTTATGGTACAAAATAAAAAATCCCTCAGCTTTATTTTCATCACTTAGTTTGTTATCCTTAATAGTATTGCAGTAGTACAATTTGCAAACTATTCCACGAACATGGGCACAGACACGTGCAACGCACGTGCTTCCCACTAGTATAGTCTATATATAAGGATGCATAAATCGAATTAAAATGACATTGCTGAACATAATTACATAAACTAGTTACAATGACACAATTAAATCCCAAAGAAACATAACTATGAAATGATGAAGATAAAATTGCATTGTAAACTTTGCCATTCCATAAATGTTTAAATTTCCAAATATAGCCATTTTCCAATTCAAATATTCAGATTGAAATTGATGTTACCTCTATGATTTACTTTGATATTGAATTAATTACATTTACAGTTTTACATCGCGTCACTTTAACCTTTAACTGTAAAAGTTTTAACATGTCGTTGGACTTGATATTCATATTTATGTCGAACTACAGAAACATTAATTCTCCCAAAAAATATCACAAAAGTCCCGTTAAAAATTCGTCAAAATTCTAGGAACTTTGCTTAGATTTCCTTTGAGCTTGATGGTTATCCTTATGGATTTGGATTTGTTCCAAGTCTGTATAAGACATTGCTTTTGGCTTTTGCCTTCTTTTATGTGGCTCACAGTCCTCATATTCTGAGCTCATTGTTACATCCTGGAGTATATCGCATACCCCTTGTACATTTTTACATCTCCTTTTTAGAATATATTTACCAGTTTTCAGAATATATATATATATATATCTACTTACTATATTATAAGAGCCGATGGATGTTTCAAGGCCGAAGCCAAAACGACGTCGTCTTATATATATACACTATATTACAAAACGACGCCGTCTTATATATACACACTATATTACGCCGTCTTATATATATACTATATTATAAGAGCTCGATAGCCGAGCGAGAGAGAGATGCCAAGAGATGCCAAGCAACAAAAATCAGATCTTGATTTGCACCTAATTAAAGCTAATTCCACCACCAATTGATGCCAAGCAACAAAAATCAGATCTTGATTTGCACCTAATTAAAGCTAATTCCACCACCAAATCACCCAATTAGGGCTAATTTCAATCCCTATTTGTCCTGCTCGGCTGCTCTGCCTGCTTCACCTCCTTGCTGAACCATTCACTGCTTGACGTGCCATCGACAGAGTTATCATTTGGGTAGTGCCACCTCAACTGTGTGATTCACTGCGGTCAGGCCACGTGCTGTGTTTGCGCTTTACACGTTATGATATGTGCTGTCGCTCCACCCTTCATCCTCAGAACACACATGCCACACCTACTTCTACAACTACGCCTACGGACCTGTGAATTCTCCTTCTCGGAATTCTGGCCTTTTGAAGGAGCCGGAGTCGTATTCTGTGGCAACAGGTAACACTTATTCTTCATCTACCGGACTTTCTACCTGCTGTTAATCAGCCATTGATAATAAAACTGGCCACAAAGACAGGAAAAAGTTGCCAGTTTCCTTTATTATTTGTTTGGGTATTTGAAGTGATTTCAATTTCCTATAGTTACTTTATCTTCCTATACTTACATGGTTGTGGACATATACTGAGAATTCCTTTTTTGTTCTATACCAGTTACTATGTTTGGTCACTCCATAATCTGCATGCTTACTGTTTGTATTTTTGCGTGACTGAGTTGCTGTGTGTGTACAAGTTGAGTGTTGGTAGTGCTCTGTTCTTGGGGAATTCATGTAATGGCCATGGGTTCATATGCTTTGTATCTGCACGTTAATTTTGCTCTTCAAAGCTTAAACATGATTAAAACTTGTAAGCCTTTCACAAAGATTGAATCGGATACAGCAACTTTCAAAACATAGCTCTAACCCAACAATCCTACACTTCAATTTCTAACACAGATCAACTTCCAAACTGTGGGCAAATTCTTTCCAACAATATTTTCCTTTTTAAATTCAATTTAAGACATAATTATCTTTTGCTTCAAATTTTTATAAGGAAAGGGGGGTTATATAATAAGCCAGAAAAAGCTCGATGCTCCATTTGGCAGGTAAGAAAATGCAGGAAACCAACAACAATGTTCATAACTCATAAGTCACGTTAAATCACAAAACTCACCAAAGAAATAAGTGTGCAAAACAGACTTTCTGTCTCCCATAAACAGCTTTCCTACTCCTTTTATTCACGTTTTACATGTACTAATACACTCTGTAATTTTGCCTGCTTCCATTATCTTATGGTAACTCATGTACGAAATCACCGACAACTGAGCTCATTCTCGTACACAATTATCTATTAAATACTGAGACATCCTGGTACACATTTCTTGGTTATGAAGAAGCTTCTTCAAACCTATTTATTACATATCACTACAAACAAAGCAATACATATTCCACAAACTCAAAGCTTCTAACTTGCGCTTCCTAAATTATCTCCTTACATTTCTTCTGCGAGTTTCAGTCATTTTACTGTTGGCGCTTGCTTGTCAAACACACACTACGCAGCCTTTGATGATGCCACATATTCGTTTGTTTCTCACTGTGCTTTGCTGTCTGTCTTGCTCTCATCGTCCTTCAAATGTGAGCTTGCGTTCAGCTGTGTGATTCAATAACCTGGTGGGCGCAGGAAAAGACATGTTCCTCCTTTCAATTCTTTTCTACTTGTCTGTTGCAATATCGGTTTACTGGTTACTTCTGCTTCTTGTGATTTTGGGTTTAACATAGTTTACTTCAGCTTGTTGTCATATGGGGTTTTATAAACTTGTAAATTAGGGCAATTCTTCAATTTAAATTGTTCATTTACCTGCTCTACCTCGTAGCAAAGACCCCACATGGGTTCTGCTGGTAGCTGTTAAATTACAGTTTGATTGAACGTTCTGCTGCTAGCTGTTAAATTACAGTTTGATTGAACGATAATTTCTTCTACTTTTGGCTAACCAACTTAAAATTTGTCATTCTCTCTCTTTTAACCAGTTGGTTTTCGTCGATTTTCCAATCTCTCTCTCTCTTCTATATCTAAGGTCAGGGTTTTTAATTTCTAGGTTTCAATTTTGATGTAGATGGGGAGGGCTATGGCTGCAAGAAATATTTAAGCATATTAACCTCTTTCTCTTTATTATGGTTACCTTTTCTTTATGTAGTAACTGCGAGCAGGGGCAATTTTTATGGGCTAATTTCGCTGTAATTTTTTCAGATTTCTAGATCCCGTACTGTAATTTGGTGCTCTAATGTCTCCCTTTCTCTCTCTCTAATTGATTCTCTCTTTTCTATTTGCAAATATGTGGATTTGTTTGCATGAGTGTTAGTGCAAGTGTCGCTATATGTTTAACTTCAACTTTCTGGTTTTTCCTCTCATACATATCAATCTGGTTTTTTCTATGAAAGTTATTTGACTTCTTATAATTTCTATTTTTAAAATGAATGTTGATACAACTATTAGTTTTCTCAGGGTGAGTATAATTTTGATTCCTATAGGCTATAGTATAAATCTTTACTCCATTAAAGATCACCAAAGCAGGTTGGTATTACAATTTACAATACATTCATAAATGTTGATGTGCTTGAATTGTCTTGTGGTGGCCAAATTAGACTGATGGAGTAGTTTTATATTGAATTTTATGCACTTCGTACTTTGTGCTACATACAGTTGAAGTACTTGGAAGAGAGGGAGCTCAAGGACCTTGTGAAGAATCATTCTGAATTCATCATGCTGGTTTTGAATAAATTGTTTTGGCAATTAGGGTGTGTTAGAATTTGAATCTGTTATTAACTGAGCCTTCAGGCCGCGGATCATACTAATCATGGCCACACTAAAATCTTTCAAGCTTCGGTTAGGAAAGGAATAGTGGAAAATAAGGTCATACTATGCAAACTTAGACACACAGATTAATCATGGTAATTGAATTCCAATTTATTTATTGGATATAGCAGTTTCCGAATTGCTTTGCACAGAACTATAATGTCTCATTGGCAATAATTATAGTAGTGATTAAGAGAACCATCCGTATAGATCCATGCAAATCAAACACCACCACCATCTCCGCTACAGGTGGTTGCATGAAGACTTTATGACTGATGGTACCTTCCTTCGATCCTGTAAGAAAACACCACAACTATTGGTCAGGTATTAATCTTATACTAAATTTTACTTCAATTTGTCCATTCCCTTCTTACTACCCAATTCTAGATTTTCTTTGATGTTTTGATTGTTTAATTTTCCAAGCATAGATAGTGATATACATCTTTCTTTCTGCACATTTTTCATCTTCATTTAGAATCTAATACAGTTTCTTTAGATCTCTGGAAATCCACATACTGGGAGTTAATTTATGGACTGTGCTGCAGTATATAGGTGTTCTTCTTTAGTGCCTTCCATATCAGTGTTTATTCCTAATCATAGGATCATAATACAGTTTATTTCAATGTCGCTATTTATTGATTTTGGTTTTCCTTTTTGTTTCCTACAAAGTTGTTTTAATGCACTTCCAAATTGAAGAATTGGTAACATACTCGATCAATTATAATTCAATTCAATGAAATTCAATATCTATATAATTATTGATCTTGATTCCAGTGTCAGATGTGTTATGCAACTGTATTATTAATTTAGCAGATTATATAATAGGCAAAAGAAACTATAAGCCCTATGGATTTGCGCAAGGTGCCAATTTCATTGGCCAATTTTGGAAATCTAGATTTGTTTGGTACTCCTTTGTAATTAATTTATTAAAATATGATTTAAGTGTAGCCTTGTTCTTCCTTGTACTAGGTGCTGGGCTATAGTTCAAGTGGTGTGATATGTATCAAAAATTACAGCAATCTTCTTTCAGCTGGAGCAGTTTCTGGCATGGTTTGAAGGTCTGTGTAATTTCACTTATGCAACTACATACAAATAGTTACAAGTTTTCAGAAGTAAGTTTATTTTAAATTTATGGAGCAGGTCAGACAGAAATTGAAGGTTGTTTCTAATTTCTTTTTTTTTTTTTTTTGGTGTCTTCTTGGTAAAAAAATCCCTAATTTTTTATCATAAAACTGTGTGGATGCGTATAAATTGGAGTCTGAAGTTTGTAATCTTCTGCAGTTTAGCTCATATTTCTAAATTACTACGCAAGTTGAATTATTTTTGTTCACTATTATTTATATTTTACCTCTATTCCTTGTTGCTTTAATTCATCCGCAACGGCAACGTCTTTTGTTATTTGGAATTTCATGGAAATTACTGCCTCTGTGCATGAGTAGAAGTTTTTGAGGATTCAGCGAATATTGCATTCTGGTACTTTTGTGATCACTTTATTCTTATTGCAAAAGTTGTACCCGTTAAGAGTGCTGTGTTTACTTACATATGTAGAAGCATTCAAAGCATACAAGTATTAACAATAGAGCGTAAATAAAAGTGCACAACAATATATTCTGCTTCCCATTTAATTTTTGGAACTTCTTCTCGTTCTCTTCTAATGCTTAATGTGCTCCTGCTCTTACTCAAGCTTAGATTTACCAATTATTCTGAGATTAAATTTATGCAATCTCACTTGCAGGCTACTGTGGCTGGAGGCATATTCCACTGTGTAACGTTCAAATGAGACTTTGGTTAACCAAGGTAGTGTTTCTCTTTCGACTGCATACTTGTCAATGTACAAACATTGAAAATAAAGATTGTTGCAAATAAATTATATGCATATTTGAAGGGAAAAAAACCCACGTACCATGTGTGTTTCTCCTCAATTTTTTCCCTCATAAACAAAATTTATGCATTCGGGCAAAAAAAAAAAAAAAAACCACTTATTGATGTGTAACTCCTCAATTATTTTACATTCACCCTTTCTGTTATATGCGTGTCTAAGGAAAACAAAGGGCGAATTTTAAGCTTATCTATATCTGTAAATTGGGGAAAATTCTGAATTTAAATTCTCTTGATTACTCTTTTGCTTCAAATTCTCAAATTCATTAAATGAGATTCAGTTGAGGGCTGCTATGTTTTAAGATTCATAATTGTTGAATTGGGTTTTCCCTTTATTTTTTACTGCAGTGACTCGTAAGGAGCTAGCATCTGTGATTGAATACCTCAACACCACCTTGGGCAAGGAGGGTGTTCAGGAACTTATCAGCAGCCTTTCCAAAGATAGAGGTTAGTCAAAAGAAGCCATTCTCTCATTCAGACTTTGTTAATATTAATTTTTCCCATAGTTGTAAGTTTTATACCTCTATTGTATTGCTACATAAGTACTCACAATGGCCAAACCATTTACAGAAACTGACTCTCCTGCTTATGTTTTCCCCTTTAGATACAATAGCCCAGCAATTTTGCCACCCTTTATAACTAAAAACTTTCTATCAAATTATTGGGTAGTCATTCAAGGGACAGGCACAGGCATAGAGTTACAATTGAGAATATGACAGTCAATTGAAAACAAATTCGCAGAATAGTGAGTTTCTTTTGCTCCTAAAACCTTCCCCTTTCTTTTCCCTCACTAAGGCTTAGTTTGGCCCCTGAGCGGCTTTTTAAGAGGATCTTATGAAATTAATTACTAAGTTGTTTGATAATTTTATACAAGTGATAAGTTAATTTTTTTAAATCAACTACTCTCTATTTAAAACTGAACATAAGATTATTCTACTGATCTCATGTAGTAGGACAAGTAAGACCCTATGTACATGCATATAAATAGAAAAAAACCATATCTATATGAGAGTGTGTGTGAGTGTGTGTAAGTGAATATCAAACAAGTCCCCACTGTTCGAATACGTATAAGATAAATATCAACTGGTACTTGAACTTCCCCGGTGAGTTTTCCGATGTACGATAATTCTACATTAATGCATCTTTTTCAATTTTAGTCATCGGGTACAATCATTTTTTAGAGTCCAATTTACGATTTCAAAGTCCGTGTAATAGCTGATTATTTAAAACTTTGTTTATGATTTTTTAACATTAAAAACACAAGAAATTAGGAAACAATGACTAAAAATTAAAACTTAAAACTTATCAACAAAATATCAACAAAATTAAAAGAGAGATGAACTTTCGTTAAGACGATTTGTATCAAATGATGTTACGTTAATATATATTTACCAATAGTCTGTCTCCTTCTCCAAATATCTATATAATCAAATTACCATGTCATTTAGCAGATGAAAAAGTTAATTATCAGTATAATATGTTATCAAGCATGAGCACAGCACAGGTTTTGGAAAAGTAGCCAAGTGTTTTAAGGCCTTAGGCCATACAAAACATTCCCTGACAAAGAGCCCAACATGCATTGCAGAAGCTAAAATTTGCCAAAGCAATATTTAGACATTCATCTTAGTGGCGTGATAGAAGTTCCATGAGAACAATTTAGCAAATTTAATTTTAAACCTTGAATAGGTGTCAAAATAGGAACCAATGCAGTTCTTCCAGCCGAACTGACTTTCTGAATTTAAAGGGAGTGAAAAAAAAAACGAAATATTTGGCAGCTATAGGCTATAGCAGATCCATTTAGAGATGGGAACTCCGTTGCAGGTACACCCATTTGAGTAGCAACTGCCCCTGAGTGTAATTACACCTTTCTCATCCCTTTGCCATTTTTACCAGTGGAAAAGGGGGAAAACAAATCGCTTCTTCCATTCAGCTGTCTTAAGATGGCAACATAAACGTTGTTTTAATCAGACTTCCGAGGTAACACAGAAACAAGAGCAAATCATGACTTCAAGAATAGCTCGAAGACGCAACTGGGAAGATTGCATTAAGACGATCATTTAGGAGGGTAACAATTTATCCCCTAAAAAGTAAGCATACCTTGTTAGGAGCCACTGCTGCAGTGTTGGTAACATTCTGGCAAATTGTTTGTTGTTAAGATTTCTGCTGCATTAAAATTCAGCAATTAAAAACAGCCTTCAGTTAATTATGCCAATAAACCCCAGCTTAGAATAAGTTGGTGTCTGTGTTTTCCATAAAAATTAAAGTGTTTCAGGTTTTAGAAATATTCTTACAAGTTACAACCCTTTGGTTTGGCTATCCAATTTTAAGGTTACTTTGATTTGTATTTTTTGTTCTTTGATGAGTCTTAGCCCTTGAAGAAGGAATTCTGTTGTTAAAAAAAAAAAACCTTTTGCGTGTCTTTATTAAAAAAAAAAAAAAAAAAAAGGAAAGGAAAAAAAAAAGGGTCAATGTGTTTCAATTCTTAGAAACTTTTTTCACCCATTCGGTTTTGCTATACAGTGTAACGTGAATTTGGTCTGTGTATTTAGTCTTCGATGAATCTTAGCTCTTACATAAGACATTTTCTTTCGCTAAAACTGGAATGCATTTCAGTTCTCACAAACTTCAATGATGACATTCCAATACATCTAACCAGAGCAAGTTTATCCTTCAAATTGTTGCCCAAGTTTCAACCACTAACATTAGTGTACGAGTGTGATGGATTGGGAGCTTGTTGAACTCAAAGATGAGGCTATATAATCCTAGCCACTTGTTGATGGTAACCACCTTGTTGCTTCCAATGTTCACCGGCTCTTGGAAGTCTGACTTCATAACTATTGGACCCATAAAAGAGTAGATTAAAACACATTGACATAATAGCTGCTAAGCGAAAGCAACTGGTTTTCTTTTATTGGGCTGTAACCCTAAGAACTTTATTCCTCGAAATCACTTTTTGACCTATTTCCTTTTGTGTTTCAGATTATCACCAATTTTTCAAATCGAATATTCAAACTCTTGTAAGATTGTATACGCAACTAATGATGTGTGAAATACAACCCTGTTAATAAAAGCTACTAATTACCTATACAAGAAATTTAAAAACATGAACACTATACTCCAATATCAAATTGCTTATATCATTTCATGCAGGTTTATGTTGAATGTTGTAGAGGCCATAAAAAATGCAATGTGGAAGAGATGAAATCCAAAAGACCAAAGGCGCACATATATAACTGCCCACTCTGATCAAGGTATGTGAGTCGAGTTTCATAATAGGCACATTCTGCAGAAATGTTCAATGATAAGGACAGCCTCACTCAGTTTTCTTCCACTCCATGATATACGAATTCAGATTAGACGAACATGAATTGAGTTTTCAAAAAGAGAAGTTCCAACTAAGTAGAGATTTATTTGTTCAATGGTTACACCAAATTCATCTATGCCCATTCGATGTATAATTGAATGATTCGAGAGTGCTATAAATGAATTACGAAAAACATAAATACTATAGATGTGTAGGTAATATAATATGAAAGAGCACAAATATAACAGACAAAATAGCCTTACAGCCTATCCAACAAAGATTTGAATTCTCACTTTTAATCATCCTTTTTCTTGGTTTTTTGACTGTAATGGCAGAAGAATGAAAACACCCAAAATGGATATGAGAAGAAAGCTATATCAAAGCTCTTGTCAATTTGACCAGTCATTAAGCAAGAAGATATACACACATAACCAGTTGAGAAAGGAAAACGAAGAATTTTAAGACCACCCAAGATCCGGAATCTTATAAAACAATACCTAATTGAGAAATTTTCTCTCTCAATCAAAGAGGAAACTTACATTTGCTACTGATTGGAATTGATTTCACAAAGAGCAATGAGTGGACAAGTTAAACTTTTACGTCTTGTTTCATTGTTTGAATTCCTTAGTATGCATTCAGTTACAACTTACAAGGAAGCATGCTAATTCCTGTATTTTTTTTTTAATTTCCTCTGGGATTGTTAAATGACCACTTGGAAAAAAATGTAAAATCTGCAATTCTGTTGTTTACTCTTAATATTCTGTGTATATTGTTTACTCTTAATATTCTGTGTATATTATTGTACCCAGCAACAAAAGGAAAATTCTACCATTCTGTTGTTTACTCTTTGTCGGCAAATGGGTTTATTTTGCTGTTTATTCTTTTGCTCCAAATTTGCAAATTCTATGTCCTAGGATTCATAATTGTCAGATTGGGTTTTTTTCTCACGGAACTGTTTGCACAGGCTATTGAGAAACTCCAGCACACTTCAGACCTAAAAATCTCCAACATTGGTGTCTCAGGTACTAATTGGAAATGTTTAGCTCTTTTTTTTGTTTTACCACTTTTTTATTTGGGTAGACATTTTTATGCTTCAGTTGTTCTGAAGTTTGGGGTTATGAAATAATAATTTATTGCAAAAACTTGTTCTGTTGTTGCTATAGTTGCTGCCTCGGAAGCCCTTGTTGGATTCAATTCAGAGTTGGAGCAGGTATGATCTAAGTAAGTACATGCCGCATTTTTCCTGTTAGTTTGCCAAAGAATATCTTCTCAGGGTATTTCTTAATTAGACATCAATTTAACTGAAAGCAAAAATAATCTACATTAAAACACATAAATTATTTTTGGGGCCATTTTGTTTTGAGAAAAACAAAACCGATTCTGAGACTTCTCTTTTTTTTTTTTTTTTGGTGTTTGTTGTATCTAAAAATGATGGAAATCATGCACCGATTACCGCGTCAAAAGGAGGGCCATGTCTTAACAACATTGTCAAAGACAAACAACTGGATTGGATGGACAGATCCTTGCTAATTTTTGTGCTAATGAAAGCAACTTTCTGTAACTTTTCAGTTTTGTCTCATAAAATGCTGGCCAAGCTAACAGAAATTACCTCCAAAAAATAAATTAACAATAATTCAACTACTTACCAACTAGAAGGTCAACCAAATATGTGATAAGACTTCACACACAACAACTATGACACCAAATCTGTATCTACAGCCGAAAACACAATAAGAAAAGGGCATATCCGTGAGAAAGTTGGTAAAAAAGCAGCTGCCAAACGACAGGGAACAAAAAAAATTTGAAAGCTCTAAAGGTTTTTCTGAGCGAAAAAAAAAGGCTCTAAAGCTTTTGGCTGGAGTCATGATTAACTACTGGAAAGTGTTTGTTTGGTGCAATTTCAAAATTAATGTCTCAGTGTTGACAGTCATGTGTAAAGACACATTAAAATTTAACCAAACTGTAACACAAGAGTCTTTCTTGTAGCACATTGGTTTTTACCCAAGGATTGCATTTGTTTACTCTAAATGTTCTATGATCAACGGCTGAAACACACAACCCCCTCCCCAGATTTTGATATAAATGCCCTTGACCTTGTGTCATGTGTGTTGATAACATGGCAACTTAATTCCTGTCAATTTTTTTTAACTAGGACACTCCTCCCTCTGTTTTGGAGGAATGGAATCAAGCTAGATAAGGGCCCTTTTGTAATTTGTTCTTTGATTTCCCTTTTGTTTCAATGAATTTCTTTCTTAGTGGAAAAAAAACCGGTAAAAGCTTAGCCAGTGAAAAGTACAACTAACTACGTACTTGAAAAAATATTAAGAAAAAGGCCATCTCATTGTTTGAAATAGCTCAAATTCCCTTAAATGGTGGTTATCATGTATGGTACACGCAAAATGGTCAGGGTATCCTTTGGTTGGGGAGGTAAGGTTAATGTTGTGCTGAAAATTGGCATACAGTGAAATTCCCCTCAAAAATTACTAAACAACATCAAATCAATTATATGGCCTTGTATTCGCTGATAGTATATAGCTGTCAACTTCACGCTATCAAGGCATTAACAATACAAAGTAGTCTAAAGAATATGACCTTTGCCTCAAATTTGGCAATGCTTATTCACTTTCCTTCACATATCAGGCCATACATTTCTATTTTCTTCTCCCCACCAGTGACATATTCAGTACATATTTTAGTTTATTTCAGAACCTAGATTTTAATTATGAGATCTATAATTGTTCTACTACCAGCTTCATGTTTCATATATTGCACATTTCATATATTGGTTGAGTGGCAGTCAGAGTAAACCTTGACGTTGAGTGGCTTTTAATTTTTTCCTTTTTATCGAGCATGCTTTTGACGCTTCCAATTCTTCTTTGGACCTTGCCCTGCCTACTCACTCACTGCTACTGCCCGGACTGCTTGACGTGCCATACACACAGAATTATGGCTTGGGTATTGCCACCGCAACTCTGTGCTTCACTGCGGTCGTCCCACGTGCTGTGCCTGGGCTTCACACATCATGCGCTGTGCTGTCGCTCCACCCTTCATGCTCAGAGGATACATGCCACCCCTACTTCTACAAATACGCCTACAAATCTCTATATTTTCTGCTCGCAATTTTTGGCTTTTGAAGAAGCTGGAATCATCACTCTTCACTCCGAACAGGTAACACTTCTTCTCTTATTGCTGTTTAAGGCTTTGTTCTACTTTTGCCTAACTGTTGCTGCCACCATATATCTACATTTGCATGTGGATTTAATTCTCAAAGCAGCTTGGCTTTCTTTGATTTATTTCTGAAAGCAGCTTGGGTTTCTAACTTCTGTGTATATTATCGTACTCAGAAAAAAGATGTAAAATCTTCAATTCTGTTGTTTACTCTTAATATCCTGTGTGTATTATTGTACACAGCAACAAAAGGCAAATTCTACCATTCTGTTGTTTACTCTTTCTCGCCAAATGGGTTAATTTTGTTTTTTCCCCTTTCCAAATTGGTTAAATGCGATCAAGCTTAGGCTTGCTATGTTCTAAGATTCATAATTGCCGAATTGGGTTTTTCCTCAGGGAACTCTTTGCACAGGCTATTGAGAAACTCCAGCACACTTTAGACCTAAAAATCTCCAACGTTGGTGTCTGAGGTACTAATTGGAAATCTTTACCTCTTTTTTTTGGTTTTCCCCCTTTTTTTTTGTGGACATTTTAATGCTTCAGTTGTTCAGAAGTTTGGGGTTATGTAATAATAATTTATTGCTAAAGCTTGTTCTGTTGTTGCTGTAGTTGCTGCCACACACCCCTTCCCCCTTACAATTTCCTAATTATTTTAAATTTCTTGAAAAGCCGTATTCTGATTTCATAGTTTTAGGTCTTATCAATACATACAAATTTCCTTAACCACAGAATTTAATTGAGTCCATCAGGTTTATCAGCAAATTACTGACTTTTAGTAAGACAATGCTAAACTCACGGGGGTGTTATGTACGTATCTTCTTTTATATTAATTCGAGTCTTTATTTTCCTGTGTTGTGTGTGCATGCTGTGTTTTTGTTTTGGGTAACATTCTGAAATAAACACGGTTTTCGTGTGTGCGTGCGCATGATGTTCCAACTCATCTGGCCACCTCTAAACATGTCAGCAAGTAAAAAGGATGGCATAGAATTCCTTTGAATATAAAACTTTGTTAGTGCAAAATAAGCAACCACATATACAACTATATATACACCCCTCCAACATTTGGATTAGCTTTGCTTGGAAACTGCCACAAGAAACAAAAGTAAGCGCGAATACTTAATTGCTATAGCAAAGAAAATTTTGCTGACTTTACAAAGAATTTAATAATGACGAATTGAAGTGCTACACAATTTCTAAAATGCATATATACCAAAAAGGATTATATAAATTTATGAGATCAATGTTAGTTACTTTGAGGTTCAGCTCAAAGGGCATATTTCTAATGCATGACCAGGTCAAGTTTAGTCCCAAATTTATTTCTCTATCTAAGTACGTACATGCCGCATTTTCCCGGTTAGTTTGACAAAGAATATCTTTTAAGAGTATTTTTTAATTAGACATGAACTTAAATGAAAGAAAAAAAAGCCTACATTAAAACACATAAAATATTTTTGGGCCCATTTTGTTTTGAGAACAACAAAACCGATTCTCAAACTTCTCTCTTTTTTGTTTTGTGGTTTTTTTTTTTTTTTTGTGTCTCTAAAAATGATGGAAATCATGCACCGAATACCGCGTGAACAGGAGAGCCATGTCTTAACAAAATTGTCAAAGACAAACAACTGAATTGGATGGACAGATCATTGATAATTTTTGTGCTAATGAACGCAAATTTCTCTAACTTTTCAGCTTTGTCCCATAAAATGCTACCCAAGTTAACAGAAATTACCTCCAAAAAATTGATTAATAATAATTCAAATACTTACCAACTAGAAAGGCAACCAACTATGTGATAAAACTTCACACACAACAACTATGAGACCAAATGTGTATCTGTAGCCGAAAACACAATAAGAAAAGGGGCTATCCGTGAGAAAGATTAAAGACACATTACAATTTAACCAAACTGTAACACAACAGTCTTGTTATCTCGGAAGCCGCCCACTTGGGCTTCAAGTGTAGAATTTTTTTAAGGGGATTCCCTCCTTGTATGTACGACCTTTAAAGATTCTTCCTGGGACAACATTTGGTCGATTGATTTGATCATTAAGGATGCGAGGACTATTCTTTCTTATAGTGCCTTTCCTCTTTGGATTGTTTGTAAGCTTCATAAATCTGCTAATTACTTAACGACGTTGCCCATATTTTAGCCAAATGGGACGTTACCTGTTTTTTTCCCCTTCTTTCTGGCTCCATCCTTCTTGCAACCACTCCTCCCTTTGTTTTGGAGGAATGGAATCAAGATAGATAAGGCCCCTTTTGTAATTTGTTCTTTGATTTCCCTTTTGTTTCAATGAATTTCTTTCTTAGTGCCAAAAAAATAGTAAAAGTTTAGACAGTGAAAAGTACAACTAACAACATACTTTAAAAAATATTAAGAAAAATATAAAGTACAACTCATTGTGTGCAATAGCTCAATAAGGTTAATGTTGTGGTCAAAATTGGCATACAGTGAAATTCCCCTTATTGCTTTCCCAGTAAAATCAACTGTCCACCTTAGACTCAAATTTGCCAATGGTTATGTTAGTGGAATAAGTCCTGCAACTTTTTGCTTGCATCAACCTGAAATGTTACTTGCTTTTGGGTTTTTAAAATCCTGGGATAAATGGTATTATATCCCAGCTTTTAAAAAACCTAAAGTCGTACGTAGGATTCCCCCCTGAGGCTATTTTCTGCTAAATGTTAGTAGCTTCACTCTACTCCAAAACCCCAGGGGGGTTAGATGTCCCTGCTCTATTCTTAAATAAAAGCTGTTACAGCAATATTATAAACACTTCATGTTAAAGAGTAACTTCAAATAACTCGCTCTATCACAACTCAGCGAATCTATAACCAACGTACTGAAAAACTACTAAACAACATCAAATCAATTATATGGCCTTGTATTCGCTGATAGTATATAGCTGTCAAATTCACACTATCAAGGCATTAACAATACAAAGTAGTCCAAAGAATATGCCTATTCAACTCCCACAGACTTTATCAACATGTTACAGAACGTTTAATGCTCTTTAGTTTTATTGCTTTAATTTATCTGTTAGGAAGTCTCTGGGCATTTGTGGCTGATTTTCTCACGTCCCCTTAGCTTCTTGCAAAAAACCAATTTATTATATAGTCATTTTGGCAGTTAATTGATGGGTCCTCACGCCATTATATGCTCTACTCGTTGATTTACTTCTAAAAAACCCCCCAAAACGAGCGCTCATCAGTGAAACTGCCTAGGAATCTACATACCTGATGCTTCACAGGCTGAATACTGAATACTACTTACCTGGGTCTCTGCTTCCTGAAAGTATCTTATACCCAAATTGTAGCTTACTATCCACGAACACTACTCAATTTGCAACTACTCAGTAAACACAACAAGGTTTTATCTAAGAGTAACTTCACCATCGACAATTAAATTTCCTTTCTGTAATTCTTCTGCTATGTACTTCTGTTACTTACGGTTTATGGTTATGCCCTGCTCCTATATTAATGATGCTGTGATCTTCAATTTGAGACTATAAGCAGCCGGTACAAACTTGGCTAATCGTTGTGCTTGTTGAATGCAGTTACAAATTGAGCTGTTCATATTTACCAATGGATTGAGCCCAAGTGAGAAACAGACTTCCACCACAGATTGGCTACTCTTCACTTCCCCTTGGCTATTCAGGCTTGACTTGAAGGTACGACACTAATTGACTTCTCCCACCCCCTTGCTTCATCAAGCTTTTCACTCAAATATGTGTCACACAGCTCAGTCCACAAGAGGGAGAAACTATTGATGTTACTGCAAAAGTCACGTCAACGTTTTGCCTCTGCTGATTTGGCATTGTGAAGCGATGGTTTTTCTTAAACCTAATAGTAGCTTGCCTATTTACAACCATTTCAAATATTCCTTCATTTCCTCCCATCTTATTTTATACACATCTATTCGCATTTAGCCTTATTTTTAATTGTGGAATGACTTAACTGTGCCACCAACCCATTCCATCTCCCTATTCAATGGACTTTTATAATTTCACTATTGTCATACTTTTGGCCAATTATTATTATTATAATTTTTCCCCTTTTATTGTCTATTATTGTCTCTTGAGTAATACTATTGTTCTCAAATTTTGTATCTTAAATGTGGCTTCCAACACATGTGGAACTTAATAAAGCAGTTTGAAAAATCCATAAACACCACCAAATTTTCCTCCCCTATTACCAAGTTCCCAATTTTTTTAACTACAGTTCATCAGCTACTGATAATAAAACTGGTCAGAAAGAAAGCTGATAGTGAAGCAATTGTGCACATCTTCCTCAAAGGATTTAGTAGCTAACCAACAGGTAATTTGCCTAGGAGAATATCTCCATTTTTTCCCTTCTCTTTTTGGTCTTCAATTCTTTTTCATTCTCAACAATATTACAATATTCCTAATTTCACTCAATTCCTTCTGTTTTGATTGTTTCGCTTCTCTTTCTTTCTTCCTTCGTTGTTGTTTGTTCCTTTTCTAGCGGCAAACATTGTAGTTCTTAACAACAAGTCTTTTTTTCCCCTTTCTACGATTTCACCGGCTAATTAGAATGGCTATATGTTCTACAAAGGTTAGGTTTTAAGAAATTCACTTTCTGGAGTAAGAGATTTTTTTAAACAATACAAATTGCAGTTTTACAGTTGGATGTGATTGTTGGCCCCCAAAATGCTCACCCAAATGGGCTCTAAATGATTAGGCTTGTGATAAGAGGAGGTATTGATAAATTCACTGATGTAGCTGCTACATTTAGCACCATCACTAGATCATTAAAAGAGAAGGTAAGCTTCCACATAAATTTTGGCTATGGTACTTATGTGATATGCAAGTAAATGTGAATCTTGTAAGCTTATACAAGGACCTTATATGTAAGCTAATTTTGACAATCAATTCAGTGTATTTACTATTTTTAATTTTTAATTGGCTGGTTTTTAGTCTTTTCTTCATCATTCTTTGTCATTTCATTACAAACTTGGTTTGATTGGTGCTGATGAGTGAAATGTGCATGGCCTTATGGAAAACATGTTACTGAACATGTCTACAAATAAAGATCATGTATGCTATTGGGCTGCGCAAAATAAAAGAAGGAAAACAATGGCTAAGGAACGATAACAGAATAACTTAATAAATAAATGATATATCTTCAATGTAAAGAGCATTTCCCATTCTTTTGCTTAACAGAGATCTTGACTATTTTCTTTAAAAAATAACCTTTCCAAGTCTTAAATTGTAATTTTATTGCAGATTAGTTCAAATGGGCTCGCTTTGCCATGATGATGCTGAGAAGAAACCGATTAAGCATGACTCAGGTTTTTATCTTACCCAAATCAAAGTTCAGGATTTTGACAGGCAGCTTTACCCATCGTCGCTAATTGGTAATTACTGTTACTTTTCTATTCCATTGATCACTACCTAACTTTTGGGTGAATCTTTGTAAGATGTAGATCAGCTGTACATGTTTTCGTTTTTTTCCTCCCTTGGCTGAAACAGAAGTATATGTGTTGATTGTATTAAACAATGCTTGATACATGTACTGTTAGTTAAACTGCTGTTGTGCAGGCTGATTTTAAGCTAATCAGGAAACGACCTCTTGCGAAATACCATGCTAAAGCAAAACATTGCGTCTTTGTAAATGGCCGACGCTCTTGCTCATACTGGTATTCAGTCTTCTAATCTAATTTCGTTATTTATTTTTATTTTCCTCTAGGATTGTTAAATGACCAACTATTTTGTGGTCATTTTTTTGCAGCATCAACACATGATCAAGCTTTATTCAGTTGGCCATAGTCACGAAATCCTCATATTACATTACACGAAAATCATCTACGCATTTGTTTTATCCTATTTTGATTCTTAAAATAAGGGACCTTCCCACGATCAGATTTCAGTGCGTGTTACAAAACCCCTTGATGCCTTTTATTTTACTTATGATCAGCCTTTCTTCTGCTATCCTGGTGCAAATCAACTTGTTCCGTATGTTAACATGTTATGCTACTGTAAAATTCACTTTCCTTCACATATCAGGGCATACATTTTAAATTTCTTCTCCCCACCAGTGACATATTCAATACATATTTTAGTTGATTTCAAAACCTAGATTTTAATTATGAGATCTATAATTGTTCTACTACCAGCTTCATGTTTCATATACTGCACATTACATATCTTGGAAATTTGAAACTCAAATATTCTCAAATAACTTGATAGTTGTACATGTTTGGAATATCCATTCCGCTATCACGGGCACCAAACTGCGTGCCTTGCACGCAGTCTCCACACACTAGTATATATATATATATATATTTGACGAAAAGTGCAGTCGGTACAAAGTAGAAATTTCGGAATCTAGGGACAAAGTATCATATGGATTAACTTTGCGTATAGTTTTATTTATTTCAAGTCAGATTTGCACCAGAACAACAAACGAAAAAAAGAAAAAGAAAAACAGAGAAATAAAAGCAGTTTTTCTAATTAAAAAAACACCACAATAAAAGTCCAAAAAAGAAAAACAAAATTAACAACACAACACCAAACTTGGAAATATACAAACTTATAGTATTATATATTAATTTTTATTAGAACATGTCGGTGAGTGTTGGGAGCTTGATCTCGCCCTTGCTAGTGAGAGGAATAGTGAAGTTACCAATTAATGGGAGATCAATGGTAAGACCCACTTCCAATGCATAGTCAATGTCCCAATCAGAACCTATGTCTCTCCCCAAGCTCACCAACACACTGTGTGCCACTTTCAATGCCACTTCCAATACTGTGGTCTCATTTCCCTTCAATGAACCCGGGTCGGGTACTGTACCCGATGCAATAACCCTAGTAAATTCAAAAATCCACAACACCAAAAAAAAAATGTTACCACCTTACCTCTATATATGAAATCATTTCCACATGAAATAAATGAGAGAAAATGTATTAATATATCAAGGGAAAAAAAATAAAAAAAACTGATTCATCTTAAATTTTGCATAAAATAAATGGTAATTTTGAAAATCAATTTTTGACTATTACAAAGACACTAAATGTTGCCAAATTATAAATCATGGGATTTTAAGGCTTAAAATGCATCTTACCAAATAAACCAGTTACTTATTTTTTATTTTATTATATTAAAGTTTTATCTCAAAATTTTAAATAAACATTTAGAAAGCGGGCACCATGTCATGTTTACTCTGGCGTTTAGTGTAAAAATTTTAGGACCTGTTTTCTAGTGCCACCTCCACTTGTGTTATACTTGAGTGTCACAACCGACAAAACACTAAGGCCACGTTTGGATGACGGAGCCAGGATTGGACAATTAGTCCTTTTTAAAAAATAGTCCTGGGACTACTAATACCACCTCCCCCATGGTATAACTTAGTCCCCCATATAGGGGACTATTCTTTTAAAATGGACAATTAGTCCTGCGCTCTATAGCAATGCCAAACACTGGACTATTCGATTAAAATGGACTATTAGTCCAATCCCCCTCTGTCCCCCTTTTAGTCCTGCGAAACAAACGAGGCCTAAGTTGACACCCAAATTGATGTATCCCTACTGCATAGATTATCTGTACTAAGTATAGATAGATATATACAAGAAATGCAATGATACATACATATATAATTATCCTAAACTGCACAAAAATCCCTTAAAAATGTTCAAATAATTTCTAGATGAAAAAAAAAAAAAAATCTTACCATTAGTTACCAGGGCAGATCTAAAGAAAGAGCAAAGGGGTCACAAGCCCCTCCTCAAATTATGAAAATTATTTGATATACCCTAAGAAAATTAAAAATGCACCGTTAAAGCCCCCTTAAAATTTCAGAAAATCCCCTATCTTACGGATATTTGAGTTTTTGGTTTAATTTTTAAAGTGTTTGTAAATCCAAACCACATGCATTTTGAAAAAAAAGTATCTTAGATTAGATTAGATTATAATATATATATATATACATATACATATATACTAATTGTAATCCAAATCATCCAAAACCATGAGCCAAGTTATAGAGTCTAGGGATGGGCTTCGTTCAGTTTGGTCGGTTGTGGTCGATTTTTCCGGTCAGTTTTTTTTTGCCACTTTCGGTCGATTTTGATCGATCGGTTCGGTTCCCCTGTATAAATATATTTTTAAAAACAGCCATAATAGATTCCAAGTAAAGGGCAAGCAAATAAACTACTATCAATACAATTATAAGTCAAACTCATCCTAAATATTTTGTCAACCACATTTTCTTTTCACTTCTTAAATTAACCTAATGCATATTGATTTAATATAATTTCATGCATATTATAAAGAAAAAGTCAGTCACTAAATATATATATAAATAGAACAAAAAAAAAATCACAATAGGACAATAATGCCCCAAACCCCATAAATTTAACCTTCCAAGTGTGCCATTGCTAAATTTCGCCCCCCTATCGAGCCCCAACTTCAAATTTCTGAATCCAGTTCCTTTGATTAATAGTTAGTTAAAAACTCCAAATTGTTTTAAAATATACTTGATCCACGCCTACATGCATTATATATATATATATAGAGAGAGAGAGAGAGAGAGAGAGAGAGAGAGAGAGAGAGAGAGAGAGAGAGAGAGAGAGTACGTGAGTGTGAGGGATGAAAAGGGAGGGTTACCTGTCGGCGCTTTTGAAGGTGTAAGAGATCTGGCAAATGGGAATGGAAGTGCTGTATGGGTTCTTAACTGACACCTTGGCGTTGTAAGTGATGCACTCTCTGCTCACGTCCTTGAGATCAACGTCGTCTATGTTCGCTTCAGGCTTCTCTATGCCGGCCACCTTCTCCGCCACGAACATCTTCGCCTTGTCCATCACACCCGCCATCAACCCAACCCAACCCAACCCAATCCCCACAACTTCTTCTTCCTTTTTCTTTTTCCTTTTTCTTAGCTTTTAGAGAGAGAGAGAGAGAGTATATATATATACTATAAGAAAAGAAGATTGAATTGAAGAGCAAATAGGAGAAATTCTGGTTTTTATAGGGGAAGGTCAATTGGGTTAGTGACGCGTGGATGTATGTAGCCTTAAATGGTGTCCTCTAGTTTAGTAGATAAGTATTAGTAAAATAAAAAAGATACTTATAGATTTCAATCAAAATTTTTTTTTTGTACGGAATTTAAAATTCAGTTTATTATTTTGTAAAAAATTAAAAAATATTAACAATAATTAAACAAAATAATTCATCAATAGATTTCTAAAAAAATTAAAACTTTTTAATAATTATTTTGTATTTTAGTCGAATTTAGTTTTCAACGTTTTACGATGCTCTCAATGTTTGAAGACTTGTTGTGAGAGTTGGCGTCCTCGACTTTTAAGTATATTGTAACTCTCAAACATTTTGAAGAGTTACTCACATTCGTAATAAAGAGTTAGCTCCGAAACATTATACAAAATTTGGTAACTTTTTAATTTTACAAAAAAAAAAATTAATAATTTTTTAATTTTTAATTTAAAAAAAATAGTAGATTAACTTTTAATTTTAACTCATAAAAATAATTGAAATGTAATTATCAAAAAAATAAACGGTGTCTCTAGTCTTAAGGTGACACGTGATCAATACACGTGTTGACCGCGTTCTAAGACCTGTCCTCCTTGAAGAGTGAAAAAGGACACGATTTGTTCTTCACCTTTTATTTCCTTGGATTTGATTTGGCCAACCGCAAGTCTCTTTAATATTAGAGATTAGATAGGGATGTCGCATGTCGGTCAGTTATTAAGTGGTTATAAAAATGGACTTTTCAATTTCGATAAGTCGGTTTAGGTGATGTTGATCGGTTTAAGTTTGTATACTCTTATAAGTAATTTGATTAACTGGCATTTGATTTCATCTATCTGATTTTTTATTTTGTTGTAGAAATTTATTCAGTGATTCAGGACCACCACCTCAGTTGAGTGATGTGGTGGTTCGATAAATGCAAGAGAAGTTTGTGTATTTAAAAGTTAATTAATTGTTTTGTTACATAAAAGTATAAATAAATAAATAAAAAAGAGTGCAATAAATAAAAAATAAAAAAATTAAAAGGCTATCATTTTTACATTGGGATATCTGTTTACACGAAAGCGATTATAATTTTCTCTCTTTTTTGCATTTTGCGATAAATTTTTTTTTTAAAATTTATATTTCATGTATTTCTTTTTACAAAAAAAAAAGATAAATTACAGTCTGATTTTAAAATTTTTATCTATCTAACATATAATATTACCTATTTGCAGATATTAAGACATATAATTTTATCTGTCAATTTTATATCGCCATAACTTTCTCAATTATTGTGCCTTTTGGGTAAATTTTTTTTTGGATTTCTTGTATTTTTTCAAGATCTATGTATCTATGGTGCCGATTTTACTAAATGAAAATATTTTTATTACATTTATGAGAAAAAAAATGCAATTTTTCATATTTATTTTTAATATTTAGTTTTTTTTTCTCTATTATTTCATTATCATCTCGTTTGATAGATCTTATTTTGCTGATTTTAAAACATCAAATTTATGAAACACGAACTTGTAGAACAAAAGTTATAACAATTTGAAGTTATTTAAGCATAAAAAAGGACCTAATGAATTAAAGAAAAGTAGTATGAGTTTTAGCTAGGAGAGTTTTATTTGAGGGGACTATGACCGAAGCTCCTTTTATATTTAAGGCTAATTGCACTTTATCCCTTCGTACTATACACGCGCCTAATTGCACTTTATCCCTTCGTACTATACACGTGTTTTCAATTGGGTACATGAACGATTTTTTTTTTTTTTTTTTGCAATCGGCCCCTTGAACTTTCAGCCCCTTTTCAATCTCATCCAATCGATAATGTCGTTGGTTTAAAACTAATGGAATTGCCTATATATATATATATATATTAATATTTCGCAATTGGCCCCTTGAACTTTCATCACCTTTCGAATCAGGTCCATTCGCTAACGGCGCGAGATTTTGTTGGACAGAATTGCCCAAGCATCCTTCCCCCAAAAATGGCTAAATTGGATTTTTTTTTTCCTGTCAAAACAGATGATTTTATGTCACACCCCAATCCACCCCCGGTGGATTAGGACACGTGTAACAAGACTATACGCCCCCAAAAACATTACTCCCTTTGTCCCAAATTGCTAGACACTCTTTCTATTTTGGATTGTCCCAAAATGCTTGTCCATTTTGAAAAGTCAATACACCATATTTTTTATCTTTCACATTTTGCCATTTCTTTTTTCACAATTCCCACAAATCTTAGTTTATAGGGAAACTAAATTAAGGGTAAAGTTGAAACTAAAAATATTTAAACATGAAAACAGTGTAATAAATGATGTTCCCTTAAAAAGTTGAGTTCCCCAAAAGTACCTAGCAATTTGGGACGGAGGGAGTAATTCGGAAGAGAAAACATGAATTAAACTTCTTTAAAGAACTTTTTTTTTGTGACTAAACAGCCCCCAAGGGCAAAATTGTCTTTAATAAAGTATATCAAATTTTATACCAATAGATAGGTCTTTGAGTCCCGGTTCCAACGCTAAAAACGGCGTGCGAATCCAATTTTTCTAAAAAGAGTTATGCATGTTTCCGTAAAAGGCGACGTGCTGTGAAAAGTTTAGGCGGATCGATCCGCCCTTAACCCGAATCGATCTGTAATGCAGTTTTTAGCAGTAAGTCCCTCGAAAAGGGCCGGATCGATCCGCCTTTTAACCCGGATCGATTCGGGCTCTGCAGAACTTGTTTTTGCTGCTAAAAACTTTGTTAAAACATTACCAAATCATATCTAAACCAAACCAAACTTCATAGAACAATAAAAAAAACCATTTCAAATCCATTTCTAAACATGTTTAAACATAAACCAAACTTGTGGAACACATACACAACTATATTTGGACCAATATAATCCATGAACTCAATTCATTTGAATCAAAACAAACTTTAAAGCTCTGAAACTCAATTCTCATCAAAAGTTCATAAAATTTGTTAGGAATGAACTCAAAGCTAAACCAATATCATACACACAACCAAACTTGTCCACAACACTAATGACATGATATAAACTTGCCAGATCGGCTCGACACGACAACTTTCACATAAACAACCCAAACATGGAAATTTACATAAGTGTTTTCAACTCAACTCCAAAATCACCAAATAACAAGTTGGAAGAACTAAACCTCTTGGTTACAAGCTAAGAACTAATCCACCATTTTAGGAACTAATAATTACAACATACTACAAGTTAAAAGAGAGTTCACATGCTCTAGCCCCAAATCTCCCCCATCTCTCCCATCTCTCGCAACGCTTGTCATTTCCTCTTCGAGATTAGTTCCAAACCTGCGGTGGTTGTTATGTACCACAATAGAAATAGGAAAACGGTTTCTTAAGCAATACACTTAGTGAATAACTAACGTGCTTTGAATGTCGTAAACATGTATAATGCAACAATTTAAGCACATAAACATGCGTAGTCGCAGAATTCATGGGTTAATGGTTCATTCAGACCGGAAGACCACTTCCTTGGCCGCGTGGTCACTTCTATTCCTTGGACTTTCGTATTTATCGGATTCTTCCCCTTCCCTTCCTTATTACTCCCAACAATGAACCTTTACTCCCAATTATTCAATGACCACTTAACACATATAATCACATAATCACATAAACATGATGATTTCATACCAAAATAACATCAATCTCTAATATTTAGCATGAGTTCAATCAAAACTTCAAGAATTATCATTTCCTAACCATCAATTGAGGCACAAGACATGTACACCATTAAGCTTAAGTTAGAAAACTCACCTCCCACAGATTCTATCCAAAATCAGTCCAAGAATGCAAAATTCCACCAAATTCAAGCTCAATTTGTCACGCCCCGATGTAGCGTAAATATGGAAATCATTTAATTTCCTTTATGGACCCGTAGGTCGTGACAGTTTGAAGGATCGATTCAGTCCCAAAAATTGAACAGTAGTATAATATAAATTAGAGTAGAACAATCAAGGCTTACAAATTTTTTTCAACTTAATAATTATTACAGTACGTGATCTACTAAAGGCACAATCCACCTTGAAATAAAATAATAACTGTCACCTATTACAGTCATCCTTATTATAATATCAGTTCATAACTTAAAAACATATAACAATAAGTTCTTCTTCAAGTAGTTGTTCTCAGTTTGCATAATCATAAGGTCCAGCATGATCAAAACTTGAAAAGCCTAGACACGAATGTCCAGGGCGCATCACTGCCATTAGCTTATTGAAGCTGAACATATGCTCAAATGTAAAACATACCCATTTACTATTTTCCATTTTACAGTTTCATAAATCAACAGGTTAACCATAGAAAATGAATTCAATTTACAAAACAGTAAGAATAATATTAAAACATTCAACTTATACAAACATATGACCATGCGTGAGAACAATGCAACCATTCTCATCTCACCAACTCTTTTCTCTCGATAATACAACACCTAACTCTCTCACTCTAGTATCTTTGAAACACTAAGATAACCACACTTTAGTACAGGGGTACCAGGGAGTGTCCAATTTGCCTCACACTTTAGTACGGGGTACCAGGGAGTGTCCAATGCCTCACACTTTGACCATACCACGCATGTCAGGGAATGTCCAAAAGGCCACACTTTAGCACTACAATGGGTGCCAGGGAGTGTCTAAGTCGGCGTCACACACTTTAGCGCTACCATGGGTGCCAGGGAGTGTCCAATTTTGTCACCCTCGCATTTCAACGACACTTTAACCGCAATCTCAAAAACATCACACTTTGGTACACAATTACCAAGGAGTGTCCTTATACAATCTCAACCACATGCTCTTTTCGACACTGGCCACTACTCACCATGCATGTACAACTGACTACGCATGAATGACATGTAACTATATACAGAAATGTAAACAACTGGAAACAAGAACAACGTACGTATGAGGATAAATAAGTCGTAGTTTATCACTTTTATAATCCAAACATAATGAACATGATGCTGATTTAGTAAAGCTCCCAAATAGAGCCTTAACAGTCTTTAAAAGTTAATCCAAACAGTCCCTTAATAGAAAATAGACAAAAACTAAAAACTGCGAGGTCGCATGCGCGGGCCACTTGCGCGAGGGGTCGTGTCACAGCCTAGGCCCACATGAGGAGAACCGGAGCCCGTGGCGTGCCACCCAGGCTAAATCAATTCATTAACGTTTCCAAAAATTAGTTTGAAGAACACACGAAGCGGAACAAAACAAAATATTTTTGAAAAGCAGCAGTCCAGTCGACTGCACCTCGTGCCCAGTCGACTGATACTGGTCCAGCAGAAACTTTGAATTTGAAACATAATCCAGTCGACTGAGACTTCAAAATTTCAGTCAACTGCTACGGTCCGGTCGACTGAAGTCTAATCTAGACGAAAAATATCTGATTTGAAAACACGATCCAGTCGACTGTGTTGGGAACCCAGTCGACTGATCCTCTATAAAAAAAATTGCAGTGAGTTGCTGAAAAAGAGGGTCCAGTCGACTGTTCCACAAACCAGTTGACTGATTTATGGCAGCAGCACACATTCTGCAGACTTTCAAAGTTAAAAGCTTTCTCAAATCTTTTAGGGATTAAACACACATACCAAACTCACTCCAAAGTGATCCTAACTGTATTGATACATTACTAAAACATAATTACAACATGTTATAGTCTATTACGACATTATGAACTCGTTCCACGATTCCACGTTAATATAAGTTGAAACAACCAAATCCTTATTACAACATTCCTACTGTCCCAAAACTACGAGATTAACATTCATGTTGCCATCTAAGTGAACTCCTAAACCCACGTGCTCACTTCTGCGATTCCTCGCTAGCATTAATACCTGCAATGGTTATTTGAATAACCACACACACTCGATTTGTTTAAGCTAACACTTAGTGAATAAAATAACATATGCACATTAATGACAAATATGCTCGCATTCACATCTCTACATTTCATACTAGTCGTCGGAGACTCACGTGCACATTCCATACTCCTAATCCATGATTCATCACCAATAAGTCCACGTGAAAGGGTAAGACCCACGATTCTTCTCTTCAATCGTGCCACCTTAATGCCTATATCGGCTCCACAAAATGGCTTAGTGACCACGTGCTCCTTCTGACCCAAATAAGCAACTCAACATGCTCAAATACATATCACCGTGCTCTCGGTAATTAAAACATTTCACCATGCTATTGGGCCTACTTATCAATATAGTTGCCCAATATGAACTACACAATATATCTCTATGAATTAACACATGCTATTCGAACATAACATGAATACACGCCAAGCAATCATTCTATAATACAAAGTTGAATCACTCACCTCCGAATAACGCTCTTAAACTACGATCCAAGGAAAACCCGTGCACAAAGAATGTGCAGAAAAGCTTCTAGTACAATTCTTACAGATCAAAAGTCCAAATATCAACTTTTATGAAAAATTCTAGAAATTGACTTTTCTGAAAACTTAGCTAAACAGGCCCTAATAGATATCAAAACGAAGCTCTTACCTCGAGAAGCTCGAATATGAAATCTAGAAGAAATGAGATGGGCAGAAGGTCGTCGTTTGGCATCTCAAAGCTTTAAGCTCCTAAATCTCCCTTTTGGCCTCTTTCTTGAATTTTAGGTTAAGAGTTTAGAAAATATGAAAGTCATCACTTTCTATATATAGGCAACATTTTCCAAATTTGTGTTTACCTCCTCACGAGTTTTCAAAACTCCTAATTAGTCTCTGAAACTTCCTACACAGCTAATTCATAGCTTTACGAGTGAAACCTCCAAATTATAAAAGTTTCTGACTAAGTTCCGTTTGGTTGCTAAAACGTGAATTTCTACATGACGTTTCCGAAGTTGCTAATTAGCCTACCAAATTAATAGCGTGTTAATTCGTCCTCACCAGGATACTAAAATTAACAACAAAAATAAATTCTAAACTAGAAATAATACAGATAGTGAAATACACAGATAAACATTTATTTTCAGATAAACATTTAAAGTATTTCACAATGAACGTCTCATACTCGAAGAGACTTCACAACCACAAACAACTCATTTCACAATGTCTCAAAGGGTTCTCTAACACAGACACCCAAATCAACTCATGAGTCAAAACTCACTCAAACATGTGCTAAAATGCACAATACATCACATTATCATGCATGACAATGTAATGAAATGCAATAACACAATTACGGGTGTTATAATTCTCTCCTCCTTAAGAGAAGTTTGTCCCCAAACTTACGTAGTCTCCTAGCATGCCTACTCCCACATGCTTCCTAACACTTGTCTTTTTGTTCACAATTTCCATCTCTCGACTACGATGTCACAACTCTTGAGGAAAATAAATCCTCAAGTTCCTAAGGAGAATAATTCCTCTGAATTCCGTCTATATCCACTTAAGGTGTCAAATTGAACACATGCAACCAATCAACATTTCTTCCGAGTACGAATATCAAGATTCAAGTAAAACACGCTCATTCTTTTCTAATAATAGATTATACCACAATGTCTCATACTCATTCTATCGTACTTTTTCTGAAACCGCAAACTTCAATACACAACCTGAGTAGATGAGTCATCTCTCCTCACTTTTCTTTCTTTCCGACCTACAGTCATTTACAATCGTCTCGGACCATTCAGCAATTTTTTCTGATCCCATATCTTGAACGGAACTATCATTGAGTACGAACATCCGTACATACTACATTAATACATTGCTTCTTCAACCAATTGTTTGATACCTTTAGAATTCAATCCCTTATCTTTTCCACCCATGAAACCTTTGAATAATACTTACACGCACAAACTTCTTTCTATTTCTCACCATATGTCAACGCTTCCCTTCCAAGCTATTCCACAACTGTAACCCTTGATATCCATAACTATCATTGTGTCGCCTCTGTTTCTTCCGACTTCATCAACCAACTCATCAATATATTCCCCATTTATTCAATATTATGGATTCCAACTGTAAATCTTTGCTATAACCAACCTTCCACAACTAATACCCTATTTACTCGAGCAAAGTCAAAATATCGTAACATCTTATCCTCCAATTATCCTTCCACTTGAACAAGCCATCGCTTTACAAATAAAGAAAGATAAGAATTTATTCTCAAACTTTCACTAAAATAAATACGTTTTCTTCTTTTTGTTTTAAAACAAACTTCTCAAATTTCTCGTAATCTTTTCTTCTATATCACCTCACTACCATTCCAACAACGTCAATCGTAACAACCACCATTGTTAACAAAACTTGATTCACCTGTTACTCAAAACTCCCCGTAATTCCTTCAGCCCATGCTCTTCCTTGTAACATTTTCAAGATTATAATATGATCTTTGGTATTCTATCCCTCTTATCGGTGACAATTCGAATCCGTCTTAGTCATGTCTGAGCTGTTTTCCCTTCTATCAAGGACCGTTACATCAATCACAATATCTCAGTTCATTTTTATCTCATAACTCATAGAAATCATCCTCGATTAATCTTATCCCATCTTTCAAATTCATCCATCTAAACTAAATACCGATACAACTATAATATTCTCACAATCTCCAGTCTTTCCCTCTACTGAAATCAACATCAAACACCACCCCTGTTCTTCTCAATTCTTTATAAGTATCTCATAGCCAATTTGTTTGCTTTTTTTTTTTTTTTTTAAAAACAAAACTTTTATTTCAAATCCACTTCCAGTAGCGATTTTGATCATTACCAAAAATGTTTTAAAAGTTCAAAACTTATGTTCTTTAGACAACAACCTTGTGTTATAGCTAACCATTTCATTCTCCATTTCCCCCTGAACCAACTCTTCACATAAACTAGCCTCCATTCTCGAAATCCCAATAGTCACTTCCTAGTCTCTTTCCCATCATTCCCATTTCCTCATCAGTCCTTTTTTTATCATTAATCCCAATATTCCATCGGTAACTTTCTAACAAGACATTTACCCTCAATCAAGGCCATTACAGTCTCCTCTCTGATTTGAAAACTTTCATTCACATCCATTCTTGTTCTGTATCTTTCTTCCAATTATTGCCTTCACGACATCGTACAAAAATAAAGTTTTCATACACATATTTTTTTCTTTAAAACAAATTCCTTTAACCATAGTCGAGATCGTAATTCAGTTCACGTACCACCATCGTCCATTATACTCATGTCGTTCACTTACTCATCAAGTACCATCTTTCCAATTTATACATTCATGTCCTTAGAAACTGCCTTTTTTGTCCTATTTTTCACAGAACTTGTTAAACACATTATTGATCAAAATCTTCTGCTTACTACTTCGTCCATTCACTTCCTGAAATGTATTCTCAATTCAATATCCACTTACCACATCAATGCCTCAAGTGACAACATGATAATTGTCCCACTACGCACCACTCGCCTTACCTATAACCATCTCGTAAATTGTTAAACTTCTTACTCATATATTCATTCCTTTACTCTCTTCATCGTGGTAAAGGTCAAAACTCCAAATAATGTTTACATGCAATTATCTCATTCTTATTCACTGCTACTCCATTAATATTAAATCTACGTTCACGTGAAACTTAGATCTACTTGGGAACATCACCAGAGTCAGGTCCGCACCACACCCATCACAAGTCATGCCTGGATTGAGCTATTGGCTCTTGATATGAGCTCACTGTCCGTGCACCCAATAGTTCTATCAATTCTACATTCAATCTAAATCTTGAAATTCACACCAAAAATTCCATACTTTAACCTCAACCATCTTTTCTCCACGTTTGTTCTGGCATCATCTTACTTCCAAGACCAATTGACGTCACATAACTCATCAAATCTTCGATTATATTCTCATTGCGGCTATTCCCAAACACATATCGACCACTCATAGGAAAATCATCTCACAACCCAGAGATAATAGATTCAGTTGAGAGATTCCTCAACATCCCACAATACTGACCATAAGATAGGTTAAAAGATTCCTCAATCGTCCACTACCCCAATACCGTATTCAACTCCCAATACTTACCGTAATATAGGTTGAAAGATCCCTCAACCATCTGATACCCACCGTAAGATAGGTTGAGAGATTCTTCAACCATCCCATACTTCAATACCGTAAGGTAAGTTGAGAGATTCTTCAACTATACACCATACACAAAAATATCTATATGTATACTTCTTGACGCTTGCTATTCAATCAATTTTGCCGTTATCCCCGATATACTCATGTCACAATCTCATATATTCATGTCATAATCGTTAAACCAATCTTGAAAGGATAACTTCCCACAATCACTCGTACTACCTGTATACGGAAGGTACTTATCTCAACATGTGAACCACCATCAAACTTTTTCTATTGTTTACCATCCAAATTCCATCTCCACCTCGTACTCAAAGAAAATTCGTTCCCATAGATTTTGAAAACTTTCTACAATTTAAGATTTTGAAAATTAAATGGTTACCAAGATGATATCATCTATCACCTTCGGTAACTGTACAGTGTCTACGGTATACACAGTAATCTTACCATCATCCAATCCCACTTCATCCCATCTCGTCTCCTATCATTTATGGAATTGTTCTATAATCGTTTGGTACTAGTAGTGCATTAATATATCAAATTTCAACCGGTGGAGCCTGAACATTCATATGATCTTGTTCACTTACGACTTGAACAAAATTCCCCCACCATATTCACTATCTGATCCGTACACGTATGTAGTGGGAACTCTCTTATCGACTCATTCATAATGTTATCATGTATTCACTCGGTTGAGTACAATGCATAAAGACGATGCATGACATGTCACAAGATATATATATGCACAGTTCATCGTCACAATCAATAGATGCTAACATATGGCATTGCTACAATGATAACAATATTATCGTTACGATTACCCACTCCACTCAATGTTACTCACCATATAACGTCACTCGTTCCCAAATCTCTAAACCTATAGCTCTGATACCACTAAATGTCACAGCCTGGTCACACAATAGCAGAACCGGAGCCCATGGCGCGCCACCCAGGCTAAACCAATTCATTAACGTTCCCAAAAATTAGTTTAAAGAACACACGTAGCGGAACAAAACAAAACATTTTTGAAAAGCAGCAGTCCAGTCGACTGTACCTCGTGCCCAGTCGACTGATACTGGTCCAACATAAAATTTGAATTTGAAACATAATCCAGTCGATTGTTTTCTATGTCCAGTCGACTGGGACTTCAAATTTTCAGTCGACTGGTACAGTTCGGTCGACTGAAGTCGAATCTAGACGAAAAATATCTGATTTGAAAACACGATCCAGTCAACTGTGTCGGGGACCCAGTCGACTGATCCTTTATAAAAAAATGCAATAAGTTGCTGAAAAAAAGGGTCCAGTCGACTGTTCCACAAACCAATCGACTGATTTATGGCAGTATCACACATTCTGCAGATTTTCAAAGTTGAAAGCTTTCTCAAATCGTTTAGGGATTAAATACACATACCAAACTCACTCCAAAGTGATCCTAATTGTATTGAAACATTACTAAAACATAATTACATGCTAGAGTCTATTACAACATTATGACTCATTCCACGATTCCACGTTAATATAAGTTAAAACAACCAAATCCTTATTACAACATTCCTACTGTCCCAAAACTACGAGATTAACATTTAGGTTGCCTTCTAAGTGAACTCCTAAACCCATGTGCTCACTTCTGCGATTCCTTGCCAACATTAATACCTGCAATGGTTATTTGAATAACCACACATATACGATTTGATTAAGCTAATGTTTAGTGAATAAAACAACATATGCACATTAATGACAAACATGCTTGCATTCACATCTCTACATTTCATATTAGTCGCCGGAGACTCACGTGCACGTTCCATACTCCCAATCCGCGACTCCTCGCTATTAAGTCCACGCGAAAGGGTAAGACCCACGATTCTTCTCTTCAATCGTGCCACCTTAATGCCTATATCGGCTCCACAAAATGGCTTAGTCACCACATGCTCCTTCTGACCCAAATAAGCAACTCAACATACTCAAATACATATCACCGTGCTCTCGGTAATTAAAACATTTCACCATGCTATTGGGCCTATTTATCAATATAGTTCCCCAATATGAACTAACAATATATCTCTATGAATTAACACATGCTATTCGAACATAACATGAATACACGCCAAGCAATCATTCTATAATACAAAGTTGAATCACTCACCTCCGAATAACGCTCTTAAACTACGATCCAAGGAAAACCCGTGCACAAAGAATGTGCAGAAAAGCTTCTAGTACAATTCTTATAGATCAAAAGTCCAAATATCAACTTTTACGAAAAATTCTAGAAATTGACTTTTCTGAAAACTTAGCTAAACAGGCCCTAATAGATATTAAAATGAAGCTCTTACCTCGAGAAGCTCGAATATGAAATCTAGAAGAAATGAGATGGGCAGAAGGTCGTCGTTTGGCATCTCAAAGCTTTAAGCTCCTAAATCTCCCTTTTGGCCTCTTTCTTGAATTTTAGGTTAAGAGTTTAGAAAATATGAAAGTCATCACTTTCTATATATAGGCAACATTTTCCAAATTTGTGTTTACCTCCCCACGAGTTTTCAAAACTCCTAATCAGTCTCTGAAACTTCCTACACATCTAATTCATAGCTTTACGAGTGAAACCTCTAAATTATAAAAGTTTCTGACTAAGTTCCGTTTGGTTGCTAAAACGTGAATTTCTACATGACGTTTCCGAAGTTGCTAATTAGCCTACCAAATTAATAGCGTGTTAATTCGTCCTCACCAGGATACTAAAATTAGCAACATAAATAAATTCTAAACTAGAAATAATACAGATAGTGAAATACACAGATAAATTTTTATTTTCAGATAAACATTTAAAGTATTTCACAATGAACGTCTCATACTCGGAGAGACTTCACAACCACAAACAACTCATTTCACAATGTCTCAAAGGGTTCTCTAACACAGACACCCAAATCAACTTGTGAGTCAAAACTCACTCAAACATGTGCCAAAATGCATAACACATCACATTATCATGCATGATAATGTAATGAAATGCAATAACACAATTACGGGTGTCATGGGTCGCTCGCGCGACCCGCTCGCATGATATGTCCATTTTTTGTTTTTCTTTATAAAAATTTTAAACTGTCAGAAACATATAGCGATCGCGCACGCGGGCAGCTCGTGCGACCCTCGCTCGTGCGATTGCGTGCGCGAGGTGAAGCAGAGACTTCATCTTCCTCATAAATTTTCCCCTATATAAGCTTTTAAGGGTCTTTTACACCCATTTCGCAATTTAGAAGCAAATAAGACATGTAATATATGAAATTCTTCATTTTTCCACAAGGATTACGAATCTTAAATCAATTTAACACGAATCAATCTGTAGCTCTCGGATTTTACGAAAATCCGAGAGGTGACGAAAACTTCATTTTTAATATACGTTGCAATGTGAATGAATTAAGCTCTAATATCGCAACCGTAGTCTCTCTATACTATTATCTTTCATATTCGTCTCTAAAAATGAATTTTGGTTGAGGTTGGAAAATCCATGTGTTCAAGCTTCAAGCTCTAAAGTGGAGATTAACAATGGTGGATTATAATTACACACACATATATATATTTATATATATATAACCAGTAAACAAGTAAGAATTACAATCAAAGTGAGTTCTAAATACTCATTGTGAGAAATGATTGGAGTATATGTTGAGAAAGAGGATCAAAGTAAAGAAACCCAAGAAGTTTTGGCTATGGTGATCTTCAAGCTTTCTCTCTCTGATAATATCTGTAAACCTCTTCTCTCTCTCTGAAACTCTCTCTATATTTACTCAGTTATGAAGATATGTAGAAAGTGAGAGGGAGTGTGAACTATATGAAGAGTTTTCAACCATGGGCCTTGTAGCCTAGTTGATATGACTGGCTTCTCCCATGGGGGAGGCCATGGTTTGACTCATATGGGAGTCACTCCCTTTGGGAGTTTGCCTTGTGGGGCTTGTTGGGTTGTGGGTCTGTGGTCGCGCCTGTGTGTGTGTGTGTGGCGCCTGTGGGTGCTTTGCCATCAGCAAAAAAAAAAAAATATATATATATATATATAAGAGTTTTCAAGAACTTGGGGCCCAAGTTCATTCTACTTCATAGTACAAAAGAATTGTTTTCTAATCTACATAACTAACTAAAATGACACAGCACACGACGTATATCAATCATATATGCAGATTATATTAACTCTACAATTGATCTAAGGGTCGAGTGTAGAGTTATAGGGGTCAAGATAGAGATGTTTGGGTAATGGTAGCTTTAGGCATAACTTAACACATAGCAAAGAAGCATAGCCAAACAAGGCACACACATGTTGCCTAGGAATCACTTTTATTGTTTGGGAAAAACAACTTATGGCATAAGGATAACACATGAACCAAAAGTATTCCCAACCAAAGCCTAACCAATCATTAGTTGCCATAAATGGAAATAAAGTATATGTCACTTCTAACTTTACGTCAATTCCAAAATCTGTGTTAGTTTAACGCGGCGCGGACAGTTTTGAACATAAACTGGTATTTTTGCGGTGCGGTGATCACCACAAAAATACAGAAAACTCATTTTAATGTAAGAAATGATTTTTCGGTTTTATAAAAATACAGTTTGAGCTAAAAGAAGACAATTCCATCGTTTTGAAATACAGATTTGAAATCCAACACAGGTATTACTAAATTTACAAAAATTACAGTTTGACCCCAACAAGAATTTTGATAATGAAGTAAAATCAGTATTAAGATAAAAAAAAATACGAGAATTGAATTTTAAATAACACCGAGAATACAGATTAATGGAAATGAAATTAAAATTACATGAAAATGCAGGTTGTTACACAATTCCTACTCCAAAGAGAATCCTATATGAATTCGGTAGACTACGTCTCACCGATTAGTATGAACTACCAAAATCTGACGATTAAATGTAAAATAAAGTTATAGAAACAATCGTCTCACCTCCACAAGTCTAAAAACGGCTTCGATTCGCGAATTGGATGAACAACGGCGACGGAACTGCGGAAAAACGACATCGGCGTCTCGTCTCCGTCTTCTCTCCTGAGCTCTCTTTTGTTTTGTTTTAATTTTCTATAATTATTAGTTTGGAGAGTCTTCTCCTATTGACATACACATGCAATGCATGTTGTGTGGTGTCAATCCCACATTTCTTCCAATTTTTCGTTTACACCCTCCAAATTTCTTAGGTTTGTATTATGAAATCTCTTGAACATTTTATTAACTATCCAAAACTTAAGTGGGTGTTTATCTAAGTCCTGTATAGGTCCCAACGTGGGTCCCGCATATTTTCTAAAATTTCTATCGCACCTACTATTTATGAATCCTTTTCATTTATACCCTTATGTGAGTATCCAAACTAATGCTAACACATAACAATATATATGAAAGCAACTTAACAAATGATGATGCCGAAATTTGGTTAAAGTAATTAAAGCAATTTAAGTAGAGAGAGAGAGAGAGAGAGAGAGAGAGAGAGAGAGAGTGAGAGACTGGTTTTTTGTATGTGGTTCGGCCCTGTTAATGAAGGAACCTACGTCCACGTGTGTGTCTGAGCACATTCACTATACTGTAAAAAGCCGGGGACCTGTGGTGAACCAACAATAGTTTGGAGCTACCGTAGGTCGGCCGTGTTAGGAAACTACGTTCCCAGAATCCGTTGACAGTGCGTATAAGTTGGTACTGCAAAAAATTTCATGAAATCTATAATAACCCTACAAGGGCGGAACTAGGGTTACCTTGAACTGCAAAATTGGATTGCTGTAGTAGACGAATCGAGAACACGGGCTCGATAACAGCTCACGATCTTCTACCGTATTCCTTTGCTGCCAGAATATCGAACTGAGTGTGGGCTCTTTCGAAATCCTTTTAGTTTTCTGCTCTTCCCTCTTTACGTTCTATTTTCTATTCCCAGTTATAACACTCTCTTTGATTGTTGTGACGATTCAATCCTGATCACATTGATCCGACAAAGATGTGTTCGTCAGGAGGATCAAACGATCTCCGATTTACTTGAATTTTTAACAGCAGCTCCGTCTCGACGTCAGGAACATTGTGTAAACAATTCAGCAACTTTCGATCAGTATCGAGCAGTCCGAAGCTCTTTTAGTGAGCGTTGTCCGACGCTAGCGATCTACACTCCTATGTCTCTTGAATGCTCACAAAGACTAGGGTTTGGTGGAAACCCTTCTAGAAGAAAGCTAGGAGGTCAAGGGAAGCTTAGAATATGAAATCATGCAACCTGAGAGAAGAGCCAAGGCAGCATATATATAGGCTACGATAGGGACCATAAGAAGTCAATAAGGAATAGGCTTCCTTATGGAATTAGGAAACCCTAATTCGAACTGAATCAGATTCCTATTTCCATAAATTATAATTCATACCACTAAAGAATTATAATTGCACTCCTACCCTTATCTCAAAAATATATTTTGAGCTTCATGTTATTAAATGCTTATTATCTCCCCATGTTAAGATTACAGATATCCATTAATTAAATATAATTACTGACAATCATATTTAATTAATTTCTTAAAATTCCTTGAGATCCTCTGCTTAACTTATCTGATATGTCGGATACAAAATCCACCTGCAGGGTTTGACATAATCAAAACTTATAAGCTTTCTCAAGGGGATATCATCAATCCCAAAATTGAGACATGGATTCCATCATTAATTAATATCCACCATACAATTAATATTGCCACCCAATCCAATGAGATATTGACCCATTTAAGGATCTCACCCTTTTAGGGATCAAAGTATTAATATCAAATGTACGTGTCTATAAATTAAATTAGGATTTAGAGCATAAGCACTCATAATAGCCATGAGGTATTAATTATCTTATAAGTCAGTATAAAGATAATTACCCCAAGTCGGTCCTGTTTAATACACAAAATGTACCAGCATGGTGAGTTGAAACTATACCGTTTCCCGCAGTCAAGACAAACCTACTACAACACCATGCTGCAGTCCTACCGATGGTGTGTCCAATCCCAATTAAGATTGTAAACCAAAATCTTACATTCTATAATATCTGATGGCCTGATCTTCCGTGTGTAAGCCGAACTCTACACACCAAACCACCTACTATATAGAATGAGAGACACACATGCATAATATTAAATAAATAATATAATACAAACATTGCCCACACAGATTCTCATAAAAAATGGATTAATTGATTTTATTAAATGAATAATAAATCGACTACATAAAGCATGGCTTTTAGTATATATCCCTAACAATCTCCCACTTAGACTCAAAGCCATGAAGTGACACACCTCACTCCAACTAATGGCTCTACCTCCTAGGGTAAACACATATCCTGAGGTAGACTTTCTGGAATCCCTATCTGACATGAAATCAGAATCTGTGTACCCAATGGGTACAAGACTGTCTGCTTGGTAAACTAACATATAGTCTCGAGTCCTTTTCAGGTACTTGAGAATATTTTTCACCGCAGTCCAATGTTCTTGCCCTGGATTAGATTGATATCTACTAACCATGCCAACAGCAAAACAGATGTCAGGTCTAGTACATAGCATAGCATACATTAGGCTTCCTACTGCCGAGGCATAAGGAACTGCCTTCATCTTCTCTATCTCATCAGGTGTCTTAGGACACTGATCCTTAGATAGAGTAATTCCGTGTCTGAAGGGTAGGAATCCCTTCTTGGAATCTTGCATGCTAAACCTTGCAAGAATATTGTCAATATAAGTGCCTTGTGACAAGCCCAACATCCTATTCTTGCGATCTCGCATAAGCTTGATCCCTAGGATATGACCGGCTTCTCCCAAGTCCTTCATATTGAATTGACTGGATAACCATACCCTTACAGAAGATAATACCCCCACATCGTTTCCGATTAGCAAGATATCATCCACATATAGTACTAAGAACACCACCACTCTTCCATCATGTTTCTTGTACACACAAGATTCATCCGCACATTGATCAAAACCAAAAGACTTGATTGCTTGATCAAAGCGGATATTCCAAGACCTAGATGCCTACTTAAGTCCATAAATGGACTTCTTAAGTTTGCACAACATATGTTCTTGGCCCTTCGCAATGAACCCGTCTGGTTGCATCATATAGATGCACTCGTCAAGATTCCCATTTAGAAATGCTGTCTTGACATCCGTTTGCCAAATTTCATAATCAAAATGTGCAGCAATGGATAAGAGAATCCGGATAGACTTCAGCATTGCCACCGGCAAAAAAGTTTCCTCATAATCGATTCCTTCTTTTTGAGTGAACCCTTTTGCAACAAGCCTTGCTTTAAAGGTTTCCACCTTACCGTCTGCTCCTCTCTTCTTCTTGTAGATCCACTTACATCCAATGGGTTTTATTTCATTGGGTGGTTCTACAAGATCCCAGACTTGATTGGAGTACATGGACTCCATTTCAGACTTCATAGCCTTTTGCCAAAGATCTGCATCTTTATCTTGGAGTGCTTCATTGTAGTTACAGGGGTCGGTACCTTGTTCATCAGGGACCCGGTCATAAGACTCTCCCAAGAACATATACCGGTCAGGTCGAATAATAACCCCCCCACTACGACGAGGCACAACCCGTGTCTGTGCATCACTGATATTTCGTTGTGAAGATTCTGAACCTAATACGCCATTATCTACATGTTGTACTGGTTCAGGAACCTGCGTGTTAATGGTTGGTTCGGGATCTACACGAGTTTCGATAATCCTCCCACTACGACGTGGTAATGGAATATCGATAACTCTTTCTTGTGGTGTTTCTTCTTGTACCGTTGGTATCGAAGAAGTATATGTTGGTGTCTTTCCTCTCATTTCCTCTAGAACAATACGGCTTCTGGGCTTATGGTCCATAACATAGTCCTCTTCTAAGAATATGGCATTGGTGCTAACAATAACCTTATGATCCTTAGGACTATAAAACAGACCACCTTTAGTTCCTCTTGGATACCCAACAAAGAAACATACTTCTGTTCTTGATTCCAACTTTTCTGCGTTCCCTTTCAGCACATGTGCTGGACTATCCCAGATCCGAACATGTCGCAGACTAGGCTTTCGCCCAGTCCACAATTCCGTGGGAGTAGTAGGTACTGACTTAGAAGGTACCAAGTTTAGAATGTATACGGCTGTCTCTAACGCGTGTCCCCAAAAGGAAATTGGTAAATCCGAATAACTCATCATAGATCTTACCATGTCCATAAGAGTCCTGTTCCTTCTTTCTGCCACACCGTTCTGCTGAGGCATACGGGGTGCAGACAATTGGGATGTAATCCCTTGCTCCAATAAGTATTCCCTAAACTCTCCCAAGAGGTACTCTCCACCACGATCAGATCGTAGTGTCTTGATACATTTACCTGGACGCTTCTCCGTTTCAGCCTTGAAGTCTTTGAATTTCTCAAAGCATTCAGACTTACGCCGCATCAAATAAATGTACCCATACCTTGTGGGGGTTTCCTAATTGGATTAAGAAACAATGCGTACTTTCCATTAGTCTTCTAGCTTTAGTAGAAAGCTGTCTGGAATATTCTAGATCAAGCCTCGGGGCCTGGACGAGCTGTCCCTGCGATGAGCTATGCCTGCGTGGTCTTCCCGACCTATTAGTCGGGCTTTGTGCACAAACCGCTCGGGATGTCTCGGGTAGTCCAGACCGCTCGGGATGATGCTAAGTGGCAGTTCATGACCTGGTCCAGATCGGGATCGATTGCTGAGTAGAACCGCTCGGGCATAGGCTGATTTTGGGCGTATCAACAAATATCCTTGTAGTCATATAAAATAAATTTAATCATTTAAAATACAAATTACTAATTAGCCCTTCATCGGGTCCCATTCCAATACATGTCCCTCCTCACTGGGGACTTTTTCAATTGGTGTCCTTCTCTGAACACTTTACATACGGGCGAGTCCAAGCCTCCCCTTAATCCGTTTTATGCACTAATTATATTAATTAATGCATATTAACATGATAATTAACTCGTTCTCAGGGTGCGGGTGTTACATTTTATCTGTTGATAGACAAATAATATTGAGCTAAATAATCCTAATTTTCTTATCTTTTGGCCTTTTGGGATAATTTTTTATTTATTTCAAGTATTTGTTCGAGATCTATGCAATGAGCTTCGAAATTTCACAAAAAAATATACGTTGTAGCCTTATTTTATTTAGCTTAATATTATTTGTTAGTCAACAGATAAAATCATCTGTTTTGACATATAAAATCAAAAAATGAGGTTCCAAATTAGCCATTTTTCTGTTCCAGCAAAGGGTTTTATCTCCTTTTGATGTCAAAAAGTAGTAAAGGGGTTTATAAAAAATGGTCAAAATTTGGGGGAAGGACACGTGGACAATTCCATCAAACAAAATCTCATGCTGTCAGAGAATGGGATGAAAGTTGAAGGGGCTAATTGCAAATTTTTTTTTTAGGTAAATTACCTTTTACCCCTTGTGGTTTGCCCTTGTGACACATAACCCCCCTGTAGTTTAAAATGATACACATTACCCCCCTGAACTTGTGACGACCAAAAGCCAATACTCCTGAGGCAAGATGGCCAAGATGGATGAGGTGAGGTTGGGTGTGGGGGCTTGTCCCACATCGCCTGGGGTGAAGTTCTTGGACTAATTTATAAGGATTAATCGCCCCTCTATATGCAACAAGGCCTTTTAAAATTGCGAGGGAGCTAAACACGAAAGAACTTCACAGTTAAGCGTGCTGCTGCTCGCAGTACCAGGGATGGGTGACCCCCTGGGAAGTTTTTTATGTTTAGGCCCAAAGCGGACAATATTGTTGCTAGATGGGGAGGTAGGTCGTTACAAAACTTGTGGACAAAGTGCCACAGTTACTCTTTCTGTCAAAAGTAACGGAAAATGCTGAAACTTGCGCATGGGACAGAAGCGGTAAGATTGGGCGCCAAAATACTTTCATTTATTGACCAAATTACCCTCATCCTGTTCAATCTTATATCTCCTACCACACACCACCGAAATCGCAGACCCAGGAAATAAAAACAGAGCATATTGTCTGCTCTTCTTTTTCTTCTTCTTCTTCTTCTGATTGACAGGATTTCAGCACCCTGTAATCAAACATGCCATCTTCTTCGTCATCCCCATACCCCTCGTTCTCCTTAATCAGAACCAGATAATTTACTCCCCTTCTAAACCCAAAAAGTTACTCTCTTTTCATGAATTCTGGGGCCAGAAGTTCATGCCCCTAATTGTTACTCTCTTTTCAATTTCATTATGGCATGTCATCCTTATGTCAAATTGAGACAAAACTAATCACTACAGAAGCAAAACACAACTCACAAGTTATATACAAATGGTGAGTATGACATTGAAAGTTTCTTCAGTAGCCAATTTTCTTCATCAACTCAATTACCCAGTTGGTTAACTACAGTACATCTACATAACAAAGACAAGCATTCTATTTCAAGACTTGCAAATGCAACTTAATGATCAGTTACCCTTACACTCCCTCATCTTCTCTGTGAGCTCTTCACTGATTGCAGATATTAAAGCCATCTTACAACAATAAGGGCACTTTCCTTCTAAATTCCTCGATTTATATTACAAACATCAAATGCCTTAAACAATCACCAAAAACGACACAATGCCAATCCTCGAAATCATCCAAGTTCGCTGCTACCAAAAATTCTCAATCCTAAAAAACAAAAAACCGCAAAATCAAACCGAATCAACTCAAACAGCTTCTAAATTTTTAATCAGATCGTACAATGCCAACACTCAAATCATCTAAGTTCGCCGCTACAGGAAATTCACAATTCAAACAAAAAAAAAACGCACAATCAAGCCAAATCTAAGAAAATAGCTTCTGGATTTCTGAATACCCTAGAGCTTGGATCTTCTCGTATTCAAACCCTAGCTTGAGCCGAATCTAAGAAAACAACTTCTGTGATTCAAACGATTCTGAATACCCTAGCTTGAGCTTCAATCTTCTCGTATTCAAACCCTACATTCAATCGATTGCCTCCCTGCGTTTGAGTTTTTTGATCGGCATCATCAATCACCATTGGAAAAACCCTAGCCCCCAATTTTGATAAAACGTTTTTTTTAGTTTGGTTTATCAATGCTCTCTCAGTAATACTGAGAAGGGCCCTTTTGTCATTACGCATAGGGTGTTAGAAAGAGTAACTGTGGCACTTTGCCCACAAGTTCAGGAGGTAATGTGTATCATTTTAAACTATAGGGGTTATGTGTCACAAGGACAAACAATAGGGGGTAAAAGGTATTTATCCAAAAAAATTTGTAAGTTCTATTCTCATTTCCACCACGTAGGGAATAATACAATGTACATGGTGAAAAAAATATGTGACGCTACCCCTTCATGTTACTTTATGGTCAAATTATTTCATGTCACCGTTATACCAAATGACTTTTACTATGATTTAAATATATTATGATTCTCACGCAAATCTTATATAAGTGAAGAGATTACAATGACTTTTACAAGGTGTGTCGTCCACATAGAATAATTCTCATGAAATGGTATGCTGATTGAATTAATTATCTTTTACTTTATGTATTGAACATGTCCACTTTGGTTTTTTTTTTTTTTTTTTTTGAAATCAAAAACTACCTTTAAATTAACCTTAAATGGGTAGGGTTTTTTTTTTTCAATAATGATTGGGGCATCGAAAATGTGCATCGAAAAATCAGGGTCATTCATTTCGGTGGCTTCCACGCCGAAATGCATGGGGTCCACTAAAATAAATGGCTCCGATCATTTCGGTGCACCATTGGGGTGCACATTTTCGGTGACTCTAGCATTGTTTTTTTTTTTTTTGGGTCGGTACAACATAATGATATGGTGTGACAGTTACTCTGAATAATTTTTCGAGGTATGAAGATTTATCCTCACCAATTTATCCTTCCCCTTTTGAGAAGGTTTTGAGAAAAAAAATATTAGTTATCACTATTATTAGGATGACTAGTATCACGAAGAATTCCATCTCACAAATTTATACATTAATTTGTTTTCTTTATTTTGTTTTATTTTTATTTATAATTTTCATTACATTAGAGCAGGCTATATATATTCATGTAATCTCTGGTCCAAACTAACTTGTTACCAGCCATAGGCCCATGACAAGTTTTTTTTTTTTTTTTTTTCAAAAGTTAGGCCCACGAGGCCATGACAAGTTGGTGTGCTTTTTTTTTTTTGGTGAGAGGGAAAAAGAAAACTAGTTACCACGCGGGTAGCAAAGACCTATAGAATCCGCTAACAAAGGCCTAAGAAGCTCACTAGTAGAAGCATCTAACAAAACAAGGGGGTTTAGTTGGTTAGCCCCTAAATTAGCCAAGTAATGAATATGGTTAATTGTACCCTTACAAATATCTAATAAAAAATTGCAGTCATCAATCACACTTCTCAAATGGTGATTTTCCTCCTGTTTCTTGATTAGGAGACAAGCCGCTAAAGAGTCCGTCTCTACTATAATTCCTTCAAATCCTTTGCTGCGGACTAAGGAAAATCCTCTCCTGATGCTTTCCAACTCCGCATAGAGACTAGAGTAGTTGGTGAGTTGACCATAGTATCCAGCCTTCCATCTTCCTTGCTCGTCGCGGAAAAGGCCTCCGATCCCTCCCCTTCTTGGGTTACCTTTCCTACTCCCATCTATATTGAACTTAATTGGACAGTCCTACAAAAGGAGCAAACCAACCAATTAGAGGGGTTACCTTTACCTTTGGTGTTGAAGGGAAAATAAACAAACCAGAAATGAAACCGAAAAATATGATGCTAGGCGAGTTAGGTGCAAGTTAAATTGAATATTTTGATTTAAAAAAATTGACGATTTTAAAGCGTACTCAAATTATGAAAAATTGGGAAAAAAAAATTCCATATAGCATCAGAAAAATGTTGGGTCAACTGTTAGAACATTTGAAAACCAAATTTGGAATTCAATTTGTGAAACTATAACGTTAACACATTTTTCAAATTCATATCTCTCTCTCTCTCTCTCTCTCTCTCTCTCTCTCTCTCTCTCTCTTTTATTTATTTTTTATATACTTATCTGGATCTGGACTGGATACACATACTCCACACATACTCACACCCCTGCCCCAATCCAACCCCAACCTCAACCCCAAAGCCCCACACTGACCCACATCAAAGTCCAACAAGGGTCACTCATTCCGACTAAAGAATAACTAGGGGGACAAACAACTAGAATCCCCTATGGGGATTCGAACCCTCTCCCTCTTCACTGGAAAGAGAGAGGCTATGTCAATTGAGCTATAATCCACTCAGCCAAATTTATATCTTTTAAGTATCTCATACATGATGATAATAATTATCCGTAAACTAATTGATTTCTCATGGAATCGATTGCTAGTTATTGTTATTAAGCAAACTACCAAATCTCCAAAACAGAACTTAATCAAAATTAGTTACCTGAACTTAAATATGTTAACACGGTTTTGAAACAACTTTCCACCCGTGTGGGTGCCTAACAAAGAAAAATCTAATAATAGTCTAAATGTTATATTAAGTTTACTACTTTACTATTAATCTCAAATTTCAAATAATGAGGTCGCAACCAAATGTAGTTGACTAGTTGACCATTTGGTTACAATTTGCGTTTTAGACAGTGGACTAACATCATTTGGTACAATTTGGAATGAGTAATGTTGTAGTTAGTATTTCAATGCTCTCATTGCTAGATTATTTAGTGTCCTCATTTTAATTATCATCTATTAAAAATTGCATACAATATTATCTTACTATCTTCATGTAATAAGATAACGGAAGTTTAGTAAAAAGTCCTATAAAATAGTCTTTTTTGGATTTAGGTCCAACCCTTTTTTATGTTAGTAAAAAGTTCCTTAGCAGAAAATAGTTATGTGAACTTTTGTAACATATGATTTGACCAAAATTAAAAACAGATTATCCTTTAAACTCAATTTATATTGTATGAGGTTTTTATTTTATTTTATTTTATTTATATACCAAAATTATAATATATATATATATATACGGTGATGCTCTTAAGTGAACAGGGTTGAGTGAACATACTCAGTGAACATGTTTTTTTAGCCTAAAAGAACCCCTGGGTCAGTGGGGCAGCCAACAGGTTCTTTAGGCTAAAAAATTATGTTTACTGGGTATGTTCACTTAACCATGTTCACTTAATAGCCACTATAGTACCTGTAATTTCCCCTACGTATAAATGCGTTTTTCAAATTTATGTTGTTTGGTCTATTATTGTATTATTTTAATTGTGTGACTATATCTATGTGGTTATATAACTAATTAGACTGTAGGCACCGCACCGACTTGATTATTATAAGACTTAGCTTAGTACTACACCTAGACCCGGACATTAGAAATAATACCTGATTGCACATAAATCGAGACCGACACGCATACCGAGGTCTTTTGCACATAAATTGAGAAAGTGACACAAAACCCAAGGTGGACCCCACATGGCAATCCATGCACCACATGTCACCTATACCCTTGCCACTTGTCCACTTGTTGGACACATGTCCTAGCATATATCCATGCACCTTGACACCTAGCACCCACCTAGCTCTATATAACCAAGCATGCACATGCATATATTATACTCTCTTGATCATCTATAATCTGCATATAAGTTAGAGAGAGAGAGAGAGAGAGAGAGAGAGAGAGAGCGAGGAGGTGAGTTCCATGAAAAAATAGAAGAGAAATTAGAAGAAGAACCTAAGAGTTCATCTCCTTCCTTTGTACACACCTTCATACGTACACCAATACACTTATACATACACTACTATAGGAAGTTAGGAGCTATGACTAGAAGTTTTGAAGACTAAAAAGAATCCCAGAAGTAAAAGAAGAAGAAGAAGAATGAACATCCACCATAGAAGCTTAAGCTTAAGCATCCTTAAGCTCAAATCCTATATTCAAGCCCAATTTCAAGTATTGGTGAGTTTTCTAACTCACTTTAGAACCTCTATAGTGTTGAGTAATGTTTAGTTGTGTTTTGATGTTGTTATTGTGGAGTTTCCATGCCATACAAGTAGATTTTTGAAGTAAAAACCCGTAGTAAAGCAGTCTGCCAGGAAACTGCAGAAAGGCATGAGAAACCAGTTTGTGGGGAGAAACCGGTTTCTGGTAATAGTTTTCTGTTATGTTGATTTCTAAGCTTTGTTGGTTGTACCTCGACTTTATCAGTATGAAACCTTGTTATATGTATATGAGAGACTGCATGTTAGTAACTTAGTCATATTAACAAACTTATGCATGTGTTTTATGTGGTAGATTTATGTAATGTGATTTGAACTTACAAAATTAGCTTTAATAGTTGTACCTTAACTCAAAGATAGAACTATATGGATTATCATAACTGCTATGAGAATGTCGTACTATCCGTAGGAGTATGTATGTTTAGTACCCCGAGCTTAATGTGTTATACATTGCATGATAAGAAGGATTCTAGAAATTTTCTCTAGAAACCGATTAGTGGGTAGCAACCGGTTTGTGGAACCCTACCCAGGAACCGATCAGTGGGAGTAACTGATTTATGGGTGCTGTTTCTGAAAAAGTTTCCTAAAGACGTGTGCTTGGCAGTAAGTTGAACGTTAGTGTTCATTCTGACTCTGTTAGTGTATTATGACATAAAACAAAATGATGGACGTATAAACGTAATCTTGATGGTTATAATCAGAAGTCATATAATGAACCAAACTTCGTAATGAGTGATGCGTGTGAGGTCGGGGAAACGTGAGAGTCAGTTGTGCAGTGATGGGATCAACTTATGTTGATATAAGTGTCAGTCTAGTAAACCAGGCTGCAAAGGCTGGGATAGTGACAAAAGGGTATAGTTGTCGGGTAAAGTTAAAAATCCTTTCGGTTCTTCGTGACGAAATGGATATTATGAACACTTCGATTCTTCGTGACGAAGTGATAAGTTGAAAATCCTTTTGGTTCTTCGTGACGAAATGGATGTTCTGAACACTTCGATTCTTCGTGACGTAGTGATGGTTGTGAAGTTGAAAATCATTTCTGTTCTTCGTGACGAAATGGATGTCGTGAACACTTCGATTCTTCGTGACGAAGTGATGGTTCATAAAGTTGAGACTCCTTTCGGTTCTTCGCGCGTGACAAAATAGGTGATCTTGAACTCCTCAACACTTTGGTTCTTCGTGACGAGGTGGTTAGTAAAAGGTGTTTCGAGTTGTGATTGGTTATAGATTTTAGTAGCAAATGGTAGTGGCGTTAAGAATGTCAAGGCAAGTCAAGTCGGTTGATCGTATTCTCTTCGAATACCTAGTCGGGCGAGTTAGTAGTCATAGTTCGATGGTGAGAACGTGAGATCCCTTTAAAAGACGTAATAAAAGAAGTAAACGTATCTTGTTTGTGTGTGGCTATATAAGTTCTATTTGATTTAGTTTTCTCACTCGGCTTTCATAAGCTGACGGCGTTCATGTCGCTGGGCATTCCCATGTCTAGCTTTTCCAGATAATGAAGTCACAGGTTGTGATGCTGGCCAAGAGGAGTACGTGGAGGAAGAATACATCAAGGATGGATGGATATGCTAGTTAGAGAGAAGACTAGTAGTTGTAATCTTGTAAATGTTTTTGGGTTGTAACCTCTTTTAGAGGACTTTATCTATCTTTTGTAATAGTTTTTGTAAGACCCTAGTGCCATAAGACAATGTTGTATCCATGGGATTGTAATAGTTGAACTAGTACTGTCGTTTCATTATAATATAATCGTGTTGGCTTTATCTCTGTGTTAGTTATATTTCCTTTATTGATTATTAGTCATGCATGGACAATTTGATGATTCAACTAGTCACGTGTCTAAGGGTCTAAGATGGAAATTTAAATTTTTCCCCCTGTTTTTGCTACGCCGGGGCGTGACATATACCATTTAGGCCTAGTTTGCATGGAAGTAAGAAAGGTTGAGAACGCATGAGTATCTCATCCCTATGCTATTAAAATATACCACACCCCAAACCACAACCATGCTTTAAATGTATGTACCTTCTGCTTCCTAAAAAAGTGTAGGCCCTGTGTAAAAATTCACACAACACAAAATACATGCATTTAAAGTATGTGTTATGGTTTGAGGTGTGAGTGAAGGTGTATGCCTAGCATTATTGTTAAAATATTCTTGCATTTGTGGTAGCATTCGAGATTTGTAATTGGATATTGCATACTCATGGGAAACATAATCCCAATAATATCAGGTGTATCATTCCCATAATCTAGGGTGGTATTTTGATTCCATTAAGATTGAATACCTTCAAAAAGGAATGAAGGTAATTTAGGTAAGATTATATTTCTACAATCCATATATCTTAGGCAAGGCGGCAGGAGCACACAGAAGAACAAAAAGGATTAACAAGAGTAAGGGCATAATTCAAGGGGAGAGATGCCAAGAGGGGGTATGCATTGTTCCACAACCAGTCAGGTCGTTGAGCATCAATGAGGAATCCAGGAAGACCATCGAAGTAGGGAGGATGCTGGGAATCGACAACAGGGACACTGAGGAAAGGATTTTGGGGAAAATCAAGGCACGGGAAAGAGAAGATCGAGTCAAAGTTGGAGGAGGTGGCAGATCCTCTTGAAGGATCTGCGCTATCTATAGATTTTTGTAGGTTGGGGGATGGTATATGATTCTTAATGAAGTTAATCTCTTGGAACATTAGAGGATTGGGTAGAGGAGAGAAAAAACAAGCTATAAAAAATCTTGTTGCAAACGAAAGGCCAGATATGCTGCTAATACAAGAAACCAAAACTTCAGGGGTGGCTGAGGCTATCCTTAAACGTCTGGGAGGTAATTTTTTGAATCAAAGTGCTATGGTGGAGGCCAATGGATCAGCATGGGGGCTACTGTGTCTATGGAATAGCTCCTTCTTTGTAGCATCGAATATTAAGCTCAGTCCCAGATTTATTGTGCTGCATGGTCGTTTGGTTTCTTCGGGCTTAGAGTGTGTAATAGCAAATGTGTATGGATTTCATACGGACGTTGATCGAAGGGAAATGTGGGCCGAGCTGAGAGCTTCGATGGCTAGTAGCCAGGTACCTTGGTGCCTTGGGGGAGACTTTAATGCGGTGCTGTCCCCAGAAGAAAGAGTGGGAGAGGCGACTCACAGACTGTCGACCTCGGATTTTGTGGATTTTGTCAACTCTTGTGGTTTAATAGATCTTCAAATGGCGGGCAGGAAATTTACATGGAATAATAACAGATATCATGCCCGATTGGATAGATTTTTGTTTCAACCTGGATGGTGCCAATGTTTCCCAACCCTCCGGCAGTGGGCTTTAAAGAGAAATATTTCGGATCATATCCCGGTGGCTGTAGAAACCCAGCAGACTGATTGGGGTCCAATTCCCTTTAAATTTTTTGATCATTGGGCTCAATTACCGGAAGTGGTTGAGGTCATTGAAAAAGTTTGGCGGCACAACCCGGTGACGGGTGAAGATGGGGTACGGGCACTCAAGAATCTCAGAGAAACTAAGATGAAAGTCAAGGGTATCATGCAGGCTGCTCATAAGCGTTCGATGTTGGATCTTACTATAACTCAAGATAGATTAAATGAGCTGGATATTCTGCTAGAGGGGAGGAATCTGTCCTTATCAGAAAGGGAGGAGAAGACTCATCTTGTATGGAAGTTATGGCAACTACTTAGAGCGTCCGAATGTTCATTGAGGCAGAAATCTAAAGTCAAATGGCTCACGGAGGGGGATAAAAACACCAAATTTTTCCATACTATAGTAGCTAACCGTAATCGAAGGAGATGTTTGTCAAAGATCCGTATCGAAAATCAAGTTTTTGAAGAACCAGCAGGGTTGAAAACTGCAGCAGCAGACTTTTTCCAAAAACATTATGATCAGGATTGGTATGGCCGACCTCGTATGTCTGAACAGGGGTTCAAATCGATTTCAGAAGCTCAACGGGTGTCTTTGGAATTACAGTTTACAGAAACCGAGGTTTGGGAGGTCATTAATTCCTGCGACGGGTCGAGGGCGCCGGGTCCGGATGGATTCAATCTAAACTTCCTGAAACAAAATTGGTCGGCTATCAAAGGCGATATAATGGCTTTTTTGGTGGATTTTCACTCGAATAGCAAGCTGGCAAATGGAATTAACTCTACTTTCATTGCCTTAATCCCTAAAATTTCTAATCCGGTTTCCATTGGAGATTACAGGCCGATAAGTTTGGTGGGAAGTCTTTATAAAATTTTGGCAAAAACATTGGCAAACAGGTTGAAAAGGGTAATCGGCACAGTTATCGGCCCACATCAATCGGCTTTTCTCAAAGGGAGGCAAATCTGTGATAGTATGCTGGTTGCTTCCGAAGTACTCCATTCTATGCGACAATCCAATGATGGGGGTGTTCTGTTCAAACTTGACTTCGAAAAGGCATATGATTCTGTTTGCTGGGAATTCATTGAATTCATGCTCAAGAATATGGGGTTTGGGACTGTTTGGATCCGATGGATGGTGGAATGTTTCTCTACGGTCACAATGTCAGTTCTAGTTAATGGATCCCCATCTACAGAGTTTCCCATCAAAAGGGGACTCAGACAAGGCGATCCACTATCACCTTTGCTTTTTAACATTGTAGCGGAAGGCTTAAGTTTGCTATTAGTGAAAGCTCGGGAGGTTGGGTTGGTTGCAGGAGTAAGGATAGGCCCGGGGAACCTAAGGATATCTCACTTGCAATATGCCGATGACACCCTCCTTTTCTGTAACGCCGATGAGAACGAATTGTTAACTTTGAAGAGAGTGCTTAGATATTTCGAGATGATCTCGGGCCTGAAGATTAATTTTTCGAAGAGTGGAATAGTGGGCTGCGGTGTTGAGTCGCCAACAATCCATATTTTGGCTGCTCAAATAAATTGTAGAGTTTTGGAACTCCCACTCAATTATTTAGGATTTCCCTTAGGCGCTAATCCCAAAAGGATAGCCACGTGGGCGCCAATTATCAGGAAAGTGGAGAATAAATTGGCACAATGGAAAGGCAACCTACTATCCAAAGGTGGGCGTCTTATTCTGATTAAATCGGTGGCCTCTAGCATTCCATTATATTTTTTCTCTTTCTTCTTGGTCCCCAAGACAATTGGTCTTAAACTGGAAGCAATATACAGAAAATTTTTCTGGGGTGGGTCTCTTGATGGTAGAAAGGTGCATTGGGTTAAATGGGAACAAATTTGCAAAAGTAAACAGGTAGGGGGGTTGGGCATCGGCCATGTGGTGGATAGAAATAGAGGGCTTATGGCGAAATGGGTTTGGAGATTTGGTTCCACGTCTGCGACACTCTGGAAAGATGTTTTATGTCACAAATATAGATTTAATTCGGGATCGATTCAGTGGGATGCTTTAAAGTGTAGGCGTGGTTCATACTTTATTCAGAATATGTGTAAGCTTCTCTCGAATGATGATAAATATACCAACACCATCCGAGATGGTTTCGGTTTCTGTTTGGGTAATGGGGAAAAAATAGATTTCTGGGGGCATAAGTGGCTTGGGAATTTTACTTTGAGACAGCTAGTACCGAGAATATATGCTCTAGCCACTCCAAACTCTGGAAGCGTGTCGCAATTTGGGTCATGGGTAGGGGAAGTGTGGTCATGGTCTATCTCTTTGAGGCGAGGTGTATTCGGATGGGAACGCGATCAGTGGAATACTATGTGGGATTGCCTACAACAAGCACGGATCCGTCGTACTGCTGTTGATCGAATGATATGGATGGGTAATCCGAAAGGTTATTTTTCGGTTAAGTCTTTTTGTAGAGCAGTGGCGGGGCCACTATCGGTCCCTGAAGCACAGAGGGGCAGTATTGTATCTCAGATCTGGAGAGGAAAAGCGCCGAAAAAGGTGGAGTTGCTTGTTTGGCAGGCTTTGGAAGGCAGGCTGCCCACAAAAGATAACTTATTGCGAATCGGTTTGCTAGAGGTAGAGGACAATCAGTGTATATTGTGTCAAAACCATCCGGAGACGGCAGACCATATGTTTTTACTATGCGACAAAGCGTGGGTAATTTGGGGAAACGTTTGTAGCTGGTGGGATGTGGTTACAGTGATGCCTAACTCTCTATTTCAATGGTGGAACATGTGGCCAGCTCTATGCCCGAAATTGAAGTATTCGGAGGCGTGGAATCTAGTGTTTTTTGCTACTGTGTGGGCGATGTGGCTGAATAGGAATCAATTATCTTTTAAAGGGGGCACTCACAGTGAAGTCAACACTCTTCACTCTGTAAAACTGTATCTGGTGTGGTGGTTCAAAGTGAATGTAGATATGCCAAGTTTGGCAATCTCGGAAATGTTGATTGACGTCAAGGAGGCATGCTGCAATGCCTATAAACAGACAGTCCGTGCGATGGTATCATGGGCTGCTCCACCTTTCGGTTGTTTAAAACTTAATGTGGATGGTTCGGCTTTAGGGAAACCAGGCCCAGCCGGAATCGGGGGTGTTTTTCGGGATGACAACGGATATATTGTGGCTCTATTCTCGGTTCCAATTGGAGTGCAAGAATCGAATAAAGCCGAGTTACTGGCGATTCGAGATGGCTTACGAATGTTCCACGAGAGGGATAATCTTAGAGGGTATAATCTTTTGGTGGAAAGCGATTCAATAACCGCTATCACATGGGTTAAGGGTGAATCGTCGGAATGTTGGAGATACCTTTTCATTTTGAATGAAATTCATAACTTAATTGAGAGTATTGAAGATCATGCGCTGTTTCGGATCGATCACATCAACAGGGAGGCAAACAAGGTCGCGGATAATCTAGCCAAAGGTGCGGTTCATAGAGTGTCCCCTTTTATGGCGTGGTTATGAGTATGCGGAATGTCTCTAGTTTGGTGGACTCTAGCCGTGGTTCCTTTCTTGAACATTACCATTGAAGGTGGTTTTAAGTGGGGACCCTTTGGATGCAGATGATTCTTCTTTTTTGGGCTTGGTTCTGATTTCTGAAGATCTTTTGGGGGCTTTTATTTTGGTGCATAGTGAGATCGGTTTTGCCTCTTGGCTTTGTGCGCATTGTGCTTTTGAAACATAAGAATTGCTGGTAAATATATATAAATATATAGAACCTTCCTGAAATTCATTTAAAAAAAAAAAAAAAATTGCCTTTAAACATTAGTTCTGGAATATATGCTTTGGTAAGCCATTGGGTTTGGGTTGGGGAGGGCTTTCGGTGTGCGTTTTCTTTGGGTGTGGTGTCTTTTCGTGGGCAGGAGAGCTTCCTTCTCCTTTCGGCGAGTGTGAGTTTTTTGGTGTGTGTTTCTTTGGTAATGGGTGGTTTCTCGTCGCGTCGTGTGAGTTTTAATCTCAAGCACATAACCACCGGTGAAATGTGTGCGTTGATAATTTCGGTTTGTGCTCGCTTTTGCAATTTCTGTTGACCAAGGTTTTTGCTATCAGATTTGCAAGTTTTGGGTGTGTGTGCGTGAGGGGTGGCCACTGAACTTTGGAAGAGTCTTCAGCTGGGGATTGGTATGCTCACAGCGAATCAGCAGGCCTGCTTTTAATGCATCGCTGGTGTGACTGGTGCGTTTTGTTACCTGATGGAGTAGGAGGCTGATTGAGAGTGTAAACGAACTAGATGAAACTTTGGCCCGTCAAGATTTGCTGATGGTGAATGATGGGAGTTTGAATGAGGGAGCTTGGGCGCTTTGAAACAAATTCGCTGTCAAATTGGGAGTTTCCATCTTCACATGGAGTCTAGGGGCTGATCAGTCACTGCTGGAATCTGTTAAGCTGGACTGTGTAAAGCCCAAAACGAAAAAGCAGTTAGTGATGTTTCCAAACTCTCTTCATTTTAAAGATAAGCTGGCTCTTCCAACATCATTGTGATTCGGATTTTCTTAGAGGGGTCTGCTGCTAATTTATGATGGCTGGATAAAAATTGAAACTGAGAGTGGGAAGGTAGCTGATACTATTTTGTTTTCTGGTGCTCAGCCCAGGTTGGGTTCTATGGCTGATTTTAAAACTTGTGATACAGAGTTTTGTACTCTTTGGTAGAAGTGTATGTGTGCAAGAGATGCACTTGGAAGTCTGCTCATTGGTGGTGCTGTTTTGGTGTTTCCTCAGGGGGTTCAGAGGCTTGGTGCTTTTAGTGGCTGGAAAAAGTTTCAATGTTGTCTGTTTTTACTTTATACTTGGATCATGTTTTATCTCTAATCTCCCACATTTAGGATCAATTGTATAGGGGTGGGGTAGGTTTAGATTGATGTATGGTTATGTGTTTGATGCTTTGCATCTCCTTAATACAAATCGAATTGCTGTTCGAAAAAAAAAATATAACATTAATTTTGTCTAGTCAAGCATGGTGATTAAAATGTGATAGATTTACTTGACCCAATTTACTAATCGTAGCCAGAAAAAAGAGTAATGCTATGCTTTTCAAATTTTTTCCCAACACATGTGGCAGTGGGACCTGGCCTCTTCAATAATGATATGACCACTTCAACATCAACCAATCAAAATCAACTAGATCCACTTCCACATGTGTTTGGGAAACACTTTCGGAAATTTTTTTTTTTTCAAAAACATAACATTACTCCAGAAAAAAATGTAATAAAATTATGATAATATTCAAAGTCAAAGTAACTCCTTATCAATAATAAAACATACGTTTGACGTCTTTAATTACTGACATCCAAACACGGCCTTTGCAACTAAAATGCAAGCGTGTTAAGATTGCAAATGGTTAGGAAACTCAAATACATTGTTAGTTTGATGTTTGTCCAATTACATGAGGCCCACAGCTGTCTTGCCCACGGTATATTAGTAACTATGAAACATATACATATATATATATAATATGTGTGTGTATATAGGTGTATATTCTAAGCTAGGGTGGGCTTAGAATATTCTGGAGAGGAACTGCATTTGCCTGAGAAGTGGAGTAAGAGTTTCCATAAGCTTCTCACAAGGATGGTTGTGAGTACCCTCATATGTGGTCACAACAATGCTAGTGTCCTTTGATAGCCTTTGGACTTGTTTCTTCACATTGCATGTGTGATGAGTGCAGCGATAGTAGCTCCTTTGTATGTATTTGGCCACAAGATAGAGAGGAAAAACCAATTAAGGATAAATGAGAAAAATTTTCCAATAACGAAACTAGAAAACAAATTCAAGTTAATGAATAATGCCATCTATATTCATAGACATTAATGACCTATACTACAATATATATATATTAATTGTACACAAGTATTTTCATATAAGTGTCTGTTTTGGTAACCAATTATATTTTACTAATGTTTGTCCAGATATTTTGGGGATTCTAAGTGAACTTCAAAAATGGTGCCCTTTACAAACATCCGTGAGAAAAATTGTATTTGACTTGTAACAACGTGCATGGGCGAACCCATGATTTGATTGTGGGGGCATGTACACTTATATCTTGGGATTCTGGGGTAGTGGCCCGACCAAATTTGTTTGGGTAGTAACAAAATAAAGGATTTTAAAAATGGTATGGTTATTCTGTGTATCTTACATATAGCAAGTTGAGGGTTAAAAATGACTATTCAAAGATAAACTTATCTCTCCACTTCTATTTTTACAAAAAAAAAAAGTATCCATATGGTTGATTTCTTTTAATTTTTTTTTTTCGTGTTTCTCTAATAAAATAAAGAAATTTTAATATTTAGATACATCTGAAGTTTTAAACACTTGAGGTTAATTGAGTAAATAAGATCGATGTTTATCTGAGTGAACTTATAAAATTTAAGGGCCAAATTGAGATTTATGAGGAGGGGCTTTGCCCACCCTAGATAGGCCCGTCAATGGGTCGGCAGGCCTGAACTCCGCTTGTTCGGGCCAAGCTTTATATAGGAATGCGCGAGTTGAGCCGAGCCAAGCTTGGAAAAACTTTCAAACCCGAATTGATTTTCGAGTTGAGCTCGATCGGACTTATGTAAGATCAACCCTTATAAGCTTGGCCCGTAACACTCTGCCTACATGCTTGTAATTTTACCATATTTTTAATTTTTACTTGGCAATTACATAGTAACTTGCAAGTGTTTTGTGTTTAGAAACTCAAAAGGATATATATATATATATATTTGCTAAAGGCTATTGTGAATTTATAGTGTCATGCTTTAATGGGCTTAAAGAACACATGAAACAAGACAGTACCAAAATCTTAATTCGGGTCAGCCCGAAGCCCACTCTAGCATGTTGAATCGAGCTCAGGATAGGATCGAACTTAATGAATCAATTCAGGCTGACCTAGGCTTGGCTCAGTTCAGTCCAATTGATAAACCTAACCTTGAACCCCATTTGGGTCTACACCTACCAACATGGGTTATGTATAATATGATATTATTTTAAGTGGGAGCCTATTAAAGTGGGGCACAAAACGGTTGGTTGTGTGACTTGTACTCAGGACTGGCACTATCAATCCAAGGGGAGAAATTGTTCTATGATCAGTTAACTGATATTGTGTTGAACCTAAGAAGGGAAGTGTATATGGTGGTCTACCATCTTGCTCGATGGGCTTCTGCTTATGGTGGATTCCGGGTTTGGCTAGAGGAAATCCCTGATGCTATTGTTTCTTTTGTTTGTCAGGACTTGATACCTAGTTCTGCTTGATTTTATAATATATCTTTTCCAAAACAAAAAAATGAAGTTTCAGTTTAGTAAATTAAGGTTGACGGTTAACTCAAACATGAAAGTATTTATTTGGTATGTGGAAGTAACTTTTTTTTTTTCACAACACGTGTGTAATTTTTTATGTACACTATATATATATATATATATCTAGAGAGAGAGAGAGAGAGAGAGAGAGAGAGAGAGAGAGAGAGAGAGAGAGAGTATGAGGTTCCGTCAGCTAGCCCCCAACCCATGTTTCTATATACGAAACACTTCCTCCAATTTAAAAGCAGAAGCAAGTAAGACTTGCTTTTTTAAGAAGCAAAAACTATATTAGAATGCGCCTTGAAAATGAAAATAATGATATACTTTTAATTGGCAAGAATGTATTCGGCACATGTCATTCCAAATGGTAAGATCAAAATATGGGTGTATTTGGTTGCTCAATTTACCATGACTTGGCGAGGAGGCGCTGCCCGAGATTATATAAATTTCTCTACTTAATATGATTAGGGTATGTATTTAAATTTTTTTGGAGAAATACTATATTTAAAAAAGTGAAATTGTGAATGTTACAATTTATACAATTTAACAAAGTGGATCGATTCTAAAATAGCTTAATTCGATATTTTGTGGTCTTCCAAATGCGCAACTGGGGTTTCTCCAATTAATTTGGCAATTAGGAATAATGAAAACCCACGAATAGGTCCACAAAAATTTTCATGTCCATGACTTCATTAATGGGTTTCTTGATCAACAACCATTAGAAACTAGATCTATTGTTTACCAAACTAGTTCGACCAAAAAAAAAACCAAGAAGATATGAGTCTATAAATGTGTGTGTATATATATATATATACTAATATCAATAATAGAAATTTTCTGATGAGTAAAGTTTTACTAAAATAAAATATGGGATGGACCCAAAACTCAAAATGTCTATTTTTTTTTAGAACTTTTGACTAAAATTTTCTATTAAAAAATGCACTCCTTAGATCCATGTATCATTTAATTTGCTCCTTTTTTTTTTTTTTCTTTTCACTTTTCTATTTTTTCTGAAATTTAAATAGGTGAGTCACCTATTAGTACATTTAGCAAAGTTTCTTCCCTCTTTCAAATTTTTTATTTTTATTGTAAGATTTCGTAAAATGAGAATTATGATTTTTATATTTTTTTTAAAATTTCTATTCCCATACCATGCAGCGTCGGTAACACGGTACAAAGGTAGCATATATATATATATACATATATATATATACAGAACACTTCTAGTAAGGACTTCTGCTTTCAGCCATTAGATCATCACTTTAAGAAATGAAATGACAATAGTACCCTTAATGAAAACTCGATCTAACGGCAGAGACAGAAGTCCTTAACTTAATAAAGTAAGGGCGTCCTTACTAGAAGTGTTCTATATATATATATATGTGTGTGTGTGTGTGTGTGGATTTATGAAATTATTTATCATGAATTATGACCCCCTCAATTGATTTTGTTCATATCTTTCTAAATCAGCTCAGAAGTGCAAAACTATGAAGGTGTTTGGCAATAGCTTTTGAAATTAATAAGTGAATATGAAATTTCAAAAACTAAAATATAATTGTTTCGTAAATCAAATTATGCGATTCTATCACAATATATATATATATATATATATATGAGTTAATTGCGGAAATTTGTGATTGACCAAAACTCTGCCTGCCATATTAGCTTTTGGTCAAAAGCATTTTTTGGCAATTCAATCCCAAAAGCAAATGTTTTTCCATGTTGGCAACATATATATCTCACCAAGGGTCCAAGACAAGTTTATAGTACAAGAGAAACATACATAATTGCATGAGAAATTTTTGGGTACCACTAAGGTACCACGTGGTATGCCACTTGGTACCCTGTACCCAATAGCATCGCGCCACACGAACAATGAGACCTACCACAAAAAATTTAAATGGCTCTACAATCCTGTGTGGCGCTACATTATTGGGTGTGGGGTACCACATAGGCGAAACCTTGAGGGTACACAAAAACTTCTCATAATTGCATATATTGCTTTGCAACATATGAAATATGCCATGCAACGTCAATTATTCTAGCAAATGTGTAAACACACACACACGCACATATATTAACATATAATATAGGGGAAAATACCTTTTACCCATGTGGTTACACCAATTTTCTCATAATCCCTTTGTGGTTCATTTTGTAACACTTAACCCTCTGTACTATGGACTAAAGTGAGACTGTTAACTTTTCTAACGGAAAAAAAAACATGACGTTAATACCCCCAAGCCCCTATACATATTCTTTAGAAAAAAATACCTTTTACCCCCCTATGGTTACACACATGTTCTCATAACCCCCATGTGGTTCATTTTTGTAACACTTAACCCTCTGTACTAATGACTGAAGTGGGACTACCGTTAGAAAAGTTAACAGTCTCACTTCAGTTCGTAATACAGGGGGTTAAGTGTTACAAAATGAACCACAGGGGTTATGAGAAAATGAGTGTAACCACAATAGGTAAAAGGTATTTTCCCCTATATAATATATATATATATATATATTCAGTCACAACCATATATACCTTGGGTAGTTGCTATTCTTCACAGATTTCTGCCCATATTTTCTCCAACGATATCCATCATCCAGAACATCATCCTCACTTTTTGTCTGGAACTCAAACCGAGGCCTTGTCTCTTTTCTCATCCTACTACCTCTCTTTTTATTCTTGACAATAATACCCTTCTGATATTCTTCACCTATGTTATGACTATCACATGTTCCATGATAAGCACTTTCTAATAATCGCTTTTGGTCAGTACCAAGGCCATTTTGACCAGAGAGAAGAGCAACCCAGTCTAGGTCTGGAAGGACTTGAGGGGTTAATGCACTATTTGGCTGAAGAAGTGGGGAAGATGTGAAGAGGTGAGATGGGTGTTCTTGTCCTTCCATGAGGGGGCTCCACTTAAGTGAGAATGTTTCAGAATTTTGGATAATATAGGACTTAGAAAGTGTTGGGAGGGTGGAGGTTGGACGTAAGTACCTACATAGAGAGAGAGAGAGAGAGAGAGAGAGAGAGAGAGAGAGAGAGATTGTTAGTCTTGTATATGAATTAAGGCCAACTGTATCTCAACTACTTCTGTTCAACTGCCCCTAAGTGGAAGCAAACGTGCCCAAATACACACGTCTTCGTTATCACCAAAGCAGTAAGTCATGCTATTAATTTATTTACTTTTTATTTTATTTTATTTATTTACTTATTTATAGGATTTAGGCGCGCTCTCTCTCGGGCAACGGTGACACCATTGGTCTAAGACAGACGTCAAAAGTGCCACTTTTACTGTTTAACAACCAATGAGTCAATAATAAAATAAAAAAATAAAAAACACTTGAAATCTAACACAGTTGTGTGGTTCAAATAATAAACAGTTATAAATAGTTAGTTTTGTGTCTCTGTAGCTGTATTTTAGGTTTTATAAATAGTTCGTGTTTGGCTTAAAAATGACCCACGAATGGGTTCTTTGTCATATCAGCAAAACACTAGTTTTCACAAGAAGTAATAAAAGTGAGACTTTGTATAAACCTACACCATTCCCAAACATGCCCTTGGTTTGACAGTTTGGCTTAGGCTATCTATACTCCTAAATAAGAACAACCAGCTAAAATGGATTCCGAATGTTAGAGTTCACTCTCAAAAAAAGAAATTGGGAAATGTTATTTCATAGCTAGCCCTCTGAGGACAACACTTGGTTCTGTTACTTAAATACTTTTAAGTATTGTCCTTGAATGCTATTGATCCAAATAATACCAGTATACTGTATACAACACTTGTTTATAAACCATGATACTCGAGAACAATACCTAAGGAACAGCAGCCTCCAAAAATAATACTAGGAACAAAAAAAAAAAAAAAACATATTGCAGCCAAGTCTTCCACTTTCTTTCAAGGTACTGATTCTCAATATTATTGAAATGTCAATAAGAATATAGAAGAAGCTGTTAGCCGTTACATGAAATTTGTCAGGACCAAAAAAAAGAAAGAACTTAGAACCAATGTAGTCTACTATTCTCGTTTACCTCATAACTGCAACATACATAATTACATATGGGTATATTTGTACTATTAAAATATTTTAATTCAAATCTCTTCTCTTCTCTTCTCTATAAATCTCTCTAGTTTGAATAAAAAAAAATTTGACTCCCCACCTCATCTTTTCTATCCACTTCTTTCCATTATCTTCTCCTCTCTCCCGAATTAACTTACTAAACAAGAGGACTGAAAGAGAGGTTGAGTTTCTCTTCTCCATCTCTGGTCACTTCCCTTAATCCAAACGGACTGTTAGTATCCCGGAGTGAAATACATTATCAATTCAGAGAGGGAAAATAATGATCAGCAAACTATACATGGTCTCTTGCTTGCATGACGACCTAACAAAGAAACCAATGAATAACCATCACAAAATTCTGTATCCAAACATCCCTCAACAACCACATACACAATTGTCCAAGTACTGTGAAACTAGGCAAGTAGGCATTACAGATATAAATCAAGACAATCTGGAAGTTGCCAGCACTTGTGAGAGAGAGAGAGAGAGAGAGAGAGAGAGAGAGAGAGAGAGAGAGAGAACAATACAAGTCATAATGAAGGATTTCCTGCATTAAGAATCCTCGTTTAAAACCAAAAATTGGACTCTTGAACTTCTATATCCTGCCAAGCAAAAAAAACTATGTTGGCATTCTACAACCTACTGTCCCTGTGATCCATTTCAGATTTTCCTAGCCAAAATCGTTTTTGTTGCCTGGAATGCAAGAAAATGCTTTCCACGGTCGACACTAACCGATACAATTAATAACTCAGTATTAGTGATTCATAAAAATCTTATTGAAAGCTTGGAGATGCAAAATAAATAAATATATAAAAGGATAGCAACATCAACTGATAATCATCTTGTTAAGGTATTCAGCTTGCTCAGGAAAATACTCCATTAGTTCATCCTTAGTCACCCAAACATGATCCTCACACTTTCCGATATTTAACTTGTTGGTTGCAATCACTTGAGATTTGAAGAAGAAGCGCTGAAACAATGAACAGAATTAAAAGGGCAGCCCAAGGAAAATCAATACACACGTCAGTTCACGTCAGTTCACGGAGACAAAATACGAGCTTGCATGTTTTATAGCAATAGCAATTCATAATAGTTTCGTTTTTTCACAAACAAATCACCAAAGAGCCCACTTGGTATTGCTGTGAGAATCAGAGTTTATATCTTTAATAGATTTTCGAAAAGGCAGCAAATTGTTGCTTCTGATTTAAGCGGGTGGGTTTTCAGATTTAAAGTGGAATCGATTTTTAAAAGGCTGTGATAAAGGTTTTGCTAAACGGAATCAAATATCTCAATAATCTGATTATTATTCCAAATAAGTTATCGTTGGTCCCAAACAAGCTTGACCCAAATGGGCTCTAGTTAAAAACATGTTTCTATAATCAATTCGACCCCCGATAGGATGGGGAAACACCTAAGAAAAGATAGCTTGGATTTAAGAATAGGTCACATGGATTTTTACATGGTTTGTTTAGTTTATTCCTTATCCCAAAAATCCTATTTGTCTGCACGAAAAGGAAACTTCTGCTTAAAGAAACTTTGTTTGAGCCTGAATTGTTTCAAGTGAAAAAGTATCAAAACTGAGAATAATGTACAGTATAAACATTGGCTGCAGCTTGTGCGTAAAACGAAAATTATACCTTAAATGGAAGGTCCTGTGTGCTCTCATTGGGCTGTATAACCATGTGGCCCATTGGAGCATTTCCAACAAAATATGTGTGAGTAAGGTCACCAATGACAGATTTTAATGCAGACTCTGCACACTGCAAATATGGGGAATCCATTAATTACACGAATGAGGAAAAGGATAATCAGGTATACAAATCAACTATCACCTTGCGTAATGTCTCTTCTGACTCGTAAACCTTTTCTGGAAAATGCCAGACAGGCTTGTCGCTGGGTGCCCCGTATGTGTTCCCATATAGGAGAAGATAAAGCCTTCTGTCAAGTGCTCTCTGCAGCGACCTTCACCAAACAAGTGTTAAAACCCAAAAAAAAAAAAAAAAAAAATCAGCATGAACAAAAGTGTGATTAATACAAAGAATGTATGTTTTAATTATTCCCATATTCCCACTACATCGTGGATATAGTGTGTCCAATGGCCAGAAATTCCATTATTTACTTAAAGAATGCACTTCCCATTGCCTACTGAAAATTTTACATTGCCTTCTCTCATACTCGATAAACATGCTTGGAATGCAAAATCACTCTCAGAATAAACATGTGCATCCAAAAGCTGCTTCCACGCCACTCAATCACCACATGTCAGTGATACGAAGCGACTCCTTAGTCTTCCAATATCCTCTAATCAACTATAGTTTAAAGGAGGTATTTAATCACACCCAGTGCAAATCTCTTTATCTCAATAACTCTTCAACTGGATTCAAATTGCAAAACCACCCGTTGGATTGATCATCTCATGCCCACCTCCAAAATTTCAAGTCAAAATAGTCACATTGGTTACTAGTATCATATAACCAAAAGTTGATGGTAAAAATCTGGCTATTTAGATCGAATATCAGATGATACTTGATTCAATTGTAATTTGGTAAGCCTGACAGGCTTGAAATGAATAAGGAATCTAATGACTGGTTTGCAAAATGTGAGTCCAATAAGAAGTATACTTAGTTTTACACCTGTATCCCTTCCCATGTTTTTGTTTAATTAACAAGGCTACGTCAAAGAACTTGGCCAATTACTAGCTGACGAGTGACGACTCTCAATTGTGACATACAACACAAAATTTACAATACGTTCTAAGAAGAAACAAAAGACACGTAAAATCTAAAAATAAGAACATCCAGTGAGACAGTAACTGCGAGATGAATTAAATTTCAGTGGCCAACAATCAATCAACTATCAACTTCTGGAAAGTAAGTAACATGTGATTTGCGATCATTCCTCAAAATCCAGAAATTCCACCCACAGCTTTCTGCCTTTCCAAATTTAATGTGAATTGGCTAAACATGCAAATTAGATTGCTAAGAGAACAAGCATAAGTTGAATAATAAAATTTACTCTTACCTCCTATCATTAGTTTTGTCAGCTTCAGTGACCCGAGAAGCTGGTACAAAATCAATTTGGTAATCACCCTTTCCCCTGGTTACAATCAAAGATATTCTATTACAGTGGATGAAAGTTAAAATTTCATATTTCATTCTGTCACACATACCAAGGAAGAGGAAGGGGGTTACTGACAATAGAATAACAGGTGAGTATAGTAATTAGCTGCATCATATATCACCAGAAAAAAATACCAAAGCTATCTTTCACATGACTGCTAATTTTAACCAAGTAGCATAAAATGCATTAACCAGAAGATATGCTGCCACAAGACATATCATGTGGATTTGTACTTAACAGGAAAACTTTAATTAGCAAGCTGTTTTTACAATGATCTCTTTAAGAGAAATAGAAATTAACAGTTATGATTCTGGCATGGCCTACGTAGAACGAACACTTCGATTTGGGTGTTGTGTCTATGTTGGACACCACCACGCGTTGGACACGCACAAAAATGCGTCGTGGTTTTTTGCAACTCATTTACACAGTAAGAGAAAGACAATTATAGAGAATGGGACCAAGTCTTGAGCAACTCGTTTAGATTAGATTATTTAATATAGCATCAACATGACAATAACATTACAAAGCGATATAGGTATTCATCCCATCCATCATTCGAGAAAGAAACCTACGTTACACTACCTAGGAACGCGGTTCTTTATTCACAAATATGTTACAAAATGAGCCGACATATAAACAGGAGCATTGGGGAACAGGAGTGGTCACAGCACGGTACTTGTATACAATAATTAGAATTTTTTTTTATTCGAGTGTCCTATGCTCCCAGCTATATAACCTGTTGTGACAAGACCCAAACACAGTCAAATATAACACTGATTTACAATAAAGAAAGTAAAGCAAGATAACAATGCACAAAATTTAAACGTGGTTCACCCAATTTGGGGTACGACCACAAGCGAAGAATAACTACTACAGCTTTATTGATGAAGAATACAAACCCAAGTGCAACTTCTTCATATGAAATCTCTATACCTAGAGTTTCACACATCAACAACTCTCTATATGCACTCTCTACTCCCTGAGATTACATATATTGCACACCTCTCAATTGTACTACTCTCTTTTTTGGTGTTACTTCCATCTTCACCGGGGTAATCTATTTATATAGAGAGCTCTTTCCTAATACCTCCTGATACCAATTGCATTAGATTACCCATATGGTAAGTCTTCTACAAGGAGGAAATCACCTCAAAATGAGACTTCTCAACATAATAAGAAACCATACCAGCTAGGTAACCCAATTGTACAAGGAAACCTACTCCAATGAGGAAACTCCTTGTTGAATTATGTCGGACCATCCGAACGGCCTGGGCAGCTACTGCCTCTGATTCTACGCAACACCATCTGGAGCATTCGAGAATTTGAGCCATATTTCTAACATAACCTCTGGATACAACTTCATATTAGTCCCAGCAGAATTATGCTGGTGCATCAACAATTTTGGAAAGAACTATAAAAAGAACCAGCTTCTCTTTCTAATTTCTATCTTCCCACTGCTCTCTTCAATGAACAGAGAGCTTCCATAGCTGATTTCCAAGTGCATAGAACCAAATTGATATTCCACAATTGTTATCTCAATTCTTGGTAGTGACTCAATCAATCTCTCCCAAAGTTTCATAGAATTATTTTTTTAACTTAATACCACGATAATTTGCACAACTTTGAAAATATTTACATACATGCATTAAAACATTTTTCTCCACCGTCAGACTTTTTATCAGTAATGATATTGCTAAACATATCAGTGAGCTTTGATATTCCATCGCCCTGATAACAATTCCAAGCCCCAACATTTATATCGTCCTAATGTCCGGTCCTGTTTTATCTTGCTTAACACATTTTTTTTTTAATAAAAAACGGACCTTATCTTATTAAAGAATTTATTTTTTGTTGTGATTTTTCTGTTCAGAGCCTATGCTTCTTGTTACACACAGTAAAGTATAAAATAACCTCATCATTTCTATCCTCATATCCATGTCCATCATACACCATCTCATACCCTATCCGATCTTTTCATTCATGGCCATTCAAGTCTGAACTTTTTTTCTCCCTTATGGAGTAAACCATGGATTACTTCATATAAAAAAAAATTGGTTTATGGTGAGTTTATCTAATCCTATTTGGAGTGAATACGCAACAATTGTAACAACAATATTTTCTCTTAAGACGAGTTCTAATTTTCTAAATTTATTCGGGTACCAAATACAACTTATTCTTTTTAATTCTTACATACAGTTACCAAACTTACCTCTATACCATTTCCTTTTGTATCTTATTCAAATTTCCAGAATAATAGAGTTTACAACTTTCTATTTTAATTTTCCCAACCTTCACTTTGCTCTCTTAGAGTCTTAGTTCCTTTTTTGTTTTAAAGCTACTTAATTATCCTCATAAGTCATAAGCATAATGTCTAGTAGTTTCATTCATTTACTTGCAAACAATCCCATATTGCAAGTTGATAATGTAAGTCTAATAGCTTGGACTAACTTCTTTACCAGTAATCGTCCATAAAAAGGCAGGAAATTCATGTCATCGGTAGCGGATGTGACACCCATTACATCCTAGGAGCCAATAGAATAAATGTCTTAAGTAGAACGCCGTAATACATTTATGATAATATTCTAAGAATCTATTTTCATTTGGAGTATGCATAAAAATCAAATTAATGTAGATAAGAAAAGGAGCTCAAAATTAACATTGAAACAACGAAATCTAGATGCAACTTACTTTATACATAATTAGGAACTACAACATCCCTACACCCCATATCACATGGACCCATCACACCATTAAGAAAAGTTGGCATGTAAATTGACAATTCAGAAACAATAGAACATGATGGAGGGTTATTAATGCATGCCTTCTTTTTTTCATCTTTAATATATTTGGACAACAAAATACTCCCTCCGTCCCATTTTATGTGTCCTCCTTTCTTTTTTGGGACGTCCCAAAATTGTTGTCCACTTTCCTAAATTAGCATGAAAATTTTGCTTAGTTCCCCGTACTACCCTTCCTTACAATCAACACCAAAACAAAACAAAAAAGAAAGTGCAATGATTATGGGCAATTGTGGAAAGTAGGTGTAAATTCTTTTTGTCCCCTTAAATAGTTGGATTCCCCAAGAGGGAAACATAAAATGGGACGAAGGGAGTATATCATAACTTTCAAACTTTGCATTTTGATCAAACTAAAGTTGAAAAAAGGAAAAAGAAAGCAACTACAATCTCCATATTATAAGTGCCAAAAGATACTCACTATTTTCTAAGACAACAATTCAACACAGTTCCATAAATATACATGTGGACCAATCACATTTCAGAATAGCACTTGATGTATACATGGTACTGTACCTACATCTTTTCCAACTAGATATACATAAGTTAGGGCTGATAATTGCACAACCATAAAAGTGGCTTTAACAGTCCCCTTTCTCACATCTATGTAGCTCCCATATACGTGATTTGATCGAAGGGGGTGATAATATTTGCACTATGATTCGCCAAATTAACTAAATGCACAATGTTTTCACTCAAATTAACATATCTCCCACAATGCCAAGATAACACAACCCATAACGTGTAATTACTGTATCTAAGGATGCGCAAAATCACCCAAAACTTATGGTGCATAGAACAAGCCAGGTTGTGTTAGAAATATCTAGTTCTTCAATTACTGGCTCCAACTTGACCATTATCTTAAGGTTCAGGAAAATAAAAAAAAATAACCACCTAAAATGTAGAGATCCAGTAGCGCACAAAACTATCCCATATCACCAGAAACACAAATAAAACAATGTGTTAAAATTACCTAGCATCAGATTTTTGAAGGAACTTATCAGGATACTGCCGACGATATTGCTGTCCCCACCGGAATCTAAATACATTTACAACAAATAAAATGAATAAATAAACAGTTACAACACAACTGCGAATAACAAACTAAAATGAACTAACTGCAATTATATCACCATAACCAAAATAGATAACATATACTTTGCTTTAAGCTGACACTGAGTTGCCAATAAACAAAAAATAAATGAAAACAAATAGACTTTTATGCATATGGTCTTTTTTTTTTTTGTTTCAATTCCATTTATATCACTAACTCAACTTAGTTGTGCAGTTGTAGTACGCCAAACAACGGATATAAATTACTACATTCCACTACCCAGATGGCAACCAAAACGATTGGTAACAGTATAAACAAATTGAAGAGCTCAATGTCTCGAGTTTAACTTTTTTTCCTGCATTTTCTCGGTAACCAAACAGTACTACGCTAACTGTGGATGTCTCCACTACCCTGATAGCAACCAAAATTTTTTTCTCCAACTCCCTAATTGGTAACAATGGTAAACAAATATAAAGGGATGATTTTTGAATTTCCACAAAAAATGAAAGAGCTCAATGTTTGGAGTTTTCAACTTCTTTTCCAGCATTTTCTCGGTAACCAAACGGTACGATGCTAACTGTGGATGTAAATTACTAAATTCCACTACACTGATAGCAACCAAAATTTTTTTCTCCAACTCCCTAATTGGTAACAATGGTAAACAAATATAAAAGGATGATTTTGAATTTCCACAAAAAAATGAAAGAGCTCAATGTTTGGAGTTTTCAACTTCTTTTCTCGGTAACCAAACGGGGAAAGAAAACAACACAGAGAGAGAGAGAGAGAGAGAGAGAGAGAGAGAGAGAGAGAGAGAGAGAGTTACGAGAATTCTTGAAATGCGTAGACTACAGGATCGATTTTGGGAACAACGACGGGTAGTCTCTCGAAGAGAACAGAGGCGACGATCTTATCGTTGTTGGATGTGCAAAACCCTCGTGTCTTTGAAAGAGATCGAGCCAACGTTGTACAAGATCTCTGCATTTCCGGAACCTAATATACACACAAAGCTGTTACAGACTTGCTATATACAATTTGTATCATATGCACACATATATACATATACATATATATATATATATATATGCAAAGCTGTTAACTGAATCTGAAAATGAAACAGAGAGAGAAGTGAGGGGCTTTACCAGTGTTCGTCTATCGACACCAGAGAGCTGCTGAGGGTTCTTTCTTTCTTTCCTTGCATCTTTTTTTTTCTGGGAACTGGGGATTTTACTTTGGTTAAATTACACTTACATCCCCTAGTGATTTCAAAATACAAAAACTTACACTCCGTTTGTTATGATTCTAAAATAGAATAGAATTGAATCGGAGAGAATAGAAAAGAAATGAAATGAATAGAATTGATTTGCAATTCTAATTTTCATGTTTGGTTTGAAAGAGAAATGAAATGAAATGAATCACGGTCATTTATTACATTGCCCATATAAAGAGAGGAGGTGTGAAATATATTATAGGGGTAAGTTTTGTATATCACATTAATTCACTTAAAATGAAATCATTTCTCACCAAATCTTACCAAAATTGATAGGATTTGTTTTTGGGCTAAAACAAGAATCGGTGAGAATTGGCTAGAATTGAAAATCAATTCTTTTGTCAAACCAAACACAAGAATTGCCACAAAAAAGAATTGCAAATCAATTCTTTTCTAGTTTGTGGCATACCAAAGGGACTTTTAGGGAGAGTTTGATAACGCAATTAAGTAGTGAAAATAAAAATTTCGGCGCTTATTATTATTAATATTTTTTTTCTCTAGTGCGTTTGATAAAGTATCACTTAATTAAAAAAGCAGCTAAAAAATTACTGAAAACTGTAATTAAAATTTTTTACTGAAATTAATCACTGAATGCAATCTATTTCAGTACTTGAAAAACTGTTTCAGTGTTGCAAATTCAATCACTTAAAATTTTCAGTACTTAATTTTCAATTTTATCAAACGGATCATTCCCGAAATTGTTCACCCTTTGCTCACCCACCCCACCCTCCTCTCCTATTCGCTAATGCAGTGGGGTCTAGTACTTTATACCATTAATTAATTCTCATTTAATATTGGGTTCTATTGCATTAGTCAATGGGAGAGGAAGCTGAGCAATTTTGGAGTGAGCAAAAATATATATTCCAAAAACTTATATGAAATGTGTTGGAATTAAAAGATATTTAGGAGATTTTTATTCTCATATATTCTCATAATAATGGGTCATGTTGACCATAGTTATTTTCATTTATTGCTCTTTATTTTATTTTATTGTCTTTCCTTTTTATTCATCCATTGTAACATTATATAAACTGGGGTATGTAAATAATATGAATATCCTTTTCCCAAATTCTATTTGGTATCAGAGCCAAAACCTATCACCACCACCACCACCACCACCCTTGCGCCTACCACCACCACCCTTGCGCCGCACCCTCACAGCCCCACCGAACCCTACCCTAGCCTTCTCTTACCCTAGCCTGCGCCGCATCCTACCCATCCAGCGGCGCGACTACCGAGCCTCTCGGCTCTGTCAGTAGCCTTCGGGCTGCTTGTCTTACCCGTGTTGGGCCTGTTTGTGATGTGCTAAGAGCCGTTTCAGTGCTCTTTGTCTTATGTTTGGGTGACCGAGTGTCCGGTTTCCCCCGTCGTCGTTTCGCCGAGTTTCCGGCTATGTTTGTTGCTGCTACATTTTGCGGCTGTGTTTGATCTTCTTCTCTCTGATTGATTCGCCGAGTGTCTGGCTGTGATCACTGTTGTTGCCGATATTGGTTATTATCCCGGCAAGTCTACATCTCTTCATATCATCTTCTGGGTATTCTTCATAACATCATGACTTCTCCTCCTGATTATGATCAGCTTCAGTCACGCTTGGGGTTGGGTACGTCAGTCTCATCTTCTGGTCCTACAGCTACCCTTGCTACAGGTACACCCACCGCTTTCTATGGTAAGTCAGAACATCCTGCTTGGATTCTAGATTCTGGGGCAAGTAATCATATGACTGGTGAGGCTTCCACTTTCACATCTCCGTTTACTTTTATTCATCAATCTGTCCGTATTGCTGATGGATCTTCCATCCCTATCCAGAGTCAGGGTGATGCTAAATTATCCCCAGACATCACTCTTACATCTGTCTATTTTGTCCCTAATTTTGCCTATAATCTTCTCTCTGTTCATCGCATAGCAAAGGATCATAATTGTGCTGTTGTGTTCTTACCTAAGTCGTGTTACTTACAGGACCTGACTTCGAAGAAGATTTTTGGCAGGGGGTATGAGCGTGATGGCCTCTATTACTTTGGTGATCCTCCGTCTTCAGGATGGTTGTCATCCAGCCTACAAGCTTCTGTTTTGTCTACTTATAATAATTCTGTCTTGCCCGATTCTAATAAATATGATTTTTCTCTTCAAACATTGGACTTGTGGCATGCTCGTTTAGGACATGTAAATTTTCAGTACTTATGTTGGTTATTTCCTCCGTTGAATAAAGCCTGCAAAGACTTTAATTTTAAATGTGTGGTCTGTGAATTGTCAAAGCATACTCGCACTTCTTATATTCCCCGCATGCATAGAGCACCCAGTGCCTTTGATCTTATTCATTCAGATGTTTGGGGACCCTCACCTGTCACTGCTCTATCTCAACACCGTTATTATGTCACGTTTATTGATGACTATACTCGTTGTACTTGGGTTTATCTTATGAAGAAAAAATCTGAAGTTTTCTCTCATTTTAGAAATTTTCTTCAAATGATTAAAACTCAATTTCATACTGTTGTGCGTAATATTCGGTCTGATAATGGTAGAGAATATATTACTAATGAATTTCGGGCCGAACTTAATAAAGGGGGAATTCTTCAACAACTCACTTGTCCTTACACCCCCGAACAAAATGGGGTGGCCGAACGTAAAAATCGTCATCTTATGGCTATGGTTAGGTGTCTCTTACGTGGTATGGATGTTCCCAAGTTTTTTTGGCATTTTGCTGTCCTTACTGCTACTTACCTTATTAATCGTGCTCCTAGCCGTATTCTCCAAGGCCAGGCCCCACTTCATGTCCTTAAGCCTGATAGTACATTATTTCCCATTGTCCCCCGGGTTTTTGGGTGCACTTGTTTTGTCCAAAATTGCAGCCCTACACGTACTAAACTTGATGATAAGGCTGTTCGATGTGTTTTTCTAGGGTACTCCTCCATGTCCAAAGGATATCGTTGCTATGATCCTATCACACGTCACTTGTATCACTCTTTGGATGTCACTTTTTTGGAAACGGTTCCTTTTTTTCCAGGTGCTTCTTCCTCTTTGGAAACTCCAGTAGAGCATGTTGTGGATGATGTCTCAGTCCTTCCTCGTCCTGTGCCTATTCTTGAATTACCCAGTTACATACCCAGTGACTCTTTGCCTCCAGTCCTTACAACTGACCCGTTACAGGTGTACTCTCGTCGTCCTCACGCTCCAGGCCCCATGCTAACATCTTCTCCGGAATCAGGTATCTCATCTCCTCCTTTAGTCTCTGATGTTACTCCTCCTCGTTATCCTCCTCGTATTCGTCGTCCTCCTTCACGTTATATTCTTTCGAGTAGTACTAACCATCCAATTTCTAAGTATGTCTCTTATCAGGGTCTATCAAAACCATTTGGCTCATTTATTAGTGCAGTTGATTCTGTCTCCATTCCTCGCACTGTTCATGAAGCTCTTCAGAATCCAAAGTGGGTGGCTGCTATGAAAACAGAAATGAGTGCTCTTCAGGATAATCAGACTTGGGAACTTGTCTCTCTCCCGGATGGTGAACGTACAGTTGGCTGTAAGTGGGTTTTCAGTGTTAAGTATTTGGCAGACGACGGCACCATTGACCGATATAAGGCCCGTCTTGTGGCTAAGGGCTTCACACAGGTTCCAGGTAAGGATTTCGGGGCTACTTTTGCTCCAGTTGCTAAACTGACCACAGTCCGGCTTCTTGTTTCTCTTGCTACTTCCTATTCTTGGCCTCTTCATCAGCTTGATGTCAAGAACGCGTTTCTTAATGGTGATTTGTCTGAAGTCATCTATATGGATCCCCCTCCTGGTTTTCGGGCTCAGGGGGAGTATTCGGGGAAAGTTTGTCGCCTCCGAAAATCTCTCCATGGATTGAAGCAGTCTCCTCGTGCTTGGTTTAGCCGTTTCAGTGAAGTGGTACTTACTATGGGTTTTATCCGATGCCACTCAGATCACACCTGTTTTCTTCGTCGTAACTCCCAAGGGAAGTGTATTATTATCTCAGTTTATGTCGATGATATTATTATTACGGGTGACGATGCTTCAGGTATTGTTCAAGTAAAGCATGATCTCGGGGTGTCATTTGATATTAAAGATTTGGGTCCTCTAAGATATTTCCTTGGTATTGAAGTAGCTCGCTCACGCCATGGTATCTCTTTATCTCAGCGAAAGTATGCTTTGGATCTCCTTCAGGATACCGGTATGCTTGGGTGTAGACCAGCCTCTTCCCCTATGGATCCAAACGTGAAGCTATCTACTGAGTTGGGGGAGTTATTACCTGATCCCTCAGTATATCAGCGCCTTGTGGGTCGTCTCATCTATTTGACGAACACAAGACCGGATTTGACATTTGCTGTTAGTGTTGTGAGTCAGTTTATGCACTCACCTCGGACCTCTCATTTGGATGCTGTGTATCATATTCTCAGATATCTTAAGACTTGTCCGGGTCTTGGTCTGTTCTTTAAGACATGAATACAGTCAGGTCTTTCCTGTTTTACTGATGCAGATTATGCAGGTTCGAAAAGCGATAGACGTTCCACTTCTGGTTTGTGTATTTTTCGTGGTGATCACCTAATATCGTGGAAAAGCAAAAAACAGGCAGTTGTCTCCCGTTCTTCTGCTGAAGCCGAGTATCGTGCCATGGCCCAGGGGACGTGTGAGCTGCTCTGGCTCCGTTCTATTCTTGATGAGTTGGGGTTTCCTGTGAAGGACTCGTCTACCTTGTTCTGTGATAATAAGTCAGCTATCATGTTGTCATCCGACTCAGTCCTTCATGAGAGAACAAAGCACATTGAAGTTGATATTCACTTTATTCGTGAAAAGGTTAAGTCAGGAGTTATCTCACCAAGGTTTGTTACTTCACGTGAACAAACAGCAGATATGTTCACTAAGTCTATTGGTCCTGGTCTTCTTCAGTTGTCTCTTCACAAGCTCGGGCTAGTCGATATATTCGCCCCAGCTTGAGGGGGAGTGTTGGAATTAAAAGATATTTAGGAGATTTTTATTCTCATATATTCTCATAATAATGGGTCATGTTGACCATAGTTATTTTCATTTATTGCTCTTTATTTTATTTTATTGTCTTTCCTTTTTATTCATCCATTGTAACATTATATAAACTGGGATATGTAAATAATATGAATATCCTTTTCCCAAATTCTATTAAACGTTTAAAATTTACACTGGTCTCCTATAGAGTTTGCACTCGAGCATCATACTTTCCCTTTGTAGTTGTAGGTACTTAAAGATGGGTTAAATTTTAGGCCTAATTACATTTCAGTCAAATATATGTCGACGTTTTAAATTTATTACTTTTTTGCATTTAAGAGATGTCTTGTCTTCAACTTATGACCATGTATATCCAAAACTTGTGAAAAAGTGAGATTGATAGGGACTTAGGGGGGACATTTTGGACATTCTAATAATATCATTTTAGCCTGTGGGGTTTCCACCTAATGAGAATACTATGAATATTGTTTTTGGTGCATTGTTGAGGAGAGATCAAAGTGGGAGGCGTGTGAATGATGAGGAGATTGCTGGGTTGAGTTTGAAATTTGGCAGAACACGCGGTTTGTTTCCTAGTACATTGTGGCTCACTCACTTGATCACTAAGCTGTGTAGGAGCTGAAAGAGTGACCGAGCTTGGGAGCTATTACACGATTTGATGAAGTTGGGTGGTGAAGTGGAAGCTGCAATATCTTGTAATGCCCTTCTAACAGGATTGGGTAGATCGAGAGAGCGGAATTTTCAAAGGATGAACATGCTTCTGAAGGAGATGAAAGAAAAAGGGTATTCAACACAATTAATGTTACGACTTTTGGGATTCTCATTAATCATTTGTGTAAGTTTAGTTTCGGAGAGTTGATGAGCTAGGCGTTGGAGGTGTTTGAGAAGATGCGTGCGTGGAGGAGGCGAAAGTGATGGAGCTTCAACGGTTTCCGTTGAACCGGATGTGATCCTTTACAATACTCTGATTGATGGATTATGCAAAGTTGGGAGGCAAGAATTAAGAAGGTTTGGGTTTGAAGGAGAGGAAGGTCAAACCAAGATTGTGCACCAAATACCGTTACGTATAACTGTTTAATTGATGGGTTTTGCAAAGTCCGGTGATAATGAGCTAGCGGTCCCACGAGCTTTCTGATTAGATGAAAAAGGGTGGAGTACTTCCAAATGTGATCAGTACTCTTTTAACATTTTAGTTGATGGCATGTGTAAGAATGGAATAATTAAACAGTGCAATGGAGTTTTTCAATGAAATGCAAGAAAAGGACCTGAAAGGGAATGCCATTACTTACTTACACTGCCTTAATAGATGCGTTTTGCAAGGTTAATAATATAAGCAAAGCAACGGAATTGTTTGATGAGATGTTGAAATCTGGGTGCTACCCGGATACGACTGTGTACTACACCTTGATCTCCGGTCTTACCCTCGCGGGAAGATTGGACGATGCCATGAAATGCTCGGTTCTGTATGGATGTTGTGTGTTACAATGTTCTGATTGGTGGGTTTTGTACGAAGAATAAACTAGATAGATTGAGCTTATGAGATGCTTAAAGAAATGGAGCAAACTGGACTGAAGCCAGATGGGGTAACATACAATACTTTAATTTCGTACTTCAGCAACGGTGGAGATTTTGTAACGGCCCACAGAGTGATGAGGAAGATGATCAATGATGGCCTTGTGCCCGCCGTTGTTACGTACGGATCACTAATTCTTTTCTTTTTTTTTTTTTGCTCAAAAGAATCACTTATTGATCGATCATACACATTGCTCGGTTGGCAATCTTTACGAGGCGATGAAAATTTTCAGAGACATGAGCTCTTCCTCCTCGCGGGTCCCACCCAACACGGTCATATGCAATATACTGATTGATCTCTGTGCAAGATCAACGATAAAAGTAGACGTTGCCCTCTCTCTAATGGGTGATATGAAAGATAAGGGAGTGAGGCCAACTACCACCACATATGATATAATGCTATGTTCCAAGGTCTTCAGGATAAGAATTTGTTGGAGAGAGCACTAGAACATATATATATGGATCAAATGAATGAACAGGCTTGTAATCCTGATTATATCGCCATGGAGATTCTTACTAGTTGGCTTTCTACAGTCAGTGAAACAGAAAAGTTGAGAAAATTTCTGCAAGGTTATGAAGTTTTTGCCTCAACAGCATAGATTAATGAGTTCAATTATTAGCTGGCCATATATGTTCAGGAAAAAGTTGGGAATGAGTTCAATTTTTTATTTTTCCTCTCACTCTTAAACGAACCTTCTTCATATGTATTATAAAACTTGTAAGTTACTTGGGAGTTTTTTTTTTTGATTGATGATGACTTTGAATTTTTGCGAGCCGGCCAGTTGGCTATTGTTGTGAGAATAAGAGATTTTTATAAAGCACCAAATTGCTGCTTCTGATTTGACTTCTGAAAATGCCGTGCAAAAGTTTTTGCCAAACCGAACTTAAATCTCTTGGTAATCCCGAATAAGTGATTGTTGCATGGCTTCGCTCACAGTCAAATTTTAGTTGGTCAATCACTTAAACACGTAACATAAAGTAGGTTGCCTACATGAAACACCTCCCAACTTTGTTGTCTGTTTATTCTCACAAACGCATAAAATGAGAAAAACTGAGGGTGGGTGTGGCAGCATGGAATTAGGCCCTTGATGTATCCTCCAAATGACTCGGAATTGGGATCCAACCTTAAAATCCTTGTTCATGAATTCGACAAGTAATGATGTTCCTAAAATAGTGTTATTTTGAGTGAAAGCAGAAAGAGATGTATATGATTCTCGACAGAGCTTTGGCATGACAGTGACCGCAACAGCGATAGTCCACTATGAATGGTTATGGTATGACTTAACAGTGTTTCTTCTAGTTTTTCATGTGTTTCAGAAATTTTTTTTTTTTAATAGATTCCATTGTTTATGAACAAAAACAGTTACGCTTTGCGAAGTGGAAGTTATTTAGTATGTAAATAGTTTCTAAAACACATAAATAGCTAATTCACATGTCAAAAATTAGAAACAAATGTTCAGTACAAATGAGGTTAGATTGGTAACAAACTGGTGATTGGTTCCAGGTTCAGTATGACTCACATGTCATCACTTTGTTTGCTTTCTGCTGGTAAGTTAAAATGATGTTTGAATTTTATTTTTGCTAATTTGTGGGTAACAAAAATATATGTTTGAATCATCAACCTTAGCAGCCACTTTTATACTTTTTTTTTGCTCAAATAGCCACTTTTATACATGTGCACCAAAAAGTGATATTTATATTCTTGTTTCGATTAAGTGCTAATTATCTGAATCACTCAGTTTCCCACGAGTAAGTGAACAGCTGAAACAGTTTGTCCTTTGTGAAGAATTTAATGCTCAATTAGAGATTGTTGAAATTCCTGTCAAATTTTAAATATTTTTACTACAAAGGGCCGGCCCTGAGGCCCTCTATACAGTTATCAAATCAAAAAATGTATTTCTTAAAAACTATTTGGGTCGATTAAGTGCTAAACAAGAAGTCTGTTGATTCTTAAAATCCAAATTTAGGGACCAAAGTTTGGGCCTTTGGGCTTTAAAAATATGACTACTAGTAGTATATGGACCAGGGGATTTGGGAACCCTCAAATTGTGCAAATATTAGGGGGCCTTAGGCGGTGGTCTCATTTCTTACACTATAAGGCCAGTTCTGTTACCACATTATAGATGTGCATATGCAATTCAAAAGCTGGTTTGCCAAACAGTTTCTTTTTTAAATTTTGGAGTTTCATACTCACTTTATGAGCTCCAAAAATTGTTGCCAAACAGGGTCTTAGTGTATAAACTGTCTTAGAGAAGCATGAAAGTTGATGTCTGATGAAGAGAACTTGAAAGCAAGAAACCATGGATAGAATTTATTTAGACTTCAATGAGACATGGAATAGCATTGTAGCAATGTTATATTTTCTTAAAAAAAATTTCCATGGGAGCTGTGTGTGTGTCACATTCCAGGCTGACACCAATCCTGTTCATTTGACTTAAAGGGCTGATATTTTATCTTGATGAAGGTAATTTTTTCCTTGTTTTGTAGTGTATTGTAAGTTTGATTGAAGATGATGTTTAGTTTCAAGTTTATTAAAATATCATGGAAGACATGCCAACAAACAAGAGAGGGCCAGTTGGTGAGTAAGTGTTGTACCCAACTGTCGTTTGGATCTTGTAGTGCTTAACACACTGTTTACACACACACACACTCTTGACCCTAGAAGTTGAAACACACAACCCCGCCTCTCTCTCTCTCTCTCTCTCTCTCTCTCTCTCTCTCTCTCTCTCACACACACACACACACACATAATCCCCAAAGAATAAATGCTATGTTTTCCAAATCTTAATCTCAAATTCCAATTCTAAATGACGTGGTATTGGATCGCTTTAATTTTGATTGAAAGATGTTCAAGTCAAATGGTAGTCCCATCATTATTGCTAGCATCCAATCCAAATCTAGGGTGTCCACTGCCACATCATTTGAGATTGGTTTTTGGAATTAAGATTTGGAAAGGGGCAAGTTTGTAGTGAGCAGCTTCTCATATGAGAAGGCGGGTTTTAACCGTTGGATAAGCATCTGGCAATAAATGCATCTCCAGATTCTTGAGAATCTTATGGCCAGATTCTCATCTAATGGTTAAAACCCGCCTACTCATATGAGAAGTTTCTCACAATAGACTTACCATTTGAAAAGTATAGCATTACTCTTCTCCGAAAGTGTGTAAGCTTTTTTTGTAGTTGATGAGTAATGAGTAGTGATGTAATCTAATAAATACTCCAAAAGTGAGAGGAAAACAAGAAGAAAATTAGTTTACTTGAGAATTCCTCTGTTCTTAAATAACAATTAAAATTAAATATTTTCACAATGTTATTGTAACCTAAGAAAAAAGTGAGAATAATAATTCGAAGCAATGAAAAAAAAAATACATTTTCCACTATTTTCTCTTTTCCTTCCTCTAAAGTCGATTAAATCCTAATTAACCCAATCATAAACTAATAATAATCCATATTCATATTTCATTTTTTTTTGGATGAATATTTCGTTTTCAGTTATGTTTATAGAAAGAGTAATGTTATGCTTCCAACATTTGAATCCTAAATGCTTTGTCAGTTGTACTATATTAAATAGTATATGATACCATCGATCACTATTATAACATGTGGTACAATGTGATTCAAATTTGAGAAGCATAGTATTATTTTTAGCCATTACATGTGATAAATCTGTTAAATCATTTAGAAATCAAATTTTATCAAATTCAGGAAACATAACATTATTGCTATTCTTAGAGACACCTCCATGTCCTGAATGTTTATCGTGTATGTATGGGAATTTTATTTACAAGGGAAAATACAAAGAAAGGCTAGAAAAACCTAGAAAAAGCAATACTAGGGGTGAAACAAAAATCGAACAAACCGAACCACCGAACCGAATCGATCAATTCGATCAGTTTTCATAAGGATGGTACAGTGTAAAACCGAACTGAAAATTAAGCTTAAAACCGAAAAATATCGAACCGAACTAAATGAACCATCAGTCAGTGACCCCCCCCCCCAAAAAAAAAAAAAAAGAAAAAAAAAAAGAACCGACCGAACCGAACCGATTTCACCTTTAGGCAATATAACTTACGGTGGTAGGAAAATCGACTGGACCGAACCAATCGATCGGGTCAGTTGGTGTTAAAAATATACACATATATAGTTGCAAAATCGATAAAAGCCAACCGATTTGACATTAAATACTCAATGTTAAACATGAAAAAATGGTGAAAAACTCGACCAAACCGTATTGTTAACACCCCTAATACCACTTGTGTCTGCAAGGAGCACAGGGAGATCAAAGTGGGGAGGGAAGTACGAATAATGCTTTGATTTCTAAATTTTGAATCTCCAATTTGGTTCCCGAATGACTTAGGCTTAGTTTGGCCCCCCTTTTGGTGCTTCTCCTTTTTTAAAGCACATTTTCATGTTAATTCATTTGGTAAGTAGTTTATGAGCTTTACAAAAATTGAATTTAGGGCTTTTTTGGGGGAGCTTTTAAAAGCTCTAAAATGGAGCTTTTAAAAGCTCAAGGTAGCTTTTTGGTTTTATGATATCTTTTTGAAGACTAGTGTGTCACTTGTATAAAATTATCAAACAACTTAGTAGTAAATTTCATAAGCTCCTTTTAAAAAGCCACGTGGGGGCCAAACTAAGCCTTAATAGGTGTATCACATGCTGTAGCAGTGATTGATGGTACAGCATGCCACTATTACATGTGATAGAACTGATAAAATATTTAGAAATCAAATTTAAAATTCAAATTTTGAAAGCACAGCAAAACTCTGAAAGTTAAACGGAATAAGAACTTGACTTAGCTCTTGCCTCTTGTCAATTTTGATTTTTGAGTCGATTTTTAATGCAATTTTAGCTTTCTTGCAACATGGCTTGTGCAATACTCAATCAAATCCAAACTCCTAAGTCGTCTCTAAAGCTATGTTTGGCTCATGAATGTAGTGTGGGAAAGAAATGGAGAACATTGAGGACGAACACTTTTCTTTGTTTGGCAAACCAAGCAGAGCCTGAGCAGTCCTCGTATACGACCTAGACCCGAATTCCCCTCTGAGCAAGTTGAGTTTTAACTTACCTGCAGGGAAAAAAGACCATTTAATAACTTGACTTGACACTTCAATCCTGTTAAAGAGAGGCTGTTATTTTCACAACTTAAATGCCACTCTTAATTCTTGAACCTACGTGTAAGTTAGTGGAAAGAATTGCAAAATTAACATTTGGGCACCATGAAAGGTGTTTGTATTGTTCAAGCAGATTTGGCTTAAGAGCATAATCGCTAGCTAGATTTGAATAGTCAATTGCACTCTCGTAAGAAAAAAAAAAAAAAAAAAATCAAATCAACTAATATTAATTAAACTTAAAAGGAAACGACTTCAGTGGTACTGTTTGTCATGTAACCTACACATGAATAGCGAAAATTGTTTCATCAAAACTGTTATTTCACATTATTTTCACAATTCATGTGAAAAAAACATTACAAATAATACTAAAGGTACTGTACTGACAAAGTTTCCTACTTAAAAATGGCAGGCTAAAAGGGAGAGTAAGAATTGACTTGACAAGAAATGACCAACTAGAATTAAATAGCTAGCAGTGGTAGAGATACTCTTGACAAGTTCTAAAAATTCCCCTGGGCATTTAGAGGCTTTGTTTCGTCTGTTGATTTGAAAACAAAAAGAAAAAAAGAAAAGAAAACTACTTTCATTTTCCTTGTGTTATTCTACACACTTTGAATAACATTAAAACTCAAAATATGTCAAAAATAACAACCTAAGGGACAAAAAAAGAAAGAGAAAGTATCGCACAAAATTCTTATTCTCTAATTATTTCTTACTAGTATTCTTTTCCTTACAATTTCCGTATTAACCAAATCAATAAAGTAAATGTTTTCTTTTCATTTTCTTATGAAATTAATGAACCAAATAAAGCTACAATTTTGCAAAATAAATAAATATTACTCGTATTATAAGTTTTTTCAAAAAAAAAAAAAAAAAGAAAAAGAAAAGAAAAGAAAAGCCAATAATTGTGATTAACAACAACTAAATACATCTCACTATTAATACAATAAGCCTAAAAAGACATGGAATAAAAACTTTTTTCCTCTACAAGGCTCTCTCTATAAAGTTTTGTAAATGGAGAATTTGAGGTACATTGACATCGTAATTGGAAGATTCTTTGCCACTAGTGATTACTCTCTCTCTCTCTAAAAAGAGGAGTGAGAAGAAAAGCATCCCGCACTTTTCCGGCGAAGTCAACTACCGCCGGCGGCGGTGGTTGGAGCATTGTGTGAAAGCCACGGAAATGGAAAGCTCACCGGAAAATTTTCGGAAAAGCTGTCTCCGGTGGCCGATCCGCCAAGATCATCCAAACCCTCGAAGAAATCATCACCCATTACCATATCGGAGACGTCGAGCTCATCTTCTTCGTCTCCGGCCAAATCTTCTCTCTCCTCTCTGCTCTCGATCTTCTCTGTCGCCGGAGAGAGGCTCGCCGACGGCGACACAGGGGAGGAGCAAGTGGGTTTGTCGCCGTCGCCGGCGGCCGCCGTTGGCTTCTGGCGGGTACTGCCGGCGAGAGAATTTCGGTGGGTTGGAATTGGGTGGTTGTGCTCTGCTGTGTATGTGACGATGAACATACCCGGGTCGGATCTGTTCCGCTCCACTTGTTTTCGGGCCAAACAACCCTTTGAGGTACTACATCTGTAATAGCCCCTGTTTTGACCCACAAAATTAACAATACATGTCAATAATTGAATATGAACAACAAAACAAGCCCAAAAATCTGTTCTTTTAGCTATTTGAAAGTAATTTGCTTTCAAAAATTAAGAAAAGTACTCCCTTCCTAATTGTTAACCAATATGACAATCTGATATATCACTTTTTTCTTACTTCTCAAAAGAAAAAATTAAAAAAATAAATAAATTGGGTTTGCAAAATCATAAAAATTACTTCCAAATTGTTAATAAATATGACTAATCTGACACTAGTATCATTTTTTCTTACTTCTCGAACAAATTGGAAAAATGGGTTTCGAAAATCACACAAAACTACTTCCAAAATGTTAAGCAATATGACAATTTGATTAAAAACTGAAAAATCTAAAAAAAATTATATCCAAGGTCGAACCCGAAATTTACCTCGGGTAAGGGGATCCTTTAATGGGTTTTTGCCCATATTTTCTCCAAGACCACATGTCATTAGATAAACCCTCAGCTGGTACTTCACAAACCCTCTTCATCTGATTCTTCCTGCTAGAAGAAACATATACATACACATAAATATGAGAAAAATAGCTAATTTAAGAGATGGGTATGTCCCAAATCAAATTCAATTTTGATTTAATTACCTTCTTTTGGACCTTGGGGTTTGTGCAGTAGTGGAAGTACTTGTAGACCCACCCACAAACTGTTTTGGTTGTTTTTGCTTTTGTTGTTGTGGTAGATCTTGTAATTCACCAAGAACAGAGAGAGGTGAGAAGGATGTGATTTGTGGAGAGAGAGACTGTAATTTTGGGAAGATGGGTTTGAATAGATCATTCAAATCTTCAATACTCTCACTCCTCGTTTCCAATAATGGATCTGAAAACATCGCAAAATGATCCTCTCTCGGCTCAAATCTGTACAGGGGGCGGTTCATATCTGAAGTACACGTGGCAGCGGAGGCGGAGGTGGTAGTGGTGGTGGTGGAACTGGTGGTGTAGCCTCTGACCACCGCGTGGAGATCCCAATCGTCATTCATTGTCTCTCTGCTTGCGGCGCCGTGCTCTGCTCTGCTCTGCTCTAAAGAGAGCGAGAAAAAAGAGGGGTAAGGAACAAAATAAGGCGCTGACTTTTGGTTTTTAGAGAGAGAGAGAGAGATTGGGTGTTATGAGTGGAAAACAATTATTATTATTTATAGAAAGAAGAGACTGGGGGAGGAGTTTACACAAGAAGTCTAGACAGAGAGAGAGAGAGAGAGAGAGAGAGAGAAAGGGAGAGGGGGCGGAATTTTTTAGAGAGATGGGTTGCCATTATCAACGCTTATCTTTTTGGTCCCTTTCTCTCTCTAGTTTCTCTCTCTTGAGGATACTGGGAAAATTGTTTGTTGGTGGTGAGTTTGGGGTTGACTTATGTAAATGTCAAAGAGGGTGCTCATAGCAAAGAAACAGTCCACACGCTCTCCTTCTCTCTCTAAAATCTTTTGTGTAATTGTTCCTTTCTCTCTCATCGTGAGTTAGGAGTATTAGCTACCGACAAAAAGAAAAGGAAGAAAAAAAATGAGGGATGAGAAAAGTGGAGGCCAGTCATTTTGGGTGCGGTTCTCAAAGTGGTGGGACGTGAAACCACGCACATTGTCTAAGCGCGTGCTGTTTCATCTTTGGAAAATTCATGGATCACAATATTTGGAGTAATTTTGTATCAATAATGTTATGCATTTAACATCAATCACAATATAAATCGCAATTATTATATTTTAAATGTATGTATTTTGTATTTCTTAAAAAAGTATGGGCTCTGTATGAAAAATTTACACAGTATAAGGTATATACATTTAAAGTATGTATTGTGTTTTATGTTATGTGCCTAGCATTATTCATTTTGTATATACAAAATGTTGATGTGGGGTCTACTATTATTGAGATTGGTCTTAGAGCATCCACAATGGGCTACTTAAATTTAACTTAAACTAAAGCTAAGTTCGTGTACAGGTGACAGGACACTAACACTGGCAAATAGTGAGACGACATAGAGAAAACCGTGTACCCACATAAACGGCACAAACAAAGCCGTTTGTGATTAAATAATATCCCACAACCCCAAAAAAAAAAAAATCAAAATGATCCAAATGGCACACACAATGCCGTTTGGGAAGCACGCGGCATTGTGTGTGCCAAGTGATGGTAGGAGGTGTTAAAATGGCACAGTATGTGTCGTGTGGTGGTGGGACAGCACAATATGTGCAATTTGACTTGTACATTAGTAAAACTTAGGCGTACCACAAATTTAAATTCCAAAAAATTTTACTATCTTATACATTAGTTATACAGACACCATTGTTAATGTTTTTTTGTTAAATTGTCCCAAGTTATCATAGGTTCCTTGCCCATTATTGATGCTCTTAGTACCTCCTGCGTTAGTATCACATTTGGGAATGCCAACTCCTACACCAACTCTACCCTATCTAATGAGAAAGAGTAATTTTATACCTTTGGGAATGCAGCTCCTACACCGACTCTACCCTGTCTAGTGTCTAATGAGAGAGAGTAATGCTACACTCACACTAAAAAAACTCACAAATATTCATAATTTCTCTTGGTGGATCCTACAGTACCACTCAAGAGTGATTGTAAGTATTTACTCTCCGTCCCATTTTTTGAGTTCTACTTTGGAAATTCACCTTTTTAAGAGGATAAAAAGAATTTACACTTAGTTTCCAAAATTATCCCAAATCATTACAACAATTTTGTCTTAGTGTACATTTCAAGGAGTGGTAGTTTTGAAAAGTAAATAAAAAATGTATATCAATTTAGGAAAGTGAACAATAATTTTAGGACATTCTAAAATGGAATAATAGACTCAAATTGATATACATTTTTTTATTCCATTTTAATGATTATTCCAAACTCCACATTACCCCCAACCCAGCCTAAATGAGTCATGAGAGGAAAAAAAAAATAGAAATATAAGGTTTGGTCCCTATTTTGGACCATTAATAGGAATTGGTCATAGCCATATTGCATGTATAGTAATTAGTCCCTGATTTTGGAAGGTAATCAATATTTAGTCCATTTTTTCCAATTTGATAGAGATTTTATGGACAAATATGCCCTTCGTTACATACATACATACATACATACATACATACATATATATATATATATGTGTGTGAGAAAATAAATTTCTCATTTTTTACACGCTTCTTACTTTTTTGTGAGAAATTCTCACTTTTTACACAGTCCGTTTTTTAAAATCCGGATTATATATATAGTAATAAAGATATATATAGTAATAAAGACTTAAATTTAGGGGGTTTTAAATTTAAACTCCAAACAACTATCTATATATAAATATATAGAGAGAGAGATAGGAACTCCACGGATTTTATATATATATATATCTCTTTCCAATTCTCTCTCTCTCTCTCTCTCTCTCTCTCTCTCTAAAATACAATCACACAAAAGGATTATACTCATCATTATCATCATCGTTGAGATGAAGTTTGGGATTTCTGATGCATATTAAAGCAGCCATACCCGATTGGAGGGATAAATTTTTCTGTTACAAACCATTAAAAAAGCTCCTCAATCACTTTCTGGTGGCCACTACTAATCATCCTTACCTTTTGATTGATGCCGATGCCGTCATCGGAGTTGACGATTTAGAGAGTTACATGCCATCTTTAGAGGCTCTACAGGATTGGTAACAATTTGTGTTGTGAATAAGAACAAGAAACTTAAGGGCCAGAGTTCTCAACACAGATTGATGCAAGAAAGAGAATCACAGATCAGAAATTCGAGAGAAGCACAGTCTGGAGTTCTGGTATAGAGCGAGAAGTGAGAATTTCTCTTTGAAAAGTGAGAATTTCTCACCTAAAAGTAAGAAATTTGTATTAAAAAGTGAGAAATTACTCGTCATATCAATTTAAAAGGTGTGAATTTATTTTTTATCTTTTTGGAATTCTTCTCGATAAATTGTTAATTGTTGATAAATTTCTCATCAAATCCTCTCTATGTGTATGCTTATTTTTGTTTTAAAAAGTGGGTTGTTCTACCCTTTTAGTATGAGTGAGAAATTTTTTATTATTATCCACATTAAAATATGAAATTCTCACTATTTTCAATACTTAGTCAATATAGTGAGCAATTTCACATTATTTTAGTGCACTCTCATTGATAATTTTCTCAGTTTTTAAGTATGAAGTTCTGAATACGTAGTGCGAATTTATCAAGAGTTTGTGAGAAATTTCTTGGTGATGGTGGACTTTATATGAAGATATTTTATCAGTTTTTAGCTATATATGGTAACTGATTTATCAGATATAAATTAGTTTATAAATGTACATGTATGAATTGTGGAGTAAATGATGATAAATAAGTTACTATATATAGTTATACATATATATACATTTCTATAAAAATGATATAGGGGTATTTTAGTCTTCAAATTAGGCAAGGGAATAATTTCTAGATTCGTTTTAAAAAAGAACATATTTCTAGTTAGATGCATATATTAGGACTATATATTAAATTACCCAAAAAAAATCAATTATTTTTTTCTGGTTAAAAAAGATCAGTATTGACAGCTTTTAATACAGCTAAAAAAAAAAAAAAAAAAACCATACATGCTAATCAGGATTACTGAAGTGGAATGCATAATTGGAGTGGAGAAGAATTTTGATAGACTGTTTGTAAAAAATACTCCGTACTACCTCTACTCCGACTCTTATAAGATTTTGATCTTTAGTTACCAAACTCGTACATACCACCACATCTCCCCCATACTTGTTCTATTAGGACTGGGCGGTTTATTTATTTATTTATTATTATTTATTATTTATTTTTCTGCCAACCCTAGGGTCTATTTCAGAATATCAAAAATAAGATCTGGTTCAATCCAACTCTAAGTTTTTATTTGGTCCATGTGAGAACCAAGTGTAAGTTGGTATGATATGGAACCTCTTTTAATAAATTTATTAGACTAGGCATGAACTCTTATGAAAGAAATAGGCACCAATGTTTTTAAAATCGGACTGATCGTTGAACCGGAAAGGTGACCGGTTCATGGGTTGACCGGTTCAACCGGCCGGTCCGGACTGTTGAATCATGACGTGATAAATATTAATAATAATTAAAAATATAAAAAATATAAATTAAGGGAATTGTTATTTCCACTCCATCATTGAACCAATGCACTCCATGGTACCACTATCAGAGCATGTGGTACCATGTATGTAATGCATGACATGCATGTACCACATGCTTTAAGAATGGTACCATGGAGTGCCTTGGTTCAATAATGGAGTGGCAATAGCATCACCCTATATAAAAAACAAAAAAAAAACAAAAAGGACTGGTTCCCGGTTCAACTACCGGTTTTACCGGTTCAACTGCCGGTTCAACCGTAAATTCTACCGATTTTTCAAAAATTCGAACGGTTTAACCATTATTCCCGGTTCAAACCGGTGTGTTCGCAGTTCCGGTCGACGGTTCAACCGGTTCGGTCCAATTTTTAAAACAATGATAGGCACTTACCAAACTTAATTTTCATAAAGATCATATAAAAGTTAGACTTGGACTGAGATTAAGCCTGATCTATTTAGACTACGGCTTAGATTGGCACCCATTTTCGTACTTCTCATTTTTTAAAGCACAATTTCATGTTAATGTATTTGGTAATTAGTTTATGAGCTTTGCAAAAATTACACTTATGTCTTTTTTGGAAGGAGCTTTTAAAAGCTATAGAATAGATCTTTTAAAAGCTCAAGATTGCTTTTTGGTTTCATGATATTTTTTTGAAGAGTAAAATGTGTCACTTGTACAAAATTATCAAACTACTTAGTAATAAATTTCATAATCTACTTTTAAAAAGCCACTTGCGGGCCAAACTAAGCCTAAATCACAAGAGAACAACACAAGGATCTAGCGGATGAAGCAAAAGACTTGGTGCCATTAACAAACAAACAACAATGCAGATGGTGATTACATGCAAGCTAGCGAGTATATATGTAATTAATGACTCGACCAAGTATGAAATAATTTTGTGATTATATGATAGAATTTCTAAACTGTTTATCTACGGCAGTTGGACGGTTCACACTAAAATGCGTAACCGTACTAGATAGAATCCAAGTCCCACGAGATGAGGTAAGATGAGGTGGCATTGACAACTAACAGATTTTGTGGGCCCACCACAGCTTTCTTAAAGAGCATTTATTTATGTTCAAAACAGTGTCGCGTGCACTTGATTTTAATGCTCTAATCAAAGGCTTTCTCATACAAAGTATCCTATGATACCATATCCGACGGTTGAGAGTCGACTAACACACAAGCTGTCGGGTCGAAGATTTTATACGTGTAGGCTGCTCAAAATCTATCCGTTCATCTGACTCATTCGACCATTTGACTCACTCGTAGTTTTTTTTATTAGTTTTTAAATAATGTGGGTGGAGTTACGAGTATTAGGGGTGAAAATCCGACAATTTCGGATAGAGTCACGAGTCTAGGGGATGAAAACCCGATTCACCTGACCCAATTCGAAACACGCTTAATTTTTTAAAAATATATATGTAATATGCTTATATCAATATATGCATTATGGATTATATAGTCTTTAATATATATATATATATATATGTAATATGCTTATATCAGTATATGTATTATGTGTTATATATTCTTTAAATGTATATATATATATGTTATATTCTTGTATCAATAAAATATATATGTTACTAGCGGAGATATAAAAACATTAAAACCATCAAACTAGTACATGACTATATTTTTATTTTTTGTTTGGTCAGAGCTTTGGTTAGCCCATGACTATGTAGACAAAAATATCCAAAGCAAAAAAAAAAAAATTAAGACAAAGTCATGTGTAAAGCAAATGCTTGATTGAGACAAATGAGACAGTCAGGTTTCACTCAACTCGACCCGACTCACCCGACCATCCGATGAATCGTCGGGTGCGCCCGACAAAGCGAGTGGATGACGGGTGGAAGGAGGGCAAACCCGACTATGTTCGGATGGATGAGCGGATGAGGGCTAAACCCGACTCACGAGTCGGGTGCACCCGACAAAGCAAGTGGATGACGGGTGGAAGGAGGGCAAACCCGACTATGTTCGGATGGATGAGCGGATGAGGGCTAAACCCGACTCACTCGACTCGTGAGCACCCCTATATAAGTGGGTCTTATCATTTGTAGGTCTCGAGACATGAGTCCTACATAAGAACCTTGATATGTTTGGTGGCGATCTAATTTCTAATTTTCTTGGCATTTCAACTGGTCCATTGTTGCCAAATGTATCACCCAGTATAATGGAATGAAATTTCTCACTGTCACGCCCTGACGTAGCATAAATCAGGAAAGCATTTAATTTTCTTTATGAACTTCTAGGTCGTGAGAGTATGACCAATTGTCCCTGCAATAAAATAACTTAGCAGCATTTCTAAGGAAAATGATACTAATACACATAAGCTCCCAAATTTAAACTTACTAAACTATTACATCAGACATAAACTTAGGCACAAACCGCCTTATTCAAAATCTAATAAAGTGTTTATTACAACTCCAAAGTAAAAGACATAAGAAAGATAAAACGACCCTCCTGGAAAATCTTCTGCCTCTAACTAGTATAATCAAAATACTCTGGTTGTCTCTGACCTGAAAAATCTGGACGTAGAGTCCATGACGCATCAACGTCGCCAACTTATGCAAGCTGGTGAGCAAAATAAACATATGCTCGCAATGTATATATAAGCATATAACAACGTTAGTTTAAATCGTTAAAACAATAATAAATTCAAGGTTCTAACTCCAACATATCACATGGGAAGATAAGAAGCAGTAAATATGTGACCATGCATGAGCAATGTATCATCTCATCTTTCTGACTCTTTTCTCTCGACAAACTCGATTCAAATATGCCATTACCTCAGATACCAAGAATAATATCTGGTCAACATCCGGGTTGTACACTACACAGTCGCCTCAGATACCAGGAAAAATATCTAATCGATATCTGGGTCGCACAACACATCGTCGTCTTAGATACCACGAATAATATCCAATCAGTATCCAAGTTGCACACCATACTATCACTTTAGAAACTAGGAATAATATTCGATCGATATCCGAAATACGCGCCTCAAATACTAGGAATAATATCCGATCAATATTTGAGTCATACACTACATTGTCGCCTTGGATACCAGGAATAATATCCGATCAGTATCCAAGTCACATACCATACCATCACTTCATATACCAGGAATAATATCCGATCGATATCCAAAACGCGCGCCTTAGATACTAGGAATAATATCCGATCGATATCTAAGTTGTACACAACACTGTCGCCTCCAATACCAGGAATAATATCCCATCACCATCACTCTTGACTCTTTTTCACGCATTCTCACACACCATGCATGTCAACTCCACCTCAACCCTATCATGCATGTCAATGTCCATGAAATTGTAACACTAAACAAAAGTATGAGAAAACAAGTCTTTTTATTTTTCTTTATTAACAAGGTATAATGTACTTATAATCATTGAGTTTGCACCCACGATCTAAATTATCAAGTCATATATGAAACAAAAGGTAAATTCATCAAAGACTACTTTAATCCGCTTTTACAGCTACTAGTACACAAGCAGGTCCACTTTGAAGCAATGCCCTTAAAAATGAGTTATAATTTTTGTGGATAAATTACATAACAAATGAAAGGTCTTTGAGTCTAGTTTCCAATGCTTCAAACGGTGCGCATTTTTGAGAGGAAGTTATGACCGTTTTAGTAAAAGTCTTGAGTGCTTAAACATGCCAATCGATTGGTAATCATGCCAATCGATTGGTATCAGCAATTTCTCTCCTGTTACGAATTTAAAGCCTTTTTTTGACCCATTTTGAAATCCGAATGCAAACATGACTTGTAATTAGGGGTGTACTCGGTCGGGTTCGGTCGGGGTAAATGGGGTTTTGGAAACCAAACCGAGGGGAGTCGGGGGGCCTCTGGTGGCACCGAAACTGACCACAGGTCAGTCGGTTTCAGTCGGGGGCGGGGTGGTCGGGTTTGCTCGGGGAAATCGGTCGGGTTCGGGCCACTGATTTGGGCCCTACGTGGGCTGTTTATTTTTAAAATTTTATTTTTCTAAATTTGGGCCACAGATTCTGAAGGTAATGGACTAATTGAGTTTTAAAGTTTTCTAGTTTGTTTGGTTTTTTTTTTTTTTTTTGTGCTTTTGTAGCAAAAGTCAAGAACTATATAATTATACAAAATATAGAATATAGTTATATACTAGTATATATACAATAAAAATCACAAGTCTCAACATTTGTGGGCTCACTGGACTATTTGCTCATTGTTGTGTTTTGATAGCCTGATGGGTGATAGACATGAGAATGATAAGACATCAATTAGACAAATCCAAGCACATCCAGCCTACCAAATTACAATACAATTTACAAGTAATACAATACATTGTCTCAAACCACATCAAATCCAAGCACATCTAGCCTACCAAATTACAATACAAATTACAAGTAACACAACTCAAAGTCTAAAACCACATCAAATCCAAGCACATCAAGCCTACCAAATTACAAGTCTAGAATATTACATCACCAACAAAAATCTGTAAGACAAAGCAATAAATCCAAAGCTAAGCAAAGTAGTTCCTAATAAGTACGAAGTAGTAACCACATCAAGTCCACCAAATTACCAATCTAAGCCTAGAATATTACATCACCATTAAAAAAAAATTCAAGTCTAGAATATTACATCCCCAATAAAAACCTGATAAAAATTACCACATCACCAACTTTCACAATACCTGAAGGAAAAAAAATACAATTGAAAGAAAAAGTAAATTTAAAAGTCAACAAGTAAATATAATAGTCCAAAGAAAACTCAATTACCTCCATAATAAAGAAAAACGCTTAGTCATCAACGACAATAGACTCCGGACAAGATCCTTCCATGTGGCCTAAGTTAACAAAATTTATAGTAGTTAGACAAAAAACGTTTTAAATAAAATTTAACATAAGATATGATATTACCTGTTTCAAGCATTTCAAAATTTTCTACTTCATCCATTGCATCACGAATGCTAATGGGGGTTGAGGAAGACCGCCACCAATCTTGTGTGCAAACAAGTGCCTCTACCATGGTTGGTGTTAAAGAACTACGGAATGGATCGAGTACCCGACCTCCCGTGCTAAATGCAGACTCTGAGGCAACTGTTGACACAGGAATAGCTAGTACATCTCGAGCTATTTGGGAAACAATGGGATATTTTGTGGAATTAATCCTCCACCAACCCAATAAATCAAAATTCGGAGAATTTATTTCATAACCCTCTACCAAGTATTTCTCCAAGTCGTTCTTGGAGACCTTACTACTTTGTTGCTCCAAACGCCTCTTGAAGTCCAAATCGAAATTAGCCCTAGATGCTTCCTCATCCATATCATCAACCATCACCTCATCCAAATCACTCAAAGGTGGTTGAACACTTGAATTTGGATAATTTTTCTCATACCACTCATACAGAATACTTAGTTTCTCTCTCATTCTCTCCATTAACACCCTCACCACGCTTGGTTCATAAACTTTCTCAAAACAATATTCAACATAATCCAATTTATAACGTGGATCAACCACAATCGCAACATACATCAAAAAATTAACTTTGTTGAAACTTCCCCAATACTTTTCAAACTTAAGTCTCATGCCTTCGGCCATCAATCTCAAACTTATATCATCACTTCCACATAGTTTGTTTATTGCATTCTGAATAAAAACAATCTCCATATAAAATGAATTGGAAGTGACAAACAAAGTACCCGAAAAATTCAAGGTTGCTTTGTGAAAAAGTTTAAGAAACTTCACATATAGCCTAGCTTTAGCCCAATCCTCACTATCTGGAGCTCCTATCATATTCCTTCCACTAGCATCCCTAGATTCAAAACCATCATTGTTTCCATCACTTCTAAAGTGAGAAGAAAATGTTAGATCCTCGTCTTGTAAACGTTCAAATGCCTTCTCAAATTGCACGGTCCTATCCAACATTAAGTATGTTGAATTCCATCTAGTTGCCACATCTAAACAAACCGAGCTTTTACTTTCAATGACTTCTCTTTCCACACAAGACTTAAACTTAGCCAATCTAGATGGAGATGACCTTACATACCTCACGACATTACGGATCTTAACAATTGAATCGTCAATTTCCTTCAACCCATAACTAACAATTAAGTTTAGAATGTGCGCTCCACATCTTATGTGCAAGTTCTCATGCTCTAATATAGTCCCCTTTCTATTTTTAGTCTTCCTCTTTAAATAATTAACGAGACCATTATTAGAGCTTGCATTATCAAGCGTCATTGTTAAGATTTTTTCGATTCCCCAATCCAATAAGCACCCCTCAATTGCCTTACCAAGTGTATCACCTTTGTGATCGAAAACTAAACAAAAATTGAGAATTTTCTTGTGAAGTTTCCAATCGGCATCAATAAAGTGCCCAGTTAGACACATGTAGTTTAAGTTTTGAACCGAAGTCCACGTATCGGTTGTGAGGCAAATGCGTTGACCTTTGAGCTTATTTTTCAACTTGTTCTTCTCGGTTGAATAAACACCTAAAATATCTCTCAAAATCGTAACCCGAGAAGGGATCTTAAGCCACTTTGGTTGAACTACTTGCATAAACTCTTTAAACCCCTCAGTCTCCACAAATCGAAATGGCAACTCATTCTTAACAACCAACTTTGCAAGAGCTTTTCTACACGCATCAACATTAAAAGTTGTTGGCACAAGTTGGGAAACACTACCTTGTTCACCTATGAAGGTTTTAAAACCCAAGGTCGTTTGGGAAATATCTTGTTTTCTGAATGGATTTTTTTTACATTGAAATTTAAAATGAGTTAACAAGGACTTAGTCCCATTAATCTTTGTATCACAAGCATATGGCGTGCCACAATAGTTGCAAGTAGCCTTTGGTTTATCTCCATCCGCACAAGGTAGCCTTGTAAAATGTTCCCAAACAATCGACCTTTTCCTACCCCGACTCTCAATAGTAGTATTCATAGAATGATTAGGCTTCTGAGATTCACTAACCTCTGGTGGGGGCGTAGGCGTATCTATAGGCGTAGTAGGAGTACCTTCTTGTGTTGTACTTTGATTGATAGTTTCATTGCTACCAATTGCGGTGGTTGGAGTTTGATTGGCATTTTCAGTATCACCCATCTAAAACGTAAACAAGTAACAAGGATAAGTACAAATCACAAGAAAATTGAATTTATAGGTATAATTACAAAAAAAACACATTATCCAAGACTTCTATTTAAGAGTTGTTCACCAGTGTTGTTGAAATATGCATAACAAACAAGGAAACATACATGGAACTGATGGAAGAGAAAACAAAGAGAACCCACCAAGGCAAACTAATAACCAATTAATCAATTAGTGAAAAAAAACTCTACTGAATAAAAAAGAAAAAGAAAAATGCGACATGTCATAAAAGTCGTAACATGTAAAAGAGGGTAAATTATCCTGAATTAAGCCTTAAGCAATTCTTTTATTTCGTGCATTCATTAACTCTATGTTTCCAACTTCAATCATGTCATACAGTCTTTCATCAATATGTTGATAACACTTGAACTTCTAACTGAGCTTTCCTTTTACATTTTTTCTTTCTTGTAAAGAAACAAAAAGAAATATTCTTACCTCAGGTAGAAATGAGACAAACTCTCACGGGTCAGACTTAATAAGCTCTTCAACAGACTTTCTATACTTGGCAATCAGATCCCTGGAATTGCATAACAATAATGGACATGTTCAGCAAGAAGAGTAATTAAAGTGAATAGCAAGAAGAATAATTAAGGGAATGAAAATGCAAGTCACTCAATTTTTTCATGGGTCATTAAAATGCGACACAAATACATCAGCCTAATTACAAAATAACAAGAGAGGACTACACATACACCACTGTCCATCTTCAATGCTTTAGTCCATCCATGCACTACCCTATTCACATGTTTGTTTGTCACCGTAAAACTAACAGTGCTTCATATAGGGCATAGTGCATTTCCAAATAAAAATTTAAACACTCTAAACAACCTTAGAATCCAAGATTGAAAACCAAAAAAAGGCAATAATAAGCAAGGGGGGTTAGAAGCCAATTACCATGGCTTTTGTGTTAATTGATCCAGATATCGAGTTTAAGAAAAAATTATACCCGATCGTGGAGCAGTGGTACTGGTGGCCTCTGATTGTGGTGGTCCTGGTGGATCAATGGTACTGGTGGTAGCCGTAGGGGTGGCTGATCGTGGAGCAGTGATGGTGGTGGTGGCTAATCGGTGGCCAGTAGGCACTAGGGTGGAGCCCGTGGAGATGGTGGACTTGTGGTGGTGGCGGAGGAGGGTGGTGAAGGGAGAAGGCGCCGAGGAGGTGGTTGACGGGAGGTGGTGGCAGAGGAGGGTGGTGATTGCCTGATTGGTGAGAAAGGAGGAGGGGAAGTGAGTGAGGCCGAGAGGTGAAAACAGGAGGCGGAGGCGCCGATTTGGTCTGGAGGACAGGAGGAGTCGTGGGCGACAAAAGAAAATGAAAGGGGTTTCTTCAAAAAACCCTAAATGTAGGTATTTATATGACTCTTTTCGGTCGGGTTCGGTCGGGTTCGGGGCAAGGGCTTGAAGCCCCGCGCGCCGAACCGAGATTTCGGTCCCTCACATGCTTACACCCGAGCACCGGCCGACAGGCCAAAACACCGACTTTTTCGGTCGGTTTCGGGTCGGGTCGGTCGGTCGGTCCGGGTTGTCGATTTTTTTGCACAGCCGTACTTGTAATATATGGTTCTCTCCGTTTTTCCGCAAGGATTATAAATACGCGATCGGTTTTAACTAATTTCAATCATAGCTCTCGGATTTTACGAAAATTCGAGAGGTGACGAAACTTTAAATTAACATTACGTCGCGATACGGATGAATTACTTCGTAGGATTCGAACCACAGTTTATTGGAACTAAGATCTTTCATTCCCAGCTTACAGAAATGGTTTTGGTTGAGTTTCATAAAACTCCAATTTTCAAGCTCCCATGGTGTATGTATATATATACGTATATACACATATACATATACTGAAATATACATATATAAACATGGTGAGTGAGTTTATAATACTCACAGAGGTGATTATTCAGAGAATTTAAGATCGAGAATTTCCCGCCGTGAATTCTGTCGTCTACGAGTTTTTCCCGCTCTTGAACTATATATGTATATATATATGTATAACTATGTTTGTGTATGTGACTACGTGTTTATGTATATATATAATATGAGTATGTGTGTGTGTGTTTATGTTCCTTGAGAACAAGAGAGAATGAGAGAAATTTGAGGGAGATTGAGAGAAACAGTGAGTGAATTGTGAGGGAGAGAATGAAACTGATACATATACATATACTAAGAATTGGGTAACCCCAAGTAATAGGAAAAATCACCCGGTGAGGTTGATCTCACATGCTCCCTCACCCAAGATGCAGTATAAATGCAGTTCAAAACATAAATTGGTATATTACGGTTGAAATAAAAATACAGAATATCATATTAGCATAGGAAATAAATTTCGGTTTATACAAAAATAAAGATATTATTTTCAAAACCATAAAAAGTATTTCTATATTTATGAAAATTACGGTTTGGTCCCAAACAAATATTTATAAAAGAAATAAAATGAAATATTTATTTTTTAATGAAGTAAAAATAACAGGGTGTTACACTCTACCCACCTTAATAGAGATTACGCCCCAAAATCTGAGCTTACTAATCCTGAAACAACTCGGGGTATCTATTCCTCATGTCTGACTCTAACTCCCACAACGCTTCTCCCTCGTCATGATGCCTCCACTGAACCTTAACGAAAGGAACATCTCTTCTCCTCAGCCTCTTGATACTCTGGTCAAGAATCCTCACGGGTCTATCCTTGTAGACAACATTCTGACTCGTCTCAATATCATCAAAATTTACCACGTGTGAAGGATCCCGTATGTATTTCCTTAACATAGTGACATGGAAAACATTATGAGCACCAGACATCTTTGGTGGCAACGCGAGCTGATAAGCCACTTTCCCAACACGTTCCAGTACCTCGAACAGTCCGATGAAACGAGGTGCCAACTTTCCTCTTTTCTGACCGAAACGTTCTATTTCCCGCACAGGTGAAATCTTAAGGAGTACGTGATCTCCGATACTGAACTCCAGATCCTTTTGACGTCGATCCGCATAACTCTTATGCCTACTTTGTGCAGCTTTCATTATTTCATTGACCAGTGAAATCTTTTCATTGGTTTCTCTCACCAAATCTGGTCCCAAAAGTTCTGTGTCTCCTACTTCAGCCCAACACAACGGAGAGTGACATGGTCGTCCGTACAAGACTTCAAATGGTGCCATCCCAATACTCGAGTGATAGCTATTATTATACGCAAATTCGATCAACGGCAAGTACGTCTCCCAAGACTTCTCAAAGTTGATTGCACAAGCCCTGAGCATATCTTCCATAATCTGATTAACACGCTCGGTCTACCCATCAGTCGATCTAAGGATGGAAAGTAATACTCATCTTGAGCGAAGTTCCCATAGCCTTCAGCAGACTTTCCCAAAAACTTGAGGTAAAGCGTGCATCGCGGTCCGATACAATAGATACAGGTGTACCGTGCAGTCGTACCACTTGCTGGATGTATATTCGACTCATCCTTTCTACTGGTAAGTCATACTATACACGATGAAATGTGCAGACTTCGTCAGATGATCCACGATTACCCAAATTGCATCATGGTTCTGTTGTGACTGGGGTAGTCCAACTACGAAATCCATAGTTATGTGTTCCCACTTCCATCCTGGAACAGATAAGGGTTGCAACAATCCCGAGGGTCTCTGATGTTCGACCTTCACTTGTTGACAAGTCAAATATTTAAACACAAACTCGGCTACTTTTCTTTTCATTCCTTCCCACCAAAAGCTTCTCTTCAGATCCTTATACATCACTGTTCCACTTGGGTGTACTGTCAGTCTCGATTTATGTGTTTTTTTGAGAATATCTTTTCTCAAATCTCCTGAATCTGGCACACACAATCTATCTCGACATCGGTATCCTCCATCGGTCCCAACCTTCCATTCCGTAGGGTCCTTTTCTGACATCTTGACGAACCATACTTGAAATTTCTCATCTCCCTTTTGGGCCTCGATAATTCGATTCACAAGTATTGGTTGTACTATGAGGCATCCAACGTGTTGCCCGTGACTTCCCTTAGAATTTGCATATCAAATTCAACGATTGTCTCTAAGGCTTTCCATTCCTTCATCATTAATGAAGCAATCATCCCTCGGGGTTTCCGACTTAGGGCGTCAACGATTATATTAGCCTTACCATGGTGGTACTCTAATGTAAAATCATAGTCCTTAATTAGCTCTGATGTTGTCAAAATCAAGATATAAAAGTATTCTTTACTTTTCAAAGGATTTGCAGTGTGGAAGTAAAGGTCGAACCCACAGAGATTGATTACTACAGCGACTTAATTTTAAACCTAAGTCTAATTAATTATGAAAAACGGATTTTGATTTGGATTTAATTAAACTAATAACAATAAAAGTAAATCTAGACTATGGAAGCAGTTAAAAGTGTTTTTAATAAATATGTAAAGGAAACCTAGGATTGCAAATCCACCGCTAGTTTCATAATAGGAATATCTATGAATTACTTTAGCTTATTACGTTGGATGAATATGGGGAATTGTAGCTACAAGCCCAATTCCTCCGACAAGAAGATAATCATGGTTCAAGCACCAACATAATCCATCTGCGGATAGCACGAATCATCTCACACTAAACTAGGGTTGTGATCTAATCCGTCTAACCTAGGCATGGACTATTCGGATACTTGATAGCACGAATCACTAAAGCACCATCACATGTAAACAATCTAAACAAGCACAGCAAGAATAGATCGTTGAGCACATCACAGTCAAAATAGATCTAAGACAAGAATAAATTCCGAAAGCAATGATTTAATCAATGTAAGTACGATTTATTTATAAAATCCTCTAAACATGTGACTGTCATCCATACACAATAAAACTAAAATAAAAGCATAAATAAAACCCTATTACTCATCTAGGGCTTCATTGAAACCCTAGATCAATGATCTAAGCTGCCATAGAAGTAGAAATCAGCAAGTAGTTGATGGAGGAGGCCATGGAAATCCTTGGTCTTCTTCTTCTTCTCCTTGCTTCTCCCTCTTCAAGGGCTGGAAGTATATGTGTATATGGTTGTATATTAATTGCCAACCCTCTAATTGAAGTAAAATAGAGTTTATATAGATTTACAACATGTTTTGGAAGCCTTTTACAACTCGAAACGGACTGAAACGCATGTAATTTACAGTCTGGACGTCGTTTAGCAGTCTCGTTTGCACAGGAGTCTTCAGTATACTGAAATACGCAACTTTGATTTTTGGGCATATCGCGCGAGCGGGTCGCGCGAGCGCGACATTGGGTACCTCGCGCGCGCGGATCGCGCGAGCGAGCTCTTGGGGGTCTCGCGCGAGCGGATCGCGCGAGCGGTTTCTGGATTCTCGCGCGAGCGGATCGCGCGCGCGATTCTTGGATTTCCGCGCCCGCGGGTCGCGCGCGCGAAGTGTCTTTTTCAGCTTCCTTCTTCCTGCTTTTTCACCTTGTTTAGCCTGGTTCAGTTGATTTCTTCCAAAACCTGTCAGAAACTAGAAAACAGAGTAAAAATATACAAAAACAGGATAAAAAGGTACTAACAAATGCTCGTTAAAGCGTATAATTAGGATTAGTTCTCTCCCGATCACACCCCCAAACCTACATTTTGCTAGTCCTCGAGCAAAACTAAAAATAAAAACTACAAATAAAAATCTATTCCATTTTCGTATGGATCACGATTGCATTTAGCGTATGCAACAAGCCTTTTAAACCCCTAGGTGTCCCTAGTCGGACGAGTGAAGTCTCGTGAGGGTTCTCATCAACAAGTTACCCACAACCATCTTTATTAACTTGAAATTTTAAAAACTTTTATTAAAATAAAACAATCAATACTCCTTATTATACAACAACGATTCGAAATAGAATAACGAACATAAAGAAATAGAATCAAATGTCTACATACATCATGAAAAACAATCTCAAGCACATGCATCGTATAAATCAATAGAGTTTCTCATAAAATTGCACGTGTGTGATATGGTAGTCAGATGAACACGCTCATGTCATGAACATGGAATATACTTCAGATAACCATCTAACTATGTCTTGACTACGAATCTCACAATGAATTACACTCTAAAATGAAACACTCAGAAACATGTGTAATTTTTCTAAAATATGTGAGCAAAGGAATTATATTTTCAAAACGAATAACGCTCACATATGACATGAAAAAGACGCATGACACGAAAAAATAGTAGTCTCATGGATAGGATGCCCATAATCAAAAGAAATTAATCATTACCATGTTTTAATCCCCTCCCATCATTTACATATCCGAACCATGTTTCCTAGGATCAAATAGGACTTTTTAAAGGTTGTAATGTGGCTCAGGTACTGGAAAAGGATAGAATGGATATAACAAGTAGTTTCAGAATGGCATTGTAAGGCATGTTCGATCTCTTTCATTCTTCTTCTACAAACTTTTCATTCATATATTTCTCTTTCCTTTCATTCTTTTTTCTTTCTTTTCAACCTTCTCTTCTTTATTTTGTTTCTTTTCCTTTTTCTTTTCTCGCTTCTCAAATGAATATGCATTGAATAACAAAGCACCCACCCCAAACATCATCTTATTTTCTTCTTCTCAATCAACACATCGCCTTAATACTACTAAAAGTTGATCACTCTTCCAGTGGTATACTCCAAGTTGATCAGGTTGGAGCTTTTAAAGAGGATAATGGTGAACAAAGAAAAAGAGGCATTTTAACGGCTCAAGGGGCAAACTAAGGAAATTTTATCTTTTATCGGCCGGCAGTAAACAAAGAAGGCCTAAAGTCATTTCCTAGGGTTATATGGTTCTTCAATGTTTACGACGGAAGATTATTTTGCATGGTAACAAATATTTTAACTTGACTATCAACCAAAACAAGAATAATGAGACTAAACAACAAGTAAATGCGCTATTTCAATGAAATTCGACAAACACAATGTATTTATAACCCTCAAAACAGAAAAGATAGGCTCAAAAGCTCACTGGGTTTAGTCTCCACCATGTGTTATCTAGAAATCCGAATCATATTATAGTTCACAACCTACATGTATTCTAATGACTACGTGCAGTGCATAAGTTTATGTGCAAATCTATGATATAAAACTACGATTCAAATGATACATAACTTAAAACGTTTCAACATGACTTCAGTAAATATTTCATCACATATTTCATTGTTTATCATTCTATAACAAATCACATTACATACTAAGAAGTATCGGATTAAAATTGCAAAAACCGTAGGTAACATCGTTTATTTAAACACACTTATTGAAAAATTTTAAAATTTTGCATAAAATAATGTGCATGTGTGTGCATACCCCCAAACCTAAACCTTTCATTGTCCCCAATGAAACAATAAAACGAAAGAAAGGAGAGTACATAAGGAAAGAACGATAGTACCTCGATGTCGACAATCATATAACAGATGAACACAAAGGAATATGGCTATAAAGTTCAATGTTACCTGTTACGTCTTAATAAAAGAAAACAACCTAACAAAAGAATATTAAAAGTAAAAGAAACAGAAATATAACATCGAAATTGAAAAACTAATCTAAATTAAACTAAACTAGCAAAAGGAAAAGAAATAAACCGAAAAAGTATAAATATAATAAGGAAAACAATAACTAACTCGATCTAAAATGGCTAAAAAAACAAAAACAGAAACGAAAACTTTATCAGAACAAGTATGGGGGAAGGATACAAAAAACAAAAGAGAAAAACAAAGAATGGGGAAATCGCGCGCGCGAATTTCAAATTTTTTTTTTTTTTTTTTTTTTTTTTAAAACAAATCTCGCGCGAGCGAGGTACCTCGCGCCCGCGAAATGAGGCGCGAGTAACTACTGAGGCTCATAATAAAAGAAAAGGAAAGAAAAATACTAAGGGGCAATCTCGCGCCAGCGGCCCGCGCGAGCGACGTCTCGCGCGAGCGGGCCGCTCGCGCGAGATTGGAGTTTTCCACTTTTTAACTAAAAATATGTATATACTATTAAAATAAATTAATTTCAACCCCCAGACCTATCCAGAATGTCCAAAACAGACACAAACAGACCCAAAAACAACCAAAAACAAGAAAAACGGATGAAATAAAGCTTGGGTTGCCTCCCAAGAAGCGCTAACTTTTACGTCTTTAGCTAGACCTTTCTAGCATAAGACTCATGGAGGCCGTATATCGGACTGTGTACCCCTAAGGATGTCAGGCAGAGCTCGATGGTACGCAGAAATAACATCGCTTTGAATTAAATCGATTAACGGTTTGTCATTATGTTCAAATCGATTTCTTACCTTTCGAGTAGATTCCGCATTAGGGTCCACGGGATTAGGATTCATCCACTCATCATCGTCCACATTATTTCCCGCACTTATATTTATTACGTTCTTAGGCTCAATATTCCGTGTAACCTCACTACCCTCCACACCTAGATAATCATCGTCTTTGGGAGGTTGATCAACAGCATTAAAAACATTTAATTTTAATTGTATATTCCCGAACGACACTTTCATCACCCCTGTTCTACAGTTAACACGTGCGTTAGCCGTGGCTAAAAATGGACGACCAAGAATGACAGGAGTGTGCTTCCTAGCATCTAGCACCGGTTCGGTGTCAAGGACCATAAAATCCACGGGATAGAAACATTGATCAACCTTTACTAGTACGTCTTCGACGATTCCTCTAGGTATTTTAACAGAACGATCCGCTAATTGAATAGTAGCGGCCGTGGGCTTAAGTTCACCTAAACCTAATTGTTTATAGACGTGATAGGGTAAAAGATTAACACTCGCTCCTAAGTCAAGGAGAGCCCTATGAATGATAGTGTCACCTATGACACATGAAATCGTAGGCGTACCTGGATCTTTATATTTTGGAGGAGCGTGTTGGAATATAGAGCTTACTTTTTCTGTAAGGAAGACCTTTTTAGGAGTATGACTCCGTATTTTGCATTTTTGTGTACAAAGGTCTTTTAGACATTTAGCATAAGCGGGAATTTGTTTTATAGCATCGAGGAAAGGAATATTGATTTTAACTTGTTTGAACACCTCGAGTATATCCTCTACCTTAGACTTTTTATTTGTAAGATTAGACGGTTCCTCAACGTTAGGTGGATATGGCATTCTAGGAGTATAATTCGTTGGGACCGATTCTTTATCTTTTTGAATTCTATTTTGGCTCATGTCCTCACCCGTCTCTTTATTAGAGTTAATATTCATACCTTTCACATTCTTATTCGGCATTTCTATTACCTCCTCCTCTCGGGTAGTCAACCTAGTTGAGACGGCGTTCACTTGTTCATTCGACCCCTTAACCTCATATTGTCCCTTAGGATTTTGGATTGTTTGACTAGGCAACGTCCCCTCGTTTCTACGACCTACTACAGTAGCTAGTTGTCCCATTTGGGATTCAAGCTTCGCAATGGATTGTGTATGAGAGTGCACTATTTGTGCTTGTGCCTGAACTTGCGTTTCAATAGTCTTAAGGGACGCCAACACCTTTTCCTCAAAAATATTTCCCCTTGAAGGATTCGAATTAGGAGGCGGTTGTTGGTATTGGTTAGGTTGGAACTGAGGTCGATACGCATTAGGAAAATTAGTCGCCTCGTTAGGATTATTATTATTATTTTTCCACGAGAAGTTAGGATGGTTTCTCCATGGCGCATCCGGATTATTAGTAGTTGCATTATAATTATTTCGTGGGTATTGTTGAATAGAATTAATGTGTTGCTCCACGAATTCCGGAAATTGACTCGCCGATGGACATGCAAGTATCGAATGTGAAGGATCGGAACATAATGCACAAATTTCACGAGCGGGTGAGGCTGTCGTTTGGTTCATCGTTAGAAGTCGGTCAAGTTTGTTAGATAGTTCTTTTATTTCAATTGATTGACTTGACTCGAATTTTACATCCCTCTTAGGTTGATTAAGATATCCTTCCGAACGGACAGACACCGTTTGGTGCATTGAATTCTCGCTTAACGTTTCAAACATTTTCCAGGCCTCGTCGGCGCTTTTGTGTAGGAAGGTTCCCGCACAAACGGCATCGACGGTATTCCTAACAGAGGGAATAAGTCCTTCATAGAAGACTTGAACAAGTTGCCACTTAGGGACTTGATGATGTGGACACGAGCGTAGTAATTCTTTAAATTTTTCCCACGTGTCGTAAAGTGATTCCCCATCTTGCATTACAAAATTGGTTATTGATTTTCTTATCTGGTTTGTACGCATAATCGGGAAAAACTTTTGTAAAAATGCGGTGTGTAAGTCTTCCCATGTTCTAATTGTGTTTGGCTCCAAAGATTGGAGCCAATATTTAGCTTTGTCCTTTAATGAGAATGGAAAGAGCCGCATTTTCAGTTCATCATCAGTAAGATTTTGGATTTTCAACGTAGAGCATATGTCCTGAAAATCTCCTAAGTGTTTATAAGGATCTTCATTTAAACGGCCATGGAAAGATGGAAGCAGCGAGATGGTAGACGACTTTATCTCAAAGTGAGATGCTGTCGCCTCCGGTAATTCAATACACGTTTGTGGCGTGTAAGTCGTCGGAATAAAATAATCTTTAAGTGGAGGAGGTGGTGGTATATTAGGATTATTCATATTCGCACCATCATTCTGATTGTTATTGTTATTTCCACCGTCAGCCATTTTAATCGGTTCGATTTTAAAAGTTCGAGCTCTCCTTAACCATTCACGGGTACTTTGAATTTCGGCCTCAAACAACGACGACGGAATCGGAGTTGATTCGTCGTCTTGCAACCTAGCTCTAGAAGCTTGGGTTGTGGACGTACTAGTTCTTAAGGTACGTTCAAGTTCAAGATCGAAAGATTTTAAATCTGGTTTATTTGAACGTGTACCCAACATAAACTAAAACAAAAGACACAAAATTAAAAACAAAGACTGACTCAACTAAACTAAAAAAACAAATAGCAAGCAATCACGCAAATAAGACGACAATCAAGCACACAGTACTACTATGATGCATGAATATTATCCTGTAATGCAATGACCGCGTCAAGCCCAGCGCCCCGGGTTTCCTAGCTAATGCAGTGCAATTAACCTTAAACTAATGCAAATAGTGCGTCACAGCGCCCTGACTTACAGCGGTTTAAAGCGAATTCCAAAGGAAGCAATGTATTTAATTTTTATTTATTTTATTTTTGCGTAAGCTCCTTTGATGTAATTAGCTGCTCCACTCGGAAACGTTGACTACAAAGTAAAGGAAAAACAAGTTAGTAACTAAAAACAAAAACAGAAAATAAGAAAAATAAAAACTAATCTAATATTTACGAATTAACTAAACTACGATTATAAAACTAAGAGTAGTAATGCAATCCCCGGCAACGGCGCCAAAAATTGATGTTGTCAAAATCAAGATATAAAAGTATTCTTTACTTTTCAAAGGATTTGCAGTGTGGAAGTAAAGGTCGAACCCACAGAGATTGATTACTACAGCGACTTAATTTTAAACCTAAGTCTAATTAATTATGAAAAACGGATTTTGATTTGGATTTAATTAAACTAATAACAATAAAAGTAAATCTAGACTATGGAAGCAGTTAAAAGTGTTTTTAATAAATATGTAAAGGAAACCTAGGATTGCAAATCCACCACTAGTTTCATAATAGGAATATCTATGAATTACTTTAGCTTATTACGTTGGATGAATATGGGGAATTGTAGCTACAAGCCCAATTCCTCCGACAAGAAGATAATCATGGTTCAAGCACCAACATAATCCATCTGCGGATAGCACGAATCATCTCACACTAAACTAGGGTTGTGATCTAATCCGTCTAACCTAGGCATGGACTATTCGGATACTTGATAGCACGAATCACTAAAGCACCATCACATGTAAACAATCTAAACAAGCACAGCAAGAATAGATCGTTGAGCACATCACAGTCAAAATAGATCTAAGACAAGAATAAATTCCAAAAGCAATGATTTAATCAATGTAAGTACGATTTATTTATAAAATCCTCTAAACATGTGACTGTCATCCATACACAATAAAACTAAAATAAAAGCATAAATAAAACCCTATTACTCATCTAGGGCTTCATTGAAACCCTAGATCAATGATCTAAGCTGCCATATAAGTAGAAATCAGCAAGTAGTTGATGGAGGAGGCCATGGAAATCCTTGGTCTTCTTCTTCTTCTCCTTGCTTCTCCCTCTTCAAGGGCTGGAAGTATATGTGTATATGGTTGTATATTAATTGCCAACCCTCTAATTGAAGTAAAATAGAGTTTATATAGATTTACAACATGTTTTGGAAGCCTTTTACAACTCGAAACGGACTGAAACGCATGTAATTTACAGTCTGGACGTCGTTTAGCAGTCTCGTTTGCACAGGAGTCTTCAGTATACTGAAATACGCAACTTTGATTTTTGGGCATATCGCGCGAGCGGGTCGCGCGAGCGCGACATTGGGTACCTCGCGCGCGCGGATCGCGCGAGCGAGCTCTTGGGGGTCTCGCGCGAGCGGATCGCGCGAGCGGTTTCTGGATTCTCGCGCGAGCGGATCGCGCGCGCGATTCTTGGATTTCCGCGCCCGCGGGTCGCGCGCGCGAAGTGTCTTTTTCAGCTTCCTTCTTCCTGCTTTTTCACCTTGTTTAGCCTGGTTCAGTTGATTTCTTCCAAAACCTGTCAGAAACTAGAAAACAGAGTAAAAATATACAAAAACAGGATAAAAAGGTACTAACAAATGCTCGTTAAAGCGTATAATTAGGATTAGTTCTCTCCCGATCAAGCTCCATCCATCGGTGTTGTCTCATGTTCAGCTCTTTCTGAGTAAACAAATACTTAAGGTTCTTGTGGTCTAAAAATAAATCAAACTTCTCCCCCATAGAGGTAGTGTCTCCAGATCTTAAGCACGAATACGACGGCTGCTAGTTCCAAATCATGAGTTGGGTAATTCAATTCATTTGGCTTTAACTACCGTGAACTATAGGCGATAACCTTTTGGTCTTGCATAAGAACGCATCCAGTCCTTGATAAGAGGCATCACTGAAAATAGTGAACTTCTCACCACTCTTTGGTATCGCAAACACTAGCACTGTTGTCAGTCTTTCTTTCAATTCCTGAAAGCGCGTTCATGCTTGTCAGTCCATTTAAACTTCAAATCTTTCTTGGTCAAACTAGTTAACGGAGTTGCTATCTTTGAGAATCCTTCCACAAATCTTTGATAATAACCAGCGAGTCCCAGAAAACTTTTGACTTCTATAGCATTGGTTGGTCGAGTCCAATTTACGACTGCATCGGTCTTTGATGAGTAAACTACGATTCCTTGTTGAGAGATCACATGCCCGAGGAACTTAACTTCCTAAAACCATAATTCACACTTGCTGAATTTAGCATACAAGCGGTGATCCTTGAGAGTCTGCATTATAATTCATAGATGTTGTTTATGTTCTTCCTCTGACTTGAAATAGATCAAAATATCGTCGATAAAGACAATAACGAATGATCTAAGTAGGGGTTGAACACTCTGTTCATCAAATCCATAAATATAGCCAGAGCATTCGTCATCCCAAATGGCATCACTAAAAACTCATAGTGTCCGTACCTCGTCTTGAAAGCAGTCTTAGGTATGTCCTCCTTTCGTACCCTCAACTGATGATACCTTGACCGTAGATCTATCTTAGAAAAGGTCGTGACTCCTTGCAATTGATCAAACAGATCGTCTATCTGAGGTAAAGGATACTTATTCTTGATCGTAACCTTATTCAGTTCTCAATAGTCAATACACAATCACATAGTTCTGTCCTTCTTCTTCACAAATAACACTAGTGCTCCCCAGGGTGAAGTACTTGGACGAACAAAACCCAATCTCTCAAGTTCTTGAACTTGTTCCTTTAGCTCTAGTAGTTCTGTAGGGGCCATCCTGTAGGGAACTTTGGTTATAAGTCGAGTGCCTGGCACCAGTTCCATACAGAATTCTATGTCCCTTTTAGGCGGTAATCCTGAAATATCTCGAAATACTTCCTCGAACTCTTTGATCACCGGTATTGATGACATCGTCACTTTTGTACTGACAACTTCGATATTTGCTAGGCATCTGGTAAGGCGCATATCACCCGAAGGGTTACATTGGAAATCAAAGGGTTGATTCTCATTGTCTGCAAATGTAATCCTCTTCCTAGCACAATCCAATCTTGCATGATTCTTTTCGAGCCAATCCATTCCCAGGATTATATCAAACTCTTTCATCGACAGAACCACCAATCTCGCTAAAAGTTCACAATCTCCTAACAGTAGAGGACAATCTTTACATACATGTACCAATTTGACTATGGCACCTAGTGGTGAGTCAACACTCAAAGCTTCATCTAAACGTTGCGGTACTACACCCAATTTTCGAACAATCTTAACCGATATGAATGAGTGTGTAGCACCCGTGTCAAATAAAATATTAACATGAGAATTAAACAAGGTTAGAGTACCTTCCACTGTTCGTCGTTAAGGGTGTCCCTCCTTATAAGTACCTTATCCATACCCTATTTCCTCATAACCAGCAGCCTCGGGAATAACAACAATCAGACATGCATGTCCTTGCTGGCCATAGTTACCTCTTCTAGGAGCCTTGTAGTCCGGACTTATGTGACCTGTCATGCCACAATTATAGCACACAACTCCTGGACGATGTGCACGCCTAGTTACTCTACAATCTTTAGCTCGGTGACCGGGAATACCATAATTGAAGTAGTTATTGTTGTTGTTACCTCCTGTTGCCCGAGGCAGATTTTGCTGCACTGCCTGTGTCTATTGAGATTTCTTTCCTCCATCCCAAGTCCTTTTCTGTCCCTGAGGCTACATGGGCTTCTGTCTAGGATATTCTTTCTACGAGGGTCGATTTTCAAATCGTTTTGAATTCTGACAACCATCATTCTCCAAACCTGTAGTCAATCTTACCAGAGCTTCAAATGGCTGGTTCAGGTGCCCTATAGTCAGATGTCAGAGAGACAAGTTGAGACCCCGGTGATATTTCTTGATTTTCTTCTTGGGTGTGTCCACCATATGTGGGGCAAAGCGGGACAATCGTTCAAACCAAGTAGTGTACTCACGGACCATCAGATTTTCTTATGTTAATTCCATGAACTCTTTCTCTCTCTTGTCCTTCTCTTCTTCAGGGAAATACTTCTCGAGAAATCTTTCCTTGAACACCACCCAGGGCATTCCCCTTGCGGCTTCTTCCCCAATAGTTGCCTTTTCGGCATCCCACCAATCTGCCACTGCATATGACAACTGAAAGATAGCCAGGTGCTTCTTTTACAGATTAGTGCACTCTATGGTCTCAAAGATACGCTTCATCTGGTGTAGCCATAGTTCTGCTTGCCAGGGTTCATCGGTCCTAGCAAAATACTCAGGTCATAGAGCGTAAAATTCGTTAAGACGCTTGTTCCCAGTCTGGTGGGCCCGTCTCTCATTCCCATTATGATTCCCATTCCGATTATTGTTCCCTGTGTTCTGATCACTGACCCTCTCCAACCTTATCACAAAAGCCTCAAACATCCTGGTTGGATATGATGCCGGGGGTGTAGCTTCAATAGCAGCGGGACGAGGCCTGAGATTCCTTCCAGCCATACTTCAAGAGAAAGGTACTTATTAATCGATTAACAAAATTCAGTCAATCATCAGATGTAAAAGAATGTTCACAACAATCGAAAGCAACGAAATACGGAATGAAGTTGAACTATCTTATCTTAATGCTATCTTAACGTAAGATCCTATGTGTCTTGGACAATTGGTCGAGCCATAACCTGGCTCTGATACCAAAAAGCCTGTCACGCCCCGACGTAGCATAAATAAGGAAAGCATTTAATTTCCTTTATGGACTCGTAGGCCGTGACAAGTGAGTAGGACCAATTGTCCCTGCAACAAAATAACTTAGCAGCATTTCTAAGGAAAATGATACTAATAAACATAAGCTCTCAAATTTAAACTTACTAAACTATTACATCAGTCATAAACTTAGGCACAAACCGCCTTATTCAAATTATAATAAAGTGTTTATTACAAATCCAAAGTAAAAGACATAAGAAAGATAAAATGGCCCTCGTGGAAAGTCTCCTGCCTCTAACTAGCAGAGTCAAAATACTTTGGCTATCCCTGACCTGAAAAATCTGGACGTAGAGTCCAAGACGCATCAACGCCATCAACTTATGTAAGCTGGTGAGCAAAATAAACATATGCTCGCAATGTATATAAGCATATAACAACGTTACAGATTAAATTATTAAAACGATAATAAATTTAAGGTTCCAACTCCAACATATCACACGGGAAGATAAGAAGCAGTAAATATGTGACCATGCATGAACAATGTATCCTCTCATCTTTCTGACTCTTTTCTCTCGACAAACTCGATTCAAATATACCATTACCTTAGATACCAGGAATATTATCCGATCAGCATCTGGGTTGCATACTACATAGTCGCCTCAGATACCAGGAATAATATCCGATCAATATCTGGGTCGCACAACACATCGTCGCCTTAGATACCAGGAATAATATCCGATCAGTATCCAAGTTGCACACCATACCATCGCTTCGGATACAAGGAATAATATCCGATCGATATCCGAAATGCCCGTCTCAAATACCAAGAATAATATCTGATCAATATCTGAGTCATACACTACACTGTCTCCTTGGATACCAGGAATAATATCCGATCAGTATCCAAGTCACACACCATACCATCTCTCGGATACCAGGAAGAATATTCGATCGATATTCGAAATGCGCACCTTAGATACCAGGAATAATATCTGATCGATATCTAAGTTGTACACAACACTGTCGCCTCCAATACCAGGAATAATATCCGATCGATATTGGAGTCGTACACTACACCATCACTCTTGACTCTTTTTACACTTTCTCACACACCATGCATGTCAACTCCACCTCAACCCTATCATGCATGTCAATGTCCATGAAATTATAACACCAAACAAATGTACGAGAAATCAAGTCTTTTTATTTTTCTTTATTAACAAGGTACAATGTACTTAAAATCATTGAGTTAGCACCCACGATCTAAATTATCAAGTCATATATGAAACAAGAGGTAAATTCATCAAAGACTACTTTAATACGCTTTTACAGCTACTAGTACACAAACAGGTCTACTTTGAAGCAGTGCCCTTAAAAATGAGTTATAGTTTTTGTGAATGAATTACATATCAAATGAAAGGTCTTTGAGTCTAGTTTCCAATGCTTCAAACGGTGCGCGTTTTTGAATTTTCTAGAGAAAGTTATGACCGTTTTAGTAAAAGTCTTCAGTGCTGAAACATGCCAATCGATTGGTAATCATGTCAATCGATTGGTATCAGTAGTTTCTCTCCTGTTACGAATTTAAAGCCTATTTTTGACCCATTTTGAAATCCGAATGCAGACATGACTTGTAATATATGGTTCTCTCCATTTTTCCGCAAGGATTATGAATACGCGATCGGTTTTAACTAATTTCAATCGTAGCTCTTGGATTTTACGAAAAACTGAGAGGTGTCAAAACTTTAAATTAACAATACGTTGCGATACGGATGTATTACTTCGTAGGATTCGAATCACAACTTATTGGAACTAAGATCTTTCATTCCCGTCTTACAACTCCAATTTTCAAGCTCCCATGGTGTATGTATATATACATACGTATATACACATATACATATACTGAAATATATATATATATATATAAACATGGTGAGTGAGTTTATAACACTCACAGAGGTGATTATTCAGAGAATTTGAGACCGAGAATTTCCCGCCGTGAATTCTGTCGTCTACGAGTTCTTCCCGCTCTTGAACTATATATGTATATATATAACTATGTTTATGTATGTGACTATGTGTTTATGTGTATATATAATCTGAGTATGTGTGTGTGTTTATGTTCCTTGAGAACAAGAGAGAATGAGATAAATTTGAGGGAGATTGAGAGAAATAGTGAGTGAATTGTGAGGGAGAGAATGAAACAGATACATATACATATACTGAGAATTGGGTAGCCCCCAAGTAATAGGAAAAATTACCCGATGAGGTTGAGCTCACGTGCTCCCTCACCCAATACGCGGTATAAACGCAATTCAAAACATAAACTGGTATAATACGGTTGAAATAAAAATACAGAAAATTATATTAGCGTAGGAAATAAATTTCGGTTTATACAAAAATATAGATATTGTTTTCAAAACCATAAAAAGTATTTCTATATTTATGAAAATTACGGTTTGACCCAAAACAAATATTTATAAAAGAAATAAATTGAAATATTTATTTAATGAAAGTAAAAATAACAGAATGTTACATTCACAGACTGTTTTACTGCTCTCATCGTACTGGATCTCAAGGGCAGGAGGAGCCATTTGGGCAGCCATGGAGGATGGTATTCCAAATGGCTCCTTCATGAATTGGATATGCTATATATTAGGGCATCTCTAGTAGGGACGTCCAAATAAACCTGAGACCCGACCAACCCGACTGACCTGATACTTTTTTGGCGGTATGAATGGACTCTCGAATGAGTCACGGTTTGTGTTTTACAAAACCCGACTTATTCGGATGGGTTCTCAGTTTAATTTGTACTCTATGAAACCTGTGACACCCGACCCGATCCGACTCGATATCTATTAAATGAACGAATATACAAAAGCCCTAATTCTATCCTCATTTCTCCACTTTTAGTCTGCCTCACACGATCACAACCTCTAATCTCTCTATCACAGCATCTCTCGTCTTCTTCCATAGATATACCGTCAACATCATGAGTTATCTCAGAGCAAATGACATCATGAATCACTGCCGTTATCCATGATTTGTGACACACAAACCCTAGCAAAGGACATCGTGAGTCGTGACCTCTTTTCTATTTCATCTCGTCGTTTGGTCGATGTGACCCCACCATCACCAGATCTGGTTCTTTTCCTCTCTTTGCCGCCGATGATCGTTGTTAGATCTTCTCGTCCCTTTGTCGTTCGGTTTTTAGATCTAGGTTAGTATCCTTCATCTCATATAATTAAAACGAATTTTGTTAGGTATGTAGATGAACAAATCTAAATTTGTTTTTGTTTTGTTTTTTTTGTTTTCTGCTCTTTTTTTTTTGTATTCTTGTAGATCTATTTTAGTTTTTTTTTCTTATTCCTTTTTACATTAGATCTGGTAGATTTTGTTGTTGATGAACTTGAAGTTGGATTGTGTAACAACCCTAAAATTTTTAAGTGTGTAAATAATTATTTTCAGTTAGCAATATTATTGGAGTGTGCCTATGTAAGACACGTGTTTGAAAATTTTAAGTGTTTGGAGGACATGTGTAATACCCCGTATTTTTAGGTATAGATCCCTAGTACCTTTCTTAGCCTTTGGTGAGATTGTGTGTTCAATCGATTGATCTTATCTCAATCGATTGATATGTCAATCGATTGGATGTTTTACCAATCGATTGGCATCCTGCCGACCTAACTCCAATCGATTGCCACCTGGTATCAATCGATTGGAAGTAGCTGGAGTTGGCCACCTCGTTGGTTTTGTGTGGTTGTGATTGTTTTCCCCTCCCTATATATATACCCCTCCCTTTATACATATATATGTTTGCTTGTGTGTGTATGAGGGAGAGAGAGAGATACATACTCTTATATATACACACATACATATATATATATACACACACACACTCTCGGGTTAGAGAGGAAGAGAGAAGGGAAAGAGAGGAAGAATAAGAAGAAGAAGAGGAGAACAGAGAGAGAACAGAGACAGACAGAGAAAGAGAGAGCAGAGAAGAAAGGAGAGGAGAGAGATCAACCACCATAGCCGCCGCCGCGGAGCTCGGGACGCCGTCAACGGACCGCCGGGAGAGGTGAGTTTATTAACTCATTCAAGGGGTGGTTTTTGTGATGTTTATGTGTGTATAATAATGTGCATGAGGAGGAAAGAGGACCCCAACATTTTTATAAATAAAACCAGCAGTTTTGAGGAAGAAGACAGAGTCCAATCGATTGCCATTGGATCCAATCGATTGGATGATTTCTCAATCGATTGCCATGGGTTCCAATCGATTGATATGTCAATCGATTGGTATTTTGTCCAATCGATTGATATTGTTTCCAATCGATTGACATGTTTGTTCAATCGATTGGATATGAGCAGAATGCTATTTGTATGTTGTCTTATATTTGTGATATATCAGACTTGTTAATAGTTGTACCTTATGGGTTATTGCGCTGTGTGGATAAGATTTATAAATACTATGTCAGGACTAGACTTATATGCAATTATCATTGATATTACGAGATGAATTATCCTATGTCAACTGTCGATATGAGATGAATTGTTTAACTGTCCTATGTTATTGTCAAACTGAATGGTAGAACGGAATACAACTGCATGTTAATAATCAATAATCAGTAGATATGTTGAATACAGAGCATGTGGTATTTCCAGTACTTAGTATATGAGCATTTCACAACATGTGTCAGCATGCATGGGATAGTGATGTGAAGAGGCAAGAGAAGCTGATGAGAAATGGGACATGTGACTTATGTGGAATATGAGATATGTGTACTTTGGATCTATGGGATCAACGGCTGACGAGTCGGGTGGACGTGGGACGGTTAGAGTTCCTAGTACGCCTCTTGCTGTTGAAGACGTCCAGTAATGCGTATGCACTGTTGAAGACGTCCAGTGTACCGTTGACGATTACGTCCGGCTAGTGCCCTAATATATACTCACCGTGTAGACGACCAGTGAGAATATACACAGCGTAGAAGACGTCCGTTGTGCCGCTTCCATCGTTTACAGATAGGTGGTACCGTGTAGACGACCGGTAACCCTATCAAGGGATTGTAGGACCTACTGCCTAGTCGGGTGATTCCGATTGGTATTATGGTATCTATGTATGGATACGGATTTGGATTATGGTATCAACGTACAGATACAGAGATGGATATGGATATGGATATGAGAATGGCTAGTAAGAAGATGGTTCAGTCGTGGATTCAGCGTCCCGACGTAAAGGTATATGCATGGGATGGATGCATGGGTTACATGCATGGATTTGATGAATATGTGATAAGATATTATACCATGGTCCTTGTCTTTGTCATTACCATGCTTCCTGTTATTCCTGTTACCTTTGATTAATGTACAATTTACTGAGACCTTTGCTATGTCCGTGAGTGACGCCATTGTTAAGAGATTAACCGCATTTTAAGATGCTGAACAATAACGGCGAGGAGTGTTGTTTAATGTACTCACTCAGCTTTGTATCCAAAGCTGATGGCGTTTGTGCCCTGGACATTCCAATGTCTAGAGCTTCGCAGGACTTGAGGACGAGAGACTGATGTTCTGCCGGTCTTGGAGCTGAAGGCTTGGAGAAGAAGACGTGCTGCTTGTAATAGTTAGTTTATATCTGTTGTTGTTATTGTTATAGGCCTGAGACTATAAGCCAGCTGTTGTAATAGATTTAGTAGACTTTTATAATTGGTACTTGGGCATCTGTTGCTTCCATACCTTTTATAGTTTCCGCTGTAGCCTCTGATTAATGTTAATAAGATATGTTCTATGAATAGCATCCTCCCTATCGCGGTGTTTATTGGTTTGAGTAGATGACAATGCGGTTATTCACCCGTCATTCCCTATGGACCCATAAAGGAAATTTATTTTTCTCTATTTATGCTGCTCCGGGGCGTGACAGGATTTTTGGTATCAGTGCCTAGGTTTCAGTTGTTAACCGCTTGTCTTTTGTGATTAGAACCTGAGTCCTAAGTTAATATCGATAGCATGAGGATTAGTTGAGATGAGATAGAACTGGAATCTTGTCATGTAGACGAGAAGTTTGAAGAATCCATCTGAGAATGTTTCGTTAGCAGGTAGTAACTGTTAGAGCCGATAAGAATCATTAGAACTGTTGATAGCTGAGTTCACGGAGAACAATGCGTTGAGAGTTAGTTGTGGTTGTGGAGATCCTATATATATAGAGCTGTTGGATGTTAGACGCTGACAAATCCCGAAGCAATCTCGGAACAGACGGTATGATCTAGAAATAGAAAGAGGTTTAGGATAGGATTATCCTGTTACCTTGAGCCTCATGTTAGTTGAGTATTCTCACATTTTAGTTGAACAATACTCATCGTTTGGAACCTGAGAATGGGAATAGAATGTTTAGATTTGACGTTACGTGTAGAACCTATAGTTTCGTAATCCGTGTCTTGAGCATAGATATATTGGAGTACGCTTGGTAGATAGACTGACCTCTATGGTTATATTCTTATATCCGTATTGCTTAATGTGATCGTATTATATAGTGGTACTATATATTGGTTACCACATGTTTTGTTCTTGCTTGAGCTGTAAGATAGAATGTGTCTGACCGAATAGATTTTCATTTTAGGTAGCGACACCGAACACTACCAGTACTCGTTATGGTTAGGACGACTCAAGGAAACCCGGGCCAGCTGAATGGAGTACCTAGTGTAGTACCTCCTGAGATAGATCCAACAGGAATCGTCGGAGTTTTCATCCGTCGCATGGAACAAGTTATCAATCGTGCGGATCACGTCATCGGCAATGAAGCACCAGTACGTCGGACAAGAGTCAAGTTGCTAAAGGAATTTCGTGCTCTTCAACCAGAGACCTTTACCGGATTAACGGGAGCATGGCAAGCTGAACGGTGGATTCGCCAGATAGAACTGGTATTTGAGACACTCGAATGTACTGACACTGAGAAAAGACATTTGGCTATATTTCAACTGACATTCTCAGCAGCAGATTGGTGGGACACAGTGAAAGCTACGATAGGTGAAGAAGCTGTAGGAAGGATGACTTGGGAATCATTCAAGACTCGATTTCTAGAGAAATACTTTCCAGAATCTGAGAAGAACAAAATGGAGATGGAGTTCATACGATTAGTCCAAGGTAGTTTTACAGTGCCAGAATATATAACTCAATTCGAGAGGCTATCACGATTTGCGCCGCATATGATCGATACCCCAAGAAGGAAGATCAAAAGATATCATCAGGGACTAGTTCCACATATCCGTCATATGACTATAGGACATTTAGATCAATCTTTCGAAGCTCTGGTAGAAATGGCAACAAAGCTAGAAGACGATACTCAGATTAGTGAAGGACCATACTTTGATAAAATATTTCCAGAGTACGATCAGTTTCTCCTAACGGATCAGAGAGGAAGAGATAGTCAGATTGTGTTGGCTGCTAACCAAGTTCAACAAGGAAATACAGAGAGAAGTTACATGGGCAACCGCCAGAAGCGTAAGAGGTTGGGGAACAATAAGAAAGAATCAAAACCAGTGGCGACTCCAACACAACATAGAGAACGAGATATCTGCTACAATTGTGGAGTACCAGGACACCATTCCCAAGAATGCAGAATATCAAGGAAATCTAGTGGACGTGGAATACGATGCTTTAACTGCGGTAAAGTTGGTCATGTCCGTAAGTTTTGTCCAGAATTAGAGATGCAACACAATGCTCCAGCGCAACAAGTACTACAAGGGCAGACTCACCATACAAATAATTGGTCTCAACTTAGACAAGGACGATAGACAGAAGGTACAACACTCAACACCTACATCATGTATTATATATGATCCCGATATTGCAGGAAGTTTGGTATTTGTTTGATTTGATTGTAAGAGGATTAGCCTACACCGTAAATTGTAGTTACTGGAACAATTCGTTTGATACTGATCAACAGTAGTTATCCAAGTATAGATATAACATCAATTGCATCCCATATGACTTCTTTTGCATCCCTATAAGACTTCAAATGCATCCTTATATGACGTCAATTGCCTCCCTATCGAAAGACTACGCCAACCATTGGTATGTTGGACAGAGACTAGAGATGAGGAATCTAAATTTGCTTTAGATGTAGCTTTGACAAGAGAGGACGAACTAGAAGATTGCGAGTATACGGGAAGAGATACGAGTAACGTAGAGACAACACCATAATTACAAAGAGTATCATAGAAGGATTCTTTTCAACACCGATTGCATGTTGCTTTCACCTAGTCGAGATTATATAATAGAACGACTCATGAAAATCAATATGTAGCTCTGCCTAACCTATTTAGGTAATACGTGGAAGCAGAACGAGTATTTAATGGATGGTACGACCTCAAGAGATGATCATATCAATAGTACATGAGAATTTGGAGATACGTAAGGAAGTTTAAATCACCAGTTACGATATTAGAGTCACAAATGCTTTCAAATCAATATCCTGGGGGGACGACGACAATAATACGGGAGTTAACAAGGAGTTCAGAGATAGAAGACAATCAACTGATGCAGCAGTACAGACATCGACAGCACAATAGGAAGCCTCTTCGGAGACAGGAGCAGATAGCAATGCTTCACTATGACTTAGATGAGATTAGAACACTTGATCAGTAGAACCCTTACACCGTAGAGTTTGACCTGAGGGAGGAACCTCATGTGTTTAGAGACTAGCCGTTTCAGATGTTGTGAGAGGATTTGATTATGCTACCTAGAACCTTTTCCCGAAGTTCGACTTACGAATTTTATATATATAAACCCGAGGATTTGGTAGTTGTCACCCTAGTACTCGTAGATCGTTGATATTTTCGTATCGCGTGTCTAGAACTTGCACCCGTTGGCCGCTGATGTAATCGTTTATGTAAAGCGAGAACGTGAGCATTTAGAGTCTGTCTTGCGAGATGGATTTCTTTTTGGTATAGGGGCTATTGCTTCAGATTTCGAGGACAAAATCTTTTGATAAGTGGTGGATGATGTAATACCCCGTATTTTTAGGTATAGATCCCTAGTACCTTTCTTAGCCTTTGGTGAGATTGTGTGTTCAATCGATTGATCTTATCTCAATCGATTGATATGTCAATCGATTGGATGTTTTACCAATCGATTGGCATCCTGCCGACCTAACTCCAATCGATTGCCACTTGGTATCAATCGATTGGAAGTAGCTGGAGTTGGCCACCTCGTTGGTTTTGTGTGGTTGTGATTGTTTTCCCCTCCCTATATATATACCCCTCCCTTTATACATATATATGTTTGCTTGTGTGTGTATGAGGGAGAGAGAGAGATACATACTCTTATATATACACACATACATATATATATATATACACACACACACTCTCGGGTTAGAGAGGAAGAGAGAAGGGAAAGAGAGGAAGAATAAGAAGAAAAAGAGGAGAACAGAGAGAGAACAGAGACAGACAGAGAAAGAGAGAGCAGAGAAGAAAGGAGAGGAGAGAGATCAACCACCATAGCCGCCGCCGCGGAGCTCGGGACGCCGTCAACGGACTGCCGGGAGAGGTGAGTTTATTAACTCATTCAAGGGGTGGTTTTTGTGATGTTTATGTGTGTATAATAACGTGCATGAGGAGGAAAGAGGACCCCAACATTTTTATAAATAAAACCAGCAGTTTTGAGGAAGAAGACAGAGTCCAATCGATTGCCATTGGATCCAATCGATTGGATGATTTCTCAATCGATTGCCATGGGTTCCAATCGATTGATATGTCAATCGATTGGTATTTTGTCCAATCAATTGATATTGTTTCCAATCGATTGACATGTTTGTTCAATCGATTGGATATGAGCAGAATGTTATTTGTATATTGTCTTATATTTGTGATATATCAGACTTGTTAATAGTTGTACCTTATGGGTTATTGCGCTGTGTGGATAAGATTTATAAATACTATGTCAGGACTAGACTTATATGCAATTATCATTGATATTACGAGATGAATTATCCTATGTCAACTGTCGATATGAGATGAATTGTTTAACTGTCCTATGTTATTGTCAAACTGAATGGTAGAACGGAATACAACTGCATGTTAATAATCAATAATCAGTAGATATGTTGAATACAGAGCATGTGGTATTTCCAGTACTTAGTATATGAGCATTTCACAACATGTGTCAGCATGCATGGGATAGTGATGTGAAGAGGCAAGAGAAGCTGATGAGAAATGGGACATGTGACTTATGTGGAATATGAGATATGTGTACTTTGGATCTATGGGATCAACGGCTGACGAGTCGGGTGGACGTGGGACGGTTAGAGTTCCTAGTACGCCTCTTGCTGTTGAAGACGTCCAGTAATGCGTATGCACTGTTGAAGACGTCCAGTGTACCGTTGACGATTACGTCCGGCTAGTGCCCTAATATATACTCACCGTGTAGACGACCAGTGAGAATATACACAGCGTAGAAGACGTCCGTTGTGCCGCTTCCATCGTTTACAGATAGGTGGTACCGTGTAGACGACCGGTAACCCTATCAAGGGATTGTAGGACCTACTGCCTAGTCGGGTGATTCCGATTGGTATTATGGTATCTATGTATGGATACGGATTTGGATTATGGTATCAACGTACAGATACAGAGATGGATATGGATATGGATATGAGAATGGCTAGTAAGAAGATGGTTCAGTCGTGGATTCAGCGTCCCGACGTAAAGGTATATGCATGGGATGGATGCATGGGTTACATGCATGGATTTGATGAATATGTGATAAGATATTATACCATGGTCCTTGTCTTTGTCATTACCATGCTTCCTGTTATTCCTGTTACCTTTGATTAATGTACAATTTACTGAGACCTTTGCTATGTCCGTGAGTGACGCCATTGTTAAGAGATTAACCGCATTTTAAGATGCTGAACAATAACGGCGAGGAGTGTTGTTTAATGTACTCACTCAGCTTTGTATCCAAAGCTGATGGCGTTTGTGCCCTGGACATTCCAATGTCTAGAGCTTCGCAGGACTTGAGGACGAGAGACTGATGTTCTGCCGGTCTTGGAGCTGAAGGCTTGGAGAAGAAGACGTGCTGCTTGTAATAGTTAGTTTATATCTGTTGTTGTTATTGTTATAGGCCTGAGACTATAAGCCAGCTGTTGTAATAGATTTAGTAGACTTTTATAATTGGTACTTGGGCATCTGTTGCTTCCATACCTTTTATAGTTTCCGCTGTAGCCTCTGATTAATGTTAATAAGATATGTTCTATGAATAGCATCCTCCCTATCGCGGTGTTTATTGGTTTGAGTAGATGACAATGCGGTTATTCACCCGTCATTCCCTATGGACCCATAAAGGAAATTTATTTTTCTCTATTTATGCTGCTCCGGGGCGTGACAACATGTATATTAAATCATTAGTGAGCCCAGTTAGTTTGAGTGTTTCTTTTTATTACTTCATATTTGTTAAAAAAAAAGTGAATGGTTGATATGCATTTTTTTTATATAGTGTTTACAGGCCCCGAATATGTCAAATAGTGTATCTGGTATTAAAATTAATTACCCGGGGCATGAGTACCCTTTGGGCTAGCCATTTTAGTGATTTGGGTTACATTCTGGGCTCATATGGGTCTCTTTTGTGAGCTCATAAGAAGAAAAACGGGATTATTAATATTTGTGTGAGTGTTATAATATATATATTGTGTGTGTATTATATGTATATACATAGATAATATATCCTAGGATTAGTTAAAACAAAAGAAGAAAAAAAAGAGCAACCACAATAGAGAGAGAGAGAGAGAGAGAGAGAGAGAGAGAGAGAGAGAGAGAGAGAGAGAGAGAGAAGAGGCAACTCTAGCCACCTAGAATGAGAAGAAAAAGAGAAGAGAAGGGTTAGAAGAGAGGAGGATTCATTAGCTTTATGCCATAGAGTTTACCATCATCATCAGCATCATCATCATCATCTTTCTTTTCCCAAGTCGGTGAGTAAACATTTAGATTTGTAGTGTTGATTCGTAGTTTTGATTGATTTTTGATTTGTGTTCATTCTAGTCTGAATAAATCGTATGGATGGGTGTTTATATAGATCCGAATCTATAGTAATATATACTGATGATGCCAAAAATTGGTAAGAGTAAAGTAGAGCAATTTAAGGAGAGAGAGAGAGTGAGAGACTATTTTTTGTATGTGGTTCAGCCCTGTTAATGAAGGTACCTACGTCCACGGGTGTGTCTGAGCACGTTCACTAGCAGATCACCGGCGGGCCTGGTGAGCCAACAAAGAGGGGCGACACTACCAGTAATACCGGCCGGGTGTATGCGTATAATGGTGAATTATAGAGGCGCTGTGTAGACTACAGAATTGGCCGCCCCCTCAATGGGGGGTGAGTGGTCTCTTTTATAGATGCAAGAGACCTACTCATACATGGATAAGGAAATATAATCCTATTAGGGTGTGATTGACACCAATCAAGTAAGCTTCCTAATTGTATTAGGATTGATTGACATTAATTGTGGGAGTTTCCCAATTGGATTAGGAAATAGATGCACTTTCCATTAGTCTTCTAGCTTGAGTAGGAAACTGCCCATAATTTTGGGCGTATCAGCTGCCCCCCATTTCCAAGATTGGTCAGATGCTATATCGGGGCAAGTTTGGAAATCAGTTTGATGTTACTTGCCGCTGTCTGAGTGCTTGTGGAAGCTGCCTCGGGGCTTTTGAGCCTGATGAGTCCTCGGGAACTGACTGAGAGGTGAGACCCAGCCTAGCTCGGGACCTTTAGTTTCTCGGGAATTGACCGGGAGTTGAGACCCTGCCTAATTCGGTGTCTTTGAGTGCTCGGGAAGTGACCGAGAGTTGAGACTCGGCCTACTTCGGAGTCTTTTTTGCTTGAGTTAGCTCCCAGGATGGTTACCTTCTGCCTGTAAACCTTCGTCAAGGCTGTGGGTAGAAGGATTTTACCATGTTGGACAAGCCGACCTAAAGCGTATTGCTCTAGGGTCCTTTTTACTGTTAACTCCCCAGGATGGTTGTCTTCTGCCCGGCCAGCCTTCGTCAAGACTGTTGGGAGAAGAGCTTGACCATGTTGGTGGAGCCGACCTAAATCACGTTGCTTTAGGGTCCTTTTACTCCTCTATCGTCGGCCAACCTAAGAGATTTTAGTCACCTCTATCGTCGGTCTGGACCTAAGTGGAGTTAATGTCTCTGAGTACTGTAGGTGCTCGGGTTGTCCAAGATTTTGACTTGGTTATCCGCGAGGCCTGTAAATACCCGGTGTGATTACCTGTTTAGCTCACTGCGCCATCTTGCCCCCCAAGCTTTCGCTAAGACGAGGGTCTTACAGAGGCTATGATCTGTAGGTAACCGACCTGGAACATGGTGGTTGCAGGGTCTTTTGAAGCTTGCCATCATCAGCCACCTAGGAGGTTTGCCTCCATCGTCGACTGGACCTAAGCGAAGCCGGTGCCTCGGGCGTGACCCCGAGGTCTTTGGTGCCTGGGTTCGGAGCCCGAGGTCTTTTAGCGCCTGAGTTCGGAGCTCGAGGTCTTTTTAGTGCCTAAGTTCGGAGCTCGAGGTCTTTTTCGTGCCTCGGGGTTAGGCCCGAGGTCTTTGGCTGCCTCGGGGTTAGGCCCGAGGTCTTTGTATGCCTCGGGGTTAGGCCCGCGGTCTTTGTATAAGTTCTCTGACAATCGGTGGAGCCTCATATGGTGATCAAGCAGGTACCAATGTAGTCGGGCTCTTCTAGACCGATGGAGACAGGAGGTCGGATCAGGGTCGTTGTGCTTCTGACTTCTCTGTGCTGGAGGCAAAGTCGGAACTGTTTGATCCTGACCGATGTGAACTGGAGGTCGGGTCGGGACTGCCGAACCATGCCTGTTGTGAGCTGGAGATCCGGTCGGGGCTGCTTGACCCGGACTGCTGTGAACCGGTGGTCAGGTCGGGATTGCCGGACTCAGACCTCTGTGAACTGGAAGAACTGTAAGAACTCCGGGGCTGATCTCGCTTTCGCTTACTTCTGGAAGACTCGTTGCTTTCTTGTCCGGTGTATTTGGTCTTCAGAAACTCTTCAGTGTCAATATATTTTCCAACCCTCTCAGAGAGCTCAACCAAAGTTTCCGGTCGGTTTCTGTGGAACGACGCGGCGCACTTGGTGTGTTGAACTACCGAGCAGAAGGCTATGATGGCGATTGTCTCGTTCAAATTGCGGATTTGAAGCTTCTGTTGGTTGAACCGGTCGGTGAACTCCTTGAGGGACTCATTATTCCGTTGTCTGACTGTTAGTATTTGCATGTCTGGCTTTGGCCGCTCATGCATACCGGCGAACTGGTTGATGAACTGCTTGCTAAGTTGTTTGAAACTGCAGACCGACCGGGGCTCCAAGGAGTAGAACCACTGCATGGCCGGGCCTTTCAAAGTGCTGGGGAAGGCTAGGCAGTGTAGCTCATCGGAGTTGGTGGCTAGGGCCATCTGAGCCTTATAGGTTCGGACGTGGTCGATCGGGCTTCCCGAGCCGTTGTATGAATCTAGCCGAGGCTGCTTGAATTTGCGCGGGATAGAGAACCTCGTGATCTGGCTGGAGAATGGTGACTCTGTCTCGGTATTGGCTTGATTCGGAACACAATTTTGACCAAGCTTTTTGGCCACTCCGTCGATCTGTTTCTGTAAGTACTTAATTCGGGCTTCCACTCCTTCCCGACCGGTATCTGAGGAACTGGTCGGGTTGGTGGAAGAGGCTTCTTCATGGCAGGGTATTGTCCTCTGGGATCGGGCTCGGCTATAACTCCGGGTAACCGTTCGCCTAGGGACGACTTGGCTCTTGACCGAGTGACCCTGGACTGATTCCCGGGCTATACGCTCCTGCCTTTCCTCTCGGGCAGCACGCCCACTGTTGATGTCTCTGGCATCCTCAACATGGGACAGGTTGGCTCGGGTCCGTTGTCTGGTCAAGATCGGTTCTCGACCGTACGCAATGTTCCCGGGTCGTTTCCCGGCCACTGGAGGATTGCTTTGCTGGGCTAGCAGTGCTTCGATCTGTTGCTGGATTTGACGCTGACCCTCCAAGAGTTGTGTGAGGGTTGCGGTGATTTGCTCATATGTCGGGACTGCTGCAGTCGACGCCGGGGCCGAAGGAACATCCCGGTCGGACTGCTGCGCAGCCTTCTTTGGTGGCATATTGATCAGTCAAGAATTTGTTGATGAGAAGAATTGTCGTTCCCACAGACGGCGCCAAGCTGATGATGCCAAAGATTGGTAAGAGTAAAGTAGAGCAATTTAAGGAGAGAGAGAGAGAGTGAGAGACTATTTTTTGTATGTGGTTCGGCCCTGTTAATGAAGGTACCTACGTCCACGGGTGTGTCTGAGCACGTTCACTAGCAGATCACCAGCGGGCCTGGTGAGCCAACAAAGAGGGGCGACACTACCAGTAATACCGGCCGGGTGTATGCGTATAATGGTGAATTATAGAGGCGCTGTGTAGACTACAGAATTGGCCGCCCCCTCAATGGGGGGTGAGTGGTCTCTTTTATAGATGCAAGAGACCTACTCATACATGGATAAGGAAATATAATCCTATTAGGGTGTGATTGACACCAATCAAGTAAGCTTCCTAATTGTATTAGGATTGATTGACATTAATTGTGGGAGTTTCCCAATTGGATTAGGAAATAGATGCACTTTCCATTAGTCTTCTAGCTTGAGTAGGAAACTGCCCATAATTTTGGGCGTATCATATACATATATATATATATATAAATATATATCTCAAAGGTTGGATATGAGTTATTAGGAAAATTGAAGGGGAAAAAAAAAGACAAACACAAATTCGAATTTGGGTAAAATTGAAGAAAATTCTCATATCTGTTTTAGAAAATAATTCATCTTAATTCATACATTTTGTTTTTGGTAAAACCGTCTGTAGATGTCAATGTAAAACATGATTCTGCACGTGTTTCATTTAATGGTGTTTTTCCCAATTCTGCACCGTTTGGACAGAAAATTCATATTATAGTAGCAATAAATGTCAACTCCGAATTTTGAATTATGTTTATGAAAATTGTCAGAGATGTTTCTCTGTGCGGAATTATTATGAGGAAAAATTTCAACCCAGGTTGGTTTTGGGGCTGTTTAATATAAGGTTTTTTTGGAACAGTTTCAAATAGCACTGTTGAGTGCCAATTTAAATGCTAAAACTTATGCTATGTGCGGTATTAATAATACGTTAGTGACGTGAATAGAATTTTGCCGCAAGGGCCTTATCATGAATAATCAGATAATGATAATCCATGGAATAAATGATAAATTCCCGAAGTGGTTAATGACGTGATTAAACCCACATGAATGGTTCTTGTGTGAATTAACGTAGATGGTAAGAAACTGAAAAAAAAAATGGCTTCAAGTTCCTTAGTATTCACCGCTCCCCCGTAGTGTTATTTTTTTGGTAGCTCGACTTGCTGAGTGTACCCATTTTCCAGTGGCTTCGTGATCAAGTTGGCCCAAGCCATATGCTCGACGTAATTTATAGACATCTAGGCATATTAACTGACATTCCATTGTGTGTGTACCTAGTTTGGTTGATACCCCAACCAAACTGGCACCGGAGTGTGTGGGTTGTACCATGGAGGGTGGCCAAGTGGTGAAGCTAGGAAATTGAATAATGAATCGTTCATAAAAAGTAAGTCGACCATGAATAGGGTGACCTTAGTGGTGAATCTAGGGAAAGAAAAAAAATGAATGCAAATGGATAAACTGTTGCGAAACATGAAATTGAAAACTTAAAATGGTTACCATGGTATCATGCGAAGGAAATTGATAAAATGATTTGATAATGGAGAATTGCTTAATATGATACTAAGAATTTGTGCTAACTCACGAGGTGCAGGACGGCGGACCCACTAACCATTGTATGTAGGCTTTGGCTCACTATGTTATTTAAGAGTAAGTATTTCTTTTTTACTTTGTGCATGGAACAAACTGCCGTCGTGACTCGAAGAATCTACCGATTGTCCTCACTCACGTATGGAACTACAGTTCTGCCTACAACTCTATATGTGTATATGGTCAAAAAAGGGAGGGAGCCCAGCGAATTCCCAACCTCAGGGAAATTTATTGTGTATTATTATGTTAATTGATTATTGTTGGTTTGTATTCGAGGGGACCATGAGTGATCCCTGAGATTGAGGCGTGTTGACTCATACCAGTGTTGTTATACAATACTGACCTGTGTGATGTTTATCATGCAGGGGCGTTTCTCGGGAAACGTGGCCATTTTGCAGATTAAGGAATAGACCGGTATAACTGTTGGATTGCATGGATTTGCTTGAAGGCTTGAAGATCTTTACTGTTCATTTGCTATTTCATTTATTTGGTATTGTGGCCATTATTGTAATTGGTATTGGGACGTTTAGTAGCTCTGACTAGAGGTTGTATTAGAGGTTGTTTTTTCACAGCTTTAATTATAATTGAAAATATTTTTATTATTAATGAGAATTTAGAAATGTTTATTCAGCTTCCACTTTTCAATTTAAGTGATTTAGTTGATTTAACTTTAATCAAATGGATTTGAGAATTTCGGAACCGTGTGAGTTGGTTTTTTTTTTTAAATAGAAATGTGGTGGTTTTATTTTAAAAAGAAATGGAGATTTCATTACAAATGATTTAATCAGGTTCTTAAGAACGAATCTATTTTCATTAAAAAGTTTTAATATGATAGGCTTCATGTTGCTCACTATGATAGTTGGGCAGTCGAAGAGTAGTCTAGATTTTGTTCTAGGCAGATTATTTGGTTTTCCAAAAATTGGGGTGTGACAGTTTGGTATCAGAGCTTTAGGTTGCCTTAGATTGGGAGGAGTCTAGGGGATCCTCGGCATTGTGTTAGTGGGTCAGAGTTACAGGTCGCGGATTTATTTGGGTTTCAGGTTATGTGTACTTATGTGTTATCCATGTGTTGCCTACATATTATTTAATTATTTTCAATCAATTAATTACATAACTTTCCGAGCCTATCATTACATGTTAATTTATTGAAATCATTTATATATTATGAGTTGTATAATAGTGCATGCTACATATTGTTGGTATGACGGTTAGTAGAGCAGAGTTAGAGGATGATCAACAGTGGAGCTCCTGCCCTGTGGATTTATATTATTATTAGCGGGCCTTCAGCATTATCTGCTATCTACAGGCATATTATCCGAGAGATTATTATTCTATTGGAGTATCAGAAATTTAATTATTATCGGAAAAGTCTTATATATTGTTTCCCTTATTACCGATTGGTATTCTCATATGTGTTTTATAATTCGGTTATCTCAGATTTCTTATTATAGAGCTGTATTTATCAATAAATATTTTGGCATGGAGCATAATTCTTGTATCTTTATTCGGGCTTTCTACTATATTCTGGAGCATCTATCGGATCAACAGGATTCTATTTTCTATAATTATGACGGATCTGAACACGTGTTGGTTTATTTCCGATCGCATTATTATTTTCGCAATCTTATTTTCAGTACATAGTTATGTATATTCTTGAAGCAGCATGTTTGAATACTAAGTATGTGTATCCTAAGGAGGTGTAATAGGAGACATGGTAAGAGGTAAACATGAGCATATAGTTAGAATCCTTAATTAAATGCGAGCATGTTGCATGCATAGTTTGTATTCACACGTTTTACATCCATATTTGTGTTTTGGATTATCTGTTAACGTTTGAGTATTGACTATACATGAACAAGGTATATAGATAAGGGTTTCCTTGTTTGAATTAGTCGCTCGACATACTTGGTCTCGTATAGTTGAGAGTTAAATGTAATAAATACTTTGTATGAAATTACGTGTTTAATTTTATTGATAACTGCTGTGTGTATTGATCGTCGCTTCAAATTTCGGGACAAAATTTCTTTAAGGAGGGTAGAATGTAACAACCCTAAAATTTCTAAGTGTGTAAATAATCATTTTCAGTTATCAATATTATATGAGTGTGCCTATGTAAGACACGTGTTTGAAAATTTTAAATGTTTGAAGGACATATAAATTAAATCATTAGTGAGCCCGTTTAGTTTGAGTGTTTCTTTTTATTAATTTATATTTGTTAAAAAAAAGAGTGAAGGGTTGATATGTATTTTTTTATATAGTGTTTACAGGCTCGCGAATGTGTCAAATAGTGTATCTGGTATTAAAATTAAGTACCCAGAACATGAGTATCCTTTGGGCTATCCATATCAATGGTTTGAGTTACATTCTGGGCTCATATGGGTCTCTTTTGTGAGCCCATTAGAAGAAAAACGGGATTATTAATATTTGTGTGAGTGTTATAATATATGTATTGTGTGTGTATTATATCTATAAACATAGATAACATATCCTAGGGTTAGTTAAAAAAAAGAAGAAAAAAAAAGAGCAGCCACGAGAGAGAGAAAGAGAAAGAGAGAGAGAGAGAGAGAGAGAGAGAGAGAGAGAGAGAGGCAACTCTAGCCACCTCGAAGGAGAAGGAGAAGAAAAAGAGAAGAGAAGCGAAGGGAAGGGTTAGAAGAGAGGAGGATTTATTACCTTTATTCCATGGAGTTCACCATCATCATCATCATCATCATCATCATCATCATCATCATCATCATCATCTTTCTTTTCCCAAGTCGGTGAGTAAACAATTAGATTTGTAGGGTTGATTCGTAGTTTTGATTATTTTTTATTTGTGTTCATTCTAGTCTGAATAAATTGTATGGATGAGTGTTTATACAGATACAGATCTATAATGATATCTATATATATATCAAAGGTTGGATAAAAAAAAAGACTAACACAAATTCGAATTTGAGTAAAATTGAAGAAAACTCTCAGATCTGTTTTAGAAAATAATTCGTATTAATTCATAAATTTTGTTTTTGGTAAAATCGCTCGTTAATGTCAAAGTAAAACGTGACACTGCACGTGTTTCGTCTAATGGTATTTTTTCCAATTCTGCACCGTTTGGGCAGAAAATTCATATTACAGTAACAGTAAATGTCAACTCAAAATTTCAAATTATGTTTATGAAAATTGTTAGAAATGCTTCTTTGTGCGGAATTATTATGAGGAACAATTTCAACCAGGTTGGTTTTGGGCCTATTTAATACAAGGTTTATTTAGGATAGTTTTAAATAGTACTATTAAGTGCCGATTTAAATGCTATAACTTATGCTATGTGCGGTATTAAATGATGATTATGAAAATACTAGGTTAAAGACGTGAATAGAATTTTGGTGCAAGGGCCTTATCGTGAATAATCAGATAATGATAGTCCATGGAATAAATGATAACTTCCTGAAGTGGTTAATGACGTGATTAAACCCTCATGAATGGTACTTATGTGAATTAACGTAGATGGTAAGAAACTGGAAAACAAATTGGTTTCAAGTTCCCGAGTGTTCACCGCTCCCCGTTGTGTTATTTTTTTGGTAGCTCGACTTGCTGAGTGTACCCATTTGCCAGTGGCTTCGTGATCAAGGTGGCCTAAGCCTTATGCTCGGCGTAATTTATAGACGTCGAGGCATATTGACCGACCTTCCGTTGTGTATACCTAGTTTGGTTGATACCCCAACCAAACTGGCACATGAGTGGATGTTGGTAGTATGTCCGGCCACACATGGGATATATGTGTGGGCTATACCATGGAGGGTGGCCAAGTGGTGAAGCTAGGAAACTGAATAATGAATCGTTCATAAAAAGTAAGTCGATTATGAGTAGGGTGACCTTAGTGGTGAATCTAGGGCAAGAAAAATATGACAGCGATTGTATAGCATTAAATGCAAATGGATAAACTGTTGCGAAACATGAAATTAAAAACTCGAAATGGTTACCGTGGTATAATGCGAAGGAAATTGATAAAATGATTTGGAAATAGAGAATTGCTTATTATGATACTAAGGATTTGTGCTAACTCTTGAGATGCAGGATGGTGGGCCCACTAACCATTGTATGCAGGCTTTGTTTCACCATGTTATTTAAGAGTAAGTATTTCTTTTTACTTTGTGGGTGGAACAAATTGCTGCCATGACTCGAGGAATCTACCGCTTGTCCTCACTCACATGTGGAACTATAGTTCTGCCTACAACTCCGTATGTGTATATGGTCAAAAAAGGGAGGGAGCCTAGCGGATTCCCAACCTCAGGGAAATTTATTGGGTATTATTATATTAATTGATTATTGTTGGTTTGGAGTCGAGCGGACCACGAGTGATCTCTGAGACTGGGGCATGTTGACTCATTCCAGTGTTTTTATACAATACTGACCCATGTGATGTTTATCATGCAGGGGCATTTCTCGGGAAACGTAGCCATTTTGCAGATTAAGAAATAGACCGGTATGAATGTTGGATTGCATGAATTGCTTGAAAGTTTGAAGATCTTTACTGTTCATTTGCTATTTCATTTATTTGGCTTTGTGGGCCATTATTGTAGTTGGTATTGCGACGTTTAGTAGCTCTGACCAGAGGTTGTAATAGAGGTTATTCTTTCGAAACTTTAATTGTAAATGAAAAGATTTTTATTATTAATGAGAATTTAGATATGTTTATTCAACTTCCAGTTTTCAATTTAAGTGATTTAGTTGATTTAACTTTGATAAAATGGATTTGAGAATTTTCCGAACCGTGTGAGTTGTTTTTTAAAAATGAAAATGTGGTGGTTTTATTTTAAAAAGAAATTGAGATTTAATTACAAAGGTTTTAATCAGGTTTTTAAGAACGGATCTATTTTCATTAAAAAGTTTAAATAGGATGGGCTTCATGGTGTTCACTCTGATATTTAGATAGTCGAAGAGTAGTTTAGATTTAGTTCTAGGCAGATTATTTGGCTTTCCAAAAACTGGAGTGTGATAGATTGTGTGGTTTATTTGTATCATTTTTTATGAAGAGTATTGGGTATTGTATGTGGTTTTGAAAATTATTACACAAAAGCCTTTCTATCAGATCAAACCCGAAACCGACCCGACTCCATCCAAAATCGATGTGTTGGTTTTACCTGACCAAACGGATGGATGTCAAATGACATGTGCAGAAACTGATGAGATTCGTGTGTGTTAGCCTTAAGGTTTATTAAGGCATATTTAATTATGTTTTGATGATGTCAAATATGCTATGATAATTACATGATTCATATTAATTCATTCTTTGTTATTATCATAGTCATTTTCATGCTCATATATAATCTCATGTATCAATATTGTATAAATGTTTTAACATCTTTGTGTGCATGAGATTTAATTAATGTAGATCAAGATTACAAGGAGCTCAACAAGGATCAAGCTTGAAGACTTGAAGATATTTCATCCTTGGTTGAAGTCTAGGACCATCATTGTAAGGCATCTTGATCTCACACTCTTAGGGGCTCAAACAAATGCTAAAAGTTAAAGTTTTGGAAATAAATTTTAAATGGGTCATCTTTAAAGCAATGCCCCAACCAATTAAAGAATAATTAGATGTTGAATTTATATGGTTGGAAAGGTATTTGAATCTAGTTTCCAAAACATCAAACGGATCACAAATCCGAGTTTTGTAGAGGAAGTTATGGCCATTTTAGTGGAGATGTATCAGTCTGCCAAACAGGGAGGGGCAGTCGACTGAAGGCCCGATTCAGTTGACTGAAGTGAGCAGAATGCAAACAAAACCCTCTGTAAACACATCTCAGTCGACTGCTTCAAGGACCAGTCGACTGCTTCATGTTCCAGTCGACTGAAGCGACCTGAAAAGGCATAATGGCTAGTTTTTAAAGGGGCTTTTTATTACCAAACTTGCCACCAACGGCTATAATCTTTCTTCGCCTATAAATACATGTTTTCCCACACCATTTTATGTTGATCAATCTATTGGAAAACATCTATTTTAATCACACAACTTGTTGATTCTTAATCATTCAAAATTGAGCCCTAGTTGTGTGAGTTTATCAATTTGCTCTAGCCTTCAATTGTAATCTTTGAGAGAGTGAATTGTAGTGAGCTTTCAATTGTATTATCCACTCTATAAAGATAGTTCAATTTGTATCAAATCAATTGTAAAGGTTGAGGGTTAGTAACCCTTGTGTGCAAAGAAGAGGCTTTCTTCTTTGGGAGAGATCATAGGCTCTTGTAACGGTTTGGTGCACACCCGTAAGTGCTCCGGGAAACGGTTTAGTCTACACCCGTAAGTAGATCGGATTGAGGAATCCTCAAGAGGTGTTCTTGAGGGGTGGACGTAGGCCGCGGGGTGCGATTGCTGAACCACTTGAAAAATCGGTTTGCAAGTTTTTCTTCCCTTCTCTCTTTACTTAATTGCTTATGATTGTGTTTTAATTTGCAATTTGTTTTAAAAGGTTAATTTCCGCTAAAACCTTATTCACCCCCCTCTAAGGTTTCCACTTTTGGGCCAACAATTGGTATCAGAGCCTCGGCTCTTCTATTTTCAAAAGTTTTTGAAAATTTTGAGTTAAGATCCAAATGGAAACCGACTCTTCTTGCATTTATTATTGTGAGGGTCAATCGACATTAAGACCACCATGTTTTAATGGCTCAAACTATGCCTATTGGAAAAATAGAATGAGAATCTATATGATTTCTCAAGATTTTGATTTATGGCAAATCGTGGTCAAAGGGCCTCATCTACCTACAAAAATTGAAAATTGTTTTTCTATTCCAAAGATGGTAGATGAATATAATAATGCCGATAAGAAACTCATAAAAATAAATGCTATGGCAATGAATTTATTATATTGTGGTTTAGACCCAAATGAATACAATAGAATTTCATCTTGCGAATCCGCAAAAGAAATTTGGGATAAACTTGAAAATGCTCATGAGGGAACAAGCCAAGTTAAAAAGTCTAAAATCAATTTGCTTGTTCAAACTTATGAAATGTTGAAAATGTTGCCATATGAATCTATTGGAGATATGTTTTCTCGTTTTACTATTCTTATTAATAACTTGAAAAACCTTGGTAAAGTTTATACTAATGAAGAAATGATTGAGAAAGTGCTTAGGTCTTTACCAAAGGATTGGCAACCAAAGGTCACGGCGGTTCGTGAAGCAAAGGAGCTTTCAACACTCTCCTTGGAACAACTCATGGGTTCTCTCATAACTCATGAAATGGAATTGGCTGTCTTCGAAAGTGAAGACAAGAAATTGGAAGTGAAAGAGGCCAAAAGGGGAGACATGGCTTTAAAATCCTCAAGCTCAAAGAAAAAGAGGAAAGATGTTGAGAGTGATGAGGATGAGGAAATGACAAAGCTCACCCGAAAATTTGCAAAGTTTCTAAGGAAAGAAAAATCGGGGAAGAAGTCACCCAAGGAGGAAAAACACAAAAAGAAGACAATCAAGGCCACTAATAGTAGTTCCGAGAGCGAATCATCGGACGACGACTCAAATGGTGAAGAGATTGTCAATCTTTGCCTCATGACAATGGAAAGGGCCTTTCCTACCACCTCGGCAAATGGAGCATCCAAGAAATGCTTGGACAAAGGTTAAGTATTGATTTGGTAATGGTAGGTTAGTAGGTAATTTTGCTTTGATTTGATTTTATCATCCTACTTAAATTTTGTTTTGATTGATTTCATATCATACACTTATTTGTTTCAAATCACTTTGTCTTTAATATGCATACTTGATATTGCTTATTTGAAAAATGATAATATGCTTTTGTTTGATTAGACAAAGTTTTTAGAATGATTAAACAAAATGATGTTTTGTGAATCATTCAAATTTTTGTTGCTGATCTGTCATTTTTATGAACTGCTGAACAAAGCAGTCGACTGGTACCCCGACACAGTCGACTGATTCAGGTGTGAGGCCTTGTAGTTTTTGATTCTGCTTTGTTAAGTCGACTGTGACGTCGACTGCTTTTGCTCCCTGTTACCTTCTGCCCTATTCCGTCGACTGTGGCGTCGACTGATGCGACTGTATATTTGTTTTTCATTGATTTTGAGTTCTCCAACTTTATTATTGGTATCTTTTGGGAGAATATGCTCTCTATTCATATCTTTTGGTATCCTTTATCATTGCACATGCTTAGGGGGAGCACTCTCATATATTCACTTTCTCACATATGGTTATATTTGTTTATTTTTTGGTATCATTTTGGCCTTTTGATTTGTATGCCTATTGTGAGGGGGAGCTTCGTATTTTATCCCCAAATTTTTTTTGATAATGTCAAAGGGGGAGAAATATGAGAAGTATTGGGGAGAAGTATTTGGGTAGTTATCATTCTTGTTCTTTAACATTTGATATCCATTATGAATGATAATATGAAAATGACCAAATGTGCTTATATTGGTATATCCTTCATTGGTTGTTTGCCATCATCAAAAAGGGGGAGATTGTTAGCCTTAAGGTTTATTAAGTCATATTTAATTATGTTTTGATGATGTCAAATATGCTATGATAATTACATGATTCATATTAATTCATTCTTTGTTATTATCATAGTCATTTTCATGCTCATATATAATCTCATGTATCAATATTGTATAAATGTTTTAACATCTTTGTGTGCATGAGATTTAATTAATGTAGATCAAGATTACAAGGAGCTCAACAAGGATCAAGCTTGAAGACTTGAAGATATTTCATCCTTGGTTGAAGTCTAGGACCATCATTGTAAGGCATCTTGATCTCACACTCTTAGGGGTTCAAACAAATGCTAAAAGTTAAAGTTTTGGAAACAAATTTTAAATGGGTCATCTTTAAAGCAATGCCCCAACCAATTAAAGAATAATTAGATGTTGAATTTTATATGGTTGGAAAGGTATTTGAATCTAGTTTCCAAAACATCAAACGGATCGCAAATCCGAGTTTTGTAGAGGAAGTTATGGCCATTTTAGTGGAGATGTGTCAGTCTGCCAAACAGGGACGGGCAGTCGACTGAAGGCCCGATTCAGTCGACTGAAGTGAGCAGAATGCAAACAGAACCCTCTGTAAACACATCTCAGTCGACTGCTTCAAGGACCAGTCGACTGCTTCATGTTCCAGTCGACTGAAGCGACCTGAAAAGGCATAACGACTAGTTTTTAAAGGGGCTTTTTATTACCAAACTTGCCACCAACGGCTATAATCTTTCTTGGCCTATAAATACATGTTTTCCCACACCATTTTATGTTGATCAATCTATTGGAAAACATCTATTTTAATCACACAACTTGTTGATTCTTAATCATTCAAAATTGAGCCCTAGTTGTGTGAGTTTATCAATTTGCTTTAGCCTTCAATTGTAATCTTTGAGAGAGTGAATTGTAGTGAGCTTTCAATTGTATTATCCACTCTATAAAGATAGTTCAATTTGTATCAAATCAATTGTAAAGGTTGAGGGTTAGTAACCCTTGTGTGCAAAGAAGAGGCGCTCTTCTTTGGGAGAGATCATAGGCTCTTGTAACGGTTTGGTGCACACCCGTAAGTGCTCCGGGAAACGGTTTGGTCTACACCCGTAAGTAGATCGGATTGAGGAATCCTCAAGAGGTGTTCTTGAGGGGTGGACGTAGGCCGCGGGGTGCGATTGCTGAACCACTTGAAAAATCGGTTTGCAAGTTTCTCTTCCCTTCTCTCTTTACTTAATTGCTTATGATTGTGTTTTAATTTGCAATTTGTTTTAAAAGGTTAATTTCCGCTAAAACCTTATTCACCCCCCTCTAAGGTTTCCACTTTTGGGCCAACAGTGTGGATGAATGGGTGGGGGTTAAACCCGACTCACCCGACCCGTGAACACCCCTAATCTCTAGTGCTTGAGCTATATTGGTGAGAACATATCCTGAGTGACTATCATGTCGTGGAACGAACACTTGGATTTATTCATCATTGAGAATTTAAAGAATGCTCACATCACAATGGACGTGATATCTGAGAATTTCTCTATTGGTAGGCAATTGCCAATAACTGTCATGTTTACTAGTATGAGCGAAAACGAGTTATTTATTCCAATAGGATATGGATATATATGGATATGACTAAGAGCTTGTTTGGGTTAGCTAAAAATTTAAAATTAATGATTGTTTTTATAAAATGTGAGTGTTTGGGCTAGCTTATAATTTCTGCAATTAAATAAATCAGCTAAAAAATTAAGCAAAAAAAGTAACTAATATTTTTCACTTAATAAACAATCACTGAATATTTCATCACTTAATATTTCAACTAACCCAAATAGGACTTGAAGCACTTTTCTCTTTTTTGTAAAATGGGAAGGCATACAAATATGCCCATTATGAGAGGAAAGAAGAAGGGAATCAAAATATGATTAGAGTTCTGATATTTATAAAATTTTAATGTGGATACCATATGGTTGGAGATGCTCTTAGTGCATTTCCAAGTAGGGATGGCAATGGGGCGGTTATGGGACGGGGCCCCCTTTCCCCGCCCCCACCCCGCTTAATGTGATCGTCCTCCCCGACCCCGCCACACCCCACCTCTTTCCTTGTCTTGACCCCGACCCTACCCGACTAGCTGTGCCCCGCCCCCGCCCCCGCCTCCTCCTCGATTAACATTTCAAAAAACAAATTTCAATCAGTGGGCAGTGGCTTCCCTTTGTTTCAAATCTGTAAAAGATGAAGGTTTCTCTTTGGTTTTTTTTTTTTGCAACATATATATACATAACAGCTCAAAAAATTCTTCCCCTTTCTTTGATTTCTATTGCAACTCAAATATACATATATATATATACAACTATAAAATAAAGAAAGAATCAGATTTGTACATATATATATACACACCACGGTTCAATTTTTTTCTCCTTTCTTTTATTTCTATTACAACTTAGATATACATACATATATAAGTATATATATATATAGAGAGAGATGTGTGAATAGAAGAAAGAAGACTTAGATCTGTACATACATATATGATGATGTCAAAAATTGGTAAGAGAGGTTTACAGAGAGAGACAAGAGATTTAGATCTGTACATACATATATGATGATGTCAAAAATTGGTAAGAGAGGTTTACAGAGAGAGACAAGAGATTGTATATGGTTCGGCCCCGTTAATGAGGTGATCTATGTCCACGGTTGCGTCAATGCGCTTTCACTAGCAGATCACCGGTGGTGTTTGGTGAGCCAACAGAGTGGGTGGCACTACCAGAAACCGACCGGGTATATATCTAACGGTGAGCTGTTTATGTGCTATTCTTTGGATTCAGAATGCGACCCTAGTAAAGAGGGTAGGCGGGCTCTTTTATAGATGGAAGAGTCCATCTATACATGGCAAGTGTTCAGATTAGCAAGCCTAATCTGATTACAACTGATTTACATAAATTTAGGAGAGTTTCCTAAGTGGTTTAGGAAACTGATTATTCCTCCCAATAGTTTTATGACCGGATTAGGAAACCGTGGAGAGGCCTGCCGAACATCAGGGAGAACGACCGCACTGTACGCTCGGGCTGTGGGCCATACTGGGCGGTCATAGCTAGCGACCTCAGGACTGGTGGGCCGTACGCGCCTCCTCCGGATTTCCTAGGGTCTTCCCTACTGACGTGGCAGTTCGACCTTTAACTGGGTGTTTCTGGATATATCAGTTGTCCCCCATTTTCAAGGATGATACGATGCTACATCGAACGAGGCTTAAAAATTGGTGTCGCCTTGATGAACCGTTCGGTAAGAGGCTGGGACTCTACTCGGTGGTGAGACGGATCGTGCAGGTCAACCGGGGTGTGGACTGAGCGGTGAACCTATGGTCCTGAGTCCTGCCTCTGCCACGTGTCAACTGATCACTGGCCTAGTTAGGATCCAACGATGCCAGCGTGGGAGTAACTGAGTTGATTACGTGGTAACCGAGCCATCTCATCATGCATTAAATACGCGCACATTTTGAGGCGACGCTTCACGTGCCCGAGGTGACAGTTGTAGGGCTATTTTGGGCAGGAAAGTTTCCTGGCCGTTATATCTGGCTTGATCTGGACCATCCACGCTCCTTATATAAAGAATACTTGTTCATTTTTGGGATTTCTACTGCCAATTGATAGAGATATTGAGCGGTTTGAGAGCAAAAAAAGTGTCCGGTAGAGCTTCCCGAGCTCCTCTCCTGCACTAATCCTTGTAAGTGTTCCCTTTTCAGTTTCAGTTCATCATCATTTTCCTCTTCTTCTACCTTTTTTTCTTCTTTTCTGAGCGAGGCTGGAGAGGATGAACCCTCTTAGGTTAGAATGGGAGTGAGACTTTTTCTTTCTTAGGTTCTGTTCCTTCTTCAAGTCGGGAGGTACCTTAGGACAGTTGAACCAAGCGGGTGTTCCAAGGGTAGTCCTGACTGAGTGTCACCTTGCCTTAAAGACCATCTACTCTTTGCCTTTCAGGTTGGTAACCTTGCCTCCTTTGTATGCTAGGCTCGGGGTCCCTGACCCATACCTAAGACGTAGCTGCTCCCTTACCCCCGGTAGGAGTACAACATTCTGATTTGACTCTGCGTCTAGGTCAAAGAACTAGTAGTCCTGGTCAGGAATTCCTGACACAAGTTTAAGTCCGCCTTCCGCTACCCCATCAGACCATCAGAGTGAGGGCAGAATCCCTGTTCGCGTGACCGATAGTGAGTCGGACTAAGGAGGCCACCGTTGCCTCTGTCTCCCGAGGCGGGGGCAACGAGACATCAGCGGTGCCTGACCCGAGGTAGAGTTTGCTTGTAAGTCTACCCCTTCTATTTTGTGTTCCCAGGACCTTATCAAGATTAGGGATAGGTATGCTCTTCCTGATGGTTACTCCATAGCCGTGAACCCCGGTGGAGCATATCTCTACCAGCCCGACTTTATCACCCTGTACGAGGATGCACTTATGGTTAGCCTTTGCCTTCCACTGCACCCTGTCACCCGGGACATCCTAATCTACCTTGGGATTTCTCTCGGGCAGTTAGCTCCTAATGGGTGGAGATTCTTGATGGGGTCCATCTCTCTGTGGCCCCAGGTCTTTGGATATGAACTCACCCTCTAGGAGTTTTTATGGGCCCACCAACCGTTCCCCGTGCACTGGGAGGTCGGGTACTTTTCTTTTTCTGCCCAGTAGGACAGGAAGATCATTGTCAACTGCCCAAGTAAAAACAAGAGGTGGAAGAACAAGTTCTTCCAGATGTCTACCCTTCATCTCTGCGACCGAGCCCCAGGGAGCCAGCTGAGGACTTCTTGGGCGGGGGAGTTGAGGGGTAAGACCGCCTGATATGCTTCTTTTTGTTTTTCTTTACTTCAGGAGGTTATCAATCTGCTAACTGTTTTCATATTTTTGTTTGCAGCTGGGTCGACCAAACCTCCAAGGTTCCCCGAGGTGTGCCAGGCCAAGATCTTGGATTTGGCAGAATTGCCTACCAACATCTGGAACGTGCTTTCCCGGACGGGTGATTTTGTCGGGTCTTACTCTCCGGAAGAGCCCGTTCAAGTTCACACTTTCTCTCCAATCATGCCTGGTGAGTGCTTGGGTTAACTGTCTATCTTGTTATGCCTCCGTTGTCTTCCATGGCTACTGACCATGTAATTTTCTTGCCAGAAATGGCCCCAAAGAGGAATTTGGAGCAGTTGAGGGAAAGGCAGGCTACTGCCGCTGCTGCTGCTGCCACTCGATTGGCGATGACACAGGGAAAAAGGCCTGCCGCAGAGGCCTCGGGTGATGAGCGCTCCCTGAGATGAATCTGTCGCGGGACAGCCAACCGTCCAGAACCCGTGCGGACATCAGCTCCCCACGTAGTAGCTGTGGAGGAAACAATTCCCCGGACAGACTTGCCATCCGGGTTACCAATTACGGGACCCGCTGAAGTCAGGGAGAGGGTGAAGTCTGCCCTCATCTCTAGCAAGGTGGAAGCATGCGCCAGTCTGTCTCCCGAGGACTTTCAGAGGTGGCTCCACAGCCTCTCTCATCTGCTAGGCTCTTCTGTCTTAAACTTATCTGCTATGTATTTATTTATTATCATTTTTTGTACTATTGACTGACCAATCTCCTACCATTCACTGCAGGTTGGCTGTATGATCGCCGGATCTGAGTCCCTCATCTCTTCTTTTGCTGTTAAGGCCAACACTGCTGAAGCTGCCTTAACAAAGGAGCGGGCGCAGTCACAGGCTGGGAAGACCGCCCTGGCCATGGAGCAGGACAAAACCAAGGCCCTAGCCCTGAGTCATGGTACGGCCTAGGCAGAGTTGGCGATGGCTTTGTCCGATCTAGAGGCTTCCCGAGCCCTTGCGGTGGCGACAGAGGCTCGAGTGAAGGCCGCAGCCGAGGTGACGGCGACAGGATCCCCGGAGGAAGTGTTTGACAACGACTTATTCGAAGGTTATGAAGATCTGAAGTAGCGACTTGCCCGCACCCCGAATGGGACATCTCGTCCTACGAGGGGATTGATTCAGATTACTGGGATGTTGGTCCCCCTGCTGCCGGAGACTCACCTTTCTTGGCCCGAACCACTAAGGAGCCTGCCCCGGGCGGTAGCTTGGGATTGGGAGGAGGAGCTGGCTCGGAAGGAGAGACCGGAGAGACCGAAGACGTGGTCGAGGTGGACGACTAGGGTCCCCGGCCTATTTTTTTTTTCCTTTTTGTTGCTTTAGTTATTGTTTATTTTTTTTTTGTGGGGAGGCTACTACAATTGTCCCCCCAGTATCTGTACAAACTATTTTAATTAATGAAAGGGTCTGTCGAGGCCATCTTTTGCATTAACTGTTTACTATTCCATACTTGTATGCTTGTTTGTGTTTGCCAATACCCGACCGATTTGTTAGCCAATCTAAATCCCTGACTTAGAAAAAGATTTAGGACTGTAACCAGTAGAGAATACTTGGTCTTTCAGGGAGCTTTTAAATAGGTCCTGCTTGGGTATAGTATAGGCTTGTAAACTTGTTTACTACCCTAGCGGTTTCTCTGGGTACTATAGGTACTTAGGAATGTTAGGTGTCCTAAGATTCCAAGTCCTATTAGTGCCCGGTGTGATTTTTTGTTTAGCCTGTTATTCCCCTGCGCCCCAAGCGTTTGCTAAGGCAGGCATATAGAGGGAGTGACCGTAGGAAGTCGACCTGGAACATGGGTGGTTATAGGGTCCTTTGAGGCTTGCTATCATCAGCCACCTAGGGGGTGTTGCCCCCACTGTCAGTTGGACCTAAGCGAAGCATGTGCCTCGGGTAATGGACTCGAGGTCTTTTTGGATTCTTGGGGCCTGGCCCAGAGGTCTTTTGGATGCTTGGGGTCTGGCCTCGAGGTCTTTTGGATGCCTGGGGTCTGGCCCCGAGGTCTTTTGGATGAGCAAATACAGAGAAAAGTTGTTCGGCGAAAAAAAAAACTTTTATTACTTATATGAATAGGATTGCTCGGGTGGAGCTACATAGTTCCTAGCCAACATTATTGTCATGCTTCACTGGAAATATTTGCGGAGATGCTGTACATTCCAAGGGTGAGAGAGGTCGTGTCCGTCTAGAGTTTGCAACGAATAGGTCCTCGGGTAGTTGACCTGCGTAACTTGGTATGGTCCTTCCCAGTTTGGTCCTAACTTGCCATGGCTTGAGACTTTTGTAGACTGGTTCACCGCCTTTAGAACGAGATCCCCGACCTGGAAACTCCGGTGCTTGACTTTGCTATTAAAGTACTGGGAAACTCTCTACTTGTATGCTGCCACCTTTAGATATGCCCGGTCTCTTTTTTCTTCTACCATGTCAAGCTCTGCTCTGAGGGCTTTCTCATTGCTCTGCTTGCTGAAATTTTCCACCCGGTATGTAGGTAACCCGATCTTGGTGGGGACCACTACCTCAAAACCATAGGTTAGTGAGAATGGTGTCTCGCCTGTTGCTGCCCGGGGAGTGGTACAGTAGGCCCACAGAAGGGTCAGCAATTCTTCTGCCCAAAGCCCTTTGGCGTTTTTGAGTCTGGACTTGATTGAATGCAGAATAGTCTGGTTTGTCACCTTGGCTTGACCATTGGCTTGAGGGTGCTCAGGAGAGGAATAGTGATTCGATACCCCATAGCCCGAGTAGAATTGCCTGAACACTGGGGTGTCGAACTGCTGGCCGTTGTCGCTGACCAGAACGCGAAGAATACCGAACCTGTAGAGGATGTTTCTCTCAACGAAACTTTCCATCTTTTTCTCAGCAATGGTGGCTAAGGGTTCCGCTTCCGCCCACTTGGTGAAGTAGTCTAGTGCGATAATAGTGAACTTAAGTTTCCCTTTTTCCATTGGGAGGGGACCGACGATGTCGATGCCTCACTGAGTGAACAGCCATGGGATGAGGATGGGTGTTTGAAGTTCTCTCGTGTGGTTGATCACGGGGGAGTATCTTTGGAACTTGTCACATTGTCTGACATACTCCTGGGAGTCCTGAGCCATTGTCGACCAGTAGTAGCCCTGCAGCAGGGCTTTTTGGGAGAGCGCCCAACCTCTAACTTGGTTACCGCAAACACCTTCATGGATTTCATGTAGTATTGGCTGTACTTGGGCGGGGTGGACGCAGTGGAGATATGGGATAGAGAACCCCCTTTTGTAGAGGATGCCATCGATGAGGTGATATCTGGCCGCCCAATATTTTATTCTTCAGGCTTCTTCCCTTTTGTTCGGTAGCGAGCCAATTGTGAGAAATGTCGTGATAGGATCCATCCAACTGGGGCCCAAGGTGACCGGATCGACCTCCATGCCTTCCAAGTTAATCACACTTGGCTCAGGTATGTATTCAACCCTTATCCCAGGCAAGTCTGACTCGGAGGATGAGGCAAGGCGGGCTAACCAATCGGCTCTTGTATTCTCTTCCTTGGTGATTTATATTATGGAGAAGCTTTCTAATTTCTTTAAAACTGTTCAAACAAGGGCCAAGTAAGCTACCATATTGTCTTCCCGAGCCTCATATTCTTGGGTAATTTGATTGACTACGAGTTGGGAGTCGCTGTACCCTTGGACTTGCTGTGCACCCATGGATGTGGCCAGTTGCAATCCAACCAACAAGGCTTCGTACTCGGCCTCATTATTGGAGGCCCAAAACCCGAACCGCAATGTGTACTCAAGCTGGATCCCGTCAGGAGTAGTCAGGATGATCCCCATCCCACTGCCTTGTTTGTTAGAGGACTCGTCTATGTAAAGTACCCAGGTTGGGATGTCTTTTTGCAGCCCTGGCGGTAGATAGGGCGGGTCATCCTCTTCCATCGGGTCTTTTGGGCATGTGAACTCCACGAAAAAATCTGCTACGGCCTGCCCCTTAATCGCCGTGCGGGGTCTATAGGTTACTTTGAATTCTTTTAACTTCAAGGCCCACTTGATGAGCCTTCCAGATGTTTCAGGCCTGCTCAGGATCTAGCGGAGCAGCTGATCTGTGAGGACCACGATAGCGTGGGCCTAGAAATACGGGCGAAGTCTCTGAGAAAACGTGGTGAGGGCAAAGGCGAGCTTCTCTATGCGAGAATATCTGCTTTTCACTCCTTAAAGTGTCTGGCTGGTGTAGTAGACCGGGAATTGTATCCTGTGTTCTTCTCGCATGAGAGTCGACCTGACCGTTGAGGGTGACACTGCCAAATATAAGAACAATTCCTCGTATTGCACGGGTGTTGAGAATAAAGGAGGCGATGCCAAGTACTTCTTGAGCTCTTGGAATGCCTCCTCACACTCTTTCGACCACTAAAAGGCCTTGCGGAGGATTTTGTAAAATGGCAGGCACCGGTCGGTAGCTCAGGAGACGAGCCTGTTCAATGCGGCGACCAGCCCGGCCAAGCTCTGAACTTCCTTGGTTGACCTGGGTGACCACATGTTTATAATGGCTTGGATTTTGTTAGGGTTTGCTTCAATACCCCGTCTGCTCACTAGGTGTCCCAAAAACTTCCCGGACGAGACGCCAAATGTGCATTTGGCTGTGTTTAACCTTATCTCGAACTTCCTCAAAATGCTGAAGGCCCTGGACAGATGCTCGAGATGGTCGAACTCATCTCGGCTCTCAACCAAAAGATCGTCGACATAGACTTCCATGGACTTCCCGATTAGATCCTTGAACATGTGATTGATCAGGCGTTGATAGGTTGCCCTAGCATTTTTGAGGCCGAAAGGCATCACTTTGTAGCAGTACGTTCCTTGATCTGTGATGAAGGAAGTTTTCTCCTCATCCCCGGGATACATGCTGATCTGATTGTACCCTGAATAGGCATCCATGAACGAGAGAAGTGCATGACCGACTGTGGAGTCCACAAGGAGGTCTATCCTAGGTAATGGATAGCAGTCCTTGGGGCAGGCCTTGTTCAGATCAGTGAAATCTACACACATTCTCCACTTCTCATTGCTTTTCTTGACTAGTACCACATTTGCTAACCAGTCGGGATAGTGGACCTCTCAGATGGAATTTGCTTTCAGGAGCTTCTCGACTTCTTCACACACTGCTGCCTGTCTCTCGGGTGCCATACCCTGCCTCTTCTGTTTGACCGGTCGGGAATCCGGGTTGGTATTAAGATGGTAAGACATGACCTGAGGATTTATCCCAGGCATGTCCTCATGGCTCTAGGCGAAGACATCCTGGATTTGCCGCAGGAACTAAACCAGCTCCTCCTTGAGGCCTGGCTCCAAGAGAGTGCCAATGCTGACGGTCCGGTCAGGAAACCAAGGATCCAACACCACCCGTTCCAACTCTTCCATTGGATCCACCCAGTCACTTTTGTCTCTAGGGTCCATCTACTGAATATTTAGTGTTTCCGTAATGGCTTCCCAGCGCAAGGAACTAACATAGCAACTCCGAGCGAAATCTTGGTCTCCACGTAGGATCCCGGGTCCTTGAGGGGTCAGGAATTTAACCACCAGGCTGTACTTGACACGACCACCTTGCCTTGTTGAGAGTTGGCCTCCCAAGGATGACATTGTACACAGATGGAGCTTCTACAACCATAAAGCTTGCCAGTACGGATGCCTGCTAGGGGTAGGCCCCCATAAGGACAGGGAGCTCGATGATGCCAAGAGGTTGAGTGCTGGACCCATTGAAACCTACCAAAGGAGTAGCCACTAGTTGAAGTCGATCCCTGGATATCCTGAGCTGATCGAATGCTGAGACGAACATAATGTCGGAGGAGCTTCCCGTGTCTACCAACACCCTTTTGATCATATAGTTCGCTACGGAGAGCGACACCACCAACGGATCATCATAAGGGCAGTGCAGGTCTATCATGTCCTCGGATGAGAACATCAACATGTCAGTTGAGGTAGAGCGGGCGGATTAGACATGCCAGACATCCGACCGGGATGCCCGGGCATGCCTCTTCCTGGCCGACTGTGAATCCCCACCGCCCGAAGTGCCTCTGGAGATTACATTGATTTGCCCGAGGGGTCGCGGCTGCTCGGGGTCCCGAGTATCTTGCTGAGGTCATCTATCTACCGCTAAGAACTCGGCTAGATGGCCCTGCTCAATTAGTTTTTCAATGGCGATCTTGAGCTTTAAGCAATCCTTTGTGTCATGTCCGTGGTCTTTGTGGAAGCGGCATAACTTATCCCGATTTTTCTTACCGGGCGGGCTTTTTCAGCTTTGCTGACTCCTAGAGGAGCTATCGGGTCTCGGCGGCGGCCATAACCTCATGAATAGGCCAGAAAAGGGGTATGAACTTGATTGGGAGCTGATCCCAGCCACCTTTAGGCTGATCTTGTTTTATCTTCTTTCCCGATTCTCTAAGGCATCACGCTTCCGCGTTGATCCCGAGGGCTTGTTTTATGCCAAACTTGCACGCTTGGCCTTGAGGAATTTGATCTCGTCAGAATCAAGATATAAAAGTATGCTTATTTATGCTTTACTTTCAAAAGATTTGTAGTGTGGAAAGTAAAGGTCGAACCCACAGAGATTGTTAACTTTTAATCCTTTAATTACTAAAATCTAATCTATCTAGTTATAAGAAAATCGGAAGTTGAATTGATTTAGGTTTTTATTATCACTACTACTTTAAACTATGAAATTTTAGAATTAAGATCTAGAATTAAATCTAAGTAAACTTAAATGCAAAATTGGAAATTGGTTTAAATATATGGAGATGAGATCTAGGATTACAAATCCACCACTAACTATGCATTGAGGGTCTATACTTCTTATTCTAAGTTCTATGTTTGGATAGTTATGATCTATTGTAGCTACAAGCCCAATAGTATCGTCAAGAAGATATCGTTAGTTTAATCTAAACATAATCCATCTACGGTTCACATGAATTATCTACCTATGACTAGGGTGTAGCATAACTCATCTTTCCTAAGCATGGATTATAAAAGATGTAAACATCACAATCAAATAAGCACCATTGTATGTAAATACTCCTATCAATCACAGAAATCAAGGACTATTGAGTTCAATAAGCATAAGGAAAAATCTAAGACAAGAATAGATCCAAAATAATCTTGATTATTAACATTAAAAATTGATTATATAAAATCCACCAACATACAATCACTATCCCAAAACATAAAATCTTAAAATAGAAAAGCATAGAATCCCCCTTTACATAGCTAGGGTTTCATTGAAACCCTAGATTAGGAGTTTAGTTGCTCATGATGGGTGAAAGCATGAAGATGGAGTTGATGTAAGCCATTAGAAACCTTCAAGCTTGCTCTTCCCTTTCCTCTTGCCTTCAATGAATGTATGTGAATGGATCTCTAGATGTGTAACCCCTTCAAAACATAAAAACTAGATATATATAGTTTAGAAGAGATTATCCAAGCTTTTTCCTCCCGAAACAGATTAAAACAGGTGCTATTTGCAATCTGGACGTCTTCAAGCAATTTCGTCTGCACAGGACTCTTTAGAATACTGAAATACGCAACTTTGGTTTTTACACATATCGCGCGAGCGGGTCGCGCGAGCGCGACATTTGGCATCTCGCGCGCGCGGATCGCGCGAGCGATTTATGGGGTTTCGCGCGAGCGATTCTCAGATTTTCGCGCCCGCGGACCGCGCGTGCGATGTGTCTTTTTCTGCTTCTTTCTTCCTGCTTTTTCACATATTTTAACCCGATCTCCTTGTTTTCTTCTAAAACCTGCTAGAAAATAGAAAATAAAGTAAAATTACACAAAAAGAGGATAAAAACGACTAACAAATGTGAGTTAAGGCGTATAATTAGGATTTGTTCTCTCCCGATCACACCCCCAAACCTACATTTTGCTAGTCCTCGAGCAAAAAAAAAAAAAAGAATAATATAAACTACTAATAATAAAATCCCTAATCCATTTTCGTATGGATAACGATTGCACTTAGCCTGTGCAACAAGCCTTTTAAACCTCTAGGTGTCCCTAGTCGGACGAGTGAAGTCTCGTGAGGGTTCTCGTCAACAAGTCACCCACAACCATCTTTATTAACTTATAAAAATTTTATTCAAAATTTAAATATGTCAACGTCACATCCTTTTTAGATAAAATCAACCTTAAATGAAATTCTAAAATTATCAAGAGTAAAACAATCAGATGCCCGCCTACATTATGAAAAATAATCTGAAAACATATATCACCAGAATCAATAGAATATATCGAAGACTCGCATGTGTGTGAAATGGTAGTCAAGTGGATACACTGCAACTATGAACTTGGAATATAAATCAGATAACTATCTAGTGATGCTTCGACTACAAATCTCACGTTATTATTACACTCTAACATGAAATCATTCTGAAACAGGTGTAAACACTCATCTGTGTATATATATGCGAGAAAGAATTATTGTGCAAAACAAATAAATTCGCATATGACTCTCAACTACGTATGACACGACAAAAATAAAATAGTCTCACGAATAGATATCGATCGTCAAGTAAATATCATCACCACCATGCTTTTACTTCCTTTTCCTTATCGGTCACATATTCAAATCATGTTTTTATAGAATCAACTAGGACTTTACATGGGTTGTAATATTGGTCAAGGGTTAAGGCTTAGAAAAGAAAGGTAAAAGGGATTCAAAATGTCCGTAAGTATCTAGAAATAGCCGCCTTAACATGGAACACAAGGGCTTTACTACAACGACTAGCAGGGCCGGTCCCGAGTATTTGGAGGCCCGGGACGAACTACTAAAAAGGAGGCCCCTTATTCGGGGGTTCGGGGGCAGCGCCCCCGAGACAATTTTTTTGGGGTCTACTTATACATAATTGGCTATTTTTTTAGGGTTTACTTATACATAATTGACGATTTTTTTGGGGTCTACTTATAATATGAGTTTATTTGTGAAACTTGAATATTGTATAGTGTCTTTCAAAATTTCTAGGGAGGCCTATTTCTAAAACTCAAAAAATTCTTAAACTAAAAGTGTAATTTTCAAAATTCTAGGGGTCTTTGCTTTTGAGTTATATATATATGTATATCAATATATATGTAGTTGATGACACTAAATTGGGCATTGGGCCCCTATGGGGCCAAACATAAGTTGAGGAGAGGCTTAAACATGATTAAGGGAGACCTAATGTAAAATGCTAAAAAAATCTCAAGGTAAAAATGTAATTATAAAAATTTTATGGGGGCCCTCAAAATTTGATGAACTTTGGTGGCCCGGGACGGTTGCCCCACTGGCCCCCCCTTTGGGCCGGCCATGACGACTAGTTATATCACTTTTTTTTTCTTTTTCCAAGAGGATCATATCCCTTTTTTTTTTTTTTTAATAACTATTATTATTATTTTTTTAGATCCTTTTCTTTTACTACTCGATACATCATATTTTTTCTAGTCGTTTAATAGCCCAATTTCTTTATGAAAACTATTCTCTAACTACTTTCGGACATAGGGTAGGTACTATTTAATAGTGGCAAACTCCATATCGGAGTGGGTAAGATAATAGGTGAACAAAGAAATGGCTTAATTAAAAAACGGCTCAAATGGGCTAACAAGGGATATAAAAAAAAAATATTGATAATGGGTAGGCCAAAGGTCAAAAAGGTTTATTAGAACAAACGGCCTAGTGTCATTTCCTAAGGTTACATGATTTTTCAATGTTATGATATAAAAGGAAATAGAATTTCTCTACTTTTAATATATATTTTTTTAACATGGTAATTCTAATATTCACTCGACTTTCAATCAAAATAAAGAAATAATGAGACCAATCAACGAGATAGTGCGATGTGTCAAAGAGATTCGATAAACGTAATAAAACCCTCAAAAGGATGATAGGCTCTGACGCTCACCGGGTTCTAGTCTCCACAATATTACTATTTAGAAATCCAAGGTATATTACAGTTCAAGGTTAATATACATCCATATGACTACGTGCAGTGCGACAAGATATGCAAGTATAAGATATAAAACAATGATTCCGATAATATATATAATTCTCAAAACATCTTCTCATAGATTCGGTAAACATTTGATTACGTACATACTCTTTTAATTCTCAAAATTCCGATGAAATCTGATTATAATAACAAGGAATGCAATGTTGAACAATATTAAGAAACTTATTTATTTATTTACAGAACTACTAAAATGTTTGTTTCTCTATTATTATTATACTTCTATTTTTATTATTATTATTATTTGTTTTTGTACAATGAATTAAAAAAAAACTACAAATGAATGAAATAACAACTAAAAGAAAACTAACAAAAATACTCCGAAGTACGAAAACAAGAAACTATACGAATAAAACTAATAAAACTAAACAAAACACTAAAATGAAAATGAAAATATCCATATACTCCCCCCAAACCTAATCACTGCATGTCCCTATGCAGAGGGGAACATGACAATGACATGGATGCAGTCCGCATAGAATATCACCAGGACGTCTACTCCACGAAAAATATCTGACGGAGGCTGTACGGCAGATCTAAAGTACCAATCCACAAGCTCCCACTCTGGATGCTCCGCAGGGTCGAACGGTGGTCCTCCCGCATCAAAATCATCATGTAAATCCAGACTCTGACCATCCTCCATCCCCTCAACGACACTCGGACCCAAATCCACCCAATCATCCTCCGGACCGGAATACGGCGCGAATATCAAGGCAGTGTCCTCAGGGGACCAGTCAGGGTGACCCGGACGCTGGCGAACAACGTCCGGCACATAATCAGGTAGGTTCCTATATGGATAGGTAACCTCAGGTGAAAGCACACTAGACTCAATAAGGTCAGATAAAGAAATAACAGAGACACCTGAGACAACATCCTCATCGGCATCATCGATCGAGGACTCGGCCGACTCAGACGATGACGACTCAGAAGATGTAGGAGGAGCGCCATAAGGGCCATCAAGAGAAGTAGGGTCATCGCCAAACATGTCATCCTCGTCAGAAGAATCGGAACAGCTAAGAATGGGCCTATAAGGACGACGACGACACCAGCCGGGACGACCGACCGGGTCGTCAGGTTTGGCTATCCTAGTACTAAGTATAGAAGTATCAGAAGATGAACTAGAGTCAGAATAGTAACTCGACTGACTGGGAGACCTATCAGGTGACGTAGGAGGAGACATCGGGTGATCCATAGTGAAAAGATGATAAGGAGAAAGGAGGATTTGGATAACTATATGTATATGTGGTAGCGATATGTCCTGAAACCAACAAAAACGTCACAACTGAAGTATAATTAGCGTAAGTTATTAGCATGAAAGGCATAGGTGACATTCAAGATTATAAAAATATATACCAAAAATGATCTACACTTGAATGTATGAACCTAAATTATTAAGCAGTTACATGCGCTGAGAGTCAATATAGTGAATAGGCTATTGTGGAATCATGTTGATCAAAATAAAATCGCATTCACTTTTAATTGACAAGTCGGCCTTGTTAATGAAAATTTCAGCATAATTCCCCCAAACCTGAGTCTAAGCAATTCCTGTTAGCGTGCAATGGGGTTGGTAATTACTCATTATTGACTCACTGCTGTGAAGTAAAGCATCACAAGCAGGAAATGGCAATAAAGTCAGTGTAATAAATATAATGGTCCAGACATATAGCAAACCACAAAACAAAAGAAAAGTGCAACAATAAATTATTTACAGACCCAACGGAAACGAAACAAGAGGAAATAATCTAAACCGGTCAAAGCCGAGTACAGTAAAATCCTAATAATAACCAAAAGACTAAATAAACAGGAAAAGCAACAAAATAAAATAATATACAGGCCCGAATGTCTGAAAATGTCTAAATCTCCCAACAAATACAAGAAGAAAAAGAAAAATAAATGTCTAATCACCCAACCAAAACCTACTCAGTCATCACCACCCTCAATCAAAACCAACTCCAACCCAGTACTCCCCTGGCCAGTAGTATCATCACCATCCCCATCACCGTCACTCCCATCGTCATCATCACCAGCATCCCCAGCCTCCTCCTCCTCTCCCTGCACCTCACCCTGCTCCTCCTCTGCCACCTGTTGTGCTGGTCGCGGGAAAGCCGACTGATATGCAGCCTCGCCCTGGGCTAGAATGTCATCCAGCTGGTCTGGATGAGCCAGCTGGAAATATGAGCGCATGTAGGACTGAAGCCGCAGGGTCTCTCCACGGAAAGCACAGACGTCCCCATATGTCCAAGCGTAAGGAGTATCCTCCGGGGGAGGGGGACGCTGTGCTGCCTGCTCGCTACGGGCTTGGGCTGCCTCACGTGCCCTCCTAACCTCCAAGTCTAAACGATCCAGGCTCAACTTCCAATCGGCGGAAGTGAACTCCGGGATATGTGCATCTATAGGCTCATCGGCAGGGATAGGAAAGGCCTTAGCCCGAAGAATGGCCGTGATGGTGCGAGGATAAGGCAGAAGGGTCTTAGGGTCTATGGCATTATCAATGGCCTGAGTAGTGTGGCGCATGCCATCCATAATAACGAGGCCAGGATGGAACCAATCACTACGGTAAATGGCATGGAGGGCGTGGTGGATTGACTTGGTCCGTTCTTGCTCGTGACCTAGGGGGTACAGGTTGCGTTTAAAAACATGGTCGACAAACCACATCTGGCGGGGCATATGAGATCGTCGTATAGATTGCCCCGAACCAGAGCGACCGCCACACATGTCCTGAATGATATGTAGAAAAGAGTGGGCTTTGGTTAGGACATTGAGTTTAGGCACGTGGTAAGAATGGGAGGGAAGGTGAAGGATTTCGGCGATATTGTCTGGGTTTAGGGTGATGTCGTGGCCATCTATAGTGGTGGACAGGAAGGCGTGTTGGCTGAGGGATTGTTTATGGTAACGTAGGTTTTGGTAGAATAGGCGGACGAGGCGAGGGTAACTAATTAGGTCTGGGTTTCTAAAATAGAGTTGCGGGGCCAATTTACGGGCTACTAGGTTACTATGGCCCCACTTCGTGTCTTTATCAGACGCGAAGTACTCAGCATCTATGGCGGCCTCATAATTGAGGCCGCGGGTAGCGTACTTGGGACCTAAGTCGTTAGGGTTAGGGTCGTCTGGGGGAGGTGGTGGAGGTGGGCCAGTCTGTTTTTCCTTTCCTTTGGCTTTTTTCTGAGGCGGTTGGGAAGAGGAGGCGGATCTGACGGTTCGTTTGGTCATTTTTTAGACGGAAGGTTTTTAGAAAAATTTGAAAATGTGGGCTTTAAAATAGAGATATGCCCAGAAAAAGAAAAATGAAAGGGAAAGGGGGAATGGGTCACCTGCAAGAAAAACAATCCCGGCAAGCGACACAATCAACATATATTCAACAGTTCAAAAGAAATTGGGGTTCACAGGGGAACACCCAGCAACTGTGAGAAAGGACTGTCCCCCTTCCCACTCACTGTCCCGACAAGGGCACACACTTTGCGGCAAGTCACGGGGTACTTGCCGTGTGTTAAATAGCAATGTAAATATGGAAATAGATAAATGACACTAATGTTAAAAGCAACATTTCAATTGTTTAGTATGACAGTTCCAAGTTGGGTTAATACGTTAATGCAACGCCAAAACTCATTAAATCATTTCAATGTCGAAATCCGATTAGAAATATGAACTATGGACACACTCAAATTCACATTCAATTTTAGGAATACGCTTCCTGTATAAAAGATGAGAATACGAGCGTAAATGTGTCAAGCATGTGAATGGACACAACGTAACTACCATTGGAGCTCTAGTATATGCTTTCTGATTCAATGTATGAACATTTAAAACTAACGTCGACGTATTTATTAGAATGTGAACACAGCTAAGAACAATGAACACGATACTTTGATCACTCTATGATTGCTTCTAACTTGCATTCTCAGGTTATATGAATGTTTATGTGTATGAATCCGCAAGTCGTAGTCCAACAGTGGATAAAGTTTAGGGTTCGAGAATTCCTTTCCGTGTGTGTACATGAGTCGGAGTATCAGTAGATATGTATATACGCCTATAAACTGAAATCTTAATGGTTTTGAAAGTAATGGAAGCATATATTAATATCTGTACTACTGATCACAAACAGTTGAAGTAAAACTGACACACAAATGCGGACATAAGAAAATCCCTAAACTCAATCTCAGTATGGACGTACATATGAACTTTATTGAGTTTAGGGTATAGAATTCAGGGTGAGTGTGAGATTGAGATTAAAGCACATAAACTGTCTTGAGAGGTTCGGATAGTAGAAATCTATACAGGTACTGTGAGTATAAAACCCCCAAACACAAACCCTAATTTCAACCTTGAGTATGCATGTGAGGGTGTATACAAGAATCCATTTGTGCGTGGGTGTATAAAATTAAATCTGTGTGTAAATCAAGTACTTGTAGGCAGACATCCCCAAATTCGAACCCTAGTATTGACAGTGATCATACCCCGAAATTTGTGAACTTAATCTTAGGGTTTCTAATCAACCCCCAAATCACCCATCATCCCAAATCACATACTTGAATTAATCATTTAGAACCAGCGTTAGGGTTTAAAATTTAGGGTTCAAGGTTTTGAAAATAGGCATACTGAATTTAGGGTATAGGGTTTGTGCGTGTGTGTATATATATCAACACAGATATATGTATATATCGTATCTATATATGAATATGTACATAAAAAGGGGTACCTGTTAATGGAGATTTCAAGATTGGGGGTTTGGCCCCAATTTCCGTGAGGATAGGAGGCGGCGGTGCTGCGGCGGCTGCGTTTGGTGGTCCGGCGGCCTGGTGGTAGTGGACGGTGATGATGGTGGCCGGTAGCGGTGCGTGGTGGTGGTAGATGGTGATATATGGTGAAAGGTAGAGAGAGAATCGCCGGGAGAGTGAGAGAGAAAGACGAAGAGAAAAAGATTGAGTATTCTGAGAAATTAGGGCTCAGCCCTGATTTAAAGGGTGGGGGACCTCGCGCGAGCGGACCGCTCTAGCAAGTACCTCGCGGGCGCGATTTCTGGCGCGACCAGAAACTGAGGCTCTTCTTTTGTAGGTTTTTAAAAAAATTCTCAAGGCACCAATCCGCTCGAGCGGACCGCTCCAGCGATGAAATCGCTCGCGCGATAAGAGGCGCGAGAAGACACTGAGGGTCCCTTTTTAAGAACCTTGAAAATTTTTGTCTAAGGGAATATCTCGCGCGAGCGGACCGCGCGAGCGAGGGCTCGCGCGAGCGGGCCGCGCGCGCGAGATTCTAATTTCTCATTTTTCTTTCCAGTTTTCTTGTATAAATGTTCTGTAATTCCAACTCTTCATCTTTTGGGTTTTTACAACCTCAGACATAGGCCAAAAACTACCTACTAGTGTACAAAATTAAAGAAAATTCTAACTAACGCTTGGGTTGCCTCCCAAGAAGCGCTAAGTTTTACGTCGCTAGCTCGACCGATGCATGTGCTCAGTCGAGATAGACCGGATCTACCAGATCTATAGATTCAATTTCTCTTTCTTTTGTTTCCTCGGTTCGATACGGCTTAAGCCGTTGTCCGTTTACCTTAAAAGGTGCCCCACCGTTTGTATCTTGTATTTCAACTGCTCCATGCGGGAACACTTGCGTTACAATGAACGGACCGTCCCATCGGGATCGTAGCTTACCCGGGAATAATCGTAATTTCGAATTAAATAACCGTACGCGTTGTCCAACTTCGAAATTCTTTCTTATGATCATTTTGTCATGGAAAGCTTTAGAACGTTCCTTGTAAATTCTGGAATTTTCATATGCTTCATTTCTTAATTCGTCCAGTTCTTGTAATTGAAGTTTGCGGTGACATCCTGCCGCTTTTAAATCTTGGTTAAACGTTTTTACGGCCCAATAGGATCTGTGTTCAAGCTCCACCGGTAGGTGACACGCTTTTCCAAATACTAGTCGGTACGGAGACATCCCAATAGGAGTTTTAAACGTTGTACGATATGCCCAAAGCGCATCGGTCAGTCGTTGTGACCAATCTTTACGGTCTGGACGTACCATTTTTTCTAATATACTTTTGACCTCTCTATTAGACACTTCAACTTGCCCTTGGGTTTGCGGATGGTATGCGGTTCCTACTTTATGGGTGACAGAATATTTTCGGACGAGGGCTTCGAAATAACGATTACAGAAATGTTTCCCTCCGTCGCTTATAATCGCTCGTGGCATACCGAATCGACAAAATATATTATCTTTAATAAAAGAAACCACAACTTTATGGTCGTTGGTTCTCGTCGCCACTGCCTCCACCACTTAGAAACATAGTCGACCGCGACTAAAATATATTCGAAACCACAAGACGAGGGAAACGGACCCATAAAGTCGATGCCCCAAACGTCAAATATTTCTATAATAAGGATTGGGGTCATGGGCATCGCATCACGATGTGACATGTTCCCTGTTTGTTGACAACGGACGCAGTTCTGACAGAATTCATGTGCATCTTTAAACAATGTTGGCCAATATAACCCACTTTGGAGGACTTTAGCGGCCGTACGACGGCCACCAAAGTGTCCTCCGCATTCTAGAGAATGACAAAATTTAATATGGATTTGAACTCACTCTCCGGAACACAACGTCGTATAATTTGATCAGAACAGTGTTTAAATAACAATGGGTCATCCCAGTAATAATGTTTAATGTGAGAAAAGAACCGATCTTTGTCTAAACGAGACCACGTATGCGGGATATATCCCGTAGCTAAGAAATTAACGATGTCGCTGAACCATGGACGATTTACTGCAGATAATGCAAATAATTGCTCGTCCGGAAATGAATCCTGGAGAGGGGTTATATCGTTAGATTCTATATAAATTCGTGACAAGTGGTCAGCTACAACGTTTTCAGAACCCTTTTTATCCCGTATTTCATAATTAAACTCTTGCAGGAGTAAAATCCATCGGATTAACCTAGGTTTCGTTTCTTTCTTATTCAATAAATGACGTAATGCCGCATGGTCAGTATAGACTATAACTTTTGACCCTAATAAGTACGAACGAAATTTGTCAAGGGCAAACACAACCGCAAGTAATTCTTTTTCAGTTGTTGTGTAGTTCAATTGCGCGACATTTAGTGTTTTACTCGCATAATATATCACGTGAGGGATTTTATTAACTTTTTGTCCTAATACCGCTCCAACGGCATAATCGGAAGCATCACACATCAATTCAAACGGTAATGACCAATCAGGGGATTGGATTACCGGAGCCGTGGATAGTAATGTTCGCAACGTTTCAAATGCCTTGAGGCACTCATTATCAAATACAAAAGGCACATCCTTGGCGAGCAGATTGCACAAAGGTCGTGAGATCTTACTAAAATCTTTTATAAATCGTCTATAAAAACCAGCATGACCTAGAAAGGAACGGATCTGACGAATGGATGATGGCGGTGGAAGTTTATCAATTAGTTCAATTTTTGCCTTATCTACCTCAATACCCCGTTTGGATACAACGTGACCCAAGACTATTCCCTCTTGAACCATGAAATGGCTCTTCTCCCAACTTAATACTAAATTTGCTTCCTCGCACCGGGCGAGGACTTTTGTCAGATTTTGGAGGCATTCATCGAATGTGGGTCCGAAAACGGAGAAATCGTCCATGAATACCTCGAGAAATTTCTCAACCATGTCCGAGAAAATTGCCATCATACACCGTTGAAAGGTTGCCGGTGCATTGCACAAGCCAAACGGCATACGTCGGTAAGCAAAGGTTCCAAAAGGACAGGTGAACGTTGTCTTTTCTTGGTCATCGGGGTAAACGGGCACCTGGTTGTAACCAGAGTATCCATCTAAGAAACAATAATAACTCTGACCGGACAGACGTTCTGGGATTTGATCAATAAATGGGAGAGGGAAATGATCCTTACGAGTCATCATGTTAAGTTTTCTATAGTCAATGCAAACCCGCCAACCGGTAGTTTGACGGGTGGGTATAAGGACTCCCTTTTCGTTGGGTACAACCGTGATACCTGATTTCTTTGGGACAACCTGAGTTGGGCTGACCCAATTACTATCGGAGATCGGGTATATAATACCGGCATCTAAGAGTTTAATAACTTCCTTCATAACCACTTCTTTCATGTTAGGGTTGAGACGTCGTTGCATTTCCCTAGATGGTTTAGCATTTTCTTCTAAATTTATCCTATGCATGCAAACTGACGGGTCAATTCCTTTTAGATCAGCGACCGTCCATCCAATCGCCTTTTTATGATTACCTAGAACCTTTATTAGTTGTACTTCCTGACTTTCAGTTAAATTTGACGCGATTATAACAGGAAGGGTTGCGTTCGTTCCTAGGAATGCATATTTTAAAGAATCCGGCAACGGCTTAAGTTCGAGTGTTGGAGGATAATCAATGGATGGTAGGGCCGGTTTATGTGCAAGAGGTGGTAAAGCTTCTGTTTTAGGCTTCCATGGAAGTGCATTGGTTGTGTTTACTGATTCCAATAGAGTATTTACATCTTCAATATTTGTGTCAATGTTGAAATCATTAAAATTAAAATGTGATAAGCACGCTTCCAACGCTTCCTTAGTCAACATAAAAGGCGCTGCCTCTTCGACTAATTCATCTATTAAGTCTATGGCATAGCAATCTGCCTCTTCATCATCTCTATATGGTTGGTTAGATGCATTGAAGACGTTAAGACGCACGGTCATGTTACCAAAAGTTATATCCATCACACCAGTCCTACAGTTAATAATTGAATTAGCGGTAGCTAGGAAAGGGCGTCCTAGAATGACAGGAACTTGTTTACTAGCATCTAGGACAGGTTCGGTGTCTAGTACGATGAAATCGACCGGATAATAGCATCTATCAACTTTGACCAATACATCCTCTACTACCCCCCGTGGAACTTTAATTGACCTATCGGCTAATTGTAAGGTGGCCGCAGTCGGTTTCAGTTCTCCTAAACCCAAATGTTCATACACTGAATAGGGTATCAAATTCACACTCGCACCTAAATCAAGAAGAGCCCGGTGAATGTATTTATCACCAATGTGACAAGCGATGGTTGGAGTACCCGGGTCTTTATATTTGAGAGTGTTAGTGTTAAACAGGGAGCTAACCTTTTCTGTTAGGAACACTTTCTTAGATAAATGGTTTCTAGACTTCCTCTTCTGAGTGCATAGATCTTTTAAGAACTTAGCATACGGGGGTATCTGTTTAATCGCATCTAGTAGTGGAATATTGATTTTGACTTCTTTAAATATTTCAAGAATATCTTCCGGTTTCGTGCTTTTTCTAGTGAAGTGAGCCGGGGCTTCCCCGCTCGGTGGAAATGGCATCCTAGGCACATAATCGGAAGGGTTTACCGCTTTAGATGTTTTATTTGATATCAAAGGGTTAGCGTCTTTTGAAACTGGAGTAGAACTCTCTTCCTTTTCACCCTTTTCCTTTTCTTTATCTTTATCTTTCCTAGCCTCGGGAGGAGGTACGACCTCCTCGGGACGTTCAGTTGTCCTTGTTGAGACAGCGTTAACCTGATCACTCGCCGAGCTCACCTCGTACTGACCTTTAGGATTTTGCACAGGTTGACTTGGTAATTTTCCCTCATTACGTCTATTCAATGTATTAGCTAATTGTCCCATTTGGGACTCTAACTTTGCTATAGATTGCGTATGAGAATTTACCAGTTGAGACTGCGATTGTGATTGGGCCTCTAAGGTCTTTAATGATGCCAACACGCTCTCCTCAAAAGTTTTATCCCTAGAAGGATTAGCACGGAAGGAGGGCTGTTGGTATTGATTTGGTTGATTCGGAGGCTGCTGATACTGATTAGACTGTGGTTTATACGCATTAGGAAAATTGGTTGTATCGGGTTTCGAATACGGCTTCTCACTATTGGAGTTCCATGACAGGTTCGGATGAGGTCCCCAGGTCGTATTTGGTTTATAACCCGTGGGGTTATAATTCGGTCGTTGGAACTGTTGAACCGCATTTATATGTTGTTCCACAAATTCCGGGAACTGGGATGCGGACGGACATGCTAATGTTGAATGTGACGAATCTGAGCATAACTGGCATACTTTAGCAGAAGGAGGTGGGCCTTGCATGCGGCCCATCATCATAAGTTGGTCCATTTTTCTATTTAGTTCTTGAATTTCGTACGAATGATTAGACTCAACTTTCGCTTCTCTCTTTGGATTAGGTAGAAGGTGTCCTTCAGGTCGTACGAATACCGCTTGATGCATAGAGTTTTCACTTAATGTTTCAAATATCTTCCATGCCTCATCGGCACTCTTGTGGAGGAACGTCCCCGCACAAATAGCATCGACGGTATTTCGAACGGTAGGAATTAATCCTTCATAAAAGACTTGCACCAGCTGCCATTTGGGTATCTGGTGATGAGGGCAAGAACGGAGAAGTTCTTTAAATTGTTCCCATGTATCGTAAAGTGTCTCCCCATCTTGCATTGTAAAATTAGTTATTGACTTTCTAATCTGATTCGTTCTAGTTATGGGGAAGAATTTTTATAGGAACACAGTTTGCAACTCATCCCATGTTCTTATTGAATTTGGCTCCAACGATTGGAGCCAGTACTTCGCCTTATCTTTAAGTGAAAACGGGAATAGGCGCATTTTTAACTCATCATCTGTTAAGTTCTGAATTTTTAAAGTCGCACAGATACCCTGAAATTCGCCCAGATGGTTATAAGGGTCTTCCTTAACACGCCCGTGAAATGACGGCAGGAGCGCAATAGTTGAGGATTTGATTTCAAAATGAGCTGCCGTCACTTCCGGCAATGCAATACACGACGGTGGCATGTAGGCCGTAGGAGTGAAATAGTCCTTTAATGGTGGTGGTGGGGGTATGTTCAGATTATCCCCCTCATTCCGATTATTCCCATTATTCTGGTTATTTCCAAAATCGGCCATCGGAATAGGTTCGATTTTTATTGTTTTAGTTTTTCTTAAACGATTACGCGTACTACGGAGTTCTAATTCAAATGAAGATGACGGTTCAGGTGTGGACTCGTCGTCCAACATCAACCAAGCTCTCGAAGCTTGGGCTGATGACCTAAAGCCTCTAAGTGTACGTTCAAGTTCGAGATTAAGCGGATTCAATTTAGGTTTAGTTGAACGAGTTCCAAACATACACTAAGGGTGGACTCAATAAAACAATAAAAACAAAAATAGCTACGCTAATAACCAAGCATGCAAGCACACAAGACTAATATGATGCATGAAATTATCCTGTAATGCAATGACCGCGTCAAGCCCAGCGCCCCGGGTTTCCTAGCTAATGCAGTGCTCACTCCACACCTACCCTAATGCAAGTATTACGTCTCAGCGCCCTGACTTACAGTGGTTGATGCGAAATTTAAAAACTTAGCGAATTTACTTGTTTTTGATTTTTATTGCAATTTTCTTTTCAGGTTCGCGTAAGCTCCGTTGACGTGCACAGCTGCTCCACTCGATCTTGCTAGAATTGACGGTTTGAGATCTATAGAACAAGAATAATTTTAGCGACTCTAAAATAAAACTAAAACAAAGAAAATAAAAAGGAAACTAATACTAACTAATATTTACTTAACTAAGTAGATTACGATTCTAATAATTAACGGAAAAAGTTATTTCAATCCCCGGCAACGGCGCCAAAAATTGATCTCGTCAGAATCAAGATATAAAAGTATGCTTATTTATGCTTTACTTTCAAAAGATTTGTAGTGTGGAAAGTAAAGGTCGAACCCACAGAGATTGTTAACTTTTAATCCTTTAATTACTAAAATCTAATCTATCTAGTTATAAGAAAATCGGAAGTTGAATTGATTTAGGTTTTTATTATCACTACTACTTTAAACTATGAAATTTTAGAATTAAGATCTAGAATTAAATCTAAGTAAACTTAAATGCAAAATTGGAAATTGGTTTAAATATATGGAGATGAGATCTAGGATTACAAATCCACCACTAACTATGCATTGAGGGTCTATACTTCTTATTCTAAGTTCTATGTTTGGATAGTTATGATCTATTGTAGCTACAAGCCCAATAGTATCGTCAAGAAGATATCGTTAGTTTAATCTAAACATAATCCATCTACGGTTCACATGAATTATCTACCTATGACTAGGGTGTAGCATAACTCATCTTTCCTAAGCATGGATTATAAAAGATGTAAACATCACAATCAAATAAGCACCATTGTATGTAAATACTCCTATCAATCACAGAAATCAAGGACTATTGAGTTCAATAAGCATAAGGAAAAATCTAAGACAAGAATAGATCCAAAATACTCTTGATTATTAACATTAAAAACTGATTATATAAAATCCACCAACATACAATCACTATCCCAAAACATAAAATCTTAAAATAGAAAAGCATAGAATCCCCCTTTACATAGCTAGGGTTTCATTGAAACCCTAGATTAGGAGTTTAGTTGCTCATGATGGGTGAAAGCATGAAGATGGAGTTGATGTAAGCCATTAGAAACCTTCAAGCTTGCTCTTCCCTTTCCTCTTGCCTTCAATGAATGTATGTGAATGGATCTCTAGATGTGTAACCCCTTCAAAACATAAAAACTAGATATATATATATATATAGTTTAGAAGAGATTATCCAAGCTTTTTCCTCCCGAAACGGATTAAAACAGGTGCTATTTGCAATCTGGACGTCTTCAAGCAATTTCGTCTGCACATGACTCTTTAGAATACTGAAATACGCAACTTTGGTTTTTACACATATCGCGCGAGCGCGACATTTGGCATCTCGCGCGCGCGGATCGCGCGAGCGATTTATGGGGTTTCGCGCGAGCGGATCCCGCGAGCGATTCTCAGATTTTCGCGCCCGCGGACCGCGCGCGCGATGTGTCTTTTTCTGCTTCTTTCTTCCTGCTTTTTCACATATTTTAACCCGATCTCCTTGTTTTCTTCTAAAACCTGCTAGAAAATAGAAAATAAAGTAAAATTACACAAAAAGAGGATAAAAACGACTAACAAATGTGAGTTAAGGCGTATAATTAGGATTTGTTCTCTCCCGATCAGAATTCCTCAGTGTCGATGTACTTTTTGACCCTCTTTAAGAGCTCCACCAGGGTTGCCGGTCGTTCGTGGTGAAACGACGTGGTGACCTTGGTTTGTTGAACTCCCGAGTAGAAGGCCATGATCGCAATCGTTTGGTTCAGGTTGCAGGTCTGGAGCCTCTGCTGATTGAAATGGTCCACATACTCCCTTAGGGACTCCCCCTTTCGCTGCTTAACGGTCAGTAGTTGGGTGTCCGGTTGTGAGCAATCAAACATCCCCATAAATTGGCTGATGAAAAGGTTGTTCAATGCCTTAAAATCACCAACTATTTGGGGTTTTAGAGCATGAACCACTATACGGATGGCCCTTTAAGAATGCTGGGGAAGGCCAGGCAGAGTAACTCGTCGACCGTGGTGACCAGCACCATCTGAGCATTGTAAGTGCGGACATGGTCCACTGGGCTCCCTGAACCATCATAAGAGCTGAGATGGGGCGGTTTGAATTTCCACGGGATAGGGAATGCGGTGACCCGAGTGGTGTAGGGCGACTCGGTCTCTGTATTGGTATGATTGTGGCGCTGCTTGTGGTTCAGTCTTCGATTTGCTGCTGCAAGTCCTCGATTTAGGCCTTTACATCTTGCCCGGTTTTTCCCTCCACATCCGAGTGGTACATCGGGTGTGATGATGAGGCCTTCTCTTCGAAGTGTGACATCTTCGAGGATAGAACCTGTCTCCAACTTTGGGTAATCGTATGCCTAAGATATCCTCGGCTTTGGACCGGAGGGTCTTTGGCCGATTCCCGGGTCTTTTGTCCTGATTCTTCCCTTCTGGCGGTGCGTCATTTGTTGATGATATCTCTAGCATCTTCCATCCGGCGAGAATTGGTCCGAGCTTGCCGCCTGGTACGCCTGGGCGTTCTATTACGGTCACCATTCTGGATGTGTTCCCAATCCGACGGGGACACTGACCCAGAGTGGGTATGGTTCCAGACTCGTGCGAGTTCCCGGTCGGGGACACTCTGCTCGGGCTGGTTCTCGGATTGAGGGCGCTTTTCCTGTAAGGCCAACAACACTTCAATTTGTTGCTGGGTTTGCCGCTGGCCTTCTAGGAGTTGCGCGAGCGCTGCTGTTACTTGCTCGGAGGTCATGGAGGTGGCCTGCTACTTGAGTTACAAGTTTTCTTGACCTGCCTGGGCAGTATTTTTCTTACTCGTCTTCGGTGGCATGTTGATCAGTCAAGAAATTTGTTGGTAAATAACTTACATTTTCCACAGACGACGCCAAAATGATGATGCCAAAAATTAGTAAGAGAGGTTTAGAGAGAGAGACAAGAGATTATATGTGGTTTGGCCCTGTTAATGAGGTGACCTACGTCCACGGTTGCGTCAGTGCGCTTTCACTAGCAGGTCACCAGTGGTGTTTGGTGAGCCAATAGAGTGGGCGGCACTACCAGAAACCGACTGGGTATATATCTAACAGTGAGCTATTTATGTGCTATTCTTTGGATTCAGAATGCAACCCCAGTAAAGAGGGTAGGCCGGCTCTTTTATAGATGCAAGAGTCCACCTATACATGGTAAGTATTCAGATTAGGAAGCCTAATCTGATTACAACTGATTTACATAAAACTGATGATGCCAAAAATTGGTAAGAGAGGTTTAGAGATAGAGACAAGAGATTGTATATGATTCAGCCCCGTTAATAAGGTGACCTATGTCCATGGTTGCTTCAGTGCACTTTCATTAGCAGATCATGGGTGGTGTTTGGTGAGCCAACAGAGTGGGTGGCACTACTAGAAATCGACCGGGTATATATCTAACGGTGAGCTATTTATGTATTATTCTTTGGATTCAGAATGCGACCCTAGTAAAGAGGGTAGGCGGGCTCTTTTATAGATGCAAGAGTCCACCTATACATGGCAAGTATTCAGATTAGGAAGCCTAATCTGATTACAACTGATATACATAAATTTAGGAGAGTTTCCTAAGTGGTTTAGAAAACTGCTTATTCTTCCCAACAGTTTTTTAACCGGATTAGGAAACCGTGGAGAGGCCTGCCGAACATCAGGAAGAACAGCCGCACTGTACGCTCTGGCTGTGGGCCATACCAGACAGTCATAGCCAGCGACCTCAGGATTGGTGGGCCATACGCGCTCCCTCTAGATTTCCTGGGGTCTTCTCTGCTGACGTAGCGGTTCGACCTTTGACTGGGTGTTTGTGGACATATCAATATATATATATATATATACGGAACATACACATGAACACACTTACGAACTCACACGGAGTCACGTATGTAGACACCCCGATTTTGACCAAACATCGGATTAAGGGGAGTGTTACCTTTAGATCCGATGATGACAATATCCGACTAATCTAGGACTTTCAAAGGTGATTCAAGCTCTTCGAAAGGCTTTGCAATTCAAACATAAAAAAGAAAGAAGAAAAATGAAGAATAGAAGAAAACGGCACATGACACAGTTGCGACAGGCACGGGTTGCCGCTGCGGCACTCTCTGATTGCCATACGGCAATCAGCAAGTGTTGCAACGACATTCACTGATAGCGGTAAAAATATATCAAATGCCGCAAAAATCAAAATTCCAGAAAAGACGGCAGTCCGCGGAGTTGTCCGTGGTATTCATTGAGTGCCGCACCGGCATTCAATAAATGTCGCACCGGCATTCATTGAGTGTCGCTTCCATCTCCGTTGAGTGCTGCATTTTTGTGGCTACCAGCCTTGCAATAGTATGTTTTGTACCTTCAAAAGGACGTCCGAAATTAGGATTTTGCCCCTGAAAATACTGAAATACCCTTTCAAAATTTGCCTATAAATAGGGGATGGATATCCCATTACAAAGAATCTTCTTTGCTTAAAAACTTTTGAATCTTAGAACCTTATCTTGATTCTCCTTGTTTTAAACTTCTTAAAAATTTCCTAAACACCATTAGAAGCAAGTTTTAGAAGGAAGAGCTAGAAGAAGAGTTTGATTAACCTTGGGAAAATCCTAAAACAACCAAGAGGTTGAGGATAGTTGCGGTAACCTCTAAGTTAATTAGTCTCTAATTCAAGTTCAATCACAATATATAGGGCTCCTTAGAGTCTTTTGCACATACCAATGTTGTGATTGAACTTCTATTTTATTGATTTGGATCAAAACGACCTTAGGTTTAAGATTAAATGAATCATGAAGTAAATTTAAATATTGCTTGAGCCTTAATTTACTTTTCTTTTTTCTTTTTACAATCATCTCTTAGAATTCATAAGACTTTCAATGTCTTACTTGAATCTACTGACTTGAAATCCTTAGTTTCCTTGTAGGCTCATGATTTACAAGAGGATTAAGGTTGATATTAGTGTGTTTCGTCAATGAATCTAAACCTACCTTCATGATTTAGGTTCATTATTTTGAGATTTCATGAAGTTTCTTCATACTTCATTGAAGTCTATAAGTATGAGTGCCCTTAGTCTCAAATGACCATCAAATAGGAGGAGAAGTAGTTTAGGTTAAGCCAAACTTAATGGCTTGATAGCTAAAGTTAACAAATAAAAGGTGAACTTGACAATGGTGTAGTGAGTTCATCAACCACTTTTGATCAAATATTTTTAGTTAAATAATGAACTGTTGGAATTGAATGAAACCAATTGGAGAGTGTCAATAACACAAAGTTTTACCACTGTGATTTTCGTTTTAATGAGATTTCTTGTTTAAAGTGGTTTGGTCATGAGTTTTGTAAAGTAACTCTAATCTGTCTAGAGTTTCAGAATTGTAACACCTTCTTGAAATGAGTAAATCAAAACCTAAACCAAGCATTTTTTTGCTCTAAGTAATTTTTTCTATGAAGTTTAATGTGTTAATGAGATCTCCCAAAAAGATTAGAGTCTTTCTGATTTGTTTACTATTTATAAAAAATCGTACAAAATCTCTGGACAGAGAGTTGTAAATTTCTAAGTGATGTCTAGTGTTTGTCTAATTTCCAGAGATTGAACCGTTGATCTTTGATTTTTCTTTTTTGGATTGGAAACTAGACTTACAGAGGCATCTTGTGTTCAAAATTCATTGACATCAAACCATGGGAACTGATCGGCGACGAATAGTTGTCGTTTATAGTCCTAAAAATACGCTTTGTTAGCCCATTTCATGTAGTTATTAGTTATTTTTTAATAAGTATTCTAAATTTTATAGATTTTGGAGCTTCAACTTGAAAATGCACAAAAATTCAATGATTAGTGGCTTTGGAAGTCATTCTGGGCTCCAACGGTGATTATGGTGAAAGCTGAATGCAGTAGAAGTCTCAAACAATTGCATTTTTGACAAGGAATAATTCAGATTTGAGAAATTTCTCCAGAGATATAAAATGTAGATCTTCGAGTTACGGACGCGTGGCCATAAACGGCGAGTCAATACGAGGTTCGAGTCAAGAGTTATGGTAATTCTACGATTAGTGTGCAGAGGCGTGAAAATCTAAGAAAAGTTGGAAAATGGCTTGGTCGCTGGAGCGACCCGCACGCGCGACCCGGTCGCTCGACTCGCACGAGTGACCCGTTAAAAAAGTCAAAGTCACGTATTTCGAGATCCTGAAGAGCCCTATGCGATCCGAATTGGCTGAATACGTCCAGAAAAATAAAAACAACTGTTTTAGTGCGATTTGGTTTAGGAAAGCGTCCTAAATCCTTCCAAACTCTATATAAATCCTATTCTAAATCAATTTTGTGGTTACACATAATTACACAACATTAGATACATCCATATACAACAAAAACATTAGCCATTGAAGAGAGGAAAGCATGGAGAAGAAGAAGAAGACAAAGGATTCCCATGGCCTCCTCCATCAACCTCTTGTCGTTCATCAATTCTATGGCCAACTAAACTCAAGATCTAGGGTTTCAATGAAACCCTAGCCAAGTAATAGGGTATATTTTATGTTTTTATTTTAGTTTTATTATGTATGGATGACAGTTACATGTTCCGAGGATTTTTATAAATAAATCATGCTTTTATTGATTAAATCGTTACTTTCAAAGTTTACTCTAGTCTTAGATCTATTTTGATGGTAGTGTGCTCAATGATCTATGCTTGTTGTGCTTGTTTAGATTATTTACATGTAATGGTGCTTAAATTGAATTGTGCTATCAAGTATCTGAATAGTCCATGCCTAGATTAGACGGATTATACCACAACCCTAGTTTACTGTGGAATAATTCATGCTAACCGAAGATGGATTATGTTGGTACTTGAACCATAGTTATTTTCTTGACGGAGGAATTGGGCTTTTAGCTACAATTCTCCATTATCATCCAACTTAATAAACTAAAGTAATTCGTAAATATCCTTATTATGAAGCTAGTGGTGAATTTGCAATCCTAGGTGCCTTCAACTTATTATAAAAATAAATATTTAATTGCTTTCATAATTTAGACTTACTTTTATTGTTGTTAGTTTAATTTAAATTAAATCCAAAATCCGTTTTTCTTAATTAACTAAATTTAGGTTTTAAAAATTAAAGCGCATAGTATTCAATCTCTATGGGTTCGACCTTTACTTCCACACTGCAAATTTTTTGAAAGTAAAGCATGAGTAAGCATACTTTTATATCTTGATTTTGACGAGATCAATTTTTAGCGCCGTTGCCCGGGATTTGCAATTTACTACCTTTAGTTTTAGAATCTTAGTTTAGTTAATTCGTAAATATTAGATTAGTTTTTATTTTTCTTCTTTTCCGTTTTTGTTTTGAGTTACTAATTTTTCTTTTTATTTTGTAGTTTCTCAAGTAATCAAATTCTAGCGTCTTGGAGAGGAATAGCTTAGCACATCAAAGGAGTGAGCACTGCATTAGCTAGGAAACCTGGGGCGCTGGGCTTTGACACGAATCACTGCATAAGGATAATTACATGCATCATAGTAGTACTGTGTGCTTGCTTGCTGTCTTATTTGCGTGATTGCTTTTTGTTTTTGTTGAGTCAGTTGTTATTTTAGTTTATTTTCTTTTAGTTTATGTTTGGTACCCGTTCAAGTAAACCTAAATTAAATTCACTTAACCTCGAGCTTGAACGTACCCTTAGAATCCTTAGGCCTTTAACCCAAGCTTCTAGAGCTCGGTTGATGTTAGACGACGAATCCACACCTCAACCGTCGTCTTTATTTGAGTCTGAAATACGAAGTATCCTTAAAAGACTAAAGAAACCATGCTTTTATACCATTGAACCGATTCCAATGGCCGACTTAGAAAACAACAGAGATAATGTAAATAATGTAAATAATTCTAATATACCTCCACCTCCTCCGGTTAGAAATTATTTTATTCCTACAACTTACACGCCTCAAGCAGGTATCGAATTACCGGAGGCGCGACATCTCACTTTGAGATAAAGTCGTTTACGATCTCACTACTTCATTCTTTCCATGGCCGTTTAAATGAAGATCCATATCAACACTTAGGAGATTTTCAAGATATTTGTTCTACGTTAAAAATCTAAAATTTCACTAATGATGAATTAAAACTGCGTCTCTTCCCATTCTCTTTAAGAGATAAAGCGAAATATTGGCTTCAATCACTTGAGCCAAACACAATTAAAACATGGGAAGCCTTACACAATGCAATTTTACAAAAGTTTTTCCCAATCACGAGGACTAATCAGATAAGAAAATCTATAACTAATTTTGTGATGCAAGATGGGGAAACACTTTATGACACTTGGGAGAAGTTTAAGGAATTACTATGCTCTTGCCCACATCATCAGGTTCCTAAGTGGCAATTGGTACAGGTTTTCTACGAGGGGCTTATTCCCTCTGTCCGTAATACCGTCGATGCCGTTTGTGCAGGGACCTTCCTACACAAAAGCGCCGACGAGGCCTGGAAATTTTTTGAAACTTTAAGCGAGAACTCGATGCATCATGCCGTGTCAGTACGTTCCGAGGGATATCCTCATCAACCTAAGAGAGAGGTAAAGTTTGAGTCAAGTCACTCAATTGAATTTCAAGAACTATCTAAAAAACTTGACCGACTTTTGACAATGAATCAAATGTCGGGTTCACCCTCTTATGAAAGTTGTGCATTATGTTTCGATCCTTCACATTCTATACTTTCTTGCCCATTCTGGAATTTGTGGAGCAACACATAAACTTGATTCAACAATTCCCATGAAATAGTTATAATCCTATGCCGAATAATTTTCCTAATACTTATCGACCCCAGTTTCAACAAAACCAATACCAACACCCTCATCATAATCCTAACCCTCCAAGGGTTAACGCTTTTGAGGATAAGGTGTTGGCATCCCTTAAGAACATTGAAACACAAGTACATGCATAAGCACAAATAGTGCACTCTCACACACAATCCATTGCGAAGCTTGAGTCCCAAATGGGACAAATAGCTAATACAATGAGCCGTAGAAACGAGGGTAAGCTGCCTAGTCAAACTATACAAAACTCTAAGGGACAGTATGAGGGTGGGGGTATGAGTGAGCAAGTTAATGCTGTGTCGACTAGGACGAGGAAATTGTTGAAATTCTCAATGCAAGAGAAAAAGAGGTACACATTAACTCGAATAAAGAAAAGGGTGAGGATACCAGTAAAGTTCGGAAAGAAAATTAACCAACCCCAACAAATTATATTCCGAAAATGCCTTTTCTACCAAACGTTGAGGAACCGTCTAATTTATCAAAGAAAATTCGAAAACGGGAGATATACTCGAGGTGTTTAAACAAGTTAAAATTAATATTCTATTCCTCGATGCGATAAAACAAATTCTCGATTACGCTAAATGTCTAAAAGACCTTTGCATGCAAAAGCGCAAAATACGCAGTCATACTCTGAAAAAGGTCTTTTTGCATGAAAAAAGTAAGCTCAATTTTTCAACACGCTACTCCAAAATATAAAGATCCAGGTACGTCTACAATTTCATGTGTCATAGGTGACACTATCATTCATCGGGCTCTCCTTGACTTAGGAGCTAGTGTTAATCTTTTACTTAATCACGTCTGTAAACAACTAGGTTTAGGTGAACTTAAACCTACGGCCGCTACTATACAATTAGCAGATCATTCTGTTAAAATTCCTAGAGGAATCGTCGAGGATGTTTTGTTTAAAGTTGATAAATATTATTATCCTGTCGATTTCATGGTCCTTGACACCGAACCCGTGTTAGATGCTAGGAAATATACTTCTATCATCCTAGGTCGTCCATTCTTAACTACGGCTAACGCTCGTGTCAATTGTCGAACGAGGGTAATGAAAGTGTCATTTGGGAACATGAACTTAAAACTAAACATCTTTAACGCTTTTGATCAACCTCCTAAGGATGACAATTACCTATATGAGGCAGAGAGTGAGGTAAGGCGAACGATTGAACCTAATAACGTAATAAAGGTGAGTGAGGAGAATAATATAGTAGAAAATGAGCGGATAAATTTGAATAATATGGACCCTAATGACGAATTTACTCGAAAGGTTAGGAATCGATTTGAATACGATAAAGGAGATTCGTCAAGTGAATTAACGAATAGCGACCTTATTTCGGCTTTCCACCGAAATCTCCCTAACGCCCTAAAGGGTACAAACTCTGATTTACGACCTCCTTGAGTCTTGAGCTAGAATGGTCTAGCTGAAGACGTAAAAGATAGCGCTTCTTGGGAGGCAACCCAAGCTTTTTTTCTTCCTTTCTATTATTTTTGTTCATTTTGGGTCAGTTTTGAGTCAGATTTGGTCATTTTGGACAGGTTTGGGGGTCGGGGTTAAGTTATTTTAAAGTTATTTACATAAAATATATGAAAAAAGAGGAAAACAACATATTGCACGTGCGGCCCGCTCGCGCGAGTTTGCCCTTGGAGTAAATTTTTTAACGTTTCTTATATATAGCCTCAGTATCATCTCGTGCCTAAAATCGCGCGCGCGAGGGCTTCGCTCGCGCGATTCTTGGACTTAGAGATTTTCTTTTAAGTTTTATAAAATATGTCTCTGCATTCCCTCGCGGAGCGGCTCGCACGTGCGACGCTCGCTCGCGCGAGGGGGTGTTTTTCTGGATTTTTCTCTTTGTTTTCTTACTCCTTTTCTCTCAAACCTGGTCAGCTGTTTATATTTTCTGTTTGTTTACTTAGGTTCCTTTTAGATCGAGTTCTTTGTTTTCATAGTAAGTTTATACTTGTTTTAATTATTTTCTTTGCATCTTTTACTTATCGTTTAATTTCTATTAAAAAAAACATATTTGTATATCTATTTCTTTTTCTTTTGTATGTTCTTTTTTGTTCTCAAGTATTGACAGGTGAATTAGTGTTTCCACTAGGAGAAATTGAACTTTATCGCTATATTCATATACATTTACCTATTTTGTGATTGTCAAGATCGAGGTATTATCGTTTCTTTCTTATATACTCTCCGTTATTTCGTTTTATTGTTTCATTGGGGATAATAAAAGGTTCAGGTTTGGGAGTATGCATTCACATGCACATTATTATGCACTAATTTTTTAAAAAAATTTATTCTTGTGCTTAAATAAACGATGTTACCGACATTTTTGCAATCTTGATACGATACTTCTTGTTATGTAACTATGATTGTTATAGAATGGTAAACAAAAGAAGATGTGGTTAAACATTTGCTGATGTTATGTTGAAATGTTTTAGGATATGTATCGTTAGAATCGTGATTTTATATCATAGATTCGCACATAAACCTATACACTGCACGTAGTCGCTTGAATACATGTTTGATGCGAACTATAATATGATTCGAATTTCTAGATAACACATGGTGGAGACTAAATCCGGTGAGCTTATGAGCCTATCTTTTCTTTTTAGAGGGTTATAAATACATTTTGTGTTTGTCGAATTTCATTTGAAATTGCGCATTAACTCATTGTTTAGTCTCATTATTCTTGTTTTGGTTGATAGTTAAGTTAAAATAGTTGCTACCATGCTAAATAATCTTCCGTCGTAAACATTGAAGAACCATATCATAATAGGAAATGATGGTAGGCCCTCTTTGTTCCAACAACCAGATAAAAAAATAAAATTTCCTTAGTTCGCCCCTTTGAGCCATTAAAATGCCATTTCTTTCTTTAATCACCATTATCTTTTTTTTTTGCTCCAACTTGACAAACTTGGAGTTCACCATTGAGAGATTTGTCAACTGTTATTGGTGATAAGACGATGTATTGATTAAGAAGAAGAAGAAAAAAACAAGATGATGTTTGGGGTAGTACCTTGGTATTCAATGAACATTCATTTCAAAAGCAACGAAAAGGAAAAGAATAAGGTTGGAAAAAAGAAAAAAAAAACAATGAAGAAAGAAAAAAAAAAGAAGAGGAAAAAATTTAAAAATATATATGAAAAGAAGAGAATGAAAAGATGAAGTTGGTAGAAGAGACGAATGAAAGAAATCGAACATGCCTTACAATGCCTTTCTAAAACTACCTAATTAATCCTTTCTATCCTTTTCATAGGCCGAGCCACATTACAACCGTTAAAAAGTCCTATTTGATCCTAGGAAACATGGTTTGGATATGAAAACGATGGGAGGGGATTAAAACATGGTAACGATTAATTTTTCTTGATTGTTGGCATCCTATCCATGAGACTACTGTTCTTTCGTGTCATGCGTCTTTTTCGAGTCATATGTGATCATTTCTCGTTTTAAAAATATATTTCCTTTGCTCCCATATATTAGGAAAATTATACATGTTTCTAAGTGTTTCATTTGAGAGTGTAATTGACATTGTAAGATTCGTAGTCGAAATATAGTTAAATGGTTATCCGAAGTATATTCCATGTTCATGATAGACGCATGTTCATTTGACTACCACATCACACACGTGCAATTTTATGATCAGAAACTCTATTGATTTATACGATGCATGTGCTTGGGATTATTTTTCATGACTTAGGTGGATGTTTCATTATGTTTCTTTAAGTTCGTTATTCTATTTCAAATCTATGTCTTATGATAAGAAGTATTGAACGTTATATTTTTCGTTTTAATAATAAAAGAAAAAAAAAGTTTTTAAATTGATAAGTTAATAAAGATGGTTGTGGGTAACTTGTTGACGAGAACCCTCACGAGACTTCACTCGTCCTACTAGGGACACCTAAGGGTTTAAAAGGCTTATTGCATGTGCTAAATGCAATCACATTGCCTGCGATAGTGAGTTAGGATATTTGAATTGTACTTCAGTTTTATTTTTATGTTTTTCTTTGGTCGAGTACTAGCAAAGAGTAGGTTTGGGGGTGTGATCGACGACGAATAGTTGTCGTTTATAGTCCTAAAAATACGCTTTGTTAGCCCATTTCATGTAGTTATTAGTTATTTTTGAATAAGTATTCTAAATTTTATAGGTTTTGGAGCTTTAACTTGAAAATACACAAAAATTCAATGATTAGTGGCTTTGTAAGTCATTCTGGGCAACAACGGTGATTCCGGTGAAAGCTGAATGCAGTAGAAGTCTCGGAAAATTGCATTTTTGACAAGGAATAATTCAGATTTGAGAAATTTCTCCAGAGATATAAAATGTAGATCTTCGAGTTATGGACACGTGGCCGCAAACGTGAGTCAATACGAGATCCGAGTTAAAATTTATCGCAATTATACGATCGGTGCGCAGAGCAGCGAAAATCTGAGAAAAGTTAGAAAATGGCCTAGTCGCTGGAGCGACCAGCTCGCGCGACCCGTGCGAGTGACCCGTTAAAAAAGTCAAATTCACGTATTTTGAGGTCCTGAAGAGCCCTATGCGATCCGAATTGGCTGAATACGTCCAGAAACGTAAAAACAGCTATTTTAGTGCGATTTGGCTTAAGAAAGCTTCCAAAATCCTTCCAAACTCTATATAAATCCTATTGTAAATCAATTTTGTGGTTACACATCATTACACAACATTAGATACATCTATATACAACAAAAACTTCAGCCATTGAAGAGAGGAAAGCAAGGAGAAGAAGAAGAAGACCAAGGATTCCCATGGCCTCCTCCATCAACCTCTTGCCGTTCATCAATTCTATGGCCAACTAAACTCAAGATCTAGGATTTCAATAAAACCCTAGCCAAATAATAGGGTATATTTTATGTTTTTATTTTAGTTTTATTATGTATGGATGACAATTACATGTACTGAGGATTTTTATAAATAAATTGTGCTTTTATTGATTAAATCGTTACTTTCAAAGTTTACTCTTGTCTTAGATCTATTTTGATGGTAGTGTGCTCAATGATCTATGCTTATTGTGCTTGTTTAGATTATTTACATGTAATGGTGCTTAAATTGAATTGTGCTATCAAGTATCCTAATAGTCCATGCCTAAATTAGATGGATTATACCACAACCCTAGTTTAGTGTGGGATAATTCGTGGTAATCGAAGATGGATTATGTCGGTGCTTGAACCATAGTTATTTTCTTGACGGAGGAATTGGGCTTGTAGCTACAATTCCCAATTATCATCCAACTTAATAAGCTAAAGTAATTCGTAAATACCCTTATTATGAAGCTAGTGGTGGATTTGCAATCCTAGGTGCCTTAAACTTATTATAAAAGTAAATTTTTAATTGCTTTCATAATTTAGATTTACTTTTATTGTTATTAGTTTAATTCAAATTAAATCCAAAATCCATTTTTCTTAATTAACTAAATTTAGGTTTTAAAAATTAAAGTGCGTAGTATTCAATCTCTGTTGGTTCAACCTTTACTTCCACACTGCAAATCTTTTGAAAGTAAAGTATAAGTAAGCATACTTTTATATCTTGATTTTGACGAGATCAGGAACTATGCTTTTCCAATTTTTGAAGTTTTGATTTGCTCTCTGTAATTTTCAGAAGTTTAGGACAGATTTGGTAAACTTTGCAAATAATAGTTCAAATGACTTTTCTATGACCTAGGACTTAAACCATTGTTTAATAATGGTTGGTTAAACTTAAGACCAAAAGTTAAATGATCCAAATTAAGGAATAATTCGTAGCTTACTCTTGTTCACATTCATGTACATTCATCCATGTAGATTAGTACTTGTGATTATATTTTGTATTAGGATTAAATTTAATAAAACATAATTGTGAGTTCTTTGTGACCATGTTGGGGCTACATCATTTCTATATGGACATTATATTGGCTCCTAGTTGAGACTTGTATATCTATAGAAGTGATGCATTTCTAATTAATTAGAAGGAATTCATAGTTATGTCAACTTTTCCATATTTGATAAATTTAAACTAGAAGTTTAAGGATGTTATTTAGAATTTCATATTATATCTTGTATATCATGTGGCTAACCTCTGTTTTGTAGCGCTAATTGAGGTACGATTTCTTAACCGCTCTCTAGTTTAATGTATTTCTTGAGTTTATCTTTCGACTCCTTGTGCGACACCTTAGAATTATGATTTGCCTTATGTGTATATATAAGAGACCTTTTTATTAGGATTTCCTATTTTTGTATGCATTGCACATTTTAATATCGCAGCTGGACCCCAGGTAAGTTCTCTAGTTCTCTAAATGCACATCATATTGCTTGCTAATTGAAATATGTGATTTTGAGTGATATTTTATCATTTGTAATTTTACACCCTTTTAGACATGCTTTTGTAATATATATTTATACATATGTATTGATTGAGGACATGCGTTGATTAATAATTTGATTAAAAGGATGTTGAGTAGGGGCCTATCGCAAAATATGATAAGATAGGGTGTTTTAGCCCGTCGGGCTCCTTCCTCTCTCATTCCATAATTCTCGGACCTAGTTAATCTCTGGTTTCCAAAAGAATCAGTTTGCTTTAAAATGATTTCTTAATTTTCCTTTTAAAAATTAAGTGGCGACTCGTATTTGTGTTTTAATTTGAAAAGAGTTTTTTTTTTAAAAAGCCGTGGGTAAAGAAAATTGCGATATCCACAACGTACACATGAACACACACATATAGATGAGAGTCTTGAGAGGTGAGATCTGGTTAGAAATGAGAGTCTCGAGAGAGATGAGAGTCTTGAATCTCTTGATTTTTGGAGCTATCTTGAGAAGTTGAGAAGAGAGATGAGGCGCAATCACATTTGCTGTGAAAGGGTGAAATGAACCCTAAATTAATTTGGGAGTATTTATATTATCAGGGTAAAAATGTAATACTCAAAATAATTGAGGGTATTGATATAAATAACATGTATAATCGGGACGGGTTCGGGGGTTTTGGCCCTATACCCGACCCCGACCCGAACCCGATTAGGGTTGAAGACCCTCCCCCCATACTTGACCCTACCTCATGAAAGTCACCCCATACCCATCTATTAGGGGTGGGGTGGGGCGAGGTGGGGTGGGACGGGACGGAGAACCCGGAAAACCCGTCCCATTGCCATCCCTATTTCCAAGACCGGAGCTCGATCTCCGGACACTTTCATGATTATTATTTTGCTAACTATAGGGTGAAAATTAGAAATTAAAGTATAATGGAAGAGCAATCTGGCAGTCATTTTACCACTTTGTGAAAAATGGAGAGAGAAAAATAGTTATCTGGATGTGGGGGAGAGAGAGAATGTGCATTTATACTCTTTAGTTACAGGAGCCTTTCAAATTTAAACTTAGGGCATAATTTTTATACAATTTTTTGAGTGTGGTTTATTAGGTTCTCTCTCACAACAACCTAACAAATCACACCTAAAAAAATTTAGGAAGGTTGTTTTCTTAAACTTAATTAATCTTTATAGTAAAAAAAAAAAAAAAAAAAGAGTACCGAAATTATCATTCATCCAGCCATTATACCATTTATTTTGTATATTATGAATGAAGATGATCTATACTTCTTGTTTGATTTTTTTTTTTATTTTTTATTTTTTTTGATGTGCTGTGACTGTCACTTTTCTTTCTGACGTAGTGCAACTTTTCTCTCAAAAGAATACATTTCGAATTCGGCTTTCTAAAATCATGTTTGTCCATTAACTTTTACTTCATGAAAAAAATATGATACGAATATGTACTTTTCCTTTTTTACTTTGTTTAATGTGTGTGTGAATTACCCTTTATGATTATATACTTAATGAAAGTGTTGTTTGGTCCCATCTTTTAATTGTGTTAATTTAATATTTGCATGTTCAACTGAATTTAAATATGGCCTTTTATGTCCAAGTCAACTGTAATTTAAAGAGAAAAATAACCATGTTCAATTTATGTGATCTCTCTCTCTCTATGTATATAGCATGTAGTGGAAAATTTTCAGTCTTTTTCACCGACTTACGTCCCTCAAACACTTCTAGTCTTTTTCAACTGTTATTTAAAAGAAAAATAACCATATTCAATCTGCATTGAAGAATGATCGATGCTATATATGATTTTTAAATTTCAATTTCAATTTTGCTTCTTAAATAGTTTGTCAATTGTACCACATACAATGACATACAATATTACCAATCAATGTCAGTCTGTCACATGCACAACATCGACTGTTAACGCTAAGGGTTTGTTTTTTTTTTTTTTTTTTTTTTTTTTTGTTCGGAAAAATTATAAATTTATGGCTGTTAAGTTATTTGGAACAAAATTTGAGATTACTAATGACATGTAGAAGTTGATGATAGAACATATTTTACGTCTCTTGTTAAAAGGGTTTTTACAGTCTAGTTCAAAATAAGGCTTCTGATCAAAATAACATTTATTTTGGTTATACTTGGGACACACCCAAAGACACAATTTTTGGGACACAACTTAAGAGATGTGTCTATTTCTCTCATATGTCATTGTGGGGTCCAGTGATATTACATGAGAGATATAGACACATTTTTTGGATTATGTCCCAAAAGTTGTCTTTGGGTGTGTCCCAATTTTTACTCTATTTATTTTAACCCATGAATTACTTATTGATTAATGATTAAAATTATTTTGAAAATGAAGACGACTGATTATAAAAGATTTCTAGGAACAAACACTTCTAGGATTCTAGCCACTTTTTCTTAATTATATATATATATATATATGTACAATTATGAAAAATGATATAATCACACGAGTACTAGTGTTATTTATCTATGTTTTGCAACAAATATACTTGGGGCTTGTTTCGATATCATGGAATGTAATAATCGCATGTAAAGAGAACATGACTAGACTACTTTTTCTTCAGTTCAGAAGATGTTCACATGATTGATTTAATATGCAAACACTTGTATACATGAATTAAATTGTGGAATTATACATTGAATAATTAAATAACTCTTATGCCTTTTGTAAATTACTCTTTTGTTAAATTGATTTATCAAATTAAGCTTTTGTCTTTTGTAAATTATCTTTTTTGTATATATATACGGTCAGGCTCTTAAGTGAACATGGTTGACTGAACATACCCAGTTAATATGTTTTTAAGTTTAAAAAAACCCGCGGGCTCCCCCCGCGCACCTCGCTGACTCGCATGTTTTTTTAGGTTAAAAAACATGTTTACTGGGTATGTTCACTCAATTCTGTTCACTTAAGAGCCTCACCGTCTAAAAACTCTCGCATCTGCGGGGTGCAACGGGGCAGAGGGATGGGGCGCGAGTCAATGGGTGAATTTTTTAGACTTAAAAGTCCAGTGCACTGGGTCGGTTCACTTACCCAGTGCACCTAAGAGCCTTTCCTTATCCTTATATATATATATTATCTATTTATATATATAATATCTATTTGTTATGTTATGTGTTAAAGAAAAGAGCCTTAAAATTTAAAGTGTGTACCCTTATAAATTGAATTATATAATTATCCTTTTACCTTGTGTATAGTACCTTCTGTAAAAGTTTAAAGTGTATACAATTATTGAGTATGAACATTACTCAAATAGCTGATCAATTCTTTTGTTTGTGGTGCATGTTCAATATATTTAATGTTTAATATTTTATTTCATCTATTTTTCAAATCATAAATCTATGAAATGTATCTACAATAAACGTAGCTAAATTTTATTTCTCGACTTTGACTTATGTCACACCCGTTCCAGAAATTTATGGTTTTGAACATGCATTATTTGAGATTTTGAAATATTAATGTTTATTAATATTGAGTTGAGGTTGACTGTGGGTCAACGGTAAGGTGTCAGTAAGGACACGGGAACATGGTAGTTCATATGGCATGAGCATGAGTAAATGACATTTATATGATTTAAATGTTATTTGACTTATCTGGTATTTGTTGTAGTAATTTTAGCTATGTTGTGGGAATTCTGGTAATCTTTGATATTGTTATAGCATTTTGAGAACTGTGGTGAGAACGTGAGTGATACGTTAATTAAAAAGGTAGGTTGTGTAGAGATTCCACAGAATATAGTTTTCGGACGTTATTTTGGACCCAAACGAAACTTAGTCGAAAACTTTTAGAATTTATAATATTCACTCGTAAAGTTAAAAAATGGATGTGTGCGAAGTTTCATGGATTAATTAGAAGTTTGAGAAACTTGCGGGGAGGTAAACGTAATTCCCGAGAAGTTTTTCTATATATAGAAGTGGATAAGATTTCATTCTCATCCAAACTTCTAAAAATATCTAGAGAGAGGAGAGAGAAAAGGGGATTGGTTTCTCCGGACTTTGCGACGCCGATCGACGACTATTCGTCCGTCAGATTTTCTCCAGATTTCATATTCGAACTCGTGGAGGTAAGACCTACGTTTTGATACTACTTAGGTCGTGTTTGGAAAATTTTTGTAAAAATATTAATTCTAGACTTTTGGGGGAAAATCAGGTAAAACTCGTAGGAATCGCATATAATTTGAAATCCGACGATTAATTAGGCCCCTAGACGATCCTTCAAAGTTTGACGAGAATCGCACGAGGTATGAATTCTAGATCTATGAAATATATGGATTTTCATGTTTTGGACATCACTTTTGATATTCTTGGATCCGGGCGAAATTCATGTATTAGTTAGGCCCGTTAATTATGCACGTGAAATTATGATAAAAGCACGTATAACTGTTTATGTGAGCATGTTATGTGTCTACTTGGGTCAAAGGAGAGTTTGGTGCAAATTCATCCGGGGTAAGCTCCTCGAACCTTGAGGATTGTGATTGTGATGGAATTGGAAATTGTGGTTGTGTCTGGATTGGAGGTGGGCCCAACCAGGACACGGTACCTGGTATGGAGGAAGGCCCAACCAGTGTATGAGATGCGTGGGAGAGGTGGGCCTCCTACGGCATCGACCGGATGAATGCGTACCACTCACTCTAGAGACTATTTCTATGTGTTTTAGATGCTTAAATCATGAATTGTCATATAAGCATACATTTAGAATTGTACGCTCAGTATATAGCTGAGCAGTGGAGATGTACTCCATTGCAGGTAAGAAGAAAGACAAGAAGAAGCGCGATGAGTGAGGCCGTTAAAGAACGCCGGGGATATCACTTGTATATGTTTTTGTTTTAAATCCTAAACTGTGTAAGGATTGAGAAGTGTAATACGTTGTAATAGATCTTTAGATTTGTTCTGTAACATAGTAATTCTGTATTTGAACGTCTGTAGTTATGTTTTGAATGTTATAAATCAGTTGTGGTTGTTTTGGTGTTGTGTGGAGAAAGCATGAGTTATTAGTATTTTCAATACAGGGCTGCCAGCAGGGGAGCAGTCGACTGGACCCAGGACCAGTCGACTGGATCTCATGTGTTGGAGACACTGAAAGTGAATAGTAAAGGAAGCAGTCGATTGGACCCTTTGTCAGTCGACTGAACACTGTAGATTTTGGCTACTGCTTCTAAAAATGGAAAAGCAGTCGATTGAGTCCCCAAATCAGTCGACTGGACCCCTGTGTTATATGCTGCATTTGGGTTCTGCTTGACCCAGTCGACTGGGCAGTCGACTGGACCTCTGTTGAGGATTTAGGGTTTTAGCTTCTGCCAGGCACAGTCGACTGGGAAGTCGACTGAACCTCTGTATTTTGAAATAGATTCTTGTGAACACTTGTGATTGAACAAAACTTTTTATAACTCTGATTTCAATGGATAAACTCAGAGAGTAATGTTCCCTAAATTTTAAATACCCCGGGTTGTTTTTAAGAATCTTTCCGCTGCGTATAATTATATTGATGTTTGGATGAGCCTTGGTGGCGTGCCACGTATCCTATTTCCACGCGTAGTGGGATGGGTCGTGACAACTTAAGATTTTTTTTCCTACAAATTCCAAACACAATTTCTAACTAGGCAAAGAAATAACAAGTAAATGTCAGTCTATAAAATTCTTCACTTTAAGTTTTTTTATTAGTACTAGTTATCCAACAAGAAATTGTAGATTTAACATCAATCAATATAGTTGTTGTTCAAACATATTTTTTCTAACATCATCTCAAGAATTATTAATTAGAACTTATTTCTCTTTCGTGTACACATTAAAAAAATATGCATTGCATTTTTCTTATTAAATCTAACATCTGTGCCTTGCACGTGCCATCCTCCTATATTGAAAATTGGAAATAAAAGTATGAAAAAGTGCTAAGCCCACAGCTAGAAAAAAGTTACTACTTAAAGGACAAAATGGTAACTTTTCTAGTGAAAAGCCCCCCAACTCATATTTTTGTTAGAATTAAACAAAAGGTGTGACGATTTTGTGAGATTTTAATAAAATTTTCAGAAATTTATTAAAATTTCATAAAATCGTGAAGATTTTTGTACCTAGTTTTATACGTGAAGGATCTTTCAATTAATTTTTTTTCGTTGTTAAACTTAATACTTAAAAAAACCCTAAAATAAAATAAACCCTAATTATCCAAAACATTATTCTAAAATATTGTCGCAAGAGTTGTACTTCAGCACGATTTCAATCGAGACAGTCAGACAGGCATGTCACATGTGGCAATAAAACGCTAGCACGTGGAGAAGACGTGTTTACAAATATATACACTGCAATTAATGGCCATTAATTGAACCAAATTGCCAGAAACAAAGGTCAATACATTAAAAAAAAAAAAAGTCAATATTTTTTTTTCATTTTTATTCTATAGAAATCTCCCCAAAAAATATCTATTTATCAAGTTTTTTTGATTTGGTCCATTCAAGATTTAATTATACAGTTAGGTCCTTAGATTTAGAAAGTTTATTATGATTGGTCCATCCTCCAATTTAGTGTGAATAATGTTACAATTTTACCCCTAGATATATATATATATATACACACACGTAGTAATATATATACATATGTCAACAGATCTAATGGAGGGGTTAAATCTCTTTATTTTTTGAATAATACTTGGGGCACCAAAGGACACAAAGAACTTCCACAAAATGAGTGGAAGTTCTTTGTGTCCTTTGGTGCCCCAAACATTATTGTTATTTTTTTTATAGGTAATTAGGCTGAATACAAACCCTTATATATACACTTTATGGACATTAAACAACTTATTCAACAAATTTAATGGAGGGATTAAATCCCCCCCCCCCCCCCCCCCCCCCCCCCCCCCCTTCCTTTTTTTTTTTAGGTAATTAGGCTGAGTACAAACATACATCAGTATATATATAACACAGTAATTATAGGTAATTTAAATCCCAAAATTTTGGGCTAGCTAAATTAGTTTCTTATATTTCTCTCTCTCTCTCTCTCTCTCTCTCTCTCTCTCTCTCTCTCTCTCTCTCTCTCTCATACATGTCATTGTATTACATAGTAGTTTGTTTTGGATTAACATGTCTAATATTTGTACAGAAGTTATATATGGAGATACTTAAATCAGTTTTAGGTAAATTTGAGTGGTGTCAGTGTAAATTTTTGCACTGAAAAAAGTATGTTCTTTGAAAATATCCATGTGGAGTTACTCAATTCAGTTCATACATAGATTCATCATCCTAATTCCCCACAAACCATTACACAACACAAACATTTTCAAACTATACCCCCCAAAACTGTGAACAATCAGTGTCAAATTCATCGACCTCTTATATTCTTAATTACTTGTGGGAGTGTAAAATTTAACACTACAATGAGTTTTATAGGAATTACAGTATATAGGTTCCAATTTTTGGTTACACAAATTCAATATCTGAAAAGACTAATAATATTAGTGTACAAGAACTAGCATCGATCAGTGTATAATTTTACACTGTATTAAACCAAAAGAGTCGATGATTGCCATTGTAAATTTATAAGAACTAGCATCAGTGTATAATTTTACACTGCATTATACCAGAAGAGTCGATGATTGCCATTATAAATTTACAAGAATTAGCATCAGTGTATAATTTTGCTGTGTTGGGGGCTTTGATGCACGAGTAGCATTGATAGCCATATTCGTTAGTGAACTCACTCAAGTATATTCGTTAGCATCAGTATGTTCTTTGAAAATATCCATGTGGAGTTACTCAATTCAGTTCATACATAGATTCATCATCCTAATTCCCCACAAACCATTACACAACACAAACATTTTCAAACTATACCCCCCAAAACTGTGAACAATCAGTGTCAAATTCATCGACGTCTTATATTCTTAATTACTTGTGGGAGTGTAAAATTTAACACTACAATGAGTTTTATAGGAATTACAGTATATAAGTTCCAACATTTTTGGTTACACAAATTCAATATCTGAAAAGACTAATAATATTAGTGTATAGAACTAGCATCGATCAGTGTATAATTTTACACTGTATCAAACCAAAAGAGTCGATGATTGCCATTATAAATTTATAAGAACTAGCATCAGTGTATAATTTTACACTGCATTATACCAGAAGAGTCGATGATTGCCATTATAAATTTACAAGAATTAGCATCAGTGTATAATTTCGTTGTGTTAGGGGCTTTGATGCACGAGTAGCATTGATAGCCATATTCGTTAGTGAACTCACTCAAGTGATTTGCAATGCAGTAGTGAAAAAGTTCTCATACGAGTGCCAAATTTAACACTAATGTGAAATTGTTCATATTAGTGAAACAAAGTTGAAAACCACTGTCACCATCTTTGTCTTGAAAATGCATCCATGTGCTGGACCCAATAGCAACAACCCTTTTAATTGAAAACCACCACGTTGCGATAGTCCCAAGAAGCATCACGTGGAAAAACAGCTTCAACCAAGTTTTCAAGGCAAGACAGAGCTACTCTTAACCATGCACCCGCCATCACATGCAACACACATCACCAGTTCTAATCTTCTCATCTTCTCTGAAAGTGTATAGAAAAAATTGCAGGAGCCTTCATACCCAAAATTGCCTGATAAGAAAAGAATGTGTTACCTTTCATTCCCATTTTTGGGTGTGGATAGATTTAACGTCGATGATGGTGATAAACTTTGGAATTGCAACTCACAGCCTATTTGAAATCATTTTTTTTCTACAAATCTAAACATTTCTCATGGATGTCAACTAAGATTTCTTGAAAATCTAGAGAGAGAGTTGGGGTTTGGAGACGAATGAGTCGGAGATAAAGAGTTGTTTGATCATTGTGGAGACTTCTTTGGAGACCGCCATTGTTGGAGCTCAATGGGGGAGATGGAGTCTAGAGAGAGAAAGTGTAGAGAGAGAGAGAGGCAGAAGGAGGGAGATGAAAAATAAAGATTGCTCACATGAATTGAAACTGACATATATGACTCAACTTCAAATTTTGAATTTCAAAATTACATTAATGGCACACATTAAAGGGAGGAGAGAGATGATATAGTGTATGTGTGTGTGTATATATATATATATATGTGGGTATTCATATTCAGATGACCTAATTATAGCAAAATTTTAATAGGGGCATTCGTGTATCATATATATTTGTGGACCTAACATGAAAAACTTTTTTGAGTTAGACCTATTTAAAAAAAGGTGCACTAAGATGGATATAATACTAGTTATCCCTTTATTCTAATCTTGTTGTGTCATTTTGAAGGATAGTGATAAATTCGTAAATAATACAATTATATAGTTTTAGGTTCTTAAGTTAAAACATGTTTATAATTAAGTTCTTGAAATTTTTTAGGGACTAAAATACCCGCTCTCATCAAGTTTGGTGGTAATCTTCAAAATGGTAACCTCATCCATTAATGTTTTCTACCAAAATTTCTCCCCAAAAATTAAGGGAATCAAATTCTAAAAGTCATCATCACTCACTATGATAGCCATTTTCAATCACAATCATCTCCATCGCCTTGCTAGCCACCACTACACCATTGTAGACGCACTTGTGTCTGAAAATTTTGCAGTAGTGTAACACCCGCTCCCGCGAGCAGTATTTAATTGCATTTAGCATGCATCATTACCATTAAATTAATAATGTGATTATATGTGTTAAGTGAGTATTAACTCACTAAGATGATTGTGGGAGTCTAGTTTGGAACCCAGAGATAGGCCAATGTGGTAGTCTCAGCTTGTGACAGTTATGAGAGGTCTCCGTGTGATAGGACAAATACATCGTGGGGTAATTTTTATGTGCTTAAATATTTATTAAGGCATATATAAATATATTATTATGTTATTTTAATAGCACAATAATTGTTAGAGACCATTTCTGTGATCCGTTAGGGATACCTTTGTGAGGGCGAATTAGACACGTTGCATAATTAATAGGTTAATTAGCAACTTCATAATTTTATGTGGGACCACTTATAGGACCCATATGTGACATAGACAAACACCCATTTAAGTTTGGGATACTTTTAATAAGTTTTATAACTAGCAGCGGTATAATTGCAAAACTTATAAAACGTGGGGAGGCAAACTTAGAAACTAAAACATGTGGCTTCCATGTTAAGCGACATGTGGTGAATGAATCATCAAGAGTCATCACCCTCATTTCTTTTGTTAGATCATTTACAGAGAAAAGTATGGAATTGACGACGGAGAATTCGATGAAGCTTTGGACGCCTGAATGACGTGCCGTCTGATGTTCAATTTTGAAACATGCTACATATTTGGACTCTTGGAGGTGAGTCTAATGCGTTGGTACTAATCTTATTGCATTTTGAGATAATTTTTCAGTGACCCAATTCAAAGGGTTTATCTCATAATCTATAGTTTTTGTATAGGATTATACTTGGGAATCAGTACTAGGGTCTTAATTCTGCGATTAGGAGCACTAATCCAAGAGGTGAGTGACAATGATTATGAAATACAAATAATTGGATGTTTAAGATGATCTTTGTGATGATAAGCATGTCTATTTGTATAATTTAGCATGTTTAGTCATTTTTGGGCAAACCCATGTGGTTAATAAGACCCATTTGTATGGCAATAACATGATGTGATGAACTTATATGACCATATTGAGTTGTTAATGTGGATCATAGGGGAACTTGTACTTGCCATCAAAGTTATGAGATAAGGCGCTAAATTGGCCATGAGGTCGCACGCCTGAAAGAAAAAGGTGTGGGTCTTGGCTAGTCGTGCAAATTAATGGAGTAGTCACGGACTAGTGTGAAAGGGTGGCCGATACTTGCGTTCCCCGAGACCATAGTGATGTGTAGAAAGATGAGATTGAGCATGTTTGTTATTCATGCTTATAATTATTGGCATTCACCAGCATATAACTGATATAGCCATTGTAGGTAATAAAGGCAAGGCATTGGAAAAACAATAAAGAGTTAGGATTAGCAAGGCAATGTGGGTTTTGGGGATTTGGCATTGATAATGTAGATTATTTCATGTTTAGTACTAGAGCTTGTAATATGTTAGGTTTCAATTTATAATTGGGAAATGCTTGTGTTTGGTTAACTCTGGGTTTATGTTTTGTAAAATTAGTAGTTTGGCTTCAAACTTTGGTTGTATTACGGTTTTGCAACTTTAAAAGTGATAATAGGTAGTTAAATGATTTTGGATCATATGTTGGTTGATTATTAAGCTCAACTTTTGTAATATAAAGTGTTATCATGTTGGCTACTTTGGGATTATCATTTTTATCAAGTGTTGTCTGCGTTTGACAGATTTTGGTTTTAAAACTTGTGGTTACTGAGAGTGGATTCTGCTGCATCAATCTAGTCGACTGGGGTCCTAGTTCAGTTGATCGGATTGTGTTCCAAAAATGAGATATTCTGTTTCAGCATCGTTCAGTCGACTAGACAGGTACCAGTCGATCGGACTTTGGCACCTTCAGTCGACTGGACTTGTGGTTAGTCGACCGGATTGGGAATTTTGAGATTTAAGCTATCTGTAATTTCCTATTCAGTCGACTGTGCTCCCCGATCAGTTGACTGGAATGCTCTATTTTCAATCTAATGTTTTTATAAGTGTTTTAAATGGGTAAACTTCATATAACTCTAATTTTATGGTTAATAATGAACCTTAGGAGTATAGTGGGAGCCTTGGTGGCGTGCCACTAGTCCTAGAATCATATGTGCGGTTCCGAGGTGTGACATTTAGTGGTATAAGAGTAATAGGCTTAGAACTTTGGGGATGAGAGATGACGACTTGAGAGAATGTAATCAAGACGAGCACTTAGATGCATTTCATGAATGCATGTGGATAATGATATTATGATAATATGATTGTTGCATGTTATATTGGCATAGCATGTATAGTATTTATGTGAGTTGATTGGCATGTAAGAAATCGTAGACCCAAATTGGGAACGTTCACCTCACTTCGAGGATGGCCCATTTGGAAGACACAGTGAGTAATTTTGTGAGATCGGTAAGTGACTGGGTATTTGAAAGACCAGTGAACCCTCAACCACGATAGGAGCGGGGAATCAATGAACAATTTTATAAGAAAAATCCATAATTTGAGGGAGGTCCTGACACATCATTGGCCGATCATTGGTTAATGGATTGGAACATATTTTTTGATCCGTGGATTGTATATACGGTGAAAAGATTATGTGTGCCACCGATACCCTCAAAGGGGGAGCTCAAATTTGGTGGAATAATCAGATTGCTCAAGGACTGCCCGAGACATGGAAAAAGTTCGTTAAAAAATTCAATAAATGGTATTTTCTGGCATCAGCAAAGACACAATTAAGTCGATAATTTGTAAACTTACAGTAAGGGGAAATGTCTGTTAATGAGTATGCTACAAGGTATAACGATTTGCTCTATTTTGTAAACCGATTTATGCCAAAGGAAGTAGACAAAGCCTGAAAGTTTGAGGAGGGATTGAGGGACAATATTCGCAGCTGTGTTGATACTCTTCAACACTGGAATGTGGCCGATGTTCAAGATGTGGCTTTAATAGTGGACATGGATATCAAAAAATTTAGACAATGGTAGCAAGGCAAACGAGCATATGAGGACAAGGGGCAAGGGGTAATGGTTCTCATAGAGGACATTTTCACAAGGTTCAGGCTCTAGTACAAGAAGTCAAGGAAGAAATACCTACTCCAGGGAGACCATCCCATTGTGCCCAACATGCAACCGACGACACTTGGGAGTTTGCCACCTAACCTTGGTGTGCAACATTTTTAAGAAGTTGGGACACGTTACTCGATTTTGTTTGTAAGTTAGGGCCCAGAGCACAGGAGGCTCCAATCAAAATATGAGAGGGAGATTATATACATGTGGAGTGTTGGGACATCAAGCTAAAGGCCTACAAAGAAGCAACAAGGAACGAGTTTAATGGCTACAACCGGGCAAGGTCCAGAACCAACATGGATAAGGAAAAAGTGGTCGAGCCAAGGCAAGGGAAGTTTTATCCATTGGCACCGGGGGACATTTCAACTACTGACTTCATCGTATCAGGTATACTATCGATTTGTTCACATCCAGCTCATGTATTAATAGATTCGGGGTCGACATATTCTTTTGTTGCACGTGAATTTGTTAGACATTTAACTAGCATGTCCGAACCCTTAGGATATGAACTTTCAGTATCTTTATCTTTAAATAAGCCTATGACAACATCATCAATATTCAAGGCGTGTGATATTCGGATAGATGATAGAGAGTTGACCGTTGACTTGATATTGTTGACCGTTAACTATTTTGATGTAATTTTGGGTATGGATTGGCATTCATGAACCAAGCCTTTGTTGATTGTGAACAAAAAGAGTTATTTTCCGACCACTGGGACAGGGATAATTTATTTTTCAAGGAATTAGTGTTGTAGCACCACCATTTGTGGTGTTAGTAATTTGGGCGGGTAAATTGTTGAAACAAGGTTGTCAGGGATTCCTATGCTCTATAATGATACACGTGTTACGGGTACTAAGGTAGAAGACATATCAAGGGTATGGGAGTTTCTAGATGTATTTTCCGAGGACTTGCCAGATGAGTTGATTGAACGAGAAATTGAATTCACTATTAAAGTAGTTCGGGATCTCAGTGTGTATCAAAGACACCATACAGAATGGCACTGGTAGAACTCAAGGAATTTAAAATTCAACTATAGGAATTATTGGACAAGGGGTTTATCTGACCTGGTCTATCGTCGTGGGGTGCACCGGTCTTGTTTGTTAAGAAAAAAATATAGAACTATGAGGATGTGTATCGACTACCATGAATTGAATAAGCTAACCATCAAGAACAAGTATCCGTTGCCTATAATCGATGACTTATTTGACCAACTTCAAGGGGCTCAGGTATTTTCCAAAATCAACTTGCGATCGGTCTATCAGCAGCTGAAGGTAAAGGAAGAGGATGTAGAGAAAACAACATTTAGGACCCGCTATGGCCACTACGAGTTTTTAGTTATGCCATTTGGGGTTACTAATGCACTGACGACATTCATGGACTTGATGAACTAAGTGTTCAAAGGCTATGTAGATGAGTTCGTGATTGTCTTCATAGATGATATTTTGATATATTCCAATAGTATAGAAGACCATGAAATGCATCTCCGATTGATTCTACAACGACTATGAGAGAAGAAGCTATTTGGAAAGTTGAAGAAATATGAGTTTTGGTTGACTGAAATTGCATTTTTGGGGCATGTGATATCAAAAGAAGGTTTATCAGTGGATCCACAAAAGTTAAGGCCATAGCAAATTTGAATCCATTGACAAATGTGTCAGAGGTACGAAGTTCTTGGGATTAGCTGGTTACTACTGGAGGATCATGGAAAATTTCTCGAGAATTGCAGCACCTTTGACTAGGTTATACTATTGGAGGATCATGGAAAATTTCTCAAGAATTGCAGCACCTATGACTCGGTTAATGAGGAAAGATGTACCATTTGTTTGGAGTCCAGAGTGTGAAGAGAGCTTTATAGAGTTGAAGATGTAATACCCTATATTTTTATTGTACTTTTATACCCTTTTGATATTAATAAGATTCAATGTGCTTATATTTACAGTTCCTATGATTTTAAGTTCAAGCAATCGAACCTCTTTCGATCGATTGAACTTTTGTTTGTCTTAATCGATCGAACCCATTTCGAGTGATCGAAGCTCTGCCAACCTGAAATGATGACGTGTCCCCTTTCTCAAGCATTTTAACCCTTCTCAATTCATCGAACCTGACCGACCTATTCCCATTCGATCGAACCCTATATTTTCAGTGTAAGTGTTTTGCCACCTGCCCTCCCTCTTTACCTATATATATGTTATGTTTATGTGTGTGTTTGGGTTGCTAAAATCCTTGAGAGAGTTTAGAAAGAGAGAATATATATACACATACTTATACACATACACATATACCCATTTATATATCTATATATACACACAACTCACAAACATTCACACATTGTCAAGCTAAAAGAAGAAGAAGAAGAAGAAGCAGCGGAAGGAGGAGAGAAAGAGAAGAGGCAGAGAAAGAGAAGGAGAAGGAGAAAGAAGAGAGAGAGGAGACCACCCCAAGGAACCCGCAGTCACTCGAGCTCGCCGGTGTCGTCGACGTTAACGGTGAGTGTCTATACTCACTTAGTAGCATAGATGTGTATATATATATGTGTTTCGGAAAGATTAGATGGACCTTGAATGTGTGAGGAAGGTCCAGTTCAACTTTGGAATAATACTGCATTCAATCGATCGAGCAGCGTTCGAGCGATTGAACACAGCTCAATCTCAATCGATCGATGTAACTTCGATCGATCGAACCTAGCTTTACATCTATCGATTGAAATGACTTCAATCAATCGCACATATTAGAATGTTAAATGTTTAGTTATTTTATACCTGATGAACTGTTAACCTGTTTATTATCACACGTTGATGTAGGAATGCTGTATCGGAATAATACATATGTGGAGTAATGGGCTTAATGCATTTAATAGTGGAACCGATGTTATAATGATGATGTAATGTTGTTAATCAAATTGAAAAACCGACGTGCATAGTAGTGGGTCTATCGACCAAAGAGGCCGATACTATTTATAATCAATGCGTGGGAAAATGCGATCGTGAAGATCATACAATATAGGTTGGGGTGTACATATATTGCCTTAGTCCATAGGAGAGACTAAGGGATTTATTGGTGGTATTGGTAGTACATCGCCTTAGTCCATGAGAGAGACTAAGGGATACAGATTGTGGAAACAGATGTGGTTTATGGGCGACCTATATTGCCTTAGTCCATGGGAGAGACTTAAGGATATAGTGGTATCATCTTAGTCCAAGGGAGAGGCTAAGAGATACATAGTCGTGGTTGTGAGATATAGTAGTCGTATCATCTTAGTCCAGGAGAGAGGTTAAGAGATACAGAGTCGTGGTTGTGAGATATAGTAGTGGAATCACCTTAGTCCATGAGAGAGACTAAGGGATATATGGTTGACATCGCCTTAGTCCACGAGAGAGGCTAAGGGATGTGGACACGCGGCCTCCGTGAGCCCACCCCCGTTTCTGTCTCTGGGGTTTCGGAATTGATTTTCCTTGTTTTGAAATTGATTTGAAAAAGGTCTATTGAAAATAGATACAGAGTCGCCACTTGGTCTTTAAGGAACCAAGAAACGTAATTTTGACTCAACCAAACGGTAAAGGGTACTGACCCTTCATAACCAAAGAACTTGGCTCGGGATTTTGGTACGAGAGAGGAATGAGCCTTTGTCGCGACTAAAACACCCTCAACTCGTCCCGTCTCTCGACGGGCATCAATTAGCATCCAAACAATCACCTTATACTATGTTTGGTTCAACAATTAATACTATGATAGTATATTACATCTCATGAGAATCTTGAAATGGAAGATCAAAAGGTACAATATCATTCATAAGATATAAGCCAAATATCACACAATGTGAAAGTGAAAGATCATTCAAACAAACCTAAAAACAATTGTCTAATCACATATCAAGTAATCAAGTTTTCCTAGTCTAGAAGGGGACATGAATTGTTCTTGGAACAAATAAACAAAGAGAACGAAATATGCTTAGCAAGGTAGAATGATGCATGTTAATCTTTGAGAAAAGAAGACCTCTCAATCCCCGGGATGGATGAGAAAGAAAGATTGGATCGGGGGGAGCATGAACGTTTGATCAATTTCATTCCTTATAATATTCTTAGATTAAGAGCCACAAAAGCCCCAAATCTTGCATGGATGCAATGCATGATCCTAGAATGTGCAAAGGTTGTAGTGTGTTTGTGTACATGGACTTTCTAAAGTGACTTAGAAGTCAAAAATATGCATGAATGCATGAAGAAAATCATCATAGAGTATGTAAAAATGTAGTATGGACTTCCTAAGACATGAGCTAATTTGGATTGTATATAAGCATCAAATCAAAGGATTAAAGTAAAAGTATGCTTGCTGTGAATAGTGGACAGAACAGTGAGTTGATCTTGTGAAAAATGAAAAGTGGGGTTAGAAATGTTTTTAGTTCATGATTTTTATGGAGATTATCCTTATTGTGTCTAGAACACATATCAAAAAGCCAATCTTCAATAACTATTACATATTGAGAGAAATCATATAAACAATAGAGGTTACTCATAAACAGAGTCTGTACTGTCGACTGAAAAAACAAAACATCTAGAGGCCCATATTATACAGAGAGTTCCCTAAAACACTGAGGTTCAAGGAAAAAATGAGTTGGGACCACCCCTTTTGGAAAAGTTTTCTGGAAAATAAGTTGAAAGTCAACCAAGCTGCTGTGACAGTAAAAACAGAATATCTGGAATGAATATTTGGGCCAAAATAGAACCCTTCCAAGTGTTTCCATACCAAACCAAAAATCATGGGTGTTCTCTAATGAGTTAGGAAGACTTTCTAAGTGGTATTGCATCCATGCATTGAGTATTGAGTTCTAGAGAAATCTTTGAACTCAGATCATTCACTGTTTTGAAGATTTCTTGAGAAAACAAGGTTTATTTCTTGGAATCCAAATATTGGGGGTTTTAGAGGGGTTTTGAAATAGGGGTTTTGAAAGCACATTTCTAGCACTAAAAGGGGATTAAAACAACTTGGGAAACCAATATAAAACTCAAGTCAAGAACTTCCAAGATTGTTGGAGAGATTTGTTTTCATTTGAGCATAACTTCAAGAATACTTTGGAAGTATTGAAGTTGGAATCATCATCTATCAAACATGTTTTTGAGGTTAAGAGCTACTATGCACAATGATTCACTCACCTTAAACACCATGTCATCATCTAGATGATGATGAACTAGTAAGTAAATAAAGAAAAAATAAAAAAGAAATGAGGTAAGGAGAGATGAACATTTATATAAACAAGCAAATAATAACAATCAATAAATGATAATCAATGTGATTTTGGACTTGTAGCATGGTGTTTCACTCATAGATATTGACATTTGGACATGAAAGTAGCTTCCTAACCCAAGATTGCTCAAGAATGGTGGTTGGGGAGGATTTGAATGTGAAGTATAAGAGAAGTAATGGAAGGAAACAAGATTAAAACTCACTTTCTTATAGAAAATCAGTGGGAGAAGCTCCCTTTCTCTCTTCTAAACCTATCTCTATCTCTCTTCCTCTCTATAACTTTTTTTAGCTTTGCACTTGGCCCCCCAAAATGAAGAGCAAAAGGGGGTTTATATAGGCCAATTTGAGGTGGGTTTGGGATTTAGAAAGTGCTCCCATTGGTCCCAAACATCTGTGAACATAAAACTACATCGTTTTGGTCTTTAATTATTCAATTTGGACCCCCAAAATAAATTATAAAAATAGGTTCTACAGGGGTTGAGTGCCGCCGCAATAATGGCCCAGTGCCGCCACGACACTGCTCCTCAAATGCCCAAAAAATTACATTTAGGCCCCTAGATGTTCCAGTATTCGCCAAAAGGCCTTATTTCGTCCAAAATTCACAGAAAATGTATACAAACTCCAAATTGAGCTTGTGATATACCGTTGGAAAGATAATAGAGTCTAATTTTCATAAAAAAAATGCTTGGAGTCAGGTCACTTTGAAAAGTTTTGCGGTATTTGCGATAAAAGCCGATTTGATCGTCTTTTTCACCTTCAAAAATCCATAAACAATTCGTTTTGAATTCAGAAATTATGTGCGATATACTGTTAAAAAGCTATTGACCTCTAGTATCCATGAAAAATGTTTGAAAAATGACACGGCGCTCCAGTTTCAAAGTCAACTTTTAGGTCAAATCGGTCAAACCTGTGATCTCCAGGAAGTTCTGGGAACCTCTAGGAGTTTCCAAGAGCTGACGTTTTCATCCAATTTTCTTTTAAAACTCATTTCAGAACTTTTCACATAATCTCAGAACTTTCTGGAGAATTTGGATGATTTCGATCAAACCCTGGTCAAACTTTGGTCAAACCGATCAACGGGGACTTTTCGAGAATTTTCGGGACTTCTAGGGGTCTCTGGGAGCTGACGATTTTACCCGATTTTGCTTTGAAACTCATTTTATCACTTATCTTACAACGTAGTATGTTTTCAAAACTTTTGGTCCAAATCTGGGAGTTTTTGGGCTTTTAGGGGTATTTTGGTCATTCTGAGCATTTTGAGAAATAGAACTAACTTCCATGAGTCCTTTTTGTCTTTTTTGATCATTGTGAGCTATGGGTCTCCTAAATCTGATAGCTGACAAAATGGGGTGTATACAAGGGATACATGTTGTGAGAACAGTAATGTGGCTAGCACTCTGGTCTGATAGAGGCTAACAAAATGCCGCCTTGCCCATGACCGAGACATGAGAGATCCGATAGAGACAAGGGCATGGTCACGTTAGTCCAAGACCAAAAATGAGAGTTATGCCGTTGTTTTCATCTTAGTCCGACAGAGGCTAACGAAATATTACCTTAGTCCATGACTGGGACGGGAGATCTGAATAGAGGCTATTGGAATATGTCACTTTAGTCCACGACCGAGATTAAGAAGGATACATCATGAACCTAGTCCAATAGAGGCTAAAGGTACATTACCTCGGTCCGAGATGGGAGATCTGACAGAGGCTAAGGGATGCCACTTTAGTCCATGACCAAGACTAGGAAGAACGAAATTGTGAAAAAGAATCAGGCGGGTTGGCCGAAATGTATTAGAGGTTGTTGAAACTTAGTCCAATAGAGACTAAAAGAATATTGCCTTAGTCCATGGGAGAGACTAAGGGATATGTCACTTTAGTCTATGACAGAGACTAAGAGGTTTATGAGGTAAAAGAGAAAGGTATGGGCAGGTTAGCCAAAGTATATCCGACCATTTGGTTGGAATACATGGGAATGTGTGTCAGGTATGACAGACCGTAGGTATGGGACTACGTGTCTGATTAATGTGGACCTAAGAGTCTACGTTATGTATTGGGAGATTTGGAATGATATCCGTAGAAATATATAGAGTTGGTGCATACATGCATGCAAACGATGAGATGATCCTTTTAATGATGTTGTTGTTTATATATCCTGCAACTCTATAGACACTCTGTTAGTATTTGCATTCAATTGGCTTTCGTAGCTGACGGCGTCTATGCCGCTGGATATTCGATGTCCTGTTGGCCAAGGTTATGACTATGTAGGAGATGCATACATGGACAATGACTACGAGGATGGAACCCACAATGACAGAGGCTATGCTGGTGCTGACTTCTGCGCAAGCTGAAGACTGGAAGTTGTGCCATATAACTATGGATTTTGTGGTAGGACTGCCAAGATCTCAACTATTTGGGTAGTTGTGGATCGACTTACCAAATCAGCATATTTCATAGCATACAGTATGTCGTACCCGATTGAACATTTGAGTCATATGTATATGCAACAAGTCATGTGACTACACGGTGTACTGGTGTCAATCGTATCAAATCGCAACTCACGATTTACTGTGGAATTTTGGAAAAGTCTATAGACAGCTTTGCGGAGGTCATTGAACTTGAGCACTACTTTTTACCCACAGACTGATGGACAGACTGAACGAGTTAACCAAGTAAGGAAAGACATACTTCGAGCATGTGTTATTGATTTTGAGAGCTCATGGGAGACTCATCAATCGCTGATATAATTTGCATACAATAACAGTCACCATTCAAGTATAGGAATGGCACCCTTTAAGGCATTATATGGACAATCGTGCCGATCACCTTAGTGTTGGGCAGAGTTTGGAGACAATCAATTGCTTAGACCTGAATTAGTTATGGAAACTAATGATAAGATCTAGATCGTGAAAGAAAGGACGCGTACAACGTAAATTAGACACAAGAATTACGCTGATAAACTCCACAGAAGTTTAGAATTTAGTGTAGGAGATCATGTGCTACTTAAAGTATCTTCGGTATGAGGAATTGTCAGATTCGAATAGAGAGAGAAAAGCTAGCACCATGTTTCATTGGACCATTTGAGATTCTCGAATGTGTAGGAAAATTTCCTACATACTCGTATTGTCGCCTAAGATGTCAGGAGTACACAACGTGTTTCATGTCAGTATGTTAAGAAAGTAGGCTCATAATCCGAGTCATTGGATCAACTTTGAGGACATCGAGATTAACGACAATGTGTCATTCAATGAAGGACTAGTGTGAATTCTGAATCGGGGAATTAAGAAGCTGAGGAACAAAGAGATTCCATTGGTAAAGATCCAGTGGAAGTTTCATAACGAAGGAGAAGCATCTTGGGAATTGGAGCCGGAGATGCGTGAGAAGTATCCGGAGTTGTTTAACGACGCTTAGTTCGGATTCATGGACGAAATCTTTATTTAGGGGGGGGGGGGGGGGATGATGTAATACCCTGTATTTTTATTATACTTTTATACCCTTTTGATATTAATAAGATTCAATGTGCTTGTATTTACAGTTCCTGTGATTTTAAGTTCAAGCGATCGAACCTCTTTCGATCGATCGAACTTTGTTTATCTCAATCGATTAAACCCATTTTGAGCAATGATATGTCCCCTTTCTCAAGCATTTGAACCCTTCTCTATCGATCAAACCTGACCGACCTGTTCCCAATCAACCGAACCCACTTCGATCGATCGAACCCTGTATTTTTAGTGTACGTGTTTTGCCACCTGCCCTCTCTCTTTGCCAATATATATATGTTATGTTTATGTGTGTGTTTGGGTTGTTGAAATCCTTGAGAGAGTTTAGAGAGGGAGAGAATGTATACATACACACACTTATATACATACACACCCGGGTATATATCTATATATACACACACACAACTCACAAACACTCACACACTCTCAAGCTAAGAAAAGAAGAAGAAGCAGCAGAAGGAGGAGAGAAAGAGAAGAGGCAGAGAAAGAGAAAGAGAAGGAGAAGGAGAAAGAAGAGAGAGAGAGGAGACCACCCCGAGGAGCCTGCGGCCACCCGAGCTAGCCGGCGTTGTCGACATTAACGGTGAGTGTCTACACTCACTTAGTAGCATAGATGTGTATTTATATATGTGTTTTCGACAAGATTGGATGAACCCCAAAAGTGTGAGGAAGGTCCAGTCCAACTCTGGAATAATACTGCGTTTAATCGATCGAACAACATTTGAGCGACCAAACACAGCTCGATCTCAATCGATTGAAGTAACTTCGATCGCTCGAACCTAGCTTTACCTCAATCGATCGAAATGACTTCAATCGATTGCACATATCAGAATGTTAAATGTTTAGTTATTTTATACCTGATGAACTGTTAAGCTGTTTATTATCATACGTTGATGTAGGAATGCTGTATCGAAATAATACATACATGGAGTAATAGACTTAATGCATTTAACAGTGCAACTGATGTTATAATGATGATATAATGTTAATTGAATTGAGAAGCTGTCGTGCATAGTAGTGGGTCTATCGACCATATAGGTCAATACTATTTATGATCAATGCGTGGGAAAATGCGATCGCGAAGATCGTACAATGTGGGTTACGGTGTGCGTATATTGCCTTAGTCCACGGGAGAGACTAAGGGATATATCGGCGGTAATGGTAGTACATCGCCTTAGTCCATGAGAGAACTAAGGGATACAGATTGTGGAAATATATGTGGTTTATGGGCGACCTATGTTGCCTTAGTCCATAGGAGAGGCTAAGGGATATAGTAGTGGATCGTCTTAGTCCAGGAGAGAGGCTAAGAGATACAGAGTCGTGGTTGTGAGATATAGTAGTGGTATCGTCTTAGTCCAGGAGAGAGGCTAAGAGATACAGACTCATGGTTGTGAGATATAGTAGTGGAATCCCCTTAGTCCATGAGAGAGACTAAGGGATATATAGTTGACATCGCCGTAGTCCATGAGATAGGCTAAAGGGATACATGTTGTGAGAACAATAATGTGGCTAGCACCCTGGTTCGATAGAGCCTAACAGAATATCGCCTTGCCCATGACCGAGACATGAGAGATCTGATAGAGACAAGGGCATGGTCGCGTTAGTCCAAGATTAAGACTGAGGGGTATGCCGGTGTTGTCATCTTAGTCTGACAGAGGCTAATGGAATATTACCTTTGTCCATGACTGGGACAGGAGATCCGAATAGAGGCTACAGTAATATGTCACTTTAGTCCACGACCGAGATTAAGAAGGATATCATGAACCTAGTCCGATAGAGGCTAAAGGTACATCACCTCAGTCCGAGACGGGAGATCCGACAGAGGCTAAGGGATGTCACTTTAGTCCATGACCGAGACTACGAAGAATGAAACTGTGAAAGAGATGTGAATTGAACGAGTTGACCGGAATGTGTTAGAGGTTGTCCAAACTTAGTCCGATAAAGACTAAAGGAATATCGCCTTAGTCCATGGGAGAGACTAAGGGATATGTCACTTTAGTCCATGACAGAGACTAAGAGGTTTATGAGGTAAAAGAGAAAGGTATGGGCGAGTTGGCCAAAGTATATCAGGCTATTTGGTTAGAATACATGGGAATGTGTGTCAAGTGTGACAGACCGTAGGTATGGGACTACGTGTTTGATTAATGTGGACCCAAGAGTCTAAGTTATGTATTGGGAGATTTGGGATGATATTCGTAGTAGGGCTGAACATCGGTCGGTTTGAAGGCATAATTTTAACCGAACCGAAACTTCGATTTTGGTAATACGTCAACCGAAACTGACCAATTCATAGTCGGTTGTGATCGGTTTCGGGGTATCAGCTTTTTCGGTCAGTTACAGTCAGTTCGGGGGAACAAGGTAAGAACACCAAATATATATATATATATATATATATTTGAGGGGTTTGGCGTTTACATTACCCCAAATCAAGTCTAAAAATTTTTAACCCAAAAAAAAAGTTCTACAAATCAAATGTTTAAATGAACACAAACTCTTACAAGGAAAAAAATTCAACAAATACTCATTCAAGATTCAAGAACAATAATAGATTCAAGAACAAGATCAAAACTAGTTATAGCGAAATTTTGTATTCAGGAAAAAAAAGGATTAAGCACTCCACAGATCAGAGAGAGAGAGAGAGAGAGAGAGAGAGAGAGAGAGAGAGAGAGAGAGAGAGAAAGAGACAGAGAGATAATCTTGTGGGTTGGAGGCTGCGAGTGGTGGCAGTGGCTGTCATGGTGGCGGTTGATCTCTCGTGGTGGTATTGGTGGTTGATCATGGAGGCAGAGGGTTGAGTTGGTGGATGATTTAGTTAGGGTTTGGTGGACGATGCTAGTTTATATAGAGAGAGAAGGGAGAGTAGAGAGAAACTTATAGCTATTAAAAAGAGGAGAGAGAAACTGATGTTGTATATCTATATTGTATAAATATTTGTATGTTCCCAAGAACTTTCCATCTTTTTTTTACAGTCACTTTTACATGGCTTCAAGCCAGCTTTTATGATATTATATAATATAAATTGTATATTCCCATGCTTTTTGTCAGTAACTTTCATGTGAATTCATAGACAGCTTTTTATTTTAGTCTCTATGCAAGTATATATATTGTATATGAATTCGGTCAATTTTGATCGGTCTCGGTCTAATGAGACAACCAACTGCATACCGAACTGATGCTGGGATTTAAAAAAGCTAAAATGGAACACCAACTGACGGACCAAAACACCGACTATATCGATTCGATTTGGTCAGTTTCGGTCGGTCGGTCAGTTCGGTTGAGCATTTTTTTGAACACCCCTAGTCTGTAGAGATATATAGAGTTGGTGCATATATTCATGCGAACAATGAGATGATCCTTTTAATGATGTTGTTTATATATCTTGCAACTCTATAGATACTTTACTAGTATTTGCATTCACTCGGCTTTCGTAGCTGACGGTGCTTATGCCGCTGGATATTTGACGTCCAGCTGGCCAAGGTTATGAGCATCCAGGAGATGCATACATGGACAGGGACTACAAGGATGGAGCCAACAATAACGGAGGCTATGCTGGTGCTGACTACTACGCAAGTTGAAGACTGGATGTTGTGCCATAGTTAGTTTATGTTGTATAGACTTCTGTTATAGTTACGTTTATATCTGCATATGTTGTCGGAATACTTTATTTATGGTTCCGTAGATACTTTTGGTTAGTAATAGTTTAGTATTGAACTTCGATTTCATATATCGATCTTAGTACTTTCCAATACGAGGTTTGAATCATTACTCTGATGGTTTGACTTTGGTTATGGACAATGTGGTGACTTTCAACTGTCACGGCCTATGGGTCCAAAAAGATTTTTTTTTCTATTTTTGCTACTGCGGGGCATGACAGAAGACTCAACTGATGTCAGCGCCGATCTTGACTATTCCATCGGGGACTGAGGGATTTAATATTTATAGTGATGCTTCACATCGAGGATTGGGATGTGTCTTGATGCAAAATGACAAAGTAATTACCTATGCTTCACGACAGCTGAAACCACACGAGATCAACTACCCAACACATGACTTAGAATTGGCAGCCATTATATTTGCTTTAAAGATTTGGCAGCATTACCTATACTGGGAGAAATGTAAAATACATTGATCACAAAAGTTTGAAGTACCTTTTCACTCAGAGAGATTTGAATATGAGGCAGAGGCATTGGCATTGGTTGGAATTGATGAAAGATTATGATGTGACTATTCATTATCATCTGGGAAAGGCCAATGTAGTGGCCGATGCACTAAGTTGGAAATCAACAAGTAATTTGATCTATACCTTCACTACTCAGGAGAGACTAATACAGGAAATGGAGAAGCTGAAACAAGAAGCGATTCCAGAGACCAAGGGTGCTTTAATGTCAGAAATCATTGCATAGCATCTTTAGTTGATGAATTCATGATAAACAACTTCAAGGCCCAGCTCTAAAGAAGATTTATGATGGTATACTTGAGGGTAAGGAACAGTAATTCACCTTTAATAATGGTGTATTGAAGTTCAAGAATCGTGTTTGTGTACGCAATGTAGATTAAATCAAAAAAGCAGTTCTAGAAGAAGCTCATAACACCAAGTATTCGATTCATCCAAGAAGCACAAAGATGTACCGCGACTAATGAGAAGTCTATTGGTGGTCTGGCATAAAACGAGAAGTAGCCGAACATGTGGCTAAATGTGTAGTATGTCAATAAGTCAAAATAGAGCATCAGAGACCAGCAGGGCAGTTAATGCTGTTGCCTATATCGGAATGGAAATGGGATAACATTACAATAGACTTCGTGTCAGGTTTGCCAAGATCTAGAAAGTTGAATGACACTATTTGGGTAATTGTTGATCGATTGACCAAATCGGCACACTTCTTGCCGATCAAGACCAATAACCCCCAGAATTGTATGTGCAAGAGATTGTGAGGTTGTACGGAGCTCCAGTATCGATTATTTTTTAGAGAGATAGCAAGTTCACGTAACGATTTTGGTAGAGATTGCAGCAGGCAGTGGATACTAAACTGAGTCCTAGTACGACATTCCATCCTCAGATTGATGGCCAGTCAGAATGTGTGATTAAGATATTGGAGGATATGCTACGATTGTGTGTGTTAGACTTTAAGGGTGATTGGGAGGAACATTTTACGTCTAGCTAAATTTGCTTACAACAATAGTTTCCAATCTAGTATTGGAATGACACCTTTTGAGGCTTTGTACGGATAAAAATGTCGTTCACCAGTTTGCTGGACTAAAGTAGGAGAAAGAAAATTGATAGGGCCCAAGATCGTTCAATAAACTATGAAAAAGATCAAGGTGATACAACAATGGTTACGAACAGTTCAAAGTTGTTACAAGAGTTATGAGGATTTAAAAAGAAGATCGATAGAGTTTGAGGTAGGGGACTATGTATTCTTGAAAGTATCACCTACAAAAGGAGTGGTACGATTTGGGAAGCAAGGAAAATTGAATCTGAGGTATGTTGGACCATTCGAGGTTATTGGGAGAGTTGGACCTTGTCATGATCCATCCCACTACGGGCGAAAATAGGACATGTGACACGCCACCAAGGCTCATCCAATTCAATTAAAGTAAATAACATCGGAAAACATAAGTAAAAATCATAAAATTAAGAGTTATAAAAAGTTTTGCGCACTTGAAAATACTTAAAGAAATACCCCTTTTGGAACCAGCAACCTAGTCCATTGATCAGAGCTCCGGTCGACTAGAAATGCAAGATACAAAGAGCCTAAAATCTTAGCAGCGGTCCAATCGACTGTATTGGGAACCCAGTCGACTGTGGCATCAAAATCTAGTCGAATGGTACCTGCCCGGTCAACTGGATTCTAATCTAGCAGAAAGTCCCATTTTGAAAACAAGACCCAGTCGACTGTCCTCTCAGCCCAGTCGACTGTTCTATCACAGAACGAAAATAACATTTCTATAGTCGACTGTGTCGTGGACCCGATAGACTGGTTTTATGAATTCTAGGGTAGTATCCTATCCCAATAGAGCTTCCAGTCGACTGCCCTCACACTAGTTGACTATTTTCTCTTAGTTTGCTAAGCATTCTCTAGAATTCAAGCTAAGGTCATCCCGACTCATTACAACATGGTCCTCATTGTATTACAATGCATTCAACCCATAAATACAAAAGTTTATTATAGATTACGAAACTACTATCCATTTCAAGGTTCTAAGTTAAAAACATGACATAATTCCAGTTCATTACATCTCTTATTACAACTTTTGAAATGGAAGCAAAAACATATACAAGAGCGATCCTATCGTCCCATCGGCCTCACTCTTCGCGTTTCTTCTTCGTCTCTTCTTTTCACCTGTAATAGAGTCAAGCTCTACTGCTCAGCTATATGCTGAGTGCACAATTCTAAATATATAATTATATGACAATTCATGCTTTAAAACATCAAAACACATCAAATAGTCTCTAGGAAGAGAGTTACGCATTCATCCGGTAATAAAACATGAAATTGATGCCATGGAGGGCCTTCTCCCAACCACTCATCCAAGTGTCCTGGCAGGGCCTTCTCCCAAACCATAAACTGTACCCTGGCAGGGCCTTCTCCCAAACCATGCATTGTAGCCATCGTTTCAAAATCCTTAAACATCAAAGAGCTTACCCCGGATGAAGTTGTACCAATCCCCCCTTGACCCACATAGACACATAGCATGCTCATATAATCACCTATACATGCGTTTTAGTATATTCGCGTGCATAAATAATGGGCCTAATTAATACATGAATTTTACCCAGATCCAAAATATCTAGTCGGATATTTAAAACGTAAGTTTCCTATAAAACACAGATCTAGAATTCATACCTCGTGCTAAAGTTCTATAACTTTGAAGGAAGCACTATGTGACCGATTAAACATCAGATCACAAATTTTGAAAGATTCCTACAAGGATATATGTGTTTTTTCCAAAATTCTAGAATTAGTATTTTCGTAAATTTGGCCAAACATGTACTAAGAAGTATCAAAACGTAGATCTTACCTCAAGGATTTCAAATATAAAGTTTAGAGAAAAACTGACGATCAAAAGGTCGTCGATTAGCATCGTGAAGCTCGTGGGAATAAATCTCCCTTTTCTCTCTCTCTCTCTCTCTCTATATATATATATATATATATCCAAAATATTTGTTTTGGAAAGTTTTATGAACAAAATATCTTATACATTTTTTCTATTTATAGCCACGACTCTAAACAATTATGTTTACTTCTCCACGAGTTCTCAAAACTTTCAATTATCTCCCGAAATGTCATAAACGTCTAATTCATTGATTCACGAGTGAAAACTAAAAATTATAAAAGTTTTCACCTAGTTTTCGTTTGGGTCTGAAATCACGTCCTAAAAACTATTTTCGTGAAATCACTAGATATCCTACTTTTTATGCAATGTATCACCTACGTTCCCATTCTAACATTCCATGTGATCTAACACAAGATCAAAACTATCAGAAATACTCTACACAGGTAAAAACTTACTATTCACAAAATACTAGATAATTCAAATAATATTTAAATCATTTAAATATCATTTAATCATGTCAATTCCTGCTGAATTATCAACTCCCTGTGCCCTCACTTGACACTCACCATTGACCCACAGTCAACCTCATCTCAATTATTAATTGTCACACCTGTCCTGGGAAATGTATACTTTTAAATGCCTAAGTAAAATTCTGGAAATTATTAATGTTGATTAATAATTCAGATGGAGTTGATCGTGGGTCAACGGTGAGTGTCAATCGAGGACACATGAACATAGAAAATCATGAGACATTGACTCGATTTAAATGGCATTCATGTGACTAAATGTTATTTGAATTATCTTGTATATGTGAATAGTGTAATATACCTGTGTAGTGTAATTTCTGTTAGTTTTGATCTTGTTTAAGATCAATTTGATTATTTAGAGATAACCAATGTAATACGTTACATAAAAGGTAGGTTATCTAGAAATTCCATGAAAATAGTTTCGGAACGTAATTACGGCGACAAACGGAACCTAGGCCAAAACTTCTATAACTTATAGTTTTCACTCGGGAAGAGATAAAATGGACATGCAAGACGTTTCGAGGAATAATTAGAAGTTTTGAAAAACTCGCAGGGAGGTAAACATAATTTTTGGAAAGTTTGCCTATACATAGATGAGGGTGAGTTTGCATTAGTTGCAAAACTTATATAATATCTTGAGAGAGGAGAGAGAAAAGGGAGATTTAGTTCTCCGAGCTTTGCGATGATGATCAGCGACCTTTCGTCCGTCTGATTTTCACAAAAAATTCATATTTAAACTCCCTGAGGTAAGGGCTACATTTTGATAGTCTTTAGGCCACGTTTGGCTAAATTTTTATAATTCTCTAAATCTAGAAATTTGCAAAAAATGCGTGTAAACTTGTATGTTTTGCGAATTATTGGAGATTTGACGTTTAATCGGGCTTCCAGTCGTTCCCTCAAAGTTATATAACGATAGCTCGAGGTATGAATTTCTAGCCTATGTCATATAGAGAAATTTCATGTTTTGATTTTTGACGACGAAATTGTGATCCGAGCAAAAATCCATGTGTTAATCTTAGGCCCGTTAATTATGCACGAGCTTAAATGTGAAAAGCATGTCTAACTTTTATGCGAGCACGTTGAGTTGATTATGTGGTCCAAAGGGGGGACTTGTATAAATTCATGCCAGGATAAGCTTCTCGATGTTTGAGAATTTAGTAAAGATGGCTACTGTGCATTGTTTAAGGCTTGGACTTGCCAGGGCACTTGGGGATGTAATGGTTGTAGGCTTGAACTAGCCATTGACATCGCGGTTTAAGACTTGGGCTTGCCGCTAACGGATGAATGCGTATTTTTCTCCCTAGAGACTATTAGATGTGATTTATGACATTAAAGCATAAGTTTTCATATATGCATATGTTAGAAATTGTTCACTCAGCATATAGCTGAGCAATGGAGATTTACTCCATTGCAGGTATGAAGAAAGAAAAAATGGAATGCGAGGGATGAGGCCATTGGGGGATCATTAGGAGGAATTGGGGTATAGATTCTTGTAACCGAATCATAGAAGCTCTGTGTTATTTTTGGGTTGATGTAATATTCTTTTGAAAATCTTTTTAAGTTGATTGGAAGCGACTCAGAACTCTTGAGTTCGTGTCTTGTTATTTAACAAGTCAAATTTCATGTTTTATGAATTGTTGTAGCACTTATGAGATTTTGATCCAAACGGACCCTTACCTTAATTAGTTAACGTTTTCCAAACTTAGGCAAGTTGTTATACTTATCCTTATAACTTTGGTAAAGTTTTTCTAAGAATTAGAATATGTTTGAAGCTTGCAACGGGTAAAGGTTGGGTGTTGCCTTAACAAAATTCTGCTGCTAGAAAGAATTCTATAAAGGCTCATTCGACCAGTCGAAGGGGGTCGTTCCACCGGTCGAAATCCCCCTGCGTGGTTTCTTTTTCTACCCCTTTCGGAAATAATTTAAATGTTTTGATTGGTTCTTAGGGTACCATCGAGACCCCTTTCAACATAAATTCACCCATCTCAAATTATAATTACGTTTTCAATTTTCTATGGATTTTACAACTCGGAGGGTAACGTTTTCTAAAGTTTTAAATACTCAAGGTTGTATTTAAGTTCTTTTCCCCTGCGTATAGTTATTTAATGAATTAGATGAGCCTTGGTGGTGTGCCACATGTCCTATTCTCGCCCGTGGCCGGATGGGTCATGACATTAATCAACATTAATAATCCCAGAATTCAAATATGCATTTAAAATTGAATGTACTTTTCCCAGGGCGAGTGTGATAGACCGGAGGCATATTGATTAGATTTGATGCAAGAATTAGCTAATGTGCACAACATGATTCATGTATCAATGTTACGGAAATGTGTATCGAATTCGAGTCAAGTGATTGAACCAGAGTCATTGGATCAGAGAAGACTTAACATATATCGAGTATTCAGTAAAGATTCTTGATGAAAAGAGCAATTATTGAGGACAAAGACAATCCCGTCAGTCATGGTATTGTGGTGGAATTACATGGGAAACGGAGAAGGAAATGAGAGAACAATATCCAAACTTATTCGACACTTGAGGTACAACGAGTTTGGGGACAAACTCCTTTTTAAGGTGGGAAGAGATGCAACACCCACTGCCACAGGCAGTATTTAATTGCATTTAGCATACATCATTAGCATTAAATTAATGATGTGATTATATGTGTTATGTGAGTATTAACTCACTAAGGTGATTAGGGGTGTCCAATTTGGAACCCAGAGATAGGCCAATGTGGCAGTCCCAACTTGGGACAGTTATGAGAGGTCCTCGTGTGATGGGACAAATACGTCGTGGGGTAATTTTTTTATGTGCTTAAATATTTAGTAAGGCATATGTGAATATTTTATTATGTTATTTTGATAGCACAATAATTGTTAGAGACCATTTTTGTGGTCTGTTAGGGATACCTTTGTGAGGGCGAATTGGACACATTGCATAATTAGTAGGATGATTTAATTAGAAACTTCATAATTTTATGTGGGACCACTTATGGGACCCATACGTGACATAGACAAACTCCCATTTAAGTTTGGGATAATTTTAATAAGTTTTATAACTAGCAGGGGTATAATTGCACAACTTATAAAACGTGGGGAGGCAAACTTAGGAACTAAAATGTGTGGCATGCATGTTAAGCGACATGTGGCGAATGACTCATCAAGATTCATCACCCTCATTTCTTTAGTTAGATCATTTACAAAGAAAAGTACGGAATTGAGTACGGAGAATTCGACGACGCTGTCGACGCCAAACGACGTGCCGTTTGACATTCAATTTTGAAACATGCTACATATTTAGACTCTTGGAGGTGAGTCAAACGCGTTGGTACTAATCTTATTACATTTTGAGATAGTTTTTCTGCGACCCAATTGGGGGGGGGGGGGGGGGGGGGGTTTAGCTCGTAATCTATAGTTTTTGTATAATATTATACTTGGGAATCACTAGGGTCTTAATTTAGGAGCGCTAATCCAAGAGGTGAGTGACAATGATTATGAAATACAAATAATTAGATGTTTGAGATGATCTTTGTGATGATAAGCATGTATATTTGTATACTTTAGCCTGTTTAGTCATTTTTGGGCAAACCCATATGGTTAATAAGACCCATTTGTATGGCAATAGCATGATGTGATGAACTTATATAACCATCTTGAGTTGTTAATGTGGGTCAAAGGGGAACTTGTACTTGCCATCGAAGTTATGAGATTAGGTGCCAAATTGGCCATGAGGTCGCACGCTTAAAAGAAAGGGGTGTGGGTTTCGGCTAGTTACGCGGACTAGTGTGAAAGGGTGGCTGGTACATGAGTTCCTAGAGACCATAGTGATGTGTAGAAAGATGAGATTGAGCATATTTGTTACTTATGTTTATAATTGTTGGCATTCACCAGCATATAATTGATATAATGTAGTAGTTATTGAATAACCATTGTAGGTGATAGAGGCAAGGCATCTGAAAAATAATGAAGAAATGGGATTGGCAAGGCAACGTGGGTTTTGGGGATTTGGCATTGATAATGTAGATAATTTCATGCTTAGTACTAGAACTTGTAATATGTTAGGTTTCAGCTTGTAATTGGGAAATGCTTGTGGTTGGTTAACTCTGGGTTTATGTTTTGTAAAATTAGTAGTTTGGCTTCAAACTTTGGTTGTATTATGGCTTTGCAACTTAAAAAATGCTAATAGGTACTAAAATGATTTTGGATCATATGTTGGTTGATTAGTAAGCTCAACTTTTGTGATATAAAGTGTTATCATGTTGGCTACTTTAGGATTATCGTTTTTATCAAGTGTTCTGTGAGTTTGATAGATTTTGGTTTTAAAACTTGTGGTTGGTGAGAATGGGTTTTGTTGCATCAATCCAGCCGACTAGAGTCCTAGTTCAGTTGACAGGATTGTGTTCCAGAAATGAGACATTCTATTTCAGCATCTTTCAGTCGACTGGACAGGTACCCGTCGACTGGACTTCGGCACCTTTAGTCTATCGGACTTGTGGTCAATTGAGCAGTTCGGGAATTCTGAGATTGCAGCTCTCTGTAATTTCCTGTTCAGTTGACTAGGCTCCCCGATCAGTCGACTGGAATGCCCTGTTTTCAATCTAATGTTTAAATGGGTAAACTTCATATAACTCTAATTTTTATGATTAATAATGGACCTTAGGAGTATAGTGGGAGCCTTAGTGGTGTGCCACATGTCCTAGAATCGTATGTGCGATTCTGGGGCATGACAAGTAGTTTTTGTGAATTTTACAACATGTTCTAGAAAAAAGAGATTGGAAGAGAAAAGCACAACATGATTTGTGAATTATATTTCACAAGATGCTCTAAAAAAGGGGGAATGGAAGAGAGAGGCAAAACATGATTTGTGAATTTCACATGTTATGGAAAAATGAGAATGGAAGAGAGCTAGAGTCCTCACTCATACCATGATTTGTGAATTTCACATGTTTTGGAAAATGAAAATGAAAATGAAAGAGATAGAGGGTCACAACATGATTTGTGAATTTCACAATATGTTCTGGAAAACAAAAATGGAAGAGAGAGTCACTACATAATTTATGAATCTCACATGTTATGGAAAATGGGAATAAGAGAGAGCGAGCGAGAGAGAGAGAGAGAGAGAGAGAGAGAGAGAGAGAGAGTACCATTACATCCTAGCACCCATGTACAACCATTATTAACCACCACAATCCCCATCGCATCTACCACCAATCTTATCCACCATCATCACCATTGCACCCACCACCACCCTTAGCCACCATTAATGCCATGACACCCACCACCACTGCCAACACATCACCACCGCTCTATTGGGTTGCGAAGGTAGTGGTCACAGTTGACTGGCCCTTAACACCTTATATGCTTATGTAAAAAATTGAATGAACAAGGTTGGTGATAAGTGATTTTATATCAATAACTAAACCACCATATGAATTCCTAATCATTTCAAATATGGTGTTTTTATATGTACACATATAGCAAAATAGATGTATATACAAATGCACGTATTGATAAGTCAATCTCATAATACTTAGTACTAATAAATCTGATTGTGTAAATAGAAGTTGGGAAGTAAATTATGAGTTAGTTAATGACTATTTGGTGTATATATATATATATATCTTATAAAGATATGAAAGATTTAGGACATAAAAATTTCTTAACCAAGATTAGGCGTGTTAACTAGGATTCTAGGGAGCTAGTATTAAATAAAAATATTGGGTGTCCTCCCTCCATGAAAGTACATGATGGGGCATTGAAGGTAAATTTTCTACATTTGAGTTTAGTTTTTCTCTATTTAAATGAAATTCAAAATACAAACATCGTCCTTTACATTTTATTTTACACAATTATCTACAGGACTTCAAAGCCTTGTTTGGAATCACTTCTCAACAACATTTTTTTGCCCAAACATAGTCCTAATAAATCTGATTGTGTAAATTGAAGTTGGGAGGTAAATTAAGAGCTACTTAATGACTATTTGGAATATAAATATATATAGGGAATTGCTATGTACACTGCTAATTTTGCTATGTACACCGCTTAACTCTACAAGAGTAAGAATTTTTAGAAGAAAATTGATTAAAATTAAGAAATTTGGGTGTACATAGCAAATACACAAGTGTAGATAGCAATTCTCTATCTATATGTCACGTCCCAGAGCAGCAAAAATAGAGAAAAATAATTTTCTTTTTGGGTCCATAGGGAATGACAAGTGAGTGTCACTAATTATCCACTCCACATAGTACTAGGCCAACTAAAAGCAACAAGAACAGTAAACAACTGAATATATGATAACGATTTATTAATTACAACATCAGAGTGGTCCTCAGGATTACAACAGGTTTGGAGACAACATATGCCCAAGTACCCGTTAAACTAATAAAGTTCAATAGTAATAACAGAAATGTAAACTAGATATACTTCTTTGTCTCTAAATAGCGTAAGGGTAGTCGTTAGCGTAGTAATCTTCCCCGACATAATCGGCATCGATGGGGCCACCCTTTGCATAATCCCCTTCAGGGTAGTAGCCATCTTTGCACGCATCATTTCTTGCATTATTAAAAACAAGGTAGTCTGGACGAGAAATGTCAAGGCAATAATGATCGTCAGCTCACTGAGAATTGAGTGAATAGTAACTCACAGGGTACCAATGATATAACGTAATAACAAGTTATTGAAGTGCCTAAGATACAGTGTTACAATAGTATTTTTCTCTTTATTCCAAAGTCGTTACTCAACCCTTATCGTCATGTTAATAATAAACCTAGCACATACTGATACTTAGAACAGACTTGATTGTAAAACTCCTGGATACACCAAAGCTATGTCTACTGCATCACCGCAAGTCATAGATACATTCTACCATGTAACACCGCAAATCATAGAGGTCATCTACCCTGTACACTGCAAGTCATAGATAATACGTCAGTCCATCCCCCGCTCTTAAGAACATATGCACAGTCCACCGCATGTCAAGGATTTAATGCTTCAAGCATCGACACATCAATTCTATTGCCACAACTTATTATCAGCTATATATTCTCAGCCACCGTAAGTCATAGATACCATCTACCACGTAACACAATAAGTCATAGAGGTCATCTACCACGTTTGAGAATACCTGTTTACCTAGACACCGCAAGTCATAGACACCTTCGTTTATTTACCGTGTTTGGAAAAACAGTTCCTCCCATAATCATCCCAGAACTTAGCAAATCCACCTATCATTATACCACTAATGATTACATGATAGCCCCATTATGGTTTGATTGCTCTGATTAAAATGAACAAATATCGAACTCATATAAGAACCGTATAGTATCTAACGTCATCGCGTTAATCCATTATTCTTAATCATACGTATCTTTGTTGTCACATTATCCCTGATCAACCCATAATTGCATAATGGAAGTTTGAATTGAGAATCAAATAATCGAACCCTTATATAATAAACCAAAGAAACAATCCATGTTCTGCAAAGTTCGATTGATTGAAACATTTCAATCGATTGAGAAAAATGATGCTCAAGCGATCGAAGTCTTTTCGATCAATTGAACTCAGTTCAATCGCTCGAGAGTTGTCTTCTCCAGAGGTTCTGAACAGTGAACGTCAAGAGGTGTTAGGGCGTGTTTGGGTCTATTTATTCACTTCAAGAACTCATAAAACATCATATAAAATGTACCAAGTGATTTTAGAACTCACCGAACGTCGTTAAGGGCGTGTTTGGAAATGTCAAGCTCGAGTCCTCTCTCTCCAATGGCTTCATCTCTCTCCTCTGTCTCTGCCTTCTCTCTTTGCCTCTGTCTCATTTTTCTTCTCTTCTTCTTTTTCTCCTCGTTTGTCTGTCTGTCTGTCTCTCTCTCTCTCTCAACATAATATATATAGATATATGTGTATATATATGGATGTGAGTATATATATACCAAAACATAAGCACACAATCTCTCTTTCTCTCTAATCTTCTAGGCAACAAACCTCATACACACATGAGATACATATATATAGGGAAAGGAAGAAGGGCAGGTGGCATTTCCAGCACAGAACTGAGATGAACTTTCAGGCGCGTTCGATTGATCAGAGTATACTCGATGGCTCGAAAGTGATTCGGCCAATTTTGATTGATTGAAGAAGGGGTTTGATCGATTGAAGTAAGGACTACATAATAAATTCAGGTCGGTAGAGTTTCAATCGCTTGAACAGGGTTCAATCGATTGAAGAAAGAAATTCTTGATCGCTCAAACTGACTTCGATCGATTGAAAGTGAAACTTCAAGTATGTTTAAGGGAAGTATATGGAATCTCCTCATATTATTAATTACTAAAAATTCAGGGTATTTCATCATCCACCACTCAATAAGGATTTCGTCCTCGAAATAAAAAACAACCATGGTCTAAAATAAAAACGGAAACTTCTCTCGCATCTCTAACTCTAGCTCCCACGAAGCTTCTCCTTCTTCATGATGCTTCCACTAAACCTTTACTAGCGGAATCTCCTTGTTCTTGAGCTTCTTGATTCCATGATCTAGAATCTGCATTGGTCCTTCATTGAATGTAATATTGTCATTGACTTCAATATCTTCGAAGTTGATCTTGTGCGCTGGGTTGTGAGCACATTTTCGTAGCATACTGATGTAGAAAATATTGTGCACTCCTGACATCTTCGGTGACAGTGCAAGTCGATACGCAACCTTCCCAACACGTTCTAAAATCTCAAATGGTCCGATGAATCATAGCTTGTCTCTCTTCTGACCAAATCTGACTATGCCTCAAATAGGTGAAACCTTTAGTAGCACGTGGCCTCCAATTGCAAACTTTAAGTCTTTGCGTCACTTGTCAACATAACTCTTGTGTCGGGTCTGAGCTGTCCTCATCTTCTCACGTATAATCTGGACCTTCTTACTTATTTCTCTTATCTTCTTCGGCCCAAGAAGTTGAGTAATTCTGACTTCAGCCCAACATAGCGGCGATCGGCAAGGTCTTTTGTATAACGCTTCAAATGACATCATCCCTATGCTTGTATGGTAGCTATTATTGTAGGAGAACTTGATCAACGGTATGTATGTCTCCTAAGAACTCTCAAAATCTATAACGCAAGCGTGTAGCATATCCTCCATCACCTGATCGACTCATTCAGTCTGTCCATCAGTCTGCGGATAAAAAGCTGAACTCAAGTTCAGTGTTGTTCCCATTGCTGTTTGGAGACTTTTTCAAAATTCTACAGTAAATCGTGAATCTCAATCTAACATAATTGAAATTGGTACAAAGTGTAACCATAAAACGTGTTGTAGATACATCCGGCTTAAACGTTCCACTGGCCTATAGGTGATAAAATGTGTCGTCTTCGTAAGTCGATCCACAATTAACCAAATAGCGTTGTGATTCTGCTTTGACTTCGGCAATTCTACCGTAAAATCCATAGTTATGTGATCCCATTTCCATTAGGAATCGATAATGATTGCAATAATCCAGGTGGTTTCTGATGTGCTGCCTTTACTTGTTTACAAGTAAGACATTGAGCTACATACTCGGCTACTTCTCTCTTCATTCCTTCCTGCAAGAAATTTCTCTTTAAATCCTTGGGCATCTTCGTACCTCCAGAATGAATAATCATCCGTGACTTATATGCTTCATCCTATATTTTTTTTTCCAGAGATTTCCTTCATTAGGCATACAGAGTCTACCTTTACATTGTAAGGCTCCGTCTGTACCGATACTCCAGACTTCTGGTTCCTTCGCTGACATCTTTGCAAACCATAACTTCAAATATTCTGTCGTCTGTTGTGCTTCTATGATACGACTGATAAAAGTTAGCTGTACCATAAGGCATCCAAAATGTTGTCCTTCCATTGGTTCTACTGGCTGAAGGTCAAATTTAGCTAACACTTCTAATATTTTCCATTCTCGAATAAATAACACAACGATTACTAGTCGAGGTTTACAACTCAAAGAGTCAGCTATGACATTTGCTTTACCCGAATGGTATTGCAATGAAAAGTCATAGTCCTTGAATAACTCCATCCATCTTCGTTGTCGCATGTTCAATTCCTTCGTAGAAAAAATACTTCAAGCTCTTATGATCAGAAAATAGATCAAACTTCTCTCTGTAGAGATAGTGTCTCCAAATCTTTAATGCAAACACTATTGCTGCTAATTCCAAATCATGCGTAGTATAGTTCTTCTCCTGTACCTTCAATTGTGTCAATTCATATGCAATCACATTCCCGTCTTACATAAGCTCACAACCATGTCCTTGGTGCAATGCATCACTATAGATCACATACCTTTCTCCACTCTTAGGTATCGCGAGTACTGGTGCAGAAGTCAATCCTTTCTTTAACTCGTAAAATGCACCATCATGCTTATGTCCATTCATACTTCATCTCTTTTCTCATCAAATTCGTCAAAGGTCCCACAATCTTGGAGAATCCTTCTACAAATCTCCGATAATATCCGGCTAACCCAAGAAAACTTTTAACTTCTGTTTCGTTAGTTGGTCTGTTCCAGCTTAAGACTGCATCGATCTTAGATGAGTCCACAGAGATACTGTCTTGAGATATAACATGTCCCAATAATTTGACCTCCTGTAGCTAGAATTCACACTCGCTGAACTTTGCATACAACTTGCTATCTCGAAGCGTCTATAAAGCAATATGTAAGTGTTCTTTGTGATCCTCTTCTGTCCTTGAGTACATTAGTATGTAGTCGATGAATACTATAATGAATTGATCCAAATATTGTCTGAATACTCTATTCATCAAGTCCATGAATACTGCTGGCGCATTCGTCAATCCAAAAGGCATAACTAGAAACTCATAATGCCCGTATCTCGTCCTGAACGCAGTCTTCTTCACATCCTCCAATCGAACTAAAAGTTGATGATATCCCAAACGTAGATCGTTCTTTGAAAAGATCCTTGATCCTTGTAACTGGTCGAATAGATCATCTATCCAGGGTAGTGGGTATCGGTTCTTGTAGGGGAGTACGCAGTTGGTTTCGATCAATTTTTTGTGTATTTTAAAACTGAACATATATTGTTCAGTTTTGATCGATTTTGAGGTTTTGGTCGATTTTAGCTTGTACATGCATTTTATAAACCAACTAATCGGTTTTTTGGTCAATTTTTGATTTTTTTATTTTTTTGTTCACCTCTAGGTTCTTGATGTAACCTTGTTCAACTCCCTGTAGTCTATGCAGAGTCGAAGTGTTCTATCCTTTTTTCTTCACAAACAGAATTGGTGCTTCCCAAAGTGACATACTCAGGTGAACAAAACCCAAATCCTCAAGTTCCTGAACTTGCTTCTTCAATTCCAACATCTCAGTCAGCGCCATCCTATATGGAGTCTTTGATATTGGCACTGTGCCAGGTACTAGTTCTACATAGAAGTTTATTTATCTTTTCAGTGGAAGTCCTTTAATATCCTAGAATACATCCTGAAAGTCTTGTACGGTAGGAATCTGATCCATCATTGGTTTCGTACTCGTGTTCCCGATTGTAGCCAAACAACTTATAATAAACATGTTGCTCGTTGACTGACACTAAAATCTGATCGTCGGTTATCCAGGTATTGGAAATACAATCGTCCTGGTAGGGTAGTCCAAATTGGCACTGTACTTAGTCAACAAATCCATCCCTAAGATAATTTCAAATTCTGACATTGACAAAACTAATAAGTTTGCTGGAAGATTCCTATCTCCCAAGGTTGATGCACAATCTTTACACACTTTACCTAGCTTAACAGTCACTTTCAATGGTGACACAACATTAAGTGCTGGCTTAAGTGTATGGGGTTCTAAACCCAACTGACGCACGATCTTAACAGCAATAAACAAACGTGCAATGCCAGTATTAAAAAAAGCTTTAACTGGACTGTGACAGAGTACGAGCGTACCTTCCAAATGTTGCTGCTTATCAGCATTAAAGCCTGCTTCTACTGGGATTATGGTATTCATCCTAGTCTAATCTGGGGGTCCTTGAATTCCTTGAACTGGTGCCCCATAGTATCCTCCTCGTGGTGCAAGGCAATCCTTGCTCAAGTGACCAGACTTATTGCAGTTACGACAGAATTGATCATTATGGTGATGGGTCTTGGGAACAGTGCAATTCCTCGCTAGGTGCCCCAGCTTCCCACAGTTGAAACATCCTCTGTCAGTTGGTGGTGGGGCAATAAGCAGTTCTTGAGGTTGCGGTCCTCACTATTGATATTACTAGGGTCGAGGATAGCTTGACTGAGGCTTCCTAGATCCATCCCAGGTTCTCTTGTTGCCTTATAAGTTACCTTAAGGTCTCCAACCTTGGATATTCCTCTGCAGCGGGTTTTGGAAATTCCTTTGTTTCTGAAAACTTCTCAATGGCTAGAGTCGATTCATCTATTGTCGATGTACTAGATAGGCGTCTTTTTTCAGACTCACAACAAGTCTAACTAGTCCTTTAAAACTCTGGTTCAGGTGCTCGATCATCATATGACAAAGATGGGGGTTCAGTCTTTGATGGAATCACTTAATCTTTTTCTGTGGTGTATCAATCATATGCTGAGAGAATCAAGACAATTGCTCAAACTGGGTGGTATACTCTATCACCATCCAATCTCCTTGAACTAGGCTCATAAATTTTTTTCCTGTTGATCTTTTTCATCTTTTGTTCTGGAAAGTACTTCTCCAGAAATCTCCCTTTGAACGATTCCCAAGACATCACCCTTGCAATGTTCATCTCAATAGTGGCTCATTTAGCTTCCCACCAATCTGCAATGACATAGGTTGGCTGGAACATAGCAAGATGGCGCTTCTCCTGCTCACTGTACTTTAACGCTTCAAATTTCAATTCCATCTCTCTTATCCACTGCTCAGCTCTCCATGATTCTATTAATCCATCGAACTTCTCAGGACATAATCCATGAAAATGTGGTAGTAATTTATCTTTGGTGTGTCTATGCTAAAACGGTGTAACTGGGAGTTAGACAGGTCGTTAATTGGTAGCATGGTTGTAGGTGTTGTCTACATGTTCCATCCTCTGCATAAAAGCTTCAAAAACTCCAAATGGGTCCATTCCCTCTGGAATAGGTGCTCCAATGCATGCTTAATGATTTCTTAAGGGTGCTACCATAGTGTTCTAGTGAAGTGTACCTACAAGACACCTATCGATTAGCTGAAAGTCTTCTTAGAGAAACAAAATCAAGATAGAGCGATAAATAACAATAAGAACTAACAGTTCTACTGATCAGCATGTATCACTCATACATGCCATCAATATCAAAAGTACTGCTCGTATACATATATCAAAAGATGTGCTGTATAGTACACACTAGTCAAACTGTGTACCACATGGGATATAGGCTAAAATAGTACTAGAGTTAGCTATTTACAATACTACTACTACTGGTAATATCTATACAAAGCTATGGTAAAATAGCTATCTCTCAAGCTCCCAAAAATCATGTAGACAACATGTCCTGAGAAAACTAACAAAAACTAAACTCTGCGGATCCTGACTCAAAAATTGTCAGCGTTTGATCCAGGTGGTGGTGCCTCATCATCTGATACGATGTCCATCTCTACAAGTGGATTGGCCTCTACTGGAGCAGCAAGTCCTCCAACAACTACTCCTGTATCCCAGTCCTCAACGATCATCTTGTCCACATCCATATCCTCGACACCAAATGCTGGCTCGACGATGTCGGCGACCATCTCGGCAAAATCCCCAACTATAGCCATAGCCTTTGCTAATGCAGCCTCTCCTATCCAAAGTCCATCTGGCTATGCAACCATCCCTGCTACCCACTCGACTGAAATGTTGGCAATAACTGCCATATATAATATAGGACCTGCAGGAAACTCTGGTAAAACATGTATCTCTGGTACAACTACCTTTTCCACCTAAGGAATATCTCTTACTGCTACCTCCAAAATCTCATCTCCCTCCATCACTGCATCATCCTTTTCAGCCATAAAATCCTCATCAACTAACTCTGGGTCCTCCTCTGGCTCCTTGTCATCATTCTCTATGGGATCCTCATCTAGGTCAGCATCTACTATCGGCTTGGCTTCTGGTGACTCTGGAATAGGTACCTAAGGTACTGGTTACGGTGGTGCTAATGTTGGTGCTATCTCAATAGGACCTCCAAGAATGGCTCATAGCTCTATAGCGTCCATCTCCAGCTTACTCTGGATCAATTGTACAATCTTCTGATAAATATCCCTACCAATCCTCGCAGAATGATAAGCATCCATACGCATCTCTGTAGGGTGGGTCTTCCCGGTCACATAGAGAACCTTCCACACATCAGTTGGCTCCACGGTATCCCTATGAATCACGTGTCCTCCATAGGTATTAGTTACAAACTTATGGAACTCTGGATCCATGATGCTAACCTGCAAAGGAAACTATATATCGTCAGGAAGACGAACTTATCTTAAACTCATATCTCATCTCGAGGATCTTAAAATACTAGGACCAGATGGTATGAACTCGTTATCGAACGAAACTATCACAACCTAATGCTCTGATACCAAAAATCATGTCATGCCCTGGAGCAGTAAAAATAGAGAAAAATAAATTTCCTTTTCAAGTCCATAGGGAATGACGGGTGAATGTCAATAATTACTCACACCACATAGTACTAGTCCAACTAAAAGCAACAAGAACAGTAAACAATTGAATATATAATAACGATTTATCAATTTCAATATTAGAGTGGTCCTTAGGATCACAACAGGTTTGGAGACAACATATGCCAAAGTACCCGTTAAACTAATAAAGTTCAACAGTAATAACAAAAATAAAACTAGATATAACTTCTTCATCTCTAACTGTCGTAAGGGTAGTCATCAGTGTAGTAATCTCCCCGGCATAATCGGCATCGGTGGGGCCACCCTCTGTATTACTCACTTCCGGGTAGTAGCCATCGTTGCACGCATCATTTCCTACATTATTAAGAATAGGGTAGTCTGGACGGGGAATGTCCAGGTAATAACGGCCGTCAGCTTAGTGAGAGCTGAGTGAATAGAAACTCATAGGGTACCAATGATATAACATAATAACAAGTTATTGAAGTGTCTAAGATATAGTGTTACAATAGTATCTTTCTCTTTATTCCAAAGTCGTTACTTAACCCTTATCGTCTTGTTAATAACAAACCAAGCATATACTGATCCTTGGAACAAACTTGATTGTAAAACTCCTAGATACACCAATGCTCTGTCTACCACATCTCGCAAGTCATAGATACCTTCTACTGTGTAACACCGCAAGTTATAGAGGTCATCTACCATGTACACTTTAAGTCATAGATAATACGTCAGTCCATCCCCCGCTTTTAAGAACATATGCACAGTTCACTGCATATCAGGGATTTAACGCTTCAAGCATCGACACATCAATTCTATTGCCATGACTTACTGTCAGCTATACATTCTCAGCCATCGCAAGTCATAGATACCATCTACTGCGTAACACCGCAAGTTAGAGAGGTCATCTATCGCGTTTGAGAATACCTGTTTACCCAGCAACAACAAGTCATAGACACCTTTGTTTGTCTACCATGTTTGGGAAAACATTTCTTCCCGTAATCATCTCAGAACTTAGCAAAATCCTACCTATCATTATACTACTACCGATCACATGACAGCCCCATTGTGGCCTGACTGCTCTAATTAAAATGAACGGATATCGAACTCATACATGAACCGCATAGTATCTAACGACATCGCATTAATCCATTATTCTTAATCATCTTTGTTGTCACACTATCCCTGATCAACCCATAATCGCATAACAGAAGTTCGAATCAAGAATCGAATAATTGGACCATTATATAATAAACCAAAAAAATAATCCATGTTTTGTAAAGTTCTATCGATTGAAAACATTTCAATCGATTGAGAAAAATGATGTTCAAGCAATCGAAGTCTTTTCGATTGATTGAACTCTCGATCGATTGAACTCAGTTCAATCGCTCGAGATTTGTCTTCTCCAGAGGTTCTGACCAATGAACGTCTAAAGGTATTAGGGCATGTTTGGGTCTATTTATTCATGTCAAGAACTCATAAAACATTATATAAAATGTACCAAGTGAGTTTAGAACTCACCAAACGTCGTTAAGGGCGTGTTTAGCAATGTCAAGCTTAAGTTCTCTCTCTCTAATGGCTTCCCCTCTCTCCTCTGTCTCTACCTTCTCTCTACTTCTGTCTCCTTCTCTTTCTCTTCTTGTTCTTCTCCTCGTTTGTCTGTCTCTCTCTCTTAATAGAATATATATAGATATATGTATATATATGGATGTGAGTATATATATACCAAAACACAAGCACACAATCTCTCTCTCTCTCTCTAATCTTCTTGGCGACAAACCTCTCACACACACGAGATACATATATACAGGGAAAAGAAAAAAGGTAGGTGGCATTTCCAGCACAAAACTGAGATGAACTATCTAGGCACGTTCGATCGATCAGAGTATGCTCGATCGCTCAAAAGTGATTCGACCAGTTTTGATCGATTGAAAAAGGGGTTTGATCAATTGAAGTAGGGACCGTGTAATAAATTCAGGTCGGTAGAGTTTTGGCACGAGAATAAAATGTGTGCACTCTTGTGCTACGTTCAAGTATAAACGATCATGTAAGTAGTAATCTAGTAAGACCAGGTCGATCCCACAGAGAACGTGATAATGTATTAACTCAAACTAATCTCAAAAGGAAAATTAAAAATCAATGTTTTAAATGAAATGCGACACACGAAGTTCCACAGATTACCAACTAATATAAGTAAAGCGGCTAAACTAAACTAGCAATGAACTAATTAACTAAGGCAATATTGAAATGAGTTTTAACTTATCAAAAGAAAAGCTTTGGGATCATACGAATCCACAATGACCTAACCATCCACCATGCTCATTCATTAACATTCTATGGAGTACATCCCTGTACAGTATTCTATATTTTTTAGGATAAAGATTCAATAGTTCTTTCATGACCGGAACTACATCATCACAGCTGATTCGAAATACTTGGAAGATGAATTTAAAATCATGGTTTAGTCTCCCACCCTCAATGGTGTTAGCATTGAAGGTGGTTTGCAAAAGTCATTGAAGAAAAAGGCCTTAAGGCTTTAAGTTTAGAAACTATTTTGACAAACTGAGCTTATATGGATAATTTGATAACATATCTTAAAAACAGAAAGTCATGGAATACTAAAGGGGATCATCTCAAGATTTTACATGTTCAATCGATCGACACACTTTCGATCGATCGAACTGCATCATCTTTCAATCAATTAAAATGTCTTAGATCGCTTGACTATGTCATGTGTTTGATCGATCGATCGAATGGACTTCGATCAGTTAAACGCTGGGTTTCTCTATAGTGCATGGCAGAGGCTGGAGATCACTATTTCATCGTGATCTCCAAATTATGGAACTACTTAGGCATTGTTTTATGTGTGGAAAACTGGTCTTTAACATTGTACATATTTAAGGCTGCGTTTGGTTGTGTTTTTAACATACAACTATATAAAACTATGGTTCCAAAAAAAACTAACACACATACCTACGTTTATAATTGATTATACTACGAAGAACTGAAACAGAATGTAAATACAACTATATTGAAGAACCTGGAATGAAGAGCTAGTATAAAACTTGTACTAATTCAAACAAAATCAATATCCAAACATGTAAACCTACAAAAACTCCAAAGAAAACCCTCTCTCACTATGAAAAACTAATAAACTAAAAGTGGGCGTCACTAACTACGAGTTTACAATATGTTTTTATAGAAAACCTAGGCTAGGGTTAACAATAATACGTCTCTGCTGCGAGTCTGCAAAAATCTGGTAAAAACATGTTCGATCGATCGAACTCTACTCGATCGCTTGAAATGAACATTACTCAATCGCTTGAAAAGACTTCAATCGCTTGAGCTCTCTTTTGCTCATAGCAACATAGCAAATCTTTACAGAATATAGTCTAAAATAACAAAATTCATCACGAAATCATCTCATTGTATCTAGACATGCATTGTAATGAAACTGGAAATAAAATGGGGAATTACAAACTTATTCGTTACATTTTTGTATTATAGCGCAGGTGTATTCTACAAATACCCCCTTTTGTCATCGATCACTTGAACAGGGTTCGATTGATTGAAGAAAGAAATTTTCGATCGCTCAAACTGACTTCGATCGATTGAAAGTGAAACTTCAAGTATGTGTTAAGGGAAGTACATGGAATCTTCTCATATTAATAATTACTGAAAATACAGGGTATTACAATATATCTTATAAAGATATGAAAGATTTAGGACATAAAAATTTCTTAACCATGATTAGGCGTGTTAACTAGGATTCTAGTGATCTGGTATTAAATAAAAATATTGGGTGTCCTCCCTCCATGAAAGTACATGATGGGAGATTTAAGGGCCATTTTCTATATATTGAGTCTAGGTTTTCTCTATTTAAGGGAAATTCAAAATACAGACATCTTCCTTTCTATACATAACTATCTACATGACTTTAAAGCCTTGTTTATAATCACTTCTCAACTACATTTTTCTGCCCAAAAGTATTTGGTCAGGAATAATTTTTACTTATATTTACATGAGTGTTGCTAATAGATTGCGCCAGAAATAAGTATAGATCATAATTCATTTTATTTTTGGTCAGAATTATAGTTTATTATACTGATATTTAAGGGTGTGTTTGATAACCCAATTAAGTGCTGAAAATGAAAAGTTTCAGCACGTATTTCTTTTCAGTGCGTTTGATAATTTACCACTTAATTGAAAAACATCGAAAAATCCACTGAAAACTTTAAGTGAATTTTCTACTAAAAATAATCACTAACTGCAATCTATTTCAATAATTGAAACACGATTTTTAGTGTTGCAAATTCAATCACTTAAAATTAAATTTTCAGTACTTAAAATCCAGTACTTAATTTTTAGTATTATCAAACAGACCCTAAGTCATGTTTAGAGTTTCAAATGATATCTTCATATGGTGAAATAAGAATTTACTGTAATATTTATTGTTGGGATTGTGCCCTCAAACCAGTTAGTTTGACTATGAAAATTATACATTTATGTATGTCAATTCATGAGATGAATGGTTAAGCTGTTATCCTTAAACACCATTGTATGTTATTCATATGTGTATAGGATTATACATGGAAGATATGAATTATTGTTCCTTGTTGTTTCAAATAAGTCACAGTGGATGATAAGACAGGATAACTTATCAGGTATACACTGTAGCATGATTAACTTCTATATGATAGAGTGATAAATCTCATTCACAAGAGTATTTGACTCTAAGTTAATATGCTAGTGCATGAGTTGCATTGACGGACTGTGAGTTAAACCTATTGACAAAAAAATCTGTCATAGTTAATGGGAACTCAAACTTGTATAAGAGTCCTTAATCCTGAGATAGTAATGGACACAAGCTGTATGCTTAAGTGCTTTGAGTTACCAATCAGTGAGGTCTCAAGATCAACACCTGGGTATCTTGGGTGATCAAGTTTATGGTATTGGGAACATATATTATCAAGATGGAATCTACCATCTTGTAAAGAGTAGTTCTTTACAGCAGAGCAAGTATTCCCTTGAGAATGTCACTGGTTGATTATTGAGAGCTGCTCAGCCATGTTAACAAGTTGTTGTAGACATGTTTGGTAATTTATGAGTGGTGACTGATACTCGAGGAATATAAGATGTATTTATCTATTGGGTAGACAATACTGTTATTCATACATCCCAACGATAAATACGAATACTGGAAAGGTATAGGGACATTAGTGTTATATTATATAAGACTGGGAATCGATAATATAAGTGTGGTTTTATTCTTATGCATTGTAGTGTAGTTATCATTATATAGTGGAGTTAATGATAATTGATTACTAGTTAAGAGTTTAACTAGATGAAATAAATAGTTAATAAGAGCTAGTAGTTAAGAACCTAGGGGTCCCACTCTTAGCTCAAAGGAATGTTTGGATGCAAAGGAAAAAAGAAAAATGGGAACCACTAACCAGTTTGTGGGACTAATCGGTCAGTGAGTAACCAGTTTGTTGGACTAACCGGTTACTAGGAACCCACTAATCGGTTAATGGGAGAAACCGATTTCTGGGAAACCGGTTACTGCTGACTAATCGATTACTGAGGAACCAGTTTGTGGGTACTAATCGGTTTCTGGTAGGTCGGTTTAAGAAGCTTATAAATAGAGGGGCTACGGGCAGAATAAAAGAGCAGCATATTCTCACATCCTAAACGCCCTAGATCTATTTTTAAGCTTCCCTAGGCCTACTAGACTTCTCCTAGAAGGGTTTCTACCAAACCCTAGCCTCCATGATCATTCAAGAGACATAGGAGTGAAGATTATTAACCTTGAACAACGCTCACTAAAAGATCTTCAGATTGCTCAATACTGATCGAAAGTTGATGAATTTTGGACACGACGAAGCTGACATCAAGATGAAGCTGTTGTCAAAAATTCAAGTCATTTGGAGATTGTTAAGTCTTCCTGACGAGCGTATCTTTGTCGGATGAAGGTTATCCGCATTGAATCATCACATTCAGTATACTTGATATTTGTGATCTAGGAGAGGTCAGCTACTATATTCTATGAATTGTGCTTATTTGAGATCGTAAAGTTGAAGATAATGAGATTATCTTAGACTTCTAATATTGGTAACTTACTGCCTTGTTTTGATGTAAGGAGTTTCTAGAAAGGGTTTTTACCTTTCTTGGACTTTTCCTAATATTCTCTTAGGTCTAGAGTCTTAAGACGCAAGGTGAGAGAGGTTGTATGGAAGGTATACCATATGCTTTGGCTATGGGCAGCCTCATATATGCGACATTAGTACTGGACATCGTTAGGGTTATTTGAAAAATATCCAAACTATATTCAGTTTGATGGACAGCCGTAGAGTATATTCTCAAGGGTGTGAGAGGAACTAGAGGGTATATGTTGGACTATGGTGTTTTGGAATAAGTTTGAATTAGTCGTGTAGAATTCTGAGTTTCTTATCAGATTTTAATTTTGAGAAAGTCAAAATCTAGTAGTGTCTGGTGACGTCTTTTGTTAGGGGACATAGTACAACTTAACGATGTTGAGAGTACGATAGATCGAGTCAACCGATGATCTAGAATATCCCTTTACAAAACCTTATTAGCTAAGGATTTTGATGATTCACATAGATAACATTTGGTGTTAGATGTAACGCTACATGGTTGTGAGTGCAAGTAGGAGATTGTTGGGATTGTGCCCTCAAACCAGTTAGTTTGACTATGGAAATTATAATACATCTATGTATGTCAATTCATGAGATGAATGGTTAAGCTGTTATCCTTAAACATCATTGTATGTAATTCATATGTGTATAGGATTATACATGGGAGATATGAATTACTATTCCTTGTTGTTTCAAATACGTCACAGTGGAAGATAAGACCGGATAACTTATCATGTATACACTGTAGCATGATTAACTTCTATATGATAGAGTGATGAATTTCATTCACAAGAGTAGTTGACTCTAAGTTAATGTGTGAGTGCATGAGTTGCATTGACGGACTGTGAGTTAAACCTATTGACATAAAAATCTGTCACAGTTAATAGAAACTCAAACTTGTATAAGATACACGTCCTTAATCCTAAGATAGTAATGGACACAAGCCGTATGCTTGGTTGCTTTGAGTTACCAATCAGTGAGGTCTTCTAGATCAACACCTAGGTATCTTGGGTGATCAAGTTTATGGTATTGGGTACATATATTATCAAGATGGAACCTACCCTCTTGTAAAGAGTAGTTCTTTACAACAGAGCAAATTATCCCTTGAGAATGTCACTGGTTGATTACTGAGAGCTGTGCAGCCATGTCAACAAGTTATTGTAGACATGTTTGGTGATTTATGAGTGGTGACTGATACTCGAGGAGTATAAGATGTATTTATCTATTGGGTAGACAATACTGTTATTCATACATCCCAATGATAAATATGAATACTAGAAAGGTAGAGGGACATTAGTGTCATATTGTACAAGGCTGGGAATCGCTAATATAAGTGTGGTTTTATTCTTATGCACTAGAGTGCAGTTATCATTATATAGTGGAGTTAATGATAATTGATTAATTATTATTCCTTAGTCAAGAGTTTAACTAGATGGAATTAATAGTTAATCAGAGCCAGTAATTAAGAACCTAGGGGTCCCAATCTTAGCTCGAAGGATTGTTTGGATGCAAAGAAGAAAAGGAAAATGGGAACCACTAACTAGTTTATGGGACTAACCGGTTAGTGAGTAATCGGTTTGTTGGACTAACCGGTTACTGGGAACCCACTAATCGGTTAGTGGGAGAAACCGGTACCGGTTTCTGGAACACCAGTTACTGCTGACTAAGCGGTCACTGAGGAACCGATTTGTGGGTACTAACCGATTTCTGGTAGGTCGGTTTAAGAAGCTTATAAATAGAAGGGTTGCGGGCAGAATAAAAGAGCTGTGCATTCTCACATCCTAAACGCCCTAAATCTGTTTCTAAGCTTCCCTAGACCTCCTAGCCTTCTCCTAGAAGTGTTTCCACCAAACCATAGTCTCCATGATCATTCAAGAGACATAAGAGTGAAGATCGCTAGTCTCGGACAACGCTCACTAATAGATCTTTGGATTGCTCAATACTGATCGAAAGTTGATAAATTTTGGACACGAACGAAGCTGACATCGAGATGAAGCTGCCGTAAAAAATTCAAGTCATTCGGAGATCGTTTAGTCCTCCTGACGAGCACATCTTTGTCGGATGAAGGTTATCCGCATTGAATCATCATAGGAATCGTAGAAGAGTTCTCGAAACGATTCAACAAATCACAAAGGTATATCTAACCGTTTATATATATATATAAGTGTGTATGTATATATATTGCGTGTAATATAAATGAGAAGTATATCTAAATTTTTGAACTGTATCTAGCCTTCCGCTGTGCACTAGAACCGATTTTTTTCCAACAGATATATGTAGAAAGAGTAATGCTTAGGACACATTGTCACATTTATTAAACATCCACATAAAGTTGTTCACAAAAATTTATAGTGTCTATCTCTCTTCTAGTGGGGTCTACTGAGGAGAGAGATAGACACAATAAGTTTTTGTGAGCAACTTTATGTAAATATTTTATGTGTCCCAAGCATTACTCATGTAGAAATATGGCTCAAATTTGTTTATCTTAATTGCTTGAGCGAGAATAATAGGGCTTGCTTCAAGCAGAACTCGAGCGAGGTACCTTAGGGGTCGTTTTAGGGTGGAGTTTCTCCTAGTTTTAAGAGTCATTTGTTGTGCAAGATTTAGTTTGTCTCTACAAAAAAAAGCTTGAATATGATAGTAGCGTGATCCTACGCTTCTCAAATTTTGTATCTCAGATGGTTTTTAAATACATATGGCAGTGGGATTACCTTCAATAATGGTGGAACCACTTTAACATTATTCAATCAAATCAAGCTGACCTACTGTCACATGTAGGGATGTATTAAGAACCGATCAATTTTATTTCAGTTCAGCTCGATTTAGTGTATTTTCGCTCTTTTATACTAGTTTTATGAGTCCTTTGTTGAGCAAGATCGATATATTTTGTCTCTATAACAAGTTTGAATGATTGTATAGTGATGCTTTTCAAATTTTGTATCTCAAATAGTTTCTAAATACACATGTGGCAATGTAATCGACTACCTTCAATAATGGTGGGGACCACTTCAACATCCTCCAATCAAAATCAAGTAGGTCTACTGTCACAACTAGGGGTGTAAACGGTTCAACTCTTGAACGATCTGATCAGTTTTGGTTTAATTTAGTGTATTTTTACGGTTCAGTTTGATTTTTACTCTGAAAGATTTTTCTGAAAAATCAAACTGAATTGATCGATTTGTTCGGTCCAATCGGTTCATATTTGTTTGAGAACAATTTAATATACATAATTTGAACTATATAACATTACTCATCATTGTATGCAAGGGAATCTATAATCTCTCTATGATGTAAAAGTTTATGGTGGTAACAAAATTAATAAGCGAGGTCTTCCCTCAAGGTGAGCATGTCCGTGCATGAGAGACTATAGCATATTTGTGACGAACTTTTTTTGAGAGCAAACTCAACTTGGAATTGATAGAGAACTAAAGTATAGTAACTTATGATTTATTCTTAGTGAAACTTTTACTATATCTTTGTTTTTTTCTTTGATTGCTTGTGTTTGATTAATTCTTCTTGTTTTCTTCTTGTCATATTTTTTTTTTCTCAATTCTCTCTTGGTCCGGTATTTACAAAAATGTATTTAGAAATTTTTTTGCACACAAATTTGGTATAACATCTCCCATGCAGGGATATATGTGCAAACAAAAAGATAAGGGCCTGCTTGGTAGTACTTAATGAAATAATTCTATTCATGTTTTCGTACACAATTTTATATGAAAAGATGAAGTGCATGAATGGTTTCATTTAAAAAACGGATGCTCGTATAAAAAATGAGGCTTGCAATCATAAATTTTGACATTCTAGAAAAATGAACAAATTGCATCATAAGAAGAAATATGGTGAAATCTCCCATATTTGTAAATGGATTCATTCATGGTGATGAATTTTGTTTTTACGTTCTATACAAAATTTGAATGGAACCATTCAATTTGAAGGGACAACCAAACAGGCCCTAATACTATGCTTTTACTAAATTTAAATTCCAAATTTAATTGGCTTAACTCTGTATTGACATGCAATGAGAATGATCAGTGGTACTATATGCTTTTATATGTAGTATAATGGACAAAAATTACAATTACATCATCTTAATTAATTATGCTTGTGAGTTTTTGAGGTGACCAACTAATGACAAATGGCTAGCTCAAAAGGGGATGCTAACACGTTGTAGAGTTGTACATGGTCAGCCCTTAATATATATATATATATACAAAGATTCTCTAAAGAGGGCCACCTCTCTTTATTAAACAGAGGACTTCTGTTTTGGCCATTGGATTGTGTTAAAAAACTGTGAAATGACAAAACTGCCATTAATGAAAACACGATCCGACGGCCAAAACAGAGGTCCTCTCTTTAATAAAGAAAGGGCGCCCTCTTTATAGCCTGACTGTATATATATATATATAAATATATCAATGTTATTACACATTGACCCTTAACTCAAATATCCCCCATTATATACTCTTCTCATCACCAGCCACAAGTCTGCCTTTTTTTTTTTGGGTAATCGGGAGTGTCCGAGCCAGTTTGCGTGTACCTCGACTAATCTCCCGAGGTACTGGAGTCGCCGGATGAATTCCTCAGTAGACACATTCCTCATGACTTGAACACTAAACCTCTTAAGTAATACACCCAAGAAGCTTACTACTTAGCCACAAAAAATGTGGTTCACAAGTCTGTGATGAAAAGGATATAAAGGGCAAATTAACATACATAGATATAGGCCCACCATAACGAGATGTGAAGGATTATCGTTGACCATTAGATCAATGTAGAACCCACAAGAGCAATAATTCATCACACCAAAACCTATTACATGGGATAATTTCGCCACCATAACATCACCACCACTACCAATACCCCTTACCCCAAGCTCAGACATGCCATAATCATAAATCTATAATATATATATATACGAAAATTCTATGCAGAGGGCGTCCTCTCTTTAATAAAGAGAGGGCTTCTGTTTTGGTCTTCGGATCGTGTTTAAAAATTGCGAAGTGACAAAACTGCCCTTAATAAAAACACAATCTAACGGCAGAAACCCTTTCTTTATTAAAAAAAGGGTGTCATTTCCATAATCTGACTGATATATGTATATATACATGTAAACACATCAGAACCGTCTTAATCATTGGGCCAAAACAGCTCTTGTTTTAGGCCCCTAAAACAAAATGAAACAGCTCTTGTTTTAGGCCCCGAAAACAAAAAGCCTCTTATCTACGAGAAATTATTTCATGAGCCCGGGAATTCATGCGAACCATTGATCAAATTTCATGCATGTCTCTCTTTTTCTTTGGAGCTAACTCTAGTTCTGCCGTTGAGGCATAGGCTAGAGAGATATCCGTTGATTCTAACCACCAAGTCAGGAATCCTCGAGATCCCAAATGTGTACCCTTTACACTACTTAGAAAGGAGAAGGCCTAGGAAGGATACCAAATTTCATTCTCCTATCAATCATATTTATGTCAAAATCAAGACATATTTCCTTTTCGAAAAGTAATTAAAAACATACTAAAGTGTCATTACAAAAAACAAATAAATTTTTTTTTTAGAAAACCATCCCATCTGGCCATCATTCTATGTCTCTCATCTCTGTCTCCAACCAATAAAAAATGACAAAACTGTGCCTCCGCCTCTAATGGTCCCTTTGGAAAGGAAAAAAAAAAAAGCCCAATATATATTTAAAGAATAAAGATTGGAGCACAAGCAAAAAATTCATAAACATAATACACACATAAATATATCTATCTTTCTCGTGATGGGATTCACTAATACTGTGGGATCCACTGACCTTATAGGGTGCACAGAAGAGAAAGATAGACACATTTTTAGTGTGTGTGAATTTTGTTTGTGCCGGTAGAACTACCCATATTTAAAAAGAAAAAATTTGATCATCAATTAAGTTTTTACTTAGTGAAATAAATATTACTCTTCCTAAGATGATATCAATCTCAATTTTACCGTGTGATCCCTCTTTCTTTCTATTTCTTTTTTGGCAGAAACTCGTCATTTTTAGCTGCATCCCTCTCTTCTTTTTGTTATGTTAGCTTTAAAAACCTAATTAGTAATTTTGCATCCAAAAAAATAAAATAAAATAAATTTTGAATAAAGATTTTACAACATTAAAAAAAAAACACACACATTAATCAAAATTGTGATTTTAGGACTCAAATTGTCTTGTGATGGTCCTGAAACACACACTCACACAAACACGCTTTTATTGTTGTTATTTTCTTGACTAAAAGCTAGTTGGATTAAAGCTAGATTGGAACTTTTGGATGGGGTTGGATTTGGTTGGTTGAGATGCTTTTCATTGATAGCTCTTCATAGATTTGACTATATCTCTGCATAAGCTTTGGTTCTTTACGTGTTTGGTTAGTCAAACTTTTGCGCTCAACTTGACTACAATCTCTCTCTCTCTCACACACACACACACTCTTTTTATGTGTTGAATTAGCTAGGATTGAACAAGACTAGTTTTTGAGTATACATTGGGATTAGATCGATAGGCGTATGGGTTGGGGATAGGGACTTCAAAAGATATGAGAGATGGATGTCAAAAACGACCCACAAGTTTATAGTGCTCATCGTGGGGTCTTCTACTTCTTGGCATGCACTTGTTTCTTAGGAGAGAGAGAGAGAGAGAGAGTTCTTAGTCTGTGGGAGGGGACTACAATGGGTTTGGCACAAATAATGACATTCAATCCAAGTGATGGCTACCTTTGACATCATCGAAAGATTGCAATCCATTGAACATTAACCCACCTCCCACTCACAACTCCCTTCTTATCAATCAATCATTCTCATATGTGTGTGTGTGGGAAAATGTAAACATAATGGAAGGTATGTTGGGGGAAATATATACTTAATTAAATAGTATTTAATTGTCAGGAGCAAACTCAGGATTTTTGGTGAGGGGACCAAACTTATACGGTTGTTCTCGGGCAAATTTTTTTTCGTCTACTTATACACAATTATGTGTAAAACTGTAAAATTGGTTTAACATCCCTAGTTTGGGATAAATCATATTATTTTAGGAGGCTTATTTCTAAAACCTGTAATATATTACTTATAAATCTAGAATTTTCAAAAGTCCAGGGGGGCCTGTGTCTAAAACCTATAAAATATTGTATATAAATCTAGAATTTTTAAAAGTTCAAGAATGGCATGTGTAAATTTTAAGAGGATCTATTTATAAAATATTACATGTAATTCAATAATTTCTAAAAGTTCAGGCCACCCCTGATTTACACATAGGTCCGCCATTGCTAGTTGTTGTGTCCAACCTCCATTTTGAGAAATTATTCAGTGAGGCCGTCACGCCAAGTCAGCATGCTGACGTGGTATGACCATTTAATCCCAACCATTCACTTTGATCCCTCTTTTTAGGGGGATCATGACGAGTGGTTATCAAATTTAAAATTTGAAATTCTACCAACCACTTGTCATGATCTCCCTTGAAGAAGGGGTATATGGGTGGTTGAAATTAAATGGTCACACCATGTCAGCATACTGACATGGCGTGACGATTTCACTGAAATTTCTATATGATTTTAATGAGATTTAAGTTATGTCGATTAACAAAGATCAGTTTAGGATATATACTAAACTGGACAAAGACTCCTGTAAAATAAAATGACACACTAAAAATACTAGTTTTTTTTTTTAGATTGCTTGACTTATGATATCAGTTTTTTGTCTGCTCAATCAGTCCCTTAATTAAAAGTCCTCATTCTTAAAGAGTGGGACTGGATATACCACTTTTTCTGATAAATACACCATTCTATAGTGTTAAAATATAATAAATAAATAAATAAAATAAAATAATTGTGAATGAATGTGGTGTATTTAGCAAAAAAAAAGTGGTATATTTAACCCCACCCTTTTTAAATAAATCAGAAGAGTGATTGCCACCCAATTAAAATCAGCATTAATGATCTTGTTATGAAATTAATATACTCTACTACTCATTTAATTAGGTGACAGATTTTTCTTCTTCATTTAAAATTGAACACCATGTTATATATTCTACTGCTTTTTGTGTAAGGGTATGGCCCAACTCGAGATTATTGATACATTAATATATACATGCATAAATATATATATATATATATACTGTATATATTGGAGATCTGTATGAGGGAGATGGAGATATTCCACTACTTCAAAAGTGGAAGGAAGGTGCCACACTAGTCGAAGTAGGGGCATCCCCACCACAATTAGAGGCACAAGCTAGCCACATTTTCTCAATCATTTTTATACCCTTTCTAGTTTCTTCTTCTTCCTCTATTTTTTTTATGAGTCATGTAATTGATACAAGTAACATCTCTCATTTTGGGCCTTTATTTGTGTTTTCCTCCATTAATGGTCCAGATAAGGAAGAGACTAAAGCCATGATCATTTTGTTAAATTCAATGAAAGAAACAAACATGCAAGTTTTCTCATGCATAAGGATCAAGTACTATATCTTTCGAGGTAAATCTTTAATTCAAAAACATTAAAAAGAGAAGAATAAGGTCCATTTAGAATTCAGATGGAAGCAACTTCAAAAGTACTACAGTATTTTCAAATCCAATGATGAATAAGTATTTAGAATGACATTTTCAAAATGCATTGTCATCAGTTGTAATTATTTTATACTCTTATTTTCAAGTTATTGTGGATATACGTTCTAATACAATTTGTACCATTTTGAATAGGAAAAAGTCTGATTTACTTTTACTTCTAATTAAGTTGGAGCTATACTGAAAAATGAGAATTATTAGCCCATGCATGTGAATATATTTTCTTTTGGGACATTAATTTTTCTATACAATATGATCATTGTTACTGCAAAATGGCACATTGAAAGAGTTATTAACAAATGCCACATTGTTACTAGTAAATGATTCATAAGAAAAGTTACTACCCACAGACACCAAAGTTAAAACAAAATGGTACCTTGTTACTACAAATTAGAACAAAAATTAAGTGTATGATATAACTAAAAGTAAATGAATGCATGGTAGAAATATAAATTTTTTTTCCCCTTTTTTTGAATGTTGATCTCAAAAGTTATCTTAATGACTTAATGTTTCTTTTGTTTATCTGCAATTAAAAACTATTTATACATATACGAATGACACGAAAAATAAGTCATTCCTTGCCAAACACATCCTAAATGTAATACCAACTTTTTTTTTTCGTCATTATATATATATATATATATATATATTGTATATGGGTGTGGTAATCATGCATTCATTTACACAAGAAACAAGATGTGGTACTACCGTACTTGTCATACAAAAGCAGCGAAAAGCCGCATATACCATATCAAATGACAACCCTCTGCTTAAATTAATGAAAAGGGGTAGAATTGTCTATAATTTTTATCGAGAAAAATAGAAATCATATGTTATGGTCCGTTTGAAATGACATTTGTCGAATGCATTCTTGTCAATTACAAGTACATCATTATCTTAATTTTCAATTTATTTTTAAGATGTATTCTAATACAATTTTTGTTTCTTCAAAAAAGCAAGTCTTAGCTTGTTTCTTGATATGTCCAAAATAATCTAGTCATGAAGACAGTGCCACGTCACCCCAGAGGCGCCGGTTATTCCCCCCCCCCCCCCCCCGCGCAATCCGCACCAACGGACCGGGTATGAAGGTCGCGGCGTCCTGTCATCCCGTCATCCCGACCTGTCCAGCAGTTTCCTAAATCGACTACAAGTCTGCGAAAAAATATGACAGTTTCCTAAACCACTTAGGAAACTCTCCTCAAAAAAGCAAGTCTTAGCTTGTTTATTGATATGTCCAAAATAATCTAGTCATGAAGACAGTGCCACGTCACCCCAGAGGCGCCGGTTATTCCCCCCCGCGCGGTCCGCACCAACGAACCGGGTATGAAGGTCGCGGCGTCCCGTCATCCCGACCTGTCCAGCAGTTTTCTAAATCGACTACAAGTCTGCGAAAGAAAATATGACAGTTTCCTAAACCACTTAGGAAACTCTCCTAAAATCATGCAGATCTATTGTGATTAGATTAGTCTTCCTAATCCTATCAACTTACCATGTAAGGGTGGACTCTTGCATCTATAAAAGAGCCCACCTACCCTGTTTACAAGGATCCAGATTCCAATCCAATTATTATTCTCTAGCTAACAAGCATATCACATAGAACTCACCACCATACGCATACACCCGGCCAATATTACTGGTAGTACCGCCCGCCTTTGTTGGCTCACCAGGCCCACCGGTGATCTTCTAGTGAGAGCGCACAGACGTAACCGTGGACGTAGGTCACCTCATTAACGGGACCGAACCACATACAAATTGTTCCTGTCTTACTTTCTCTCTCTAAACCTTTCTTACCAGTTTTAGGCATCATCAGTTTGGCGCCGTCTGTGGGAATGACATAGTTTTCTCATCAACAAACTCTCAACTGATCAACATGCCGCCAAAGACGAGTAAGAAAGCTGCTAATCAGACCGGTTAGGAGAACCCGCAGCCTGAACAGCAGGCTACCTCTATGACGACGAGTAGATAACAGCAGCGCTGACACAACTCTTGGAGAGCCAGCGCCGAACACAGGAACAGATAGAGGCGCTTATGGCCCGACAGGAGAAGCGCCCCGCATCAGAGAATCAGCCTGAGAAGAGCGCCCCTATTCAGAGGCCCGCTCGGACAAGAAGGCAAGCCCGTTCCGCTCCGGTGTCCCCACCGGACAGGGAACACCCCGGCGATGGAGAGCGCAGCCATGCCACCAGGCGCTCGCAAAGACGACCTCGGTCCAATCCTCGCCGAGTGGAGGATGCCAGAACCATTATCGATTGGCGACACGCGGCCAGAGTGGAAGAGTCCGGACAGAGAGCCCGGGAATCGGCTGAGGACCCTCCGGCCCTGAGCCGGGGGGATCTTAGTCACACGCTTTCCCGGACCCGGAGCCGGATCCAATCCCCGAAGTCGACACGCTTTGAGGAAGAGGCCTCGTCATCCGACCCAACCTACCGCTCGGATACAGAGAGAAGGACCAGACATGATGACGTAAAGGCCCATGTAGAGGAACTGCAGCAGTAAATCGAGAGGTTAAACCGCAAGTTCGGCCACGACCTCACCAACACGGAGACTGAATCACCCTATACCGCTCGGGTGACACGGTTTCCTATTTCACGGAAGTTCAAACCCCCTCACCTCAGCTCCTACGACGGCACAGGGAGTCTGGTAGACCACATCCGCATTTACAAGGTTCAGATGGCACTGGTCACCACGGTGGATGAGCTGCTGTGCCTGGCCTTCCCCAGTACCCTCAAGGGGCCAGCCGCACAGTGGTTCCATGCTTTGAAGCCCCGGACGGTCGATGATTTCAAAGCCCTCAGCAAGCTGTTCATCAACCAGTTTGTCGGGATGCTCGACCGGTCGCAACCGGACACTCAGCTGCTAACCGTTAAGCAGCATAAAGGGGAGTCCCTTAGGGAATATGTGGACCGTTTCAACCTGCAAAGGCTCCAGATTCGCAATCTTAATGAAACGGCCGCAATCATGGCCTTCTACTCGGGAGTTCAACACACCAAGGTCGCCACGTCGTTCTATCGCGACCGACCGGCAACCCTGGTGGAGCTCTCGGAGAGGGTCAAAAAATGCATTGATACCGAGGAGTTCCTGAAGGCGAAGCGTGCCGGCCAGGCAGGAGACGAATCCTCGAAGGCCAAGCGCAAGCGTGAAGGATTCGAGAAGGGCTCGGGAAAGAAGCCAAAGCAAGATCAGAAGGATGCCTGGGTCAGCCCCCGACCGCTTTCACACCCCTTTCCCGGCCCATACAGGAAGTCATGGCCGCTGCAGAAGCGTAGAGGTTGCTTCAGCAGCCAGCCAAACTAAGAGCACCGCTCGGTAAGAGGAACCAGGACAAATTTTGCCGCTACCACAGGGATTACGGCCACGAAACGGAGGATTGCTTCAAATTGAAGATGGCAATAGAGAAGCTGATCGAGCAGGGACACCTCGCTGAGTTCGTCACAGCAGATAGACGACCCCGGCAGGACACCCGAGCTCCTGATCAGCCACCACCAATTGGCCACATCCACGTGATCTCCGGAGGAACGTCAGGCGAAGGTGATTCACAGTCGGCACAGAAGAGGCATGCTCGGGCATCCCGAGCAGATGTCTGGCAGGTCTAATCCACCGGCTCCTCCCCAACCGATGTTCTTACATTCACATCCGACGACCTGCAGGGCATCCATTGCCCCCATGATGACCCTCTAGTAGTAACGCTTTCTATAGCAAACTATATGGTCAAGAGAGTGCTAGTGGACACAGCCAGCTCGTCCGACATCATGTTCACGTCGGCATTCGATCAACTCGGGATCGCCAGGGATCGGCTCCGGCCGGTTGCTACCCCCTGGTTGGATTCAACGGCTCCAGCATACAACCGCTCGGGACAATCGAGCTTCCAGTTCTCATGGGGACCTTCCCTCAGCAGGCCTCCATGCTGACCAATTTCGTGATCGTAGAAGCACCGTTGGCCTATAATGTCATCCTTGGTAGGCCAACCCTCAACAGGGCCAGAGCAGTCGTCTCCACCTACAGCTTAACAGTGAAGTTACCGACCCCTCAGGGACCCGGATGCTTGCGTATAGATCAGACCACTGCCCGAAGTTACTATGTCAGCTCGTTACGCCGGGGGGCAATCACTGAAACATTAAACTTCCAAGAAATGGACCCCCGGGACCAGAGCGATGCACTAGTTCTGGTGGAAGAATTGGAAAGTGTAGTGCTGAATCCCGAGTACCTTGACCGCACGGTCAGCATTGGCAGCTTACTGGATCCCAGCCTGAAGGAAAAACTAACCCAGTTCTTGAGGCAAAACCAGGACGTTTTTGCTTGGAGTCACGAGGATATGCCCGGGATTGACCCCTGCGTAATGTCCCATCGCCTCAACGTCAGTCCAGATTGCAGGCCGGTGAAGCAGAAAAGGAGGCCCGAGAGACAAAAGGCAGTGAGTGAAGAGATCGAGAATCTCCTTAAAGCCCGCTCCATACGAGAAGTCCACTATCCCGACTGGCTAGCCAACGTAGTACTTGTCAAGAAAAGCAGCGGGAAGTGGAGGATGTGCGTGGACTTTACCGACCTCAACAAAGCTTGCCCCAAGGATTGCTACCCGCTACCCAGGATAGACATCCTTGTGGACTCCATGGCGAGTCACTCACTCCTCTCATTCATGGACGCTTACTCGGGGTACAACCAGATCAGCATGTACCCTGCGAACGAAGAGAAGACGGCGTTCATAACTGACCAAGTCACGTACTGCTACAAGGTGATTCCATTCTGTCTCAAGAATGCCGGGGCCACCTACCAACGCCTGGTCAACTACATGTTCAAAGACCTCATTGGAAAGACCATGGAGGTATATGTGGATGATCTGCTGGTTAAGAGCCTGGACGAGCCCGACCACCTCGAGCATCTGGCCGGGGCCTTCAGCATTTTGAGAAAATTCAGGATGAGGTTGAACCCGGCCAAATGCACCTTTGGCGTCTCGTCCGGGAAATTTCTGGGCCACTTAGTCAGCTGGCGGGGGATTGAGGCGTTCCCGAGAAGATCAAGGCCATCATCAACATGCGGTCGCCCAAATCAACAAAGGAGGTTCAAAGCTTAGCCGAACGGGTGGCCGCATTGAATAGATTTATCTCCCGAGCTACCGACCGATGCTTGCCATTCTTCAAAATCCTCCGCAAGGCGTTCCAGTGGTCAGAAGAGTGTGAAGAGGCATTCCAAGAACTTAAGAAGTACCGGGCTTCCCCTCCTTTACTCTCAACACCTGTGCCCGCAGAAGAATTATTCATATACTTGGCAGTGTCACCGTCAGTGGTTAGCTCGGCATTAATCCGGGAAGAGCACGGGATACAGTTCCCAGTGTACTACACCAGTCGGGCGTTACAGGGCGCAGAGAGCAGATACTCCCGCATCGAAAAAATGGCATTCGCTCTTATCACCTCGGCCCGGAAGCTCCGCCCTTATTTTCAGGCCCATGCCATTGTGCTCCTCACGGATCAACCTCTCCGCAGAATCCTCAGCCATCCAGACACGTCCAGGAGGCTCGTCAAGTGGGCATTGGAGTTGGAAGAGTTCGAAGCGATCTACTGACCCCGGATGGCCATCAAGGGACAAGCCGTGGCTGACTTTCTGGTTGAGTTCACATATCCAAAAGACCCGGTTGAAGAGTCCGAGCCGCCGGCCTTACCGCCCGGGTTACACTCTGACATCCCAACTTGGGTACTGCATGTGGACGGTTCCTCCAACCAGCAAGGCAGTGGGGCAGGAATCATCTTAACTACCCCTGACGGCATCCAACTTGAATATGCATTGAGGTTCGAGTTCCGTGCCTCCAATAACGAAGCCGAATATGAAGCCCTACTGGTAGGACTGCAATTGGCCACCTCCATGAGTGCACAACAGGTCCAGGGATACAGTGATTCCCAACTCATGGTCAACCAGGTTAATCAGGAGTACGAAGCTCGGGAGGATAACATGGTAGCCTACTTGGCCCTTGTCTGAGCGGTTTCCAAGAAGCTCCGAGGATTCTCCATCACGTAGATACCGAGAGAAGAAAATACCAGAGCCGACCGGTTAGCTCGCCTCGCCTCGCCTCGTCTTCTGAGTCAGACTCGCTCGGGATAAGGATACAATACCTACCCGAGCCAAGTGTGATCAACTCAGAAGGCATGGAGGTAGACCCGGTCACTCCGGGACCCAGCTGGATGGACCCACTCGTGGCATTCTTGACAACAGGGACGCTACCAGACGACAAAGAAGAAACCCGCCGGGTCAAGTACCGGGCGGCACGATACAACTTGGTTGACAACATTCTCTATAAGAGGGGATTCACTATCCCGTACCTCTGCTGTGTTCATCCTGCGTAAGTCCAAGCTATACTATTTGAAATCCATGAAGGGGTGTGCGGGAACCACATTGGAGGCCGGGCACTCTCCAGAAAGGCCTTACTGCAAGGCTACTATTGGCCAACCATGGCCCGGGATTCCCAAGAGTATGTACGGAAATGTGACAAGTGTCAGAGATACTCTCCCGTGATCAACCGACCGGGAGAGCTACAGACTCCAATCCACAGCCCCTGGCCGTTTTTCCAGTGGGGAATCGACATCGTCGGTCCTCTGCCAATGGGAAAAGGACAGGTCAAGTTCACCGTCATCGCTGTTGACTACTTCACCAAGTGGGCAGAGGCCGAGCCCTTGGCGACCATAACCGAGCGAAAAATGGAGAGCTTCGTGGAAAGGAATATTCTTAGCAGGTTCGGCATTCCCCGGGTCCTGGTCAGCGACAACGGCAGGCAGTTTGACACCCCGATATTCAGGTAATTCTGCTCGGGCTACGGGATACTGAATCATTACTCCTCTCCCGAGCACCCACAGGCCAACGGTCAAGCTGAGGTAACCAACCGAACAATTTTGCAGTCAATCAAGACAAGGCTTGAGGGCGCCGAAGGGCTGTGGGCCGAAGAACTACCGACCCTCCTGTGGGCCTACCGCACTACACCCCGAGCGGCAATAGGTGAAACACCGTTCTCTTTAACCTATGGATTTAAGGCGGTAGTCCCCACAGAGCTCGGGTTGCCTACGTATCGGGTGGCCAACTTCAGTGCGCCGGATAACGAAGAAGCCCTCCGGTCATAACTAGATCTGGTGGAGGAAATGAGAGACCAAGCCTACCTAAAGGTGGCGTCCTACAAGCAACGGGTTTCTTGATACTACAATAGTAAGGTGAAGCACCGCAGTTTTCAAGTCAGAAACCTTGTCCTCAAGAAAGTGAACCAGTCTACCCGAATCCCGAGCCATAGGAAATTGGGAGCAATCTGGGAAGGCCCATACATAGTATCCCGGGTCAACCGACTGGGAACCTACTGGCTACAGAGCATGGACGGGCACGATCTCTCTCATCCTTAGAATGTGCAACACCTCTGCAAGTATTATCAGTAGCATATGTCCACGGGAGTTTAGTATTGATAGAGAAATTTCTTTTTGTAGCTCTAATTGAGCAAACGCTCTAAATTTTTATTTTCAAATAAAATAGAATAGTTTAGTTTTTCAAATTTACTCCTGTCGATACACCGTGCAATGCAGAAAAGACCCCGGGCCTAACCCCGAGGCATCAAAGACCTTGGCTAACAACCAAGGCATAAAAAGACCTCGGGCTCCGAACCCAGGCACCTCAAAAGACCTCGGGCTCCGAACCCAGGCACTCAAAAAGACCTCGGGCTCCAAACCCATGCACAAAATGACCCTGCAACCACCCATGTTCCAGGTCGGTTTCCTATGGTCGCTCCTCAGCACGCCCCCGCCTTCATAGGACGCTCGGGGGCAAGAGGATACTAGACCTAAACAGGAAATTACTTAAAGCTTCGCTTAGGTCCAGTCGACGACGGGGCCAAACCCCTAGGTGGCCGACGATGGCAAGCTTCAAATGACCCTGCAACCACCTATGTTCCAGGTCGGTTCCCTACGGCCATTCACTCCTGCACTCCCGCCTTAGCAAAATGCTTGGGGGGCAGGGGAATATTAGGCCAAAATAGGGAATCACACCGGTCATTACAAGAACTTGGAAGATATTCCCAAGTACGTACAATGATCAGAGATATATCCCGGACGGTAAAATAAGATACACCTATGATACACCGAGACAACCCGGACGGTAATACAGGGTATTCCTATAATACACCGGGGCGATCCCGGACGCTAAACAGGACCAGTTTCTATAACACTCCGGGCAATTACCTTATAAACAGGTCAGGAATACTAGGTGTTCTACTGGTTACGGTCCTAAAATATTTGCTAAGGCAGGTGTTAGGTTGGCCAAAAACTGAGCGGATACTAGCAATTATAAACAGGAAAAGTACAGAAATGAAATAAGTTAATGGAAGGAAAAGTTTGACCTCTGGGGCCTTTTCATTAATTAAAGAGAAATTGTACAAAGCCTGGGGGGCAGGGTATTCCTATAATATACCGGGCGATCCCGGATGCTAAACAGGACCAGTTCCTACAGCACTCTGGGCAATTACCTTTTAAACAGGTCAGGAAGACTAAGTGTTCTACTGGTTATGGTCCTAAAACATTTGCTAAGGTAGGTGTTAGGTTGGCCAAAAACCAAGCGGATACTAGCAATTATAAACAGGCAAAGTACAGAAACAAAATAAGTTAATGGAAGGAAAAGTTTGACCTCAGGGGCCTTTTCATTAATTAAAGAGAAACTGTACAAAGCCTGGGGGGCAGTTGTAGTAGCCTCCCCAGAAAGAAAAAAAACTACAACGCAAAAAAAAAAAAAAATCTAATCTACAACCACCACTTCCTCCTCCCCCGCGGCCTGCTCATCAACAGAGGGGGCCCCGGCCGGTGCTGCTTCGGCTTCAGCAGCAGCTTCGGCTTCAGCAGTGACCTCGGCTTCAGCAGCGACCTCGGAGTCAGCCTGGCCCTCTTTCCAATAACTGGACTGGACCCAGGAGTACCCGGACAAATCCCAGTCAGGGTGGTCAGCAACAGCCCGCTTCACCAGGTCCGCGTAGCCCGTGAGGAACCCTGCCTCGAATCCCTCCTCGGCCTCCTTAACTTCAGCCTCTTGAGTAGCAGTAAGCTCTGAAAGCGTTGCCGTCATAGCTGCCAAGTCCCTCTTGGCAGAGATCTTCCCGGACTCCGAGACTGCAACCTTGGCCTCAGTAATTTTTTCGGCGGTGATCCTCTCGGCCTCCACTGCTGCCGCTTTAGCCTCCGCAGCCTTCCGGGCAGCCCGCTCGGTTGACAAGGAGTCACGGACTTCCCCCAGCTCCAGGGTCGTCGCCCAGGATCTTTCTTCCTCCACGGTAAGGGAAAACTCCGCGGATTCCCAAGCGGCCCTCTCTATGGAGAGGTTAGCCTCAGCAGCGGCCAACCTCTCAGCAACACCGGGAAGGGTGGTCTCAGTCCCGGCAGCAATACAGCCAACCTGCAAGAACAAGGAAACGTCAGTATATGCACGGGAGAAAGTTTAAGGTTTATGTGCAAAGAAACATACCAAGTGGCTGATGCTATATAGCCAACCGATAATGGCCTCGGGGCTCATCAGGGTGCACTTGTCAACCTGACTCTGCAACAGCCCGGGCCGTACCCTTCCGCGGACATTGTCCACCGTCTCGGTCTCCGACAGCGAAGAAAGGCCCACACGAGCCTCCTCCATGGTCGGGAATGAGACCCCGGCCGGTTTGCAGTAGGAGGTTGTGGTGGTGGTGGAGCAATTGTAACGACGGGCGTGGAGATGGCGGCCGCCTCCTTCCCAGCCCGGATGGAAATCCCCCGGGAAATCCTCTTGAGGGGCTGGCCCTCAACGGGGTCCGGCTTCTTCCTCTTTTGGCCAGCCCGAGCCATCAAGGCTGCCTCTTTCTCCTTCAATGTCGCCGCATTCTTGGGAGCCATTTCTGCAAAACCGGAAACATGTCAGGGTTCAGCAGTGTAGAGAAAACCAGATGGTCAAGGAATGGTGTTTACCAGGGATGATCACCGGGAGGATGGGAGCTGTGAAGTCGCGCTGGGGCTTGTAATAGGTCTTCGGGCTCGCCGACCAGGTCAGCACTTTATTAATGTCGGTTGGGTCCTCCACCAGAGACAAGACCCGCGCTTGAAGCTCGTCGGGAAGACTTGGTGGGTCCATTGCTCCCACTGTAAAACAAACACACAAATGGGTTAGTCAAGGCCAGGTAAGGAAACTAAGCAAGGAAGAAAGAGTGCTTGGGCTTACTCCTCAGCTTACTCGCCCAGGAGGTCCTCAGCAAAATACCCGGCGCCTTCTCACACAGACCCAGGGTGGACACTTGGAAGAATTTCTTCTTCCACCCTTTGTTGTTGCTCGGGCAATTCACAATTATCTTCCGCCCCTGCCTAGCCGAGAGCGAGAAGAAGCCGGCCTCCTTGTGAACTGGGAAAGGCCGGTGGGTCCAGAAGAACTCCTGCAGAGTAAGCTCATACTCGAGGACTTGGGGCCACAAAGAGATGCACCCCATCAAGTATCGCCAGCCGTTTGGGGTGAGCTGTTCGGGGGAGATCCCAAGGTAGATGAGCGCGTCCCGGGCAACTGGGTGAAAAGGAAAGCGAAGGCCCGCCATGAAGGCATCCTCATACAACGTGACGAAGCCCGACTCATGGAAGTGAGCTCCGCCATCATGGACGGAAAGGGAAAAGGGGCCGGGAAGATCGTACCGGTCCCTGATTCGATCCAGATCAGGGCCGCACAGAACACTAACAATGGACTCGCATGAGAAGACGACCCCAGGGCTGTTCGGTATAGACCCTTCGTCGCCTGACCCCCGAGACGTCGAGGCCACGGGAGAATCCCGGCGTGTTTCTTTGGAGGACGCCCGGGCAGGTATTCTACCCTCACTATGGTGGTCAGAGGGGGCCAGAGAAGGTGGGTCTGGGCTTGAGCTCATAGACCCTGACCGTACCTGCTCGTCTTTCGACCGGGACGACGAGTTGAAATCTGAATGACACATGACTGCGTCTGTGGAAGACCTAAAGGGCAGACAACCTGAAAATGGGTCAAGAACTCTTAGTCTGATGTATAAGGGAGGTAGATCTAACAACCTAAAGGACAGGTCATACAAGACTCTAGAAGACAGATAACTCTCTCTCAAAACTCTCCCAAGAATACCCGCTCGGTCAAACCGCTCTAATGTACCCCCAGATTGGAAGAAGTGACAAAATCTAAAAAAGAAGAAATCTCACGATCGCTCTAACCCGAGTGGGTTCGTTCCCTCCAGCTTTGTTCAAAAAAGGAGAAGAGAATGAAGAAATGAAGGCAGAAAGGGAAGACTTACAAAAATTAGCGAAGAAAAGAACTCGGGAATCTTGCTTGGGAGTCTTGGATGCTCTCAAACCGCTCGGTAAATTCTCTCACTTGGCAGCAGGGACTGGAGAGAAGAACAAGTGTTCCTTATATAGGAATAGCGGACGATCTAGATCAATCAGATCCAATGGCTCAGGAATTTTCACGCCAAGAGTCGCCAACAACTGTCACCTCGGGCACGTGAAGGGTCGCCTCAAAAGACGCGCACATTAAATGCATGACGTGATGGTCCGGTTACCACACGACTGTTTGGTTACATCCGAACCAACTCCACTGGATCCTGACCAGGCCAATTACTCCCTGACATGTGGCAATACTCACACCCGAGCTCCCACCTGTACCGGTCGGTTACTCCACCGGGGAATCTGGAGTGTGGGCCCCATCCCGAGCAGTGCTCCCGGACCACATCTGGACGTTTTCTAAGAAGCTACTGATTTTTGAATCCTCACCCGATGGCGCATCCAGTCAGTTCCGAAAATGGGGGACAACTGATATGTCCAAAATAATCTAGCCATGAAGACAGTGCCACGTCACCCAGAGGCGCCGGTTATTCCGGTAAGGACACCCTTCCCCCCCCCCCCCCCCCCCCCGTGGGGCCAAGCATTCCCGAGGTGTCTATTCAGACCGCGCGGTCCGCACCAACGGACCGGGTATGAAGGTCGCGGCGTCCCGTCATCCCGACCTGTCCAGTAGTTTTCTAAATCGACTACAAGTCTGCGAAAGGGAATATGGCAGTTTCCTAAACCACTTAGGAAACTCTGCTAAAATCATGCAGATCTATTGTGATTAGATTAGGCTTCCTAATCCTATCAACTTACCATGTAAGGGTGGACTCTTGTATCTATAAAAGAGCCCACCTACCCTGTTTATAGGGATCCGGATTCCAATTCAATTATTATTCTCTAGCTAACAAGCATATCACAGAGAACTCACCACCATACGCATACATCCGGCCGGTATTACTGGTAGTGCCGCCCGCCTTTGTTGGCTCACCAGGCCCGCCGGTGATCTGCTAGTGAGAGCGCACAGATGTAACCGTGGACATAGGTCACCTCATTAACGGGACCGAACCACATACAAATTGTTTCTGTCTCACTTTCTCTCTCTAAACCTTTCTTACCAATTTTAGGCATCATCATTTCTGATTTCAAGTTGGAGGAGGTGTTTCGTATATAGGGATATGAGATGTGGATGGATGAAACCCCATACTACTTCATTTTTATTACAAAGAACTATCACTCTATAATGATTCCATCTTTATCTTTTACTCATTTTTCATTTTTTTTCTCTCTATATCTAATGTACATATAATAAATTACACATATATTGCAAAAAAATAGGTTACCTTCATATCAAACAGAGCATTATCATAATAAGTGTGTAGTCTCATACAGTTTATCTCAGCCAATTACTAGTTGAAATTAACATTCATTAGAAAAAATTTTGTGTGATCGGGGGTATCGTAGTATCCCACAAATCTCAATATATAGGTGTTTTATGGGTTTATAAGATTACATTGAGCCTATTTGGGGCAGCTTAAGTTTTTGCAATTGCGATTGCTTTTATCAGAATAGATTATGAGCGTTGTGATTTTTGGATATAGATTATAAGCTTTGTGGTATTTGGATAATGTATTGTAAAAGTAGATATAGTGGCAGAATAGATTATATAAGTGTTTGGTTATATATATGCGAAAGTTATTCTAAATGTCCAAAAGATAATTGTGCCCTTGTGCTATATTGTTATTGTAATAGTATTGAATACATAGAGAGTTTATTTTGTTAATACATATTATTAATTTGAAATAACATTTAATGAAGTAAATAGTAATTTAAGAAAATATAATGTATAATACATAAAAGGTGGTTTGTCAATATTATTTGTATGTTAATTTTTTTACATTATTAGTTACTTAAACATACTTAATTTTTTTGCTTATACTATATCATTATAGTAAACATGGTGCTTGTTACTAAATTAATATTGTAACAACTATGCATAGGTTCTTAAGTGGCAAAGAGCTTGACATATATAAGTCTCCTCTAATACATAAGTTCAGAGTTCGAATCTCATCCCCTCTCTCCTTTTAAAAAAATAAATTAATAAATTAATAAATTATAACAACTATTTAGAGGATATGTGATATGGCCCTAGCGATAGGCATTACATGAAATTATGCCAAAAGTATAAGGATAAAATAGTACTTTTAGTTGTTGAGTCAAACCACACAAAATCACTTGCTGACCAAAAGCTGGTAGTGGCTAGCTTTTCGGAACAGCGTTCCAAACCCAATATTTGCCAATTATTTTTGCTTTTGCTTTGGCTCATGCAATGCCCAAACAATTAAATTTCACAATTGACTTTATAGAATAGCTTCTAGGGAGAGTTTTTCTACTATGAAGATTGTGTGAACAGGGGAGAGGTCCATACCAATTCAAATTTTAGTTAATTATTTTAGTCAAATTTTAGTAAGAGTTGGAGATGCAGGCTTAACATATCATCTAAAAAAAAAAAAGGTGTTTGTTACTATATCTAGGAGACTTCTTGTATTTGCTCCTCTGTGGATTGTAGCTAGTTTGATTTTGGAAAGTTGGAGGTCATATTGTATGTATGGCAGATATGTATTTTACCAAAAAAAAAATCTAATTATTTATAAGTAGACCCAAAAAAATTGCATCGGGTACGCTGCTCCCGAACCCCCGTATAGCCTAGGCCGCCCTGGCCAAAAATGCTGACTCCGCCCCTGATTGTGAAGAAAAGGCCGCAGAATTGTATTAGAGTTGATCAGGGGATATGTACAGGGAGAGAATCTTAAGTACATTAGGTAGAGTGCAATGAGCCTAAATAATCCGAACAAGACAGTGTGTGGATGCAGATCAAATCAGCGGGACAGTCCGCGGATTTTTTTAGGCCTAAAAGTCAGTCACTCTACCCAGTGCACTTAGGCTTAGTTTGACCCTCATTTTGGTGCTTCTCCTTTTTTAAAGGACAATTTCATGTTAATTCATTTGAAAACTAGTTTATGAGCTTTGCAAAAAAATGAACTTAGGGCTTTTTTGGAGGAGCTTTTAAAGCTCTAGAATGGAACTTTTAAAAACTCAAGGTTGCTTTTTGGTTTTATAATGTTTTTTTAAGAGTGATGTGTCTCTTGTACAAAATTATCAAATAACTTAATAATAATTTTCACAAGTTACTTTTTTAAAAGCCACGTGAGTGTCAAGCTAAGCCTTAATATCCTCTCCCTATTCAGTAGTTAACATTGGGAAAGATGTTTATTATGCCATCAATAACTAGTGTATTATCCAACAATATGAAAACTCAACTTGATCAATTGTATATGTTTGAAACCGAAATGACATCAACGAATTTTCGAGCATGTACATTTATAATTAGTTTATTTAAACTATTCATTTCCTAGTCTTATTGTTAAATAGAAAATCAATTCCGAACAAAGTTTCATTTTCTCCTTTTTATCTCCAAATGCGAAAAAGTTAGTAAAACCTTACTTGTACGTGATAGAACATACTCTATAGCAATGGACACATTTATTTGGCTTGATCCAGAAGAAATATTTGACAATAGCACTTAAACATCTCTCACTTGGAGAATTTTCAGCAAATTCTCCAGATGAGGGATGTTTTTTTGGTGGGTTACTAAATGGTCCAAGGAGGCCCCTTATACGGAATCAAGGGCATATTTCTTAATTTAGTTGGGCTGTCACTGTTATTTGTTCTTTCAAAATTACTATGAACGAATAGGTTTATTAACTTTTATGAGTACTAGGCTAAGGGCGCCTGCGTTGCACTCGTTGAATTGGTTCTTCGTCCATTCAACTGTGTGGAAAATATGGTGTTAGAAAAAGTAGCTCCAAAATAAGAAACAGCAGCTCATGGGTATGGGAATACATATACCAATAGATAGTCCATTATAGAAATTGGAAAATACTGCTATTTACACCAAAGAATAGGTCAGTATTGCCATGGCTTTGGGCATCTAATTCCTTTAGTATAGGTATTATATTTACAAGATGCCAATAAATAGAGCTATTATTTACAACCTGATATGACCTTCAAACATCGCATGAAAGGAAAAACAAACTATAGTTTTGACACCTATTTGAATAGAAACAACATGATTCACAAAACAGGAACATAAACAAAACTTTACATACATGATTTACCTCTTTCATACACATACATGATTCACAAAACTTTAAACAGAAACAACTACTTTTCTTGCTATTGAAACAGCAAAACTTGAGGGAACCCATCAAGGTAGTTGCAAGTATGAGCATGCCAGTGGAAAGAAGTCCAGGCAATGTAGTGGAGTCAACCCCCTCCCATGCTTCATTGCAACCTATTTCTTCACTACCAACACTTTTCATATTGCAATCCGATTTGCATCTATTAAGAAGATCAATAATCATTGTAAGAAATATGTGGGCCATACGGGCACCCACATACATTGGACCGGGTCTAATGGGCCATGGCTCTTGGAGCCCTAGGGTTTGGATATTATGTGTGTGTATATATATATGATATAAACACAACATATTGATCTATCCCTAACATCACAGTAGCCTCTCTATCTCTCTCTCCCTACGGTTTCTCTCTCTAGCTAATCACCAAGGAGCTTGGGATTTAGAACGTGGTATTATCGGGGATTGCTCAAGAAGCGGTCTTCTACGACCTATGCGGAGCACAAGAGGGTACACGGAGGCAACATGGAGCAGCAGTTCATGGGTGAAGACGCCGGGCTCGTAACAACACCGTTCGGCGATCTGTCGGGTTATTCCGCTAGGTAAGTGACCTAAACCCGACTCGTATGCTTGTATGCATATTATCTACATTGGTATCAGAGCCTATAGGTGTTTGATTTGCCGTTTAATCACTCAAATCGAATCTGCCATTAAAAGCTATTGAAGCTTTTGTAGTTTTTTATCAAAACTTTGAAAATTTGATTTTAAAGTGGGTCTACATCGAAACTCCAATAGGGGTCCAATTTTTTGGCATGGTTGTGTCCCATATGATCCCTAGAGTCCCCCCTAAAAGTCCCATGGCTTGATTATCTCAAACGGAGAAGAAAATTGAAAACCTAATTTCTGGGTATAAATAAAACGAATTTTTTCAGCAACTTTCAGTCTCTTTTCTGGATGATTTACTCGACCAATCATGATATTTTTTGGCTTGATCGTGTTCTACTCCGTGAGACCTTTCCAACCATATATAATACACGTGATTTGGATCTATATCGAAGGAGATACAAGCGTGCAAACATGGGGGTTCGCGCAGCAAGTTGCTGCGTTTTTTTTAGGGTTTTGAGAGGTTGAAGAAGACCCAGCTGGCCTCGCCCACTCGCGGCGGAGAGAGTTGGCTCCACTCGCCGGCCTCCGGTGGTCCGCCGACAATGAATCCGACGAGTGTGGGTCCCCCTCAGGGTCCCGATCCTTAATATATTTTTTATTAAAATATTCCAGAATAAAAAATAATTATTTTCTAATTAAAACAGTTTCTGGTTATTAAAAATTATTTTTTTAATAGTATAAATTGTTTTAAATGCTTTAAAATTCTGGAAAAATATGGAAAATTTATTTTTAATTTTTCCTATATTATGGACATTGTGTGGGACCAGAAATAATTGTGGTAAATTGTTTCATTGTTTTTGGTATTTTAGAGCATAACAGATATGTTTTAAATATGTTTTTAATTGCTTAAAATATCCAAAAATGTATATTAATTTTTGAAATTAATGTATAGTGTCTAGTACACTGTAAGGGACTCTAAGATAATTTTTGTGTAAATTGTCATGTATTTATGGTATTTTAGAGCATATAATTAATGTTTATGGATGCTGATTTAATTGCTTAAAATAGTCATAATACATTATTAATTTTTGTAATTAATATGGGACATAAGGGACACTGTTTTAAGACCATGTAAAATTTTGTGGGACTCACAGGTAATTTTTGGTAAATTATCTTAATCATATTAATATTTTAGAGCATATAATTGTGTGTTTTTGTACACATATTAAATTTCTTAAAATATTTTTTATTAATTATTAGTTCAGGGAATTAACACAATGTGTTTAGAACACTAATGGTGGCTTGAGAAAATTATTTTAGTGTATTTTCTCGCTCTTTGGGACATATTTTAGAGCATATATATTGTGTTGAATACGCAATATTAATTGCTTAAAATATAACCAATTAAAGTTGTTAATTCTTGAATTTAATGTCTAGTGTGTTTTGTACACTAATTGGAGACTTGGGAAAATTTTATGAATTATCTCATTTTTTTTTGGTATTTTAGAGCATAAAATTTATGCATATGGGCATTTATTTAATTGCTGAAAATAGCCAAAATAGATTATTAATTTTTAAAATTAATATGGGGTGTTTGGAACACCATATTAGACCATTGAAAATCTTTGGAGAACAAATTCTTGAATTTTTTGTATTTTTAGGAATTTTGTTGCTCATAGTTAATTTTGTTTAACTAAGATCAATTTATTATGTTAAATTGATTCAAAATATTTTTGGGCCTTAGTGAAATTCCGGAAATTTTTATTTATAATGAAAATTTTGTTTTTCAATTAATTAAATTTTCCATAAGGTTTTAAATTAATTGTTAATTTAAAGGGCCCTTAATAAATTGGTTTTAAATTATGTTTTAAGACCTAAAATTAGGTTAAAATTAATGAAAAATTCAGAATTTTTTCATTGATTTTACTTAGCTTATGGGAGCTATCCAGGCTGTGCAATAATCATTTTATTGCACATTTTATTATTTTTAGAGGCTCATTGCATTGTTGGTCACGTTTAATTACTATTGTTTGTGATTTGTTGACCCTATGACCTCTAATTCCTCCTCCTTAAGTGGAATGACGGATGAGTCCATTCATTTTATAATAAGACCACATGAGTGCTTGATGTGTGTGATTGATACATTTTAATCTGGCTTAAATGAATGGACAATAATTGACAATTTATAGAGCTTGTGTCCTCACGATGTATGTTTAAGGCTGTTCTTGTATATGTTTATGAACAAAGCATCCCTATTTTTTATGGGCTATAAATGTAATGTGAGGACGAGGGTTTTATTTCTTGTAATGGAAAAGCCTACTTGTAAAGGGATGGTTTTCTTTGTTCATAAATCATACACTTGAATTACCTTAACATGAGCTCTAAGTTGTCAATTCGGACCCACGTGGGGGACCATGCGCATTTTTTGTTATATGACGCACTTTATATTTTGTGGATGATTTTAGATAGGTAATTGTACCATCTAATTGATGTTTGTTTAGAAAAATCAATTATAAAAGGTTTTTCTTGATTTACAAAATTAAGATTTGATTAATGAGCAATAGCGAATTTTTTGGTCTTAAATTGTAGAAAGGGGAAAACTCATTTGTAATTGGATTTTAAAACAAACCTTATGAAATGTGCAAATAATAATGTCAATCCCTTGCGCATGTTCTAAAATATTATTCTTCAAAAATTTTTTTTTGGATTCACAAAACAAATGTTTTCCAAACCACACTTTGTCGATCTTTATAAAAGTAACAAGTTTAAAAGGGACTAATTTTTGTAATATGGCACTGTAAAGTAACACACCGATAGAATGAGTAAGAGCTTGTGGGCTTTAGGCTTATTCTATGGTCCAACCCATTAAACCGAATAATGGGCCTCCGGTCCAATATCATTATAACCTTAATAGCCTATAATACTTGGCTCGAGAAGGATCATAGCACGCGCTTTATGATAAGCAGCACGCACCATGATCTTGTTGGGAAGTATATGTACTACCCAATAGCCAAAGTATTATGAGATCAGCTCAAATTTGTTTTCGATGGCACATTCACTACTAGATTGAGCATCTAGTTATGAACTTCGGGAAAGTAAAGAAAACGTTCCAAGTACACGATGACTGGACATCTAAGGTCGATGACAGGTATGATTCGTGATTTCAGAATACTAGGAACATCTTTACTGGCGAACTGCAGTTTCAGGCTATGATTAGTTCTTTGCCTGATTCGCGGGTCCATAGAAAACAAATCAAGATCCACAACGGAAATGTTAAATTTTTGGTTTTGACATTTCTGACAAGTTGAGCTGAATACTGAGCGCCAAAAAGGTGAGGCAAACCGTATAGCTATACTCTTGACCACTACTTCCATAAGTGGAAGTAAGCGCAAGGCTAGTGGGCCTAAACGCAATGGTAAGGGTAAACCCACCTAAAGGCAGGGTGGGGCTAGCAAGTTTGCGCCCAAGGCTAATAAGGTGGAAGAGCACAATCGAGGGCGTTTTCCAGTTCGGTGGTAATAGGATGGACATTTTTGGGTGGTAGTGTTACTAGGACATGGTTATCTAGGGATAACTGGTTAAGAATTATTTTCATAAATTCTGGATTATTCTATCATTCATTTATTCTGAGACATGACATGCTGGACTTGAACGCATAGGATGTAATAGGATGACTTGATTAGCTTGAGAAGCCCTTTTGGGCCCACTCGCTGAGGTTCACCTGCCTATGTGTGAGTCTTGCTTAGTTGGCAAAGCATGTCGAAAGCCTTTTAGAGAGGCTATTAGAGCTACTCAAGCATTAGAGCTATTTCACTCAGATATCTGTGGACCTATGGTTGTAAAGGCACGTCATGGCGCCTCTTATTTTCTCACTTTTATAGATGATTTCGCGCGATGTGAGGATCGCGAGTATTTATCTAATCAGTTCTGGGAACTATGTGAGAAAAAAGGGGAAACGCAGACAACTTTCTGTTCCGGAAACTCTGCAACAATATGGTGTTGCAGAAAGAAGGAATAGGACATTCCTAGATATGGCTAGGATTATGATGGCGCAAGTCAACCTCCCAATGTTGTTTTGGGGGGATGTACTCTTGATTGCTGCCTACATACGAGAGTGCCTCTCCTCAGTCGTTTCCCTCTACCCCCTTATGAGCTATGGAAATGCGAAAAGCTCATTTTGGAGCATTTACGCCCGTGGAGCTCAGGAGGTCATGTTCACTATACCTCGTATAAGTACGAAAAACTATGCTCAAGAGCTGAAAAGTATACCTTTATAAGGTATTCTAAAAGCTCGACAGGCTATGTTATGTATAATGAACAAAAGGGTATAGGAATGACAGAAATGGTGTCACATGATATTGAGAATGACTTCCTCAGATTTGTATTACTAAGAGATATATTGACCTCTATGAGTTGGAGGATGTTGAATACAACATACCATCTTTAAGCGAGGGTGGGGAGATTGAGATTCCACATCCAGTAATCGCTATAAAATGGTACTAGTCTCCAGCCGAGTGGGAGTACACCGCTAGACGCTAGTGGGAGTGTACCAGATAGTGGGAGTGCACCACTAGGCACTCAAGATTCTCAGGTAGTACACTGTATGGTGATGAGGAAAACGTTCCCTATCGCTGTTTTGAAATTGAGGAAGACATTTTCATATATGTGTACAAGTGGATGAGGATGAGCCTGCTTCTTTTGTTGAAGCGTTTTTCTTCGTCTGCTGAAGCTGAGTGGATATATAGTTACTATGCCAGACGAGATCAGCCCTATGGACGTAAATAAGGTCTAGCAGTTAGTTGACATTCCGCCTGTGCGTAAGGCTATTGGAGACAAGTGTGTTTACAAAATCTAATGCAAGGCAGATGGTTCAATTAAAAAGTATTAGGCGCGCCTTGTGGTGATAGTTTGTACCCAGAGAGGGTATAGACCATGGAAACATGTTCTCCCAAAGGGTGAGATCTGACTCCATTCGCCTTATCCTAGCAATTGTCGCATATTTAGTTTTTGAACCTTTTTAGTTGGATGTTTAAACTGTTCTTTTCTCAATGGAGAACAAGACGATAAGACAAATATGGATCATCCCATTGGTGTTGTGACCAAAGGGAATGAGCGCAAAAGTGTGCTGTCTCAAACGATCTATTTATTATCTCAAATCGTCTAGGCAGTGGTACAATGTGTGTACGTTAAATGGTCCAAGGAAAGTGTTTTAATTATTTATATGTTGATGACGTCCTTTTAGCTGGGAATGAGATGAGTTCCATTGTCGCCACTTGAGAGTGGTTGTCCTCTCAGTTTGAGATTGAGGACATGGGTGATTCCAACTATGTGTTGGAAGTTTAGACTGTGAGATATTGTTCTCAGAAGCTCCTCTGTTTGTCTCGAGGGACTTACAAGATGTAGGTTCTTGAACGTTTTCACATGAAAAACTGAAAACCCATAGACATCCTTTGGGGGACTCACCTTGACCTTAGATCAATGCCTTAAGAACAATGAGAAGAGGAAACAAATGTCCAGTTTGCCATATCCGTCCGCAATAGGGAATCTGAAGTATGCTAATGTGTGTACTCGGTCAGATGTCTGCTATGCGGTTGGTTTAATTAGTCGTTGCCGTAGCAACCATGGTCCTGTCACTAGAGAGTAGTGAAGAGTATCTTGCGATATGTTCGCAGGAGGACTGTGGACCTTGCCTTATGCTGTCGGCGATGGAAGCATAATATGTGGTATGCTCTGCAACTGTTAGAGAAGCTGTTTTGGTTTAAGAGTTTTTGCAGTGGCTAGGCTCTTTATCTCATAGTGATGAGGTTGTGCTTATCTATGGTGATAACACATAAGCCTGAGCAAAAATCATTTTAGCACATAGACATTCATTTTTGTCACATTTTGAGATGTAATTTGCGCAAAGGGAATTTGTCTTGAGGCATATCTCCAATTGGGGATTTGATGTGCTTAGACATTTTATTGTGATATTGACATTATTATTCATGTTTTTATAAACTAGTTGGTTTCCATATATATATTTGTTATAAGTGGAACGAATGCACATTTCTTATATGTCACCGGGCTTGAATCGACCTGCTCACACGGGTGATTCACCTTGGCGCCGAGATAGCGAAGTAGGACATGCATGTCTACGGCGCTTAGATGGCGAGCAAGATGAAGATAGCTAGCTAGGACATGTGTGTCCATAGCGCTTAGAAAGCGAGCTTGAACACTTATATCTACGCAGTATAAGAACAGCGAGCTAGATATAAACCCTTTTATTTCTATATGTCGCCTTAGATGGATCTAAGATGAGACCTTATACTTGGTCGAACATAGAGATATCCCACGACTTTATGTAGCCTGTTTACAGCCGAATGTGAGTTTTCAGATGGGCGCTAAGAGGAGCGACTGTGCTGGGAGACTCAAGTTAGATGTTTTGTGTAACGTCTAGACTAAGATTCGTATGGCGTTACTTGTTTTTCTAAACACAGAGTGACATGCCCATTTTGATGGAAGAACGCCATAGCATACATTTCATATTGTATGTGCTTTTGCGATCGATTGTGGAGCAGCGAATGGATTCCTCTTCATTGTTGTGTGAGCCATGTAGCATATCCAAGACATTGGTTATCCTACAAACTGGTTGCCTTCACGACTTGAGACTATGTCATGAAGAGGACGCTTGATGACAGCTACTTTAGCATGCTATCCTAGGACGACGAGACAATTCCGTTCTATGGGGCGTGTCTGGGCAAGCGGTCAAGTTAGTCGGATTGACATGTGGGCTCAGGGAAGACCATTCAATAACACACCATGTTTTTGTGACTCATTAGCAGGCATGCGACAATCGTATTTTGTTACTGATATGTCATGAGTACATTACATTGAGGTGGTGCAGCAATTCTTTTCACCGAGGGATTGAGAATGCTGTGTCCGGTGTGGTTGAATCGTCTAAGGCATACACGAGAAGCTTCCGAGTGATGTGTCTTGCTGGTTACGGTGATGATTTGGCATTACACTCCTGTCACTGTACTTTCTTTTCGTAAGGTCGCACGTTCTATTTCCCTGTATGAAGAGATGAGAAGTTCTGTTTCGAGAGATTGGTTTTAGTACTAGCCCTATGTGGGTGAGTGGGAGATGTAAGAAATATGTGGGCCATACGGGCACCCACATACATTGGACCGGGTCCAATGGGCCATGGCTCTTGGAGCCCTAGGGTTTGGATATTATGTGTGTGTATATATATATATATATGATATAAACACAACATATTGATCTATCCCTAACATCACAGTAGCCTCTCTATCTCTCTCTCCCTACAGTTTCTCTCTCTAGCTAATCACCAAGGAGCTTGGGATTTAGAACGTGGTATTATCGGGGATTGCTCAAGAAGCGGTCTTCTACGACCTATGCGGAGCACAAGAGGGTACACGGAGGCAACATGGAGCAGCAGTTCATGGGTGAAGACGCCGGGCTCGTAACAACACCGTTCGGCGATCTGTCAGGTTATTCCGCTAGGTAAGTGACCTAAACCCGACTCGTATGCTTGTATGCATATTATCTACAATCAGAATTTAGCATAAGAATTCAGACTTTGGGAAGGCAACCAAATAGATCATGTTGCTGACAATAGTAGATTTTGATTGTTTAGTATTTGCAATGTATCGATGTAGTCTAGGGATTATGGGACTTCAAAAGCTGTCATAAAATAGTTAGGAAAAGTCGGTTTCTGCACTTGGTCAGAAGTTAAGTGGGCTGTTATTTATAAGGGAATAAATATGGAAAATGAACTTACCAATGAACGTAAATGTTGTACAAATTTTCTCAGGATACACAACATTTTAACAATTTCAAAGGTTTAGTATAGTGGCAAAATCATTTATTTGAGATATCAATTTCAGTTGGAAGGGAGCTTTAAGTTTTTTGGAAGAGTAGTGTGCGAGAACTGGCATTCACTAACACCCACAGTCAGACTTACGAAGTTACCATGATATTGAATAGTTCACACTATTAACTATTACTAATATTGCAATGCAACTAAATTGCATAGAAGGAAAATCATAATAACGAAAAATCATAGTATTTTGAAATGCAATAATAGTGTGCATTTAAAGAAATGAAAAGTAGGTTGGTGTTATACCTCACCATCAGCAGGAGGTATTAATTCATTGGAGCAGCAAATGTTGGTCATCTGCAGATTCAGCACTCAATGAGAAAGAACCTTGAGGTGGGTTGCTATAAGTTTCCTACAAAAGAAAATAGATTAATACAAGTTTATATGTAATAATCATATAAGTGTGCGCACATTTTGAACCACGAATGGTTCTGGCAAGCCCGCACAAAATATAGCAAACAATAAGAGCCTATAATCTCATGGACTCTGCTGGAGAACAAAGGCAAAGTAAGGTTCTTAATTTAGACTCTAAAAGACAACAATGTTACACGGTGAAGAAGTTCAGCAATACAAGAAACTATAGCAACGTGGGCAAAGTTTTATCTTTGCAGATGATACATATGTTTACAATAACTCAGCATTCTAAAAGAAAGCTACTTCAAAGAAAGGGCATTCAAAGGTTAAAACCGAGTAGAATACCGAAATGAGGATATGAGACTTAAAACCCAGTGTACACTGCGATCTGTCAAGAAACTCTGAGATTGGAAACTTAAAATCTGCACCAAAAAGGGAAAGGGGAAAAATGGATGATTAGCAACCTCAGAAGGTTGTTTTAATTTTTGAAGCTTATGCTGAAATCATAAAGGCCTAAATCATCTGCAATTCAAACACTCTCGCTGTTTTTGGTGAGAAAATGATAGTACATACCAAAAGGCAATTAGTTTGCTGGAGAATACCAAATTGAGGATAAGAATTCGAAATCCACTATTGCATGTGTAATTCCACATTCATAAACTGAATATCTGAAGCAATTAGTATTGATTTGAGCATGAAAAATTTGTTTTGCTTTTTGCAGCATGTGTACCTCATGAAGAAATCTAGAAACTTTAACTAAGAAATTTTAAAATGAGAATAACATTTGTTAAACCATGTCGCAGTTAGGCCATCTGTAGGTGAAAGAATTCATTAGGTATGGACTGAATCACTATTTTGAGCAGATTTCTTAGAACCCAGCATCCAAACTGGTAAAATGGAATTCATTAATGCCAAAAAAGATAATAGAACTGAATGGAAAATATGAGAAGGATGTGCACCACCTCTGAGTGCGTTGTAGCTAGAGAGAGTGAACAGTTGGAACATGTTTACAGACGAAATGAGCCGTTAGGCGGTGTCGTCGTTGGTTCGTAAGGATGTGAAGGCCAGAGAATTAGCCAAGATATTGTAAATTTAGAACAGTTTTGAATTTGAGGAGAGGAAGCCATACAGAGAGAGAGATACAGAGAGAGGGGTGTGACCGTGTGAGTGGTCTGTGGAGAATAGAGAGAGGAAGGGGTGAGAAGAATAGTGGTCCAATCCCACGTGGCAAGGCTGCAGCGTTGCAACTAAGTGGAGTAGTATGACTGTTGAGATAGCCTTGAGCCTTTGCAAGGACTAAGGAGTAGTATGTAATTAACAGAAGCAGGTGTTAGAGTTGTAAGAGTAAAGCCATGACGTTGAATAATTCACACTATTACTAATATTGCAACTCAATTGCACAGAAGGAAAATCATTATAACGAAACTTAAATATGGACAGTTATGATGAAGAATCGTAGAGAAAGATAGGAAAAATGAAAGTGAAAGGAATCATAGTATTTTGAAAAGCAATAATAGTGTGCATTTAAAGCTATGAAAATTAAGTTGGTGTTTTACCTCGCCATTAGCAGGAGGTATTAATTCATCGTAGCAACAAATGTTGGTCATCAGCAGATTCAGCACTCAATGAGAAAGAACCTTGAGGTGGTTTGTTATAAGTTTCCTACAAAAGAAAACAGATTAATACAAGTTGATATGTAATAATCATATAAGAGCCTATAAATCTCATTGACTCTGGTGGAGAACAAAGGCAAAGTAAGGTTCTAAATTTAGACTGTAAAACACAACAATGTTACACGGTGAAGAAGTTCAGCAATACAAAAAAGTACAGCTACTACAGCAACGTGGGCAAAGTTTGACCTTTGCATATGATACATATGTTTACAATAACTCAGCATTCAAAAAGAAATCCTCAACCATAATCTGAGGGAAAAAAAATTAATGGTGTCATTCTACCATTCCAAGATGAAATATTACTTCTTAGATGAACCATATCCTGGTTCACTGCGGTTGCTATTCAAGAAAATGCAAAGATTTACCTTACTACCAAGTCTCTGAAACATCTCCTTCACCACTGGATACATACTGGGCCTTGCTTGAAAGTAGATCATTTTCTAATTTCAATAAGCAAAGAACAGTGGATCGCAAAACATAATGATAAAGATAATATTGCGAACTTGTCATGCTTTATGATATATACCTGCATACATACACAACGATACAATCTTATACATTCTATATGAACGATTAGGTATCTAATTAGTTTAACTTTAAATGGAAAAAAATTAGATAGTGTCATGGGCATGGGAAAAGCATTCATTTACCAGTCGTTTGTTTTAGCCGACCTGAACAAGCTCCATGACTCCAGTCATTCTAGCTTCCAAAGATTGACATTGAGGCTCTGTTTGGACAGAATTAGCAAATGACTCAATCATGATTTATGCTTTGTTAGGAGGAAATTATTTAATAACTGAATGTTTAATTAGGCTTCGGTTGAATATTCAAAACGATACTTTTACTAACTTAAGCGTGGTTGATCTATATTTGGTATTTTGCATCACTTGGAATCAATTTCACCAAAGCGTTTCTTTTTGGTTGCAATTATTGTCCTAATCGGATCAGATATGTAATACCAAACCTTTAAAAATATTACTGGCGTAGAAAACTCATTAACAAACATATTTGAAATTGCACATATTAGTAGATGAACTCACAAATATTAGTCCTTCGCAGCATGCGAGAAAACGTCTGTGTAGAAGACATTGCGCGTTATTGTATTATTGGGTTCAGCATTTAATCCAGGAGTAACTAATATTCTTACTGATGTGGCAGTCTTTGCCCTAGATAATGCCACGTAAAGTTGCCCGTGAAAAACTACAGGTTGTGGAAGATAAACTCCCACAAAATCTAGTGTTTGTCCTTGAGCCTTATTTATAGTCATTGCAAAACATAAGCAAATGGGAAATTGAGTTCTGCAAAAAGCAAAAGTAGTAGATTCATTTTCAGCAGGGTGTAGAGGGACTCTTGGTATGAAAACATGTTTGCCTTTGTGGCCACCTACTGTAATTTCAGCACCAATTAAGTTAGGGCCAAATGTTTTGCAAATATGGCGCGTTCTATTGCAAAGTCCTCTGGATGGATCAATATTTCGTAGCAAGATGATAGGGCAATTAACTTTGAGTTATAAAATGTGTGGCGGGAAACTACTTGGTGTCATACTATTGAAGAAATCTTATTGCAATACATGTGTTTCATCAATAGCGTAGTCAAAACTTTTACAATTTGTTGTATTTCCAGAGAAGGATTCTATTAGGGTATCATTTATTTGGTCAACAAGCTCATTTGTTGGAGTCAAGATTGCACGATTGATCATACTATTAGTACAATTAGCATAGTTTTGAATATCAGGAAAGGTGACTTCAATTAGTGAATTTATTGAACTTTCATCTACATATGTTAAAATCATTGAAGAAGGCAATATTATGTTATCTTCCAGAATGAATGGTTCGGTACCGTCACCCAAACGCGACAGAAACCTCGAGAAAGTCGGGTCAAGACTAGCTCTTATGTTTTCAGTGAATCTAAATTTTGTTAGAGTAGACCAAAAGGGGAGACTTAACCAGGCTTGCATCAATAGTTTGCTCGACTGTAGCTCTTGGCACAACTGGAAGGACTTGGCGAAAGTCACCTCCAAAAACAACTATTTTTCCTCAGAATGGAAATTTGCAACTGCAAACGTCTTGCAACATACGGTCAAAAGCTTCTATTCCTTGCCTTTTCATCATCGGTGCTTCATCCCATATTATAAGTTTTGCAACACTCAAAAGTCTAGTTAATCAACTCTGTTTACTCACGTTACAAGTGGTATTTTCATCAACATTAATTGGGATCTTACACCTTGAATGTGCAGTGCGTCCTCCAGGAAATATTGATGCAGCAACTCCAGAGCTTGTTGTGGCTAATGCTATATGACCTTTAGACCTTAAAGTAGCTAGAAGTACACAATATAGGTATGTTTTCCCCATTCCACTTGTGTAACACCCTGTATTTTATTTCCATTTATAAATAAATACTACATTTCATTTCCATGAGCATTTGATTTAATTTCTCTTTGTAATATATATCTGGGGTCAAACTGTTATTTCCATAAATATAGAAAAATATTTTCTATGGTTTCAAATTGATATCTATATTTTTGTATAAACCGGGAATTTAATTCCTACACTAATATTATTTTTTGCATTTTTATTTCAACCGTAAAATACCAGTTCATGATTTAAACCTGCGTGTATATCGCGTTTTAGGTGTGGGAGCATGTGAGCTCAACCACACCATATGACTTCTAGTCATTGCTTGGAGCCCAATTTTGGGCAGTTTATATATATGTATAACAGTCTCTCATCTCTCACTCTCTGCTTCTCTCATTCTCTCTCAATCTCCCTCAATTCTCTCAAGAACACACACACATACATACATAGTTATATATATATATATATATCTCAAGATCACAACGGAGGAATAGAATTGGACGACGGAATCGACGGCGGAAAACTCTCGGTCTCAATTTTCAGTCTAAATAGACTCAGTGAGTAATTTAAACTCACTCACAATGTTTATATATGTATAATTCAGTGTATATGTATATGTATATGTGTATATATATGTGATACACCATGGAAGCTTAAAAATGGAGTTTTGTAAAAGTTAACCAAAATCAATTCTATAAATTGGGAATGAAAGATCTCAGTCCCAATAAGCTGTGGTTCGAATCCTACGCAGTAATTCATCCATATCGCGACGAACGGTTGATTTAAAGTTTTGACACCCTCACTTTAATCGCGAATATCTAGAGATATAATCCGTATTAGTTAAAATTGATCGCGTATTCTTAATCTATGCGGAAAATCAAAGAGATCCATATATTGCACGACATGGTTGAGACATAATCTGAAAATGGGTAAAATTCAGTTTAAAACCAGAAAACAGGGGAAAACGAAAAAGATGACATTCTGCAAAAACTCGAGCGTGCGACCCGCTCGCGCGAGGATCGCTCGCGCGACCCGCTCGCGCGAACCAATCCCCCCCTTCGCGCGACCTATTCTGCCCCTTCGCTCGCGCGACATCCCCTCTCCCTCGCTCGCGCGAGGTGGCAGCTCTGGCAGTTTGTATAATTTTTGGTAAGGGACTGTTTGGAAAATGTTTTGGGAAATTTCAAGGAACTGTTTGGCAAATATACTATTTTAAAGGCTCACTGTTAGAAATTGGACTTGTAAGAATGTTTAAGACCGATATTTATGTTGAAAAGAATATTCAGCTTGAGATTAATAATTGTTGCTACAAACTGTGAACATTGACACACATATTAGGGTCAAGGTTGTGTCAACATGCATGTGTGGAATAAAACGTAAAAAGAGTAAAGGGTGGCTATCTGGTGTGCGACCTCAATATCGATCGGATAGTATTCCTGGTATTGGAGGCGATAGTGTTGTGTACGACTTAGATATCGATCGGATAGTATTCCTGGTATCTAAGGCGCGCGTTTCGGATATTGATTGGATAGTATTCTTGATATCCGAAGCGATGATAATAGTGTTGTGTACGACTTAGATATCGATCGGATAGTATTCCTGGTATCTAAGGCGCGCGTTTCGGATATTGATCGGATAGTATTCCTGATATCCGGAGCGATGGTTGGTTGTGATCGGCCTAGATATCGATCGGATAGTATTCCTGGTATCTGAGGCAGTAGTGTGGTGTGTGACTTCAATACCGATCGGATAGTATTCCTGGTATTGGAGGCGATAGTGTAGCGTGTGAATTGGATGACTGAGTAGTTATTACTCTTGGTATCTGAGATGATGTGTTGGTTGAATTGGGTTGTTTTAAAGGAAAGAATTGGTAAGATGTTACATGATTCATGTGCGATTACGTATTTATTGCTTACTATATTTCCCCCGTGACTTTTGTTGAAGTTGGAACCTTGAATCTATTGTTCTATCAGTTTATATTGTACTGTTGAACATATGCTTATATATACATTGCGAGCACATGTTTATTTTACTCACCAGCTTTCATAAGCTGACGGCGTTGATGCGTCCTGGACTCTTTGTCCAGATTTTCAGGGTCAGGAGCAGCCAGGGTATTTCGACTATGCTAGTTAGAGGCAGGGGACTTTCCAGGAGGCTGTTTTATATTGCATATGTCCTTTAATTTGAGGTTGTAATAGACTTTATGATAGATTTGAATAAGGGCGGTTTGTGCCATAAGACTTGACTGATGTAATAGTTTAGTAAGTTTTAAATTCTGGAGTTTATGTTTATTAGTATCCTTTCCTTTAGAATGTTGCTTTAAGTTATTTGTTTGCAGGGACAATCGGTCATACTCACTTGTCACGACCTATGAGTCCATAAAGGAAATTAAATGCTTTCCTGTATTATGCTACGTCGGGGCGTGACAGGCTTTTTGGTATCAAAGCCAGGTTATGGCTCGACCAATTATCCAGGACACCTAGGATCTCCCGTTAAGATAGAATTAAGATAAGATAGCTCGACTTCATTCCGTGTTTAGTCGCTTTCTATCGTTTAGAATTTTCTTTCTTCTCGAGAGGTTGACCGATTTCTTGTTGATCAATGGATAGGTACCGTTCTCTCGGTCAGATGGCTGGAAGAAACCTCAGGAATCGTCCCGCTATTGAAGATGCACGCCCGGTAATAGATCCAACTGGAATGTTCGAGGCTTTTGTAAGAAGATTGGAGAGGGTTAGTGATCAGAATGCGAGGAACAACAATCAGAATGGGAATCACAAAGGGAATGGGAGGCAAGCCCACCAGACTGGAGACAAGCTTCTCAAGGAGTTTCGCGCCCTGCGACCTGAGTATTTTGCTGGGACTGATGAACCCTGGCAAGCGGAATAGTGGCTACGCCAGATGGAGCGTATCTTTGAGACCATAGAGTGCACTGATCTGGAGAAGAAGCGTCTGGCTATCTTTCAGCTGTCTTATGCAGCGGCTGATTGGTGGGATGCAGAAAAGGCGACTATAGGGGAAGAAGCTGCAAGGAGAATGCCGTGGGTGGTGTTTAAGGAAAGGTTTCTCGAGAAGTAATTTCCTGAAGAAGAGAAGGACAAGAGGGAGAAAGAGTTTATGGAATTGACTCAAGGGAATCTGACTGTCCGAGAGTACACTACTCGATTTGAGCGTCTGTCTCACTTTGCTCCACATATGGTGGACACACCCCAGAAGAAAATCAAGAAGTGTCACCGGGGTCTCAACTTCTCTCTTCGACATCTGACTATGGGGCATCTGGGCCAGTCATTTGAAGCTCTGGTGAGATTGGCTACGGGGTTAGAGAATGATGGTTGTCAGAATTCAAAGCCGTTTGGAATTCGACCTCCACAGAAGGGTTATTCAGGACAGAAATCAGGGTACCCTCAAGGACAGAAAAGGACCTGGGATGGAGGGAAAAAACCTCAACAGACACAAGCAGTACAGCAATATCAGCCTCTAGCAATAGAAGGGGCCAAAAACAATAACTGCTTCAATTGTGGAGTTCCTGGTCACCGAGCTAAAGATTGCAGAGCACCTAGGCGTGCTGATTGTCTGGGAGTTATGTGCTATAATTGTGGCATGCCAGGTCACATAAGTCCGGAATGCAAGGCTCCTAGGAGAGGCAATTACGGTCAGCAAGGACAGGCCCGCCTGAATGTTGTTATCCCCGAGGCTGCTGGTTATGAAGAAGGTACTTATGAGGAGGGACTGCCCGAGCAACGAGCAGTGGAAGGTACTCTAACCTTGTTTAACTCTCATGTTAAAGTTTTATTTGACACGGGTGCTACACATTCCTTTATATCTGTTAAGATTGTTCGGAAGTTGGGTATAGTATCGCAACGTTTAGATGAAGCTTTGAGTGCTGTCTCGCCCTTAGGGACCACCGTCAAGTTATTACATGTATGTAAGGACTGTCCTCTACGGTTAGGAGACCGTGAACTTTTGGCGAGTTTGGTGGTTCTGTCGATGAAGGAATTTGATATAATCCTGGGAATGGATTGGCTCGAGAAGAATCATGCGAAGTTGGATTGTACAAGGAAGAGGATCACATTTGCAGACAATGGGAATCGACCCTTTGATTTCTAATGTAACCCTTCAAGTGATATGTTCCTCACCAGATGCCTAGCAAACATTGAGGTTGTCAGTGCAAAGGTGACAATAGCATCAATACCGGTGATCAAAGAGTTCGAGGAAGTATTCTGAGATATTTCAGGATTACTGCCGGAAAGGGACATAGAATTCTGTGTGGAATTGGTGCCAGGTACTCGACCTATAACCAAGGTTCCCTACAGGATGGCCCCTACAGAGTTGTTGGAGCTGAAGGAACAAGTTCAAGAACTTGAGAAGTTGGGTTTTGTTCGTCCAAGTACTTCACCCTGGGGAGCACCAGTGTTGTTTGTGAAGAAGAAGGATGGGACAACGCGGTTGTGTATTGACTACCGAGAACTGAATAAAGTTACTATCAAGAACAAGTATCCTTTACCTCGGATAGACGATCTGTTTGATCAGTTGCAAGGGGCCACGACCTTTTCTAAGATTGATCTACGGTCAGGGTATCACCAGTTGAGAGTGCGGAAGGAAGACATACCCAAGACTGCTTTCAGGACAAGATACGGACACTATGAGTTCTTAGTGATGCCGTTTGGAATGACGAATGCTCCGGCTGTGTCTATGGACTTGATGAACAGAGTATTCAAGCCCTATTTGGATCAATTCGTTATTGTCTTTATTGATGATATTTTGATCTATTCCAAGTCAGAGGAGGAGCATGAACAACACCTGAGGATCGCGTTGCAGACTCTCAAGGATCACCGCCTGTATGCTAAATTCAGCAAGTGTGAATTCTGGCTTCAGGAAGTTAAGTTTCTCGGGCATGTGATCTCTCAACAAGGAATCACGGTTGACTCATCAAAGACCGATGCAGTGGCGAATTGGACTCGGCCAACCAATGCTACAGAAGTCAGAAGTTTTCTGGGACTCGCTGGTTACTATCGGAGATTTGTAGAGGGTTTCTCAAAGATAGCAGCTCCGTTAACTGGCTTGACTAAGAAAGATTTGAAGTTTAAATGGACTGATAAGCATGAACGCGCTTTTCTGGAATTGAAAGAGAGATTGACAACAGCGTCAGTGCTTGCAATACCAAAGGATGGTGAGAAGTTCACTATTTTCAGTGACGCCTCGTATCAAGGATTGGGTTGTGTCCTTATGCAAGACGGGAAAGTTATCGCATATGGTTCACGACAGTTGAAGCCAAATGAATTGAATTATCCAACTCATAATTTGGAGCTAGCAGCAGTAGTGTTCGCGCTTAAGGTCTGGAGACATTACCTCTATGGGGAGAAGTTTGATTTGTTCTCGGACCACAAGAGCCTTAATTATTTGTTTACTCAGAAGGAGTTGAACATGAGGCAACGTCGGTGGATGGAGCTGATTAAGGACTACGACTTTACATTAGAGTACCACCCTGGTAAAGCTAATGTAGTCGCTGACGCCCTTAGTCGGAAACCTCAAGGAATGATTGCGTCATTGATGGTAAGGGAGTGGAAAGCCTTGGAGACAATCGCAGAATTTGATATACAGATTTCTGAGGGAAGTGTCGGGCAACACTTTGGATGCCTCATGGTACAACCAACACTTGTGAGTCGAATCATCGAGGCCCAAAAGAAGGACGAGAAGTTTCAAGTATGGTTCGCCAAGATGTCGGAAAAGGACCCTACAGAATGAAAGATTGGGACCGATGGAGGATACCGATGTCGAGACAGATTGTGTGTGCCAGATTTCGGAGATTTGAGAAAAGATATTCTCAAAGAAGCACATAAATCGAGACTGACAGTACACCCAGGAGGAACAAAGATGTATAAGGATTTGAAGAGAAACTTCTGGTGGGAAGGGATGAAACGAGAAGTAGCCGAGTTTGTGTCTAAATGTTTGACTTGTCAACAAGTGAAGGCCGAACATCAGAGACCCTCGGGATTGTTGCAACCCTTACCTGTTCCAGGATGGAAGTGGGAACATATAACTATGGATTTTGTAGTTGGATTACCCCGGTCACAACAGAATCATGACGCGATTTGGGTAATTGTGGATCGTTTGACGAAGTCTGCACACTTCATCGCGTACAATATGACTTACCCAGTAGAAAGGATGAGTCGAATGTATCTATAACAAGTGGTGCGACTGCACAGTGCACCTGTGTCGATTGTATCAGACCGCGATGCCCGTTTTACCTCGAGATTTTGGGAAAGTCTGCAGAAGGCTATGGGAACTTTGCTCAAGATCAGTACTGCATTCCATCCTCAGACCGATGGACAGACCGAGCGTGTTAATCAGATTATGGAAGATATGCTCAGAGCTTGTGCAATTGACTTTGAAGAGTCTTGGGAGACGCACTTACCGTTGGTCGAATTTGCGTATAACAACAGTTATCACTCGAGTATTGGGATGGCACCATTCGAAGCCTTGTACGGACGGCCATGTCGATCTCCGTTGTGTTGGGCTGAAGTGGGAGACACAGAATTGTTGGGACCAGAGTTGGTGAGAGAGACCAATGAGAAGATTTCACTGGTCAAAGAAAGAATGAAAACTGCACAGAGTAGACACAAGAGTTATGCAGATCGGCGTCGAAAGGATTTAGAGTTCAGTATCGGAGATCACGTACTCCTAAAGGTTTCACCTGTTCGGGGAGTAGTGCGTTTTGGTCAGAAGAGAGGGAAGTTGGCACCTCGTTTCATCGGACCGTTCGAGGTTTTGGAGCGTGTTGGGAAAGTGGCTTATCGACTCGCGTTGCCACCAAAGAAGTCTGGTGTTCATAACGTGTTCCATGTCAGTATGTTAAGGAAATACATACGGGACCCTTCACATGTGGTTAATTTTGACGATATAGAGACGAGTCAGAATGTTGTCTACAAGGATAGACCAGTGAGGATTCTTGACCAGAGTATCAAGAGGCTGAGAAGAAGGGACGTTCCTTTGGTTAAAGTTCAGTGGAGGCATCATGACGAGGGAGAAGCGTCGTGGGAGTTAGAGTTAGACATGAGGACTAGATACCCCGAGTTGTTTCAGGATTAGTTAGCTCAGATTTCGGGGCGAAATCTCTGTTAAGGTGGGTAGAGTGTAACACCCTGTATTTTATTTTCATTTACAAATAAATACTGCATTTCATTTCCATGAGCATTTGATTTAATTTCTCTTTGTAATATATATCTGGGGTCAAACTGTAATTTCCATAAATATAGAAAAATATTTTCTATGGTTTCAAATTGATATCTATATTTTTGTATAAACCGGGAATTTAATTCCTACACTAATATTATTTTCTGCATTTTTATTTCAACCGTAAAATACCAGTTCATGATTTAAACCTGCGTGTATATCGCGTTTTAGGTGTGGGAGCACGTGAGCTCAACTACACCATATGACTTCTAGTCATTGCTTGGAGCCCAATTTTGGGCAGTTTATATATATGTATAACAGTCTCTCATCTCTCACTCTCTGCTTCTCTCATTCTCTCTCAGTCTCCCTCAATTCTCTCAATTCTCTCAAGAACACACACACATACATACATAGTTATATATATATATATATATCTCAAGATCACAACGGAGGAATAGAATTGGACGACGGAATCGACGGCGAAAAACTCTCGGTCTCAATTTTCAGTCTAAATAGACTCAGTGAGTAATTTAAACTCACTCACAATGTTTATATATGTATAATTCAGTGTATATGTGTGTGTATATGTGTATATACATGTGATACACCATGGAAGCTTAAATATGGAGTTTTGTAAAAGTTAACCAAAATCAATTCTGTAAATTGGGAATGAAAGATCTCAGTCCCAATAAGCTGTGGTTCGAATCCTACGCAGTAATTTATCCATATCGCGACGAATGGTTGATTTAAAGTTTTGACACCCTCACTTTAATCGCGAATATCTAGAGATATAATCCGTATTAGTTAAAATTGATCGTGTATTCTTAATCTAGGTGGAAAACCGAAAGATCCATATATTGCACGACATGTTTGAGACAGAATCTGAAAATGGGTAAAATTCAGTTTAAAACCAAAAAATAGGGGAAAACGAAGAAGATGACATTCTGCAAGAACTCGCGCGCGCGACCCGCTCGCGCGAAGCAATCCCCCCCTTCGCGCGCGCGACCCGCTCGCGCGACCTATTCTGCCCCTTCGCTCGCGCGACCCGCTCGCGCGACATCCCCTCTCCCTCGCTCGCGCGATCCGCTCGCGCGAGGTGGCAGTTCTGGCAGTTTGTATAATTTTTGGTAAGGGACTGTTTGGAAAATGTTTTGGAAAATTTCAAGGAACTGTTTGGCAAATATACTGTTTTGAAGGCTCACTGTTAGAAATTGGACTTGTAAGAATGTTTAAGACCGATACTTATATTGAAAAGAATATTCAGCTTGAGATTAATAATTGTTGCTACAAACTGTGAACATTGACACACATATTAGGGTCGAGGTTGTGTCAACATCCATGTGTGGAATAAAACGTAAAAAGAGTAAAGGGTGGCTGTCTGGTGTGCGACCTCAATATCGATCGGATAGTATTCCTGGTATTTGAGGCGATAGTGTTGTGTACGACTTAGATATCGATCGGATAGTATTCCTGGTATCTAAGGCGCGCGTTTCGGATATTGATCGGATAATATTCCTGATATCCGAAGCGATGGTAATAGTGTTGTGTACGACTTAGATATCGATCGGATAGTATTCCTGGTATCTAAGGCGTGCGTTTCGGATATTGATCGGATAGTATTCCTGATATCCGGAGCGATGGTTGGTTGTGATCGGCCTAGATATCGATCGGATAGTATTCCTGGTATCTGAGGCAGTAGTGTGGTGTGTGACTTCAATACCGATCGGATAGTATTCCTGGTATTGGAGGCGATAGTGTAGCGTGTGAATTGGATGACTGAGTAGTTATTACTCCTGGTATCTGAGATGATGTGTTGGTTGAATTGGGTTGTTTTAAAGGAAAGAATTGGTAAGATGTTACATGATTCATGTGCGATTACGTATTTATTGCTTACTATATTTCCCCCGTGACTTTTGTTGAAGTTGGAACCTTGAATCTATTGTTCTATCAGTTTATATTGTACTGTTGAACATATGCTTATATATACATTGCGAGCACATGTTTATTTTACTCACCAGCTTTCATAAGCTGACGGCGTTGATGCGTCCTGGACTCTTTGTCCAGATTTTCAGGGTCAGGAGCAGCTAGGGTATTTCGACTATGCTAGTTAGAGGCAGGGGACTTTCCAGGAGGCTGTTTTATATTTCATATGTCCTTTAATTTGAGGTTGTAATAGACTTTATGATAGATTTGAATAAGGGCGGTTTGTGCCACAAGACTTGACTGATGTAATAGTTTAGTAAGTTTTAAATTCTGGAGTTTATGTTTATTAGTATCCTTTCCTTTAGAATGTTGCTTTAAGTTATTTGTTTGCAGGGACAATCGGTCATACTCACTTGTCACGACCTACGAGTCCATAAAGGAAATTAAATGCTTTCCTGTATTATGCTACGTCGGGGCATGACAACCTGGGCCATCTATGAAGAAGGCATGACCGTTGTTGGATAGGCTTGTCTTTTAGAATAGTGTCATATGCCTCTTTTTGTTGGAAATTTAATTTTTGGACTGTTCCCAAGTCATCCTCTGAAACGGGCAAATTCAATTCGTCCTCTATTTCTTTATTGCCTCTTTCAACCTCATCAAAGTCAATTTTGTAGCTTACAAGATGGTAGTCATTAATTCTTCTCCCCATTCATTCCAACAAAAATCCAATATCTTTTACGGTGCACATGATGATAGTTCGCTGATTATCTGCAGGCAACCGGGCGTAGTCTTCACTCATATGCATGGAAAATTCTTCCCAAAGAGCAGATGCATTGATAGGGTTGCAGTACACCAGTATAGTCACAAAAAGATGACGCAATGATTGTGGCATATGGTATACTAAAGCCTCTCGTAGGTAGAATTGGACACTGTTGTCTGCTTTTAAGAGTCCAAGAAGTAATGCAGCCTCCCTAAAAGAAGCAGCACATACATTTCCAACCATCCTTAGGTTTTGAAAACTAGTTGCTCCCCTTACATGGTTGAGCAACAACCTTAAATAGTATCTCTCGCCTTCTTGGGGACTTGCTGTTATGATTCGACCAATTGAAAAGCCCTTTTTCTGTGGGTGCCATGCTTTTCCTTTTTTATCCCAAATGAAGTGCTCGGGGAATTCTCTATACAGATACTTTCTAGCCTCGGGATAGATAAGATTTTATGTGAAAACAGTAAGCATGGTTTTGAGAGAAGGAGTAAATGCAATGACATTTTCAAGATTAGCATTACGATTGAATGTGACATTTTGGCTGTTTTCCATATGCAGAGGTAAGTTGATGACAGGTGGGTAGATATCATTAAGAGGGAACCTATATATGCCCTAAACTGCCTCAAGAGGTGAGACCCATCTCGCTGACTGGAAACTTTTGATTTCATGCACTAACTCATTTTCCATTGACAGATGAAATGCAACGCGATCATGTCCCTTATGTATATACTTGTAAAGATACTTTACAGCTTTAATTGTTGAACAAATTTCTACATTCATATGACAATCAAATTTGGCAAGTAGATACGGACTATAAGGTATGACCCATCGATTATCCAACAAATGGCTACGGACTCTAATTGCTTCAATATTGTTGCGGCACCTGTAGATAGGATAAGAGTCTGTGCTTTAGCTTGTTTGATCACAAAATTCCTTGGGATAGTGGCTCTTGCATTTTCCAGTTTTTTTCATACATATGTTATTGAGATTAAGTATACCACAAGGACCATGTAACATATGTTTGCAAACAGCTTGGTATAGGTAGGGGAATTTTGCTTTGTCAGGAATTTCAGCGCAGACATAACGATCATACAAATCAGGGGATTGCATTTTGGATCCATGTTTGAGGATCAAAAGGAAGTGTGAATGGGGTAAGCCTCTTTTTTGGAACTCAATGACGTACACATATGCTGCAATAGGTCCAAAAATTTCCTTATTTGAACAGCTCTTGTTTTAGAAGTTCTAATTTTGCTCTGAAGACTCGAGTAGCCAAATCGGGTCTATTTTGAGCCTCTTCTACAGGCAGTAGTTCTTTTTGGATTTCTATCCATGAGGGATTGCAAGTCATGGTGATAAACAAGTCAGGTTTTCCATAACATTGAACTAAAGTTGTTGCATCCATATACCTTCGTCGCATATCGCGAGGACCTCCAATGAAAGATGCAGGCAGCACAACTTTCTTTCCCACTTGTGCTCCATTCCGTTCGCCAACTAAGATGCAGTCAATTAGGTTCTGGTATACTTCAGCCCTCAATTGATCTTGGTTTAATCTGATGTAATCCAACCTAGAACTCTTTAATTTAATGTACATACCAACGACATATTGTTGAAAAAGTCGACCACTGTGCAGAAGAATGGATTGGGTGTTTGGTCTAATTTGTAATTTATATGCATAATACTTTTGGCAAGAAACACAAGTCTGATTCTTTTTCATCCTTCTTTCGGCACTGACATAATGTGAACATTTTAATATATCAAAGAGAGTATTTGGGTTAAAAGGTAAAACACCATAAGTAAGAGTGGCTGCAAAGCTACTTACACGACGCCTCTTGGCCTATAGTTGCTCTGAAGAGTGGAGTTGATTCAAATCAAAACATTGGTATGGGGATTGCTGTTAAAGTCCACGAGTTCTATTCCTCTCAATTCTTTCATGCCATCCAAAATCTCCATGAGGAAATAACAGCGGGTACAATAAAGTATCATAGCACGCATAAAAGTATTAGAACGGTGAATGAAGCTAGGTTTACTATGTACAATAATATGTCGAGAAGCTGTCAAGTCTTGGCCTAGTTCTTCAACCCAAATGGCAGCAACTTGAGAGGCGAGAGGTGCATTGTATACTCGTTGATCAAGGTGTGGATTATCTTTTATGATGATACAACGGTCACAAATGTCAGGAATGTTACAAAGTGATTGAAAGAATTTAGAGTATGGGTTATCAACAAGAATTTGAACGATAATGCGTATGATATGAGGATGTAAACGATCACATGATTCAGCTCGTTGTTGTATTTGTTGCTCTGTATCATAGAAATAAAGCTAAAGATGGGATGGATTACCATCAGAAGGGAGAAGCTCATTTAAGAAGTGGTAAATCTGACTCTGCGCTCTGAAGGTGTAAACACCATAATTCCTCTTGCACAAGTCTTTGTCATATGTGACACTGATTGATGTAAAACCAAATGTTTTATTATAAGTACGTACGCATGTTCTGAATTGCTTTGCAAGTTCAAAAGATTCAGTAAATAGCTGCGATAGTGGGGTAGGTACATCGTTGGATGCAAGCAACACTCCCCCATCCGAATAGCAGAATCCCTTCGGTTCAAGGTGGAAGCACTTGGCCTGGCAGTACAAGCATGACTGAGTTTTAGGCAATGTGTCAACTTGGGTAGCTATGTTCTGCAGGACTGATATTCCACGAGCAAACTTAAGTTGTCGACGGTTGAATCGAATACCAACTGTTGTACAAAATAACAAGGGGAAAAGAGTTAAGACAGTGCATGACTACTATCTTATACACCAACCACTATAAACACTAAGGATAAAACATGCTAGTACCAACTAATAATTTCAATAGCACGAAAATAGGGGAACATGTAGAAGGGCAGGAAATGATGTAAAGGATGGCGTTCTCAATAATTTGGAAAAGATTGAGAAGTAGACAACTAATATTAATGGTGTTTCAGATATAGTAATTGTAGGATTACGATCGTTTATGATATGTTGTTGAAGAGAAGCTCTTGTGTCACCTGTGTCTTTGTATGACACATGTTTCCCTCGTAGGCTAGTACATTGAACAATCAATTGATCACGTTTGTGAAATCATCAGAAGCAACAAAATGAGTAAATTAAAGGGTGAAGGAAAAACATGGAGGAGACAGCTATTAGGAATAAAGTGAAATTATGCGGGAGACCATAGAGCCATACCGGGGAAAAGACTCTAGACCTTCCAAGGAATCAGTTCCACAAGAAAGATTCTGTGTAAGAATTTCAGAGGAGCTGACTTGCAGAAGTTCACCTCCGCTACTACTCTCAGCCTGAAATAGTCCTCTCCGTCTCTTTGGGACGCGAGATGAACACTCTTTGGATAAATGAGGTGAACATTGGTTGGATTCCTTGGAATCATCTATAAGAAGGCAAACATTCGTAAAACAAATAGCAGTCACTCCAAGCAGAAAGGGGAGAACATGGTTAGGCAGCTGACAATGAAACGCAAGCAAACAAATACCAGTTTGATGACCAAATCCCAGTATAGAGCGGGATGTACCGCAGTGCATTTTCTCCATTATGTGTCACGCATATGTCAAGTAGATGTAAGCTGTAGTTGAGGAGTACAAGATGAGATAATGTAGAGTGAACAAGTGTTACTAATTAGGAAGTCTCTTTTAAATAAGCCAATTACCACACAGAACAAATAAATTGGAAGGTCTAAATTATGATAGAAGGCTGCTTTTTATTCTAGCACTCCCCAATCGTTGAAATGAGATGTGTATGGATTAGCTGTCAAGTCTGACCATGTCCACTTCTGTAAGCATGTACTCAGTTTAGGGGAATATTGGAATTGTAGTGCCTTCTTTTTCCCTCTAATTTTTGGCTTCTTCACCATTCTCATGATGAATAGAGTGGGTTGAGTTTGTGCAAGTCCTGAAAATAAGTTTTGCTCTATTTGTTTTGATGCCTTTTTCCTCGTAAAATACCATAAAACTGAGTACAAAGAAACAGCAGCCTATTGGAGGTAGTGAAGCATAAAAAGGCGTGGAATAAAAAGAAAGAAAGAAAAGAGAACTTTGATCAATTAAGTTCCCAGATTCTAATGAGGAGAAGGCTGTTTGGGTCAGCATGATAATTGTAGGATAAACTTGAATAAAAACGATAATATGACAGTCAAAACAAAGCAAGGAAGAAGATTTCTTCTCTATTAGCATAGTGTTGGAGAGATTGTTGTAATCTTTAAGTTCTTATTTCTCAATTTTGTTAATGCTTCAAATTTGCTGGAATTTTAAAAAACATGAATTTATTTCTTGAGAGAGACCTTCACTATAACATCCTTCAAGTCTACTGTCACATTATTTGAGATTTAGATTTGAGAAGCATAGCATTACCCTATGATTTAATCAGTACTTTATACTTGAATAATGCATTTGGGTAGTGCCCACCACTAAGTGGACAACGACCATCCCTTCTGCAGAAATTAGTTACATATTCATGAAAAGAACCATGTACAAAATTTCTTAATTGCTTGCTAACTTGGGGTATTATAAACTCTTGATTATTGTTCTTTTTTTTTTGTTTTCCTCAATTCATTTATTTTCACAATGATACACTGATTTTTTTTATAGCTAATTAGCTTCTTTGTAAACATTTCTGGTAAAATTCCTTGGTCAACTTTGTTTGGTGTTGATATATAGCAACTGATAGCATTTCATTTCTTATTTTGGTTCTTATTAGAATCCTCTGAATACAATTCTAATTCAAATTGGAATGGAATGTTAATAGTTATCCCTCATTTTTTAGTGCCTTGTGTAAATCTGATTTATTTACACAAATCACTGAAGTGGCAACTGTTAAAATGCAATTTTTTTGATCCACACAGTAAATAAAAAAATATGTTGTCCAAGTAAGAACTAAAAGAAATCAAAAAATCAAAAAATAAACTAGAAATACATATATACATATATGGAAAAGTTTCAAAGGTGGAGTAAGAATTCACCTTTGATTTGAAGCTTAAGAAATGGTAGCCTAATTTGAAGCTTGGTGTGCTTCAGAACTTGAAGAACATGAATGTGTGATTTGGAACTTCAAGAACATGATTTGGTGTAGGGAGAGAGAATGTTTTTTGGTTATTTTGATTTACTATCACAGGAAATTTACCAATGTACCTGATCTTGTCAGTATCAAGATATAAAAAGTATACTTTAATTTTCTAAAGATTTGTAGTAGTGAAAGTAAAGGTCGAACCCACAGATATTGAATTACTAAAGCACTTTAATTTTAAAACCTAAATTTAGTTAATTAAGGAAAACGGATTTTGATTTTGATTTTATTAAACTAAGAACAAGAAAAATGAATCTAAATTATGGAAGCAATTAAAAATTGTTTTTATAAATATGTTTAGGGAACCTAGGATTGCAAATCCACCACTAGCTTCATAATAAGGGTATTTATGAGTTCAATTAGCTTATTATATTGGATGATAATGGGGAATTGTAGCTACAAGCTCAATTCCTCCATCAAGAAGATAACTATGATTCAAGCACCAACATAATCCATCTTCGGTTAGCAAGAATTATCCCACACTAAACTAGGGTTGTAGCATAATACGTCTAACTTAGGCATGAACTATTCGGATACTTGATAGCACAATTCAATTAAGCACCATTACATGTAAATAATCCATACAAGCACAGCAAATATAGATCATTGAGCACATCACATTCAAAATAGATCTAAAACAAGAATAAACTTTGAAAGAAACGATTTAATTTATAGAAGCACGATTTATTATAAAAAAAATTCCTCTAAACATGTAATCATCATCCATACATAATAAAACAAATAAATAAATAAATAAATAACACCCTATTACTTGGCTAGGGTTTCATTGAAACCCTAGATCTAGGTTTAGTTGGCCATAAAAGTGATGATTGGCAACAGGTTGATGGAGGAGGCCATGGAAATCCTTGGTCGTCTTCTTCTTCTCCTTGCTTTTCTCTCTTCAATGTCTATGTATATTATTGTATATTATAGTCTCTCCTAAAAATTGAATAAAAACAAAGTATATATAGAGTTTGGAACAAGTTTTGGAAGCTTTCCTAACCCGAAATGCACTAGAACTGCTATATTAACGCACTAAAACTACTATATTTTACAGTCTAGACGTAATTTGACAGTTTTGTTTGCACAGGAGTCTTCAGTATAGTGAAATACGCAACTTTGATTTTTACACATGTCACGCGAGCGGGCCGCACGAGCGCGATTTTTGAAGGTCGCACGAGCGAGGTTCAGGTATTCCGCGCGAGCAGGCTGCACGCGCGATAGGCTTTTTTCAGCTTCTTTTCTTCTGCTTCTTCTCCCTGTTTAGCCTGGAATACTTGTTTTCTTCCAAAACATGCCAGAATATAGAAAACGAAGTAAAAATACACAAAAATAGGATAAAAGGTACTAACAAATGTGCGCTATGGCGTATAATTAGGATTTGTTCTCTCCCGATCAGTACTCGTAAGCAGCTTATCCAAAACTAAGCCCAAGTTTTTTAGCACTGCACATTTTTATTTTTATTTTTATTATTATTTTTTTTTGTATTGCCATCAGTTTGCCCCAGCCCTACCTCAGCCAAAAGTGATCCGATTAAGCCCCTACTAAACACTCACGGTTGGTTGCTCAAAGATACAAAAAGGCTTTTTTCTTCTTCTTTCAATGAGAGAAGGCTATATTAAAACATGCATGGGAAAACTTGTGGCTGCTAACTCGAGAGTATTTTTTATCACCAAATTTTGGTTTACCATTGCTTACCTAGATTTTCACTGGGTGAAATGTGTCTCATTTCAGTAATTATGTTGATAGTACATGAGTAAAATGAGAATGAAATGAGACATATATCACCCAATGAATGTCTAAATGAGCAACGATGAACCAAAAATGAGGGAGCAAAAATACTCTCTGTTAACCCGGAGAGGACCTCACTGCCTCACTCCTAGAAGTGCTATTTTATATGAACAGAAAGTGAAATTTTTGTCCTTTTTTTATTATAGTCCTATCGCTTCAAACTTTTTCTATTTGATACAACCAAGTAGCCACTTAGTTGTACTTACGTTATTTATTCCCAGAGTCATAAAAATTTATTTTTAGATTATAAAAGTTTGTTCTCGATAAAAAATAAAGTGGTTTTGGTGGATACAAAGTGATTTTGACGACAACAAACTTATGACCTGAGAGTAAAATTTCCTATCAAGAACAAACTTCTATTACATGAGAATAAACTCTTATGATTACGATAATAAATAACGTAGCTACAACCAAACCACCTGGTTGTACCTAAAAGGACCAAATGTGGCACAGATATTGATATTCCTATCATTGGTCAACAAGAAGATATATCTAAGTACAAACCCAAACTTCTTCTTCTTCTTCTTCTTCTTCTTCTTCTTCTTCTTCTTCTCTCTCTCTCTCTCTCTCTCTCTCTCTCTCTCTCTCTCTCTCTCTCTCTCTCTCTCTCTCCCCCCTACGGGACTCTGGCACCAACTTTGGTAATCGTCGTCCATCTACTGTTCTACACTAAACCTTTACGCAACACATCCTCGTTACTCTCGCCCCAATCCACCTTAATTATTTTACACCCACACAAAACCCCATTCTCTCTCTCTCTCTCTCTCTCTCTATGTGAATGTGTGTAATGGTGTCCATAGCTCTCTCTCACTCTCTGTTCTCTCCTAACCCATCCCATCTCACCGAAGCACATTCGACAACGTCTCAATCCCATTGCATCATTTGACAACAGCCTTGTCGTCTCGTAGCACTTCTTGTCTCTCCAGATCTAATCTTTTACTGACCCAATCGAAGAACAATCGAAATTATTTCGTTACCAGTTGTTCTCCAAATGAAATTCCCATAGAGTCGAGTAAGCAATTTCTTTCTCAATTTTTATCTATATTTTTTTCTCTCCCAAGTCTGATGCTTTCTCTCTCTAACCCATTGAAAACTGTGTTGTTGCAGGATATCTGGCATTTCCCTTTCTGATGGATATCAACCAAATTCGTGATATTTTGCCCCGCCGGTGAGTGTTTTCTTATGTGAATTCAAGCGAGTTTGAACTACTTGTTTGGTACTTGAATTTAGTGAGAAAAAAGAAAAGAAAAGAAAATTTTAGAGGATAAAAACATTTTCCTTTCACTATGACACGAGAATTTTTTTCTGTGTGCGCTTGTGTGCTATACCCAAGTGTAGGTAATCATGCAAGTAGTAGTCTGGTTAAGTCCAGGTCGATCCCACAGGGAAGGTGTTAAACTAAACCTAGATTAAACTCTAAAAAGAAAACAAAAATCAATACTTTTAAGAAATGTAGAACACTAAGTTCCACGGTTTATCAACTACTAATGATGAAGCAATTAAACTAAATTAAACTAACTACTAACTAGCAAATTAAAACAATATTTTAAAACGTGTTTTTCTTAATAACAGGGAATGTTGGGATTATACGAATCCACCGCAACCTAGCCATCTCCCATGCAGTTACATTGAAGCTCAATGGAGCACATTCTCTACAGTATTCTGTATTTATCTAAAGGTAAAGAATCCATAGTCCTTTCATGATCGGGACTATGTCATCACAATTAAGTTTAAAATACGTAAAAGCGGTTTAAAACAGTAGTTAAGACTCGCACCTTCAATGGTGTTAGCATTGAGGGTGGTTTGCAAAATATATTGAAGAAAAATGCCTCAAGGCTTTAAGTTTACAGACTGTTTTGACAAACTGAACATTTGGGGATAGTTTGATAACAAATCAGTAAAGCGGAAAGTCTAGGAATACTGCATAGAATGTTCTCAAGAATCAGAGAGTTCGATCGATCGAACACAGGAATTATTCTGCTGCATGGCAGAGGCTTAAGATCATGGTTTCATCGTGATCTCCCAACCTGGGGACTACTCAGACATGGTCTGGAGTATCCCAGTGTTGTTTTTGACGTAAATATTCGTTAAGGATGCATTTGGTTGCATTTTAATCTTGAAATTTATAAAAACTAATGGTATAAGTTTATCTAACATGCACAACTACGTGATAACTGATTATATTGTTCTAAACTATGTGCAGAATGCAAATAAACAATAAAAGAGTAACCATGAATGAAGAACTATTATTAAACTAGAAGATTAGCAATCCAAAAGCAATATCCAAACTCCAAAACCTACAAAACATAAATAAAAATAAAAAAAAAACTCTCTCTCTTTCTCTAAAACTGATGAAAAGTAAAGTGGGCGTCCTTATTTTCGTGAATACAACTGATATATATAGTAAAACCTAAAGCTAGGGTTTCAACCCATGTCCCTGTAGCGTGCACGTATGTTCTGATAAAAGCCATGTTCGATCGATCGAACATTCTTTGATCGATTGAACTTCTAGGATCTTCGATCGCTTAAGCTTCTCTCGATCGATTGAACCCTCGATCGCTCGAATATTTGTCGATCGCTCGAACTCTGTGCTTCAGCTTTGAAATGTTTTCTTTGAAATCCAGCACTTCCTTTTATCGTTATCTTCCAATTCTCCACACTGCAACGGTAATCTGCACACATAGCCAATAAAACAATGCCACTTATCATAGATTAATCACATTATATAAAAACTGGCATTGTGATTCAAATTGCAGATAAACAGGGAAATTGCAAACTAATTTAGTGTATTTTCTTCTTTTAGCGCGGTTGTATTTTACAAATACCCCTGCTTGTCACAACCCCCAACTAGCGAGTTGCTAGTCCCTAGCAATAGAGCGAAAATAAAAACAAGCCAAACTAAGACTACAGTGATTAAAATAAAACACATGAAAACCAAAACGAACTAAAAAGAAACTACCTAACTCACTTTCGCAGGAATCGCGGTTGCATTTAGCAAATGCAACAAGCCGTTAAATCCTTAGGTTTCCCCTAGTGGACGAGTGTTGTCTCGTGAGGGTTTGCAGTGAATCTACCCACAAAATTCTCTGATTTTAAGCTCAAAAAGATATAGAATAACTTGTAAACACTCCCTTCTATTCAACTATTAATTTAGCTCTACAAAATATATCATCCTCATTCAAACCATGAAAGAAATACACATGTTCCGCATGTCACCAAGAAAGAACAACATATGCATCACATTCATGCATCCGTGTGTGTGTGAGATTAACAGCTATACATCAAACTTTATTTAGAGTTTTTTAAACTATCATACTCTCAGAACTTGTAGTTTCAACTCAATTCTCACATGGTTACACACTCAAAAAATAAATATCCCACAGAAACTTGGGTAATAATGATCGCTCATGGTATGAAAGCTTTGATAGGAGTGATTTTTCGGATACTAATGCTTTCATACTCAACTCTATGAAAGACGAACATTTAGAGTGTATAGTCTCGCGAAAGGAATACTACTTACTAGAGGAGCGAAATACCGTGGATAACTCAATTTACACGTTTGTGGTTAAACTAAGTTGTTGAAAATCATTAAGGCTTTGACTTGACGGTATTTATTTAGTAGGGTCGAAATTAGAGGGGTAAGAAATTGCACATTTTCAGCATGTGATTGTGTTCAGTAATTTCTTCTTTACTTCATTCCAACCATCCTCTTCATTTATCATTTTTTATTTTATTTTTATTTATTTTTTTTTTTTTTAACCTGGAGATTTTCTCCTTCCCTTTCTTTTATATTATGCATCCCTTCCCACTACTACTCCTTTCTCATACTTCATCAATTGAATCACATTGGGTGTGTAATGGGGTGTATTGAGGTCAAAGTATAAAATCAGGAATTTGAGATTTCATAACAGATTCGGCATTATTTACTATGTGTGGGGTTGGGAACAATGCATATTTTGGAATATCAATACAAGTGTATGGAAAGGTAAGGAGCAAATAACGATGGCTTAAATCATTTTCTCAACTTCTTAATTTTCACACGTCAATGTTCATTGAGTTTAGTTGGTAAATCCTGAACGTTCTCCTCTACTAAGAAGCCAAAATAAAAAAAACAGAGACTATTCAACGAATTCAATACGCTTATTCAATAAGAACAATTCGAATTTGATGTGATAATTCCCTCAAGATTGAAGATTGGATTCAAAAGCTCACTAAGGAACTAGTTTCCACTACTATATTTCTTAAAGTACGAAAGTCATATTAACTCTTATTTTAAGTTTTTTGCATAGCTATTAACATATGCAAATGATTTGGATACAAGAATGGTCAACATATGCATTCATCCTAAAGAAACTAGAAAAAACGCGTGAACTTAATTCATAAAAGGATGAGAATAAAATGGTTGTGTCATTGCTTGATAACAGCTAAATAGGAGTGAATATTCAGAGTTATTCTACCGTTTTAATTCAAACCTTTCTCAATTGTTGGAAATTTTTAATTTTGTTTTTAACATTTTTAAATTTTTCTTAACTTCACAAATTCATACTCGAGATTGTATGACATTTGCAATAAAGTGATCCAGATTGCTATGTATAAATATGAACATGTGATTATCTATCTACATCCCCACCCCCAACTAAAAATAACAATGTCCTCAGAAGTTGATTTTAAAAAAAAATAAATAGAGAGATATCACCTGATAAAGCAACACAATAACCACAAGCGTAACAACCTGGAAAGAAAACATACAAACTCCAAACAGGCAGGATCAAATAGACATGAAATGTATAGCAGGGAATCCAGACATAGAACATAACTCATCACTGGAAAGATAATGAAGAGAAAGAACAGAACAGTGATAATATACTCCATACAAACTAAAATCCACGATATCCAAAACTAGAGGTGTCAATCGGGTCGGGTCGGGTTGGCCCGGCCCGAGCCCGGCCCGATTTTTCCGGGCTAAAAGCCCGGCCCGGCCCGGCATAGGCCCGGCCCGCTAGGCCCGAGCACTTTTGTCCGGTCCGGGGTGGACACCCTTGGTCCCGTCCACGGCCCGGCCCGGCCCGGCCCGCTCCTTTGCCCGAAACCCGGCCCGGCCCGCTAGCCCGCTAGCCCGGATAAGCTAGCCGTTGTGGCCCGGCCCGGCCCGGTAGGCCCGCCCGTGGCCATAACGGCTAGTTTGGCCCCTTTTCAATTTTTTTTCCATTTTTTACCCCTCTAACGGCTATAAAACGGCTAGTTTTGGGGGTAAAAATGTAAATGTGCTTTTTGACTTCCCAAAATACCCCTTAGCCCATTTTCTATAAATACTAAACCTCCCACAACATATTTTCTCATACAAAAATCAATTATCTCTCTCTATTCTCTACTTTCTCTATACTACTCCATAAACTACAAGTCTACAAGCACTTCTACTCTACAAGTTGGTGATTCAATTATCAAAGCTCTAATTTGTAAAGGCACTTCTAGTCTTCTACAACTTGAACTTACAAGCTCTCAAGTCTTATTATAATTTATAGTTGTTCACTTCTTCTTTTACTACTATAAGTTGAGGTAAATTTATTTATTGTTTCACTTCTTGCTTTATTAGTTGCTTATTTAATTGTTAGTATTTTTAATCTTTTATATTTCTTTCCCCTCTTTTTTTTATTTAAAAAAAAATGGCATCTCACTCAAGATCTTCAAAAACTAGGGAAGGCCCAACTTATGACTTTGAAAATTTAGATTATTGGGAAAGAAATGAGATTAATGATTTGGAATTGGAGGATGATGACGACGTTGAAATTATGGGGTCTAATCCATCTGAACCATCTCCTTCAAATCCTAATGATCCAAGTCCCACCACTGAAAGAAAATTAAAATCACCTGTTTGGTTATTTTTTAAATTAAATGACGAAAAAAATGGAGCTATTTGCAAAATATGCGGACTCAAATTTTCTTACAAAGGTGGAGGAAATAATACACTTAAAAGGCACATCATGAGCAAACATAAAGGTGCATGGGAAGCAGGTACCGCTCAAGCGGACGGCCTAGTACAATCCCAAATTTCTGCTTCTACTGGCACAAGTGTTGGAACTTTTCTTTATAATAAAAAAAAAATGAGGGAAGGCTTAGCAAAATTTGTTTGTGCATCCGATATGCCTTTTACTTTAGTTGAAGAAGAGTGTTTTACACGTTTTATTCAAACTTTTTTACAACCAGCCTACCAACCTATTACTAGAAATACTCTTAGAAGTGATATACAATCTGTTTTTCAACAAACCAAAAAAAAATTAATTGAGAATTTTTCTACTTTTAATTGTACAATTGCATGCACTTCCGATTTGTGGACTGGTTGTAATAAAACGGGATATATATGTATAACGGCGCATTTTGTAGATGAAAATTGGAATATGAATAAAAATATCATTGCTTTTCGTGCATTAGACTATCCTCATACTAGTGAAAATATATATAACTATATAATCAATGTTTTTAATGAGTATGATATTATGAAAAAAATTATAAGCATTACTTTTGACAATGCTAGTGCTAATACAAATGCTATTAATATGTTTAAAGATCTTATGCGCCCAATGTTGAATGGAAAATTATTTCATGGTCGTTGTGTATGTCATATCATTAATTTGATTATCCAAGATGGATTAACAAAAATTGATGATCACATACTTAAAATTAGAGAGGCAGTGGTCTTTTGTTGTTCAACGCCTAAGCGTCTACAAGCATTTTATGGTGTTTGTAAACAAAATCGTCTTAATCCAAAGAAATTGCAAACTGATATTAAAACTCGTTGGAATTCTACTTATCTTATGATAGATTCTTGTAAAAAGTATAGTAATATTATTACTCAATTTGTTAATTTTAATTATCCATCACTAAACTTGACTTCAAACGATTGGGATATGGCATTTGACTTTCATGGATTTTTAGAAGTATTTTACAATGCTACAAATAAACTTTCCGGTGTTTACTATTCTACTTCTTGTTTAGTTCTTATGGAATTATATAATATGGCTCATACATTTCATAGTTATAAACAAAAAAATGACATTTTTATTGATATTTGCGAGAAAATGGAAAAAAAGTTTAAAAAATATTGGTCTTACATTCCACCTGTATTTTACTTATCTGCAATCTTGGATCCTAGAATCAATTTTGATGGTGTTTGTGAAATGGTTAAACAAATATCTGAATTGATGCGAGGACCAGATGGTGAGCCTGGTCTAGAAATAACTACTTCTGAAATGGAAAATACTTTGGAATCTTTATTTCGTATTTACTATGAAAAATATACAAATAAAGAAAGTGTTACTTCTTCTTCTACTTCTAATATTGAGTTAAGTTCGGGACCGTCAGGTGGTTCTTGGGCGAGCCAGTTTCTCAGTCGAAAGAAACAAAAGGGTGTTAGTCAATCATTTGTAAGTAGCTCTAACATTCTTGGTGAATTAAATAAGTATCGAGAAACAGAGTGGGAAAGTCGATTAACCAACGAGGAAATGGTCGATTTAAATCTTTTGACATGGTGGAAAGAACATGTAAGAACTTTCCCTGTTCTTTCCATCATGGCTCGTGATCTACTAACTCCTCCGGCTTCCACAGTTGCATCGGAGTCTGCTTTTAGTGTAGGTGGAAGGGTGCTAGAGGAAAGGAGGAGCATATTATCTCCTGATATGCTTGACTGCTTGATGTGCTTGAAGGATTGGGACCGTGCACAATATCGAACTCAAAACCGCCAAGATCCTATTCTTGAAGACTTCACAAATTTGGAAGTTACGGAAGAAAATTGAAGAATCAAGAATTGAAGAATGAATATGAGAGTTGAAGATCATTTAGTTCCAAACAAATCAATTGTAATACTCCTGGCCCGCATGAGTATAAACTGTGAACGGCTTTTTAAAAAAAAAAATCCAATTCTGTAAAATATAATCTTTACTTTTTATTATACAAATTAATGATAAGTAATCTTTATTTTTTATTAGACTATAATTTTAAATATCAAATAGTAGTAATCTCTTTAATTTTTATTGAATAATAAAAATTCTTTACTATTTTTTTTGAATGAACTTTTTTTAAACTTTTAGTAATCACTAATCATTAATGAATAAATATTTACTTTTTATTATACAAATTATTGAAATTAATGATAATAATCTTTATTTTTTATTAGACTACAATTTTTAAATATCAAATACTAGTAATCTCTTTAATTTTTATTGAATAATAAATATTCTTTACTTTTTTTTTTTTGAATGAACTTTTTTTAGTAATCACTAATCAATGTAATCATTAATGAATAAATCTTTACTTTTTATTGTACAATTTATGATAAGTAATCTTTATATTTTATTAGACTATAATTTTTAAATATCAAATAATAGTAATCTCATTAATTTTTATTGAATAATAAATATTATTAACTTTTTTTTTTTTTGTTAAACAAATTTTTTTTAGTAATCACTAATCATTAGTGCATAAACTAAACATATTAAAAAAAAGAGTAAAAGTCAAAACTCCCCCTAATTCCCAAACATTAAACTTTAAAAGTTAAAACTTTTCCCCCCCAAAACTCCGGCCCGGCCCGTTTATGGGCCCGTCCACGAACCCGTCCACGAGCCCGTCCATAAGCCCGTCCATGAGCCCGTCCACTAGCCCGGCCCGGCCCGGCCCTAAGCCCGGCCCTAGTGAGCCCGGGCCACCGGTCCGGGGCGGACATCCCCCCTCCCTTCCCAAGCCCGGCCCGACCCGGCCCGATTTTAGGTGAAGCCCGGCCCGGCCCGTTTGACACCACTATCCAAAACCAACCAACAAAATAAACCAACAATAACCAAAAATCCAATACATCCAACCAAACCAACTAAAACATCAAAAATGGCCAAAAACAACCAAATAACTCCAAAAACTGATATGGCAAAACTATCCATCATCGGCGATGTTCGATAATATCTCAATCACTACATCCGGAGCGTCTCCATCGCCACCCTCGTCAACAGCGGTAGCTGTCGCCGGGAAGCTCGCAATCGTGGCAGCTGATGTAGAAAATGATGTGTTAGCCACGACAGGAGGAGGTGGATGTCACACCCCGACGTAGCATAAATATGGAAAGCGTTTAATTTCCTTTATGGACCCGTAGGTCGCGACAGTTTGAAGGATCGATCCGTCCCAAACTTCGAACAACAAAAACATAATCAGAGTAGAGCAATCAAAGCTTACAAATATTTTTCCAACTTATTTGATATTACAGCACGCGGTCTCTAAAGGCATAAACCGCCTTAAATCAAAACAATAATTATTGTCTATTACAGTCATCCTTATTACAACCCAAATTTATAACTTAAAACATATAAAAGTAAATTCTCTTTCCAGCAGGGATTCTCAGTTTGCATAGTCATATGGTCCAGCAATATCATAACCTGAAAAGCCTGAACACGAATGTCCAGGCGCATCAACGCCGTCAGCTTCAAGAAGCTGGTGAGTATTAAAAACATAACTTTGAATGTAACACATACTCATTTACCGTTTTCCAGTTCTCATTTAATACAACAAATTTACATTAAAGCAAGGAGTTCATTTTAGGAAACAAGCACGATATTATTTAAAAGATATAATTCACATATATGTGACCGTGTATGAGAAAAATGCACCATCTCATCTTACCGACTCTTTTATCTCGACAAAACCCAACAACCCACTGTCACACACCAGTATCTTTGAAATACTCCGATAGCCACACTTTAGCACAGGGGTGCCAAGGAATGTCCAGTTTGCCTCACACTTTGGTCCAGGGTACCAGGGAGTTTCCATTGCCTCACACTTTGACTACCTAATCCGCCATGCAAATACCGGAGGAACCCTCACGCAGTATCCAGACTCGGGTATCAGGGAGTGTCCGTAGGCCACACTTTAGTACTACCATGGGTGCCAGGGAATGTCCAAGTTCGGCTTCACACACTTTGACGCTACCATGGTCATCAGGGAGTGTCCAATTTTGCCACCATCGTATTTCAAAGACACCCTCGCCGCAATCTCAATCACAACACACTTTGGTACTCACTTACCAGGGAATGTCCACAACACAATCTCAATCGCACTCACTATACTACACTGTCCATTACTCTTTTCCATACTGACCAACATTCACACTCACCATGCATGTACAACTGACACCACATGTATGTCATGAAACTTTAAAACATGAGGCAAGTTACTGAATTATATAAACGACGTATATACGGAGATTGATAAGTCGTAATACAACGTTTTAATCGTCCAAATATACCCAGATAGGATTCTAATTAAGTAAATTTCCCAAACAGAGCTTTAACAGTTCATAAAATATCACCCAAACAGTTCCTTAACATAAAATAAGCAAAAATCAGAAACTGCCCAAAGTCCCGCGCGTGGGCCGCTCACGCGAAGGTCGCTCACGCGGGCCACTCACGCGACCTGCCTATTTTTCATTTTCATTATATTAAATTTTCTGTCTGCCTGGAAATACATACCTCGCGCGTGCAGGTCGCTCGCGCGGACCGCTCGCGCGCGCGAGTTTTTGCGGAGTTTTTATCTTCTTCGTGGAGAATGCCCTGTTTTAGAAATTCAGGGTGTATTTGACCCATTTTCAATTCTGTAAGTTACTAGGCCTTGTAATATATGATTTTCTTCGATTTTTCACAAGGATTATGATTCCATAATCAATTTAACATGAATCAATCTAAAACTCTAGAATTTTGAGAAAAACTAAAAGTTAACAAAAATTAATTTCTAATATACTTTTTCATATGAACAAATTAAGCTTCAATACTTTATGCATAGTCTATATATACCATAATCTTTCATAATTATCTAAGAAAACGAATTTTGGTTGAGTTTGAAAAATCTTGATTTCAAGCTATGAAACTTCAAACGTTTGATCATCAATGGAGACTATCAATCACATACACCCAAGCAGTAACTAAGCATGAATTACATTTAAGAGTGAGTTTAAAATACTCACTTTGATCTAGATAGAAGAAATTGGTTGAGAAAGAATAGCAATATAAGAAATTCCAAACCCAAGCTTTCAAGTTATGGAGGATTAGGAGCTTTCTCTTCTTCTAAAAATTTTCAGTAACTTGAACTCTCAAGTTCCCTCTCTCTCTCTCTCTCTCTCTCTCTCTCTCTCTCTCTCTCTCTCTCTCTCTCTCTCTCTCTCTCTCTCTCTCTCTCTCTCTCTCTCTCTCTCTCTGTATATAGGACTCTAAGTTGAAAGTATTTCAGAATGTGTGTGTGTACGAGTGAATGTGAGTAGTGTAGTATATATGGAGGATACAAAACTTGGGGGCCAAGATCCTTCCAATTCACTCAACAATTGGGTTTTTAAATTGTAAAATCTGTGGAAGTTTAACACGGTGTGGACAGTTTTGAACATAAACTGGTATTTTTGTGGTGCGGTGACCGTCACAAAAATACCGGAAATTCATTTTAACGTAAGAATTGATTTTCTGATTTTATAAAAATACTGCTTTGAGTTAAAAGAAAATATTTCCACCGTTTTGAAATACAGATTTAAAATCCAACACAGGTATTGCTAAATTTTATAAATTGCAGTTCGACCCCAAAAGAATTTTAATTAAAACAAGAGATAAAGTTTAACACATGGAAATTGAAATAAAAATGAAAGCAAACAATGTATATTAAATATGACAATTGCAAAAATACGGATTAATTATGGAAATATCAGATTAAAATTAAATGCAAATGCAGGTTGTTACAGTGGAAGTGGTATCTCAGCAGCAAACGGTGCTGTAGAAGTGGATGGAGCTGCAGGATCAATCGGTGCAGGTGGAGCTGAAAATGATGGACCGGTGGTGGATGATGGAGTAACAGAAGTGGTAAGTGGGCCGGTGGACGTAGCGGGAGCAGCTGTATGTGGATCACTGGGGGGTGGGGCAGAACCTGCGTGAACCGACTGATCAACTCCTATCTGGATCAAGATTGCCTCCAGCAAAGTCATCATCTGATCTACCTTGCCCTCAATTCTAATCCGGGCCTCACTCTCCTCCAGTATTAACTTGTGAATAGTCGGGAGAGGCGCAGAAGAAGACTCTCCCTGGGCATGAGCCTGAGACCGCTGTCTCAACTCAAATCTCTCGACCTCCTCGACAGGATCACCCTCCTCCTCCGAATCATGCTCCTCAGCCTCGGTCGACGTCCCAGAAGCTACATCCTCAGTATCTGTCCCTCCTCGCCTCCTCTTTACTCTAACTTTAGCTTTGCCCTTTCCTTTCCTTTTTCTTTTCTGGGCGTCAAAGCAGCGAGCGGCGGTCTTACCAAAGCGGCTCTAGGGGGACTGATGGACATTGGTAGCAATAGGGAGTAGGCCGCTCTGGGTCACAATGCGATGGATGCCCCATGCTCCTTTCAGGTGCTTCTTGGCCGAGATATAGCGTGTGGGCTGCACCATGAACTCTATATATAATCGTGGGAGGCATACTCATCTCCCTGTCCCCACACAAAACAATGCTCGCACATACCAAGCCGCCAGCTTCTCGTGATAGGAAGTCAGAAAAATACAGTTGCAGAGGACAAGATGGAGCATGTGGTACGTATCAGTCAGGAACTAATCCTCTATATGAGAGGAGCCGTTCCAGAACTGAACGGCACCGCCTGTAATCTCTCTGACAATCATGGCGGAAGGGATCTCGGGAGTACCCACATAGTGAGGACAATCACAATCCAGCTCCTCAGGGACCCCTATGGCAGCAGATAAAGTGGCAGGACTGATGATGATCTCCCGGCCGCGAAAGTAAGATCGGTAAGTGTAGGGTGCAGCCGGGTCCTTAATCATCGTTTCACAGACCTCTCAGACCCACGAAACATTGACCTGTTTGGGCTGGGTCAACATCTCGTACCATTATGGCATATCCTTGATTCTGGCTAAAAACCAAGGAGCAGAAAGCCAGGTCGTCTCAAGTGGTCTCTCAATCATCACCTTACGGTGACTAAAGAATCTCGTGTAATTGGACTGGTCAACGATATGGCGAAACCCATGGTCAGGTGCCGGATCTGCCACAACGAGGTCGAAGGATTTTTCCCAAAAATAACCCGTCGTGGGATTCATAACGGGCCACCTGAAATTGAAAAGAAACAAAATAAATGAAAATAGGAAGGAAAAATGAAAACTGCCACTGTTAAAGTGCGATCGATCGCAGTTGGCTCGATCGATCGAAGAATTGCTGGGTTCGATCTATCGCAGATTGTTCGATCGATCGATGAATCGCTGGGTTCGATCGATCACAGATTGTTCGATCAATTGAGCACAGCGATTTCGCAGCGACAACAACCGCGAACAGAGAGGGTCCTCACACACAAAATAAGGAGAGAGAAAAAATGAACAACAAATGGTTTAAAAACCAACGGGGGGCACCCCCATGACAATTCCAACGAAATGATTAAGAGGGGGAGTTTGTGGACTTTACCTCGGGTCAAAAATGGAGAGTGGATGAGAGGGATGATGATGGTGGTCGGAGGAATGATCAGAGCATCAACCAATGGGTGTGTGCTTGGGGAGTTGAAAATCGCCCCTTGGTGTCACTCTGTGCTCAATCGCTCGAATGAAGGAAGGAGGGAGAGAAACTGATGAAGTGTATGGACGATGCCTCGTTTAAATACAGGGCTCGATCGATCGAGAAAGTTCGATCGATCGAACCTTCGATCGATTGATACCTGCTGAAGCGCTTGAAGAGTGGATGAGTTCGATCGATCGATGGTAGGTCGATCGATCGAACATGGAAATCCTACACTACATTGAAATGAAAGATTATACACCCCCAACTAACCAATATAGTTCTGGACATACATGAAAGTGATAAAAATAGTTCTTGGACAGGACATGTAAGCCAACAAGTCATCATCAAAATAGAGAATTACAAATATTTTATAAATAGAACAATGTATTAGCATCCATTTGCAACATTATTGCCCCCAACATGGTATTTAAAACCTTATTGATGAAGAAAACCAAAACGAAACTGAAACTAATAAAACTTTGTCTAGGAATACACTTCAATTGATGAAAGAAAAATGAAATGACATAACACAATTGAAGTGTAGCACTATTCTTCAAGCATGAAGATTTCTTCTTTCACAACTTCTGTCTCCGCCAAAGCTCCGAATGTGGGATCCAAATTTGCTGATTCCCTTGCCCAGAACAGCCGAAAAGCATCCAGGGCATCATTGAGCAAGTCTGAACTCTCCAAAGAATTGGTCGCGCATGCAGGAGGTGAACCGGATGGAGATAGTGATAATGGTGTGTAAGTTCATAACGGACTCTCCTCTTGCGGCAGAGTACCCAGAGACCTTATGTATGGTCCAATTCCGTGGAACAACTGATGTGGAAGGAACAGCGGCTGTATCATTTGATTCATAGTGATACCCCTGACAAAGGAAGAACAAACGAGCACAAAAAGAAAGAAAGAAATTAAATAGACAAACGAAAGAACTAAAGGAATAAACAAAACTGGGAATGTGACCAAGAATTAACCTCACTATTGGCCTGATATCACCAAGTGCACTAGCAGGTAGAGGGCATTAAAGCCGAAACAACAAATAACTCAAGTGCACATACGTGTAGGGAACCACTTGGATGACAAGGAAGTCGTCAACATATGTGAATACAACATTATGGCGTTCTGGCACCACATCCTGTAAGTCCTCTTCTTCCCACGGTTCCCACATTGAATCATTCTCCTACTGAACCATCAGAGCATCATCGACTTCCCAAACAGCATATCCCTCTAGTTCTCCTTCCTCTTTAGGAAATCCCATGTGCTCAAAAGGATTGATCTGGAGGAGAGCAGGGTTGTATGGGATATATCCGTGAGTTAAGTCAACGACATCTTCTTCCCCTGGCCCTTGGTATGGAGATAAGCAGAATGCTATTTCATCAACAGTCCACGGGGGGTTATGATATTCAGAATCAGCCCATGACCCAATTGAGTGGACATCATCATCTCGCATGTTGAACAACCTGCAGGAGATAGATAAAAATGGAATAACAGGTTAAGATTAAGGTCACATTCAAAAATAGATAAACAAAAGAATGAGACAAAATGAAAAGCAGTAAAAGAAAGAGTACAACAACATTGTAAAAACGTACTTAAGCGTTCTAGGTTGAGGCATAGTCAGGCTTATCCAGTTGGATGTGCTCGACCTCGGGTTGGAAATCCTCTAAGAATGGTTTTACCCTTTGGCCATTGACCTAGAAACTTTCGTCGTTCTTAGGATTGAATAACTCGACGGTCCTATGTGGAAAGACAGATTTGACTATGAAGGGTCCTATCCACCGAGATCGGAGTTTTCCTGGGAAGAGATGAAGGCGTGAATCGTATAGTAAAACTTGTTGTCCAGGCTCGAAAGATTTTTGAAAAATTATTCTATCATGGCGAGCCTTCAACCTTTCCTTGTGGAGTTTAGCATTGTCATATGCATCTCAACAGATTTCTTCCAATTCAGCTAACTGGAGTTTCCGGAGATGACCTCCCTCTTTAATGTCGAAGTTTAATGAGGGTGTCGCCCAATATGCTTTGTGCTCGATTTCGACGAGAAGGTGACATGCCTTACCATACACTAACCTATACGGGGACATCCCCAGATTTATCTTGTAGGCTGTTCGGTATGCCCAAAGAGCATCAGTCAGTTTATAAGCCCAGTCTTTTTTGTTGAAACTAACCGTCTTTTCGAATATATGCTTGATTTCACAGTTAGCCAACTCTGCCTGCCCGTTTGTTTGTGGGTAGTAGACTAGAGCGATCTTGTGGTTCACCCCGTATTTCCTGAGTAGTGACTCCAAAGGCCTATTACAAAAGTGTTTGCCTTGGTCACTTATTAATGCTTTTGGGGTTTTGAAACACGATAGGATGTTTTCCTTAAGGAAGGACATTACTATTTTGTGGTCATTGCGCCTTGTCGGTATCGCTTCTACCCATTTTGATATATATTCCACAGCCAGGAGTATATATTCACAGTTGTTAGATTTAGGAAACGGGCCCATAAAGTCTATGCCCAACAATCGAATATTTCAATTGTGATAATAGGGGTTAAGGGCATAAAGTTCCTTTTCAAAATTGTACCAAGTTTTTGACATCATTGGTACGATTTACAAAAACATAAGCATCTTTGAACACGGTGGGCCAATAGAAGCCGCTATGTAGGACTTTATGTGCGGTCTTTTGGGAGGCAAAATGGCCACTGCGGGCTTCAGAATGACAAGAGGCCAAAATTACAGTTATGTCCTCATTCAGAACGCAACGTCTGATGACCTGATCAGCGCAATACTTAAATAAGTAGGGGTCATCGAAAAAGAAATGACGTACGAACGAAAGGAACCTTTTCTTGTCCTGATTTGACCAATGACTTAGGGTCTCTCCTGTAACAAGGTAATTTATTATATCTGCGTACCAAGGCAAACTGGAAACAGCCATCAATTGCTCGTCTGGGAATTCATCTTTTATTGGTACGGGCTCAGTGTTATCAGTAAATGTCAACTGAGATAAATGATCGGCGACAACATTCTCTACTCCCTTTTTATCCTTGATAGTGATATCAAATTCCTAGAGTAGGAGTATCTAGCGGATGAGCCTCTGTTTCGCGTCCTTCTTAGATAGCAGGTACTTGAGGGCCGAGTGGTCTGTAAAACAGACTATTGGGGACCCTATTATATAAGACCTGAATTTTTCTAGAGCGAAAACTATTGCCAGTAGCTCTTTCTCGGTAGTTGTATAGTTCATTTGAGTTTCGTTAAGTGTTCGATTGGCATAGTATATTACATAAGGCTTATTGTCCTTCCTCTGTCCTAGAACTGCGCCTATGGCATAGTCGCTAGCATCGCACATTAACTCAAAAGGCAAACTCCAATCGGGTGCCTGTATGATTGGTGCAGAGGTAAGGTGTTCTTTTAGTGCGTCAAAAGATGTTTGACAATTTTCCGACCATTCGAATGGCATGTCTTTAGCCAACAGTTGACACACTGGTCATGAGATTGTACTAAAATTTTTGATAAAGCGACGATAGAATCCCGCATGTCCCATAAAAGATCGAATGTCTCAGACTGTACGAGGAACAGGTAGATTTGAAATTATATCGATTTTTGCTTTATCGACTTGGATACCCTTATCAGAAATAATGTGGCCGAGGACAATTCCCTTGGTCACCATGAAGTGACACTTTGCCCAGTTTAGTACTAAGTGTTTGTCCTCGCATCTCGCTAACACATTCTCAAGGTTTTCTAGGCAATTATCAAAACTATGGCCAAACACTGAGAAGTCGTCCATGAAGACCTCGAGTGTCTGTTCGACCATGTCACTGAATATGCTTAACATGCACCGCTGAAAGGTGGCAGGTGCATTGCATAAGCCGAAGGGCATACGACGGTAGGCGAATGTACCGAACGGACAAGTGCAAGTAGTCTTTTCTTGATCTTCAGGAGCGATTTTGATTTGGTTATAGCCACTATATCCGTCCAAGAAGCAATAAAATTTATGACCCGCCACTCTTTTTAGCATTTGATCCATAAATGGCAATGGAAAGTGGTCTTTCCGGGTCACAGTATTTAACTTTCAATAATCAATACACATCCGCCATCCGGTGGGGACGCGTGTTGGTACTAACTCGTCGTCTTTGTTTGGGATAACTGTTATACCAGCCTTTTTGGGCACCACCTGGGTTGGACTAACCCAAGAGCTGTCAGAGATAGGGTATATAATCCCAATGTCCAGAAGTTTTAAGACTTCCTTTTTCATGATTTCTTGCATATTGGGATTCAGACGCCTCTGCATTTGTCGCGAAGGTTTGGCGTCTTCCTCCAGATATATCTTATGGGTGCAAATAGATGGGCTTATGCCTTTTAGGTCAGCAATAGTCCACTCCAATGCTCCCTTATGTTGTCTGAGCATTTGAATTAACTTATCCTCTTGTTCCGAGTTCAACGTGGATGAGATTATCACAGGATAAGTCTTTTCAGTCCCTAGAAAAGCGTATTTGAGCTCTTTTGGAAGCTCCTTTAATTCTAAATCGGGAAACTGAAAGTTTGAAGGCATAGTTAACTTTGTTTTTGGAGGCAAAGGTTCATATGGTGTGACCCACATGCATTCAGCTCTATCCTCCTCTTGCGTATCCATCATGAGGCAGGTAGGGGTGGGCATTCGGTCGGTTCGGTTTCGAACTGAAAATTTTGGTTCGGGTTGTTCGGTTCGGGTTGGAAATTTTGGTATCGAAAACCGAACTGAAATAAACTTCGAAAAAATGGTTCGGTTTCGAAATTTAAATTCGGTTTCGGTTCGAAAATTCGGGTTGAAACTCAACCGAAATTATTATTATTTTTTTTTTTGTTTAGGTAAAATTAAGTATAGTAAATTAGTAAAGATTCACCACTTTGAGATTCTGTTTTTTATTTGTTATTTTTCATTAACAATATGAATCATATAACCCTAATTTATCTAACAAGTCTTTATATATTCTTAAAATTTTGGTTATTCGGTTTCGAACCGAAATTTTTTTTACTTTCGAAAACCGAACCAAACTAATTAAAATAGTTCAGTTTCGAACTGATATAATTTCGGTTCGGTTATTATCTGAACCAAAATTTGAAAATTTTCGGTTTCGGTTCGGTTTTTCGGGTTGGCCCAAAGTATGCCCACCCCTAGAGGTAGGCATGATTTAAGGCGGTGTCCGATGGAGTTGAATCGTTAGGTTTGTAGACTGCGTCAAGTTGTGACACTACTACTTCCAAAGGATCTTTATAGTCAACCAAATCAGCCTCATCATCGATGATCGTGTCGATGAAATTAACTTCTTCTTCGTCCTTGTATTCTTCAGGTCGGGGATTTGAAAATATCTTGACGTTTAAGGTCATATTCCCGAATACGATGATCATGATACCACTTCTTATTTTGATTGTGGCATCTATGGTGTTGAGGAATGGACATCCAAAAATCACCGGGATTTGTGAACATGGATTAGACACGGGTTCGGTATCCAATATCACAAAATCGACCGGGAAAACAAAGGTATCTATCTGTACCAGAACGTCCTCCAGTATTCCTCTAGGATATTTAACTGACCTATCTGCCAATTGCAATGTAACTCGGGTAGGTTTGAGTTCACCCAACCCTAGTTGTTTATATACTGAATATGGCAGCAAGTTTACGCTAGCTCCTAAGTCAAGGAGTGCGTTGTCTATCCTTTGATTCCCAATCCGACATGAGACAGTTGGGGTGCCAGGGTCTTTAAGCTTTGGAGGCAATTCGTTTTGGATAATTGCACTTGCTTGGCAAGCGGCATAGGCGTGTTTCTTCACACTTTGCCTCCTCTTGACTGTGCATAAGTCTTTGAGGTACTTAGCATAGGCCGGCACTTGTTTGATTGCATCAAGGAGTGGAAGATTGATTTTGACTTGTTTGAACAGCTCCAAGAACTCCTGATTCCTTGCCTCGTTTTGGGGTTTCTTAAGCCTTTGAGGGTAAGGCGCGGGAAAAGGGCATTTGGGTAATTCATCATTGATAGGCTCCTTTCCAGGCCTTCTCTCAACTTCTTCTACTTCTTCAGGAGTGTCCTCATTCGATTCTAATGCTTTGTTATTAGTGGACAGCTCCCCCTCTTGAGTAGATGGTTTACTTTTATCCACCACTTCATCCTCTTCATACTCCCCGGGAGTAGAATGAGGCATGTTTTGCCTTATGACCTTGCCGCTTCTCAGAGTTGTCACGGCCTTGGCATGTTCATGGTTATTGGGACCATTGTCGAATCCCTTAGGGTTTGGAAGTGGTTGGGCAGGAAATGTTCCTCCCAATCCCTCTTGTCGTGCATCCATCCTCTCTAACGTTGCAGACATCTTGCTCATCATTTGAATTAACTGATGTGTTAGATTCACGTTAGAAAGAGGATCTTCCTCCTGCGACTTTTTGTGTGGGGGAACGTACACGTTTGGCTGTTGATTATTAGAGGGTTGAGCTTGATTTTAGTTGTTTGGTCTATTTTGATTGAATGGATGGGGTTGCCTATTGAATTGCCCTTGATATTGGTTATGGTTATTATAGGGCTGTAGTTGATATTGATTTTGGGTCCCAGCATTGTTTTTCCAATCAAACCCGGGGTGATTCCATCTATTGTTATTATGTTGTGAATTATAATTGTTGTAAGAATTCCCCGCCCCCCTATACCCTTGCATGGCATTTATTTTCATGGGGGTTGTTCTTGAAAATACGGCACATTAGGGCAGTATTGGCTAGTATGTCCCAGCATGTTGCATGCGCCGCATGGTTCTTCAGGCAAAACCTGCCTAGAACTCTCTCCTTTCATTCCCAACTCTTCTACTTTCTTAACTAGTTCTTCATATTTATTCATCAGATGATCCTCACTTTTTAGTTGGTATAAACTTTTCTCTTCCACACAGGATACCTGTGAGCGTGGGACATCTTCTGAGTTCGACCACTCATGGGCATGTTCAGCTAACCACTCGAAGTGAGCTTCAGCTTCTTTAGTGTTTTTGCGAAGAAATAGCCCTGAACTCATGGTTTCGACCAACTTTTTAGTTTCACCATTGAACCCTTCATAGAAGTAGCTTATGGTTTGCCATTTCTCATACCCGTGATGTGGGCATGAGAGAAGCAAATCCTTGAAACACTCCCAAGTTTGGGTGAAAGTTTCATTGCTCTTTTGTTTGTAAGAGTTTATTTGTCGTTTAAGCTCATTGGTCTTGCGGGGTGGAAAGAATTTCTTCAGAAAAGCGGTGTTCATCGCATGCCAGGTGTAGATCGATTTTGGCTTTAAGGTGAGTAACCACGCTTTTGCTTTATCCTTCAGGGTGAAAGGAAATAGCATTAGACGTGTCACGTCTACAGGACAATTCTGTGAAAATATTTTACAAACATCCTCAATCCTTGACATGTAGATACGCCTTCTCGCTCTCCATTCCATGGAAGGTAGGAAGGAGTTGAATCATTCCATTTTGAAATTGAAATTCGCCTGCATGGGGTGGAATGAGAATACAAGAAGGTGTAGGCGCGTGTTCAGGTGTCATGAGATCGCACAAAGGACGAAGTGAATCGTCAATTGGTACAACCACATTATCACCGTTTTTACTTTGATTATCGGCCATTGAATCAATAGGTGTAATTATGGGATTAATAGAACTAGATGAATTGGATGAATAGAATGAGTTTCCGTAAATTCCTTCGATGGAATTATCGGACATAAAGGGAAAGACCCCTAAGTAGTTTTTGAATAAAAAATAAAAGCAAAAGAAAAATAGAAAGAGATAAAGATAGATTGAGGTAATCTAAGCGCTAGCTTGTCGCCTTCCCCGGCAACGGCGCCAAAAACTTGACACGAGAATTTTTTTTCTGTGTGCGCTTGTGTGCTATACCCAAGTGTAGGTAATCGTGCAAGTAGTAGTCTGGTTAAGTCCAGGTCGATCCCACAGGGAAGGTGTTAAACTAAAACCTAGATTAAACTCTAAAAAGAAAACAAAAATCAATACTTTTAAGAAATGTAGAACACTAAGTTCCACGGTTTATCAACTACTAACGATGAAGCAATTAAACTAAATTAAACTAACTACTAACTAGCAAATTAAAACAATATTTTAAAACGTGTTTTTCTTAATAACAGGGAATGTTGGGATTACACGAATCCACCGCAACCTAGCCATCTCCCATGCAGTTACATTGAAGCTCAATGGAGCACATTCTCTACAGTATTCCGTATTTATCTAAAGGTAAAGAATCCATAGTCCTTTCATGACCAGGACTATGTCATCACAATTAAGTTTAAAATACATAAAAGCGGTTTAAAACAACAGTTAAGACTCACGCCTTCAATGGTGTTAGCATTGAGGGTGGTTTGCAAAATATATTGAAGAAAAATGCCTCAAGGCTTTAAGTTTACAGACTGTTTTGACAAACTAAGCATTTGGGGACAGTTTGATAACAAATCAGTAAAGCGGAAAGTCTAGGAATACTGAATGTTCTCAAGAATCAGAGAGTTCGATCGATCGACGCGCTTTCATTCGATCGAACATCTTCATCTTTCGATCGATCGATCGAACTGGCTTTGATCGATTGACAATATTGTCTCTGGTCCGATCGATCGAACTAACTTCGATCGATCGAACACAGGAATTATTCTGCTGCATGGCAGAGGCTTGAGATCACGGTTTCATCGTGATCTCCCAACCTGGGGACTACTCAGACATGGTCTGGAGTATCCCAGTGTTGTTTTTGACGTAAATATTCGTTAAGGATGCGTTTGGTTGCATTTCAATCTTGAAATTTATAAAAACTAATGGTATAAGTTTATCTAACATGCACAACTATGTGATAACTGATTATATTGTTCTAAACTACGTGCAGAATGCAAATACACAATAAAAGCGTAACCTGGAATGAAGAACTATTATTAAACTAGAAGATTAGCAATCCAAAAGCAATATCCAAACTCCAAAACCTACAAAACATAAAAAAAAAAAAAAAAAAAAAAAATCTCTATCTCTCTCTCTAAAACTGATGAAAAGTAAAGTGGGCGTCCTTATTTTCGTGAATACAACTGATATATATAGAAAAACCTAAAGCTAGGGTTTCAACCCATGTCCCCGCAACGTGCGCGTATGTTCTGATAAAAGCCATGTTCAATCGATCGAACATTCTTCGATCGATTGAACTTCTGGGATCTTCGATCGCTTGAGCTTCTCTCGATCGATCGAACCCTCGATCGCTCAAATATTCGTCGATCGCTCGAACTCTGTGCTTCAGCTTTGAAATGTCTTCTTTGAAACCCAGCACTTCCTTTTATCATTATCTTCCAATTCTCCACACTGTAACGGTAATCTGCACACATAGCCACTAAAACAATACCACTTATCATAGATTAATCACATTAAATAAAAACTGGCATTGTGATTCAAATTGCAGATAAACAGGGAAATTGCAAACTAATTTAGTGTATTTTCTTCTTTTAGCACGGTTGTATTTTACAAATACCCCCGCTTGTCACACTATGGTTGGGAGTTTAAAAAACGAGAGAAAAGAAGAGAAAGTACCTCACTTTCTTTCGCTCTCTCTCGTTTGGGATTTTTAGTGAGGAGAGAAAGGGAGAGAAAACTAATCCCACTTTCTCTCAATTTCTTTTTATCCAAATTGGGAAGAAAACTAGAGAAAAGAAAGTGGTGTTTAATGAATTTTTTTAATACCCACAATATCTTTTATTTAATTCTTAACTAATTTTAATTTCATCTAAGTCATAGGCTCCTAATACACTATATACATGTATTCTCTCTCCTAACAAAGCAAAAAGCTCACTTACCAAGTAAATCTAGATGTTATTTGGTGTGAATAGAAAATGGAAAGAAGAGTTTCTAGAGGCTTCATTAGTTCAAGTTATTAATGGGTAGAATGATAACTTTCTTGTTTTCTCTTCGTTTCTTCTCAACTTCCAAACAAGAGGAAAAAACTAACTTGAACTAAGGAAGCCTCCAGCATCTCTGCTTTTCATTTTTTAACTTTCTTTCTTTCTCTTATTTCTTTTCAACTCCCAAACAAGAGGAAAAAAAAACTAACTTTCTCTTCTCTCCTAAAAATCCAAACAAAATGAAAGAAACAACCAATATTTTTCTTCTTTTCTTTTCTCTCCCTGCTTACGAGTTACGATTTTCTCCTCTTCTTTTCTTTTCTCCCATGAACTCCCAAACATAGCGTTTGTTTGATTATAGAGGAAAATATGAAAGAAAATAGAATAAGTTGATAAATAAATTAATTTCTTTTTGAATATTATGAGTCATTTCTCTCCCTTTATTCATACTAGCCGTAAGCAGAGGCGGAACCAGGAATTTGCTTTTGGGGGTGTCGAGTTATTACATAGGCTATCTAACAATGACACACAAGGGCTGCCCCCGAGACGATTTTTTGGTTCTATTTATACACGAGTATACCTTTTTTTTTCTTATCAATAAAACTACAAATTTACTATGTGATGTTATTTTGTACTGTTTGAGAGTTGTTGGGGAGGGGGGTTGTTTGAGTTTATCATAATGAGTGGTCTAATTGTACAGAAAATGCTATTCTACCCAAATCTTGTATTCCAAATGATTCTCAAACACATGTGATTGAAGTTTAGAGTTGGAAGAAAGCAATGAAAATGATTTAAGCTGACTAAGGGAGTAGCTTTTTTTTTTTGTTTGGGAGTGCTAGAAACAACAAAATATGAGGAGTATTAGATTTTTTTGTTTGGGGTGCCAACAGACAACAAAATATGAGACATAGTACACATACATGTATATTAGTATAAACAATTTACCACATGTGAGGGGTACAATGGCACCCCCCACCTAACACACAGTTCCGCCGCTGGCTGCAAGGCACACTCGTTGCATATGAAGCGCATTGTAGTTGTTACGTATGTCTAAATTGATAAATAAAAATAATTTTGGGGAGGACTATAGTTGTGAATCTTCAACAATGATTGTGTGTGCAAAGCGTTGTAGTTATTATCTACTCATGAACTTAGCCAATAAAATATGAAGATAGTAGCAGAAAATGAAAGTGAACTAAAAAATATGGATCACAAACTAACAAAAACACATGAGAGTGAAAAACAGAAGAAAGGAATAAACTCGTGAAGAATGGACAAAAATGTATGTTTTTTTTTTTTTTTTTGCTGAAAGACAAAAATGTATGTATTAGTAAGCAATAAATGTTACAGTGAATGGACGATAAATATTGCATGCTTTAATTGTGATGGAGATTGGTGTGGAATCTATGCGTGGATATCCAATAAAAAAAATATAAAAAAAAAAACACAAAGTTGTTCAAACCCTATGATGTGTTCAGCACATTTGATTCATTAACCAGCCTTCACATAAATTGTGTCTCTCTTATAGTAAACTATTACAAACAATAAAAAACACAAATATGGATAGAGATCACACACACAATTAATTCATCTCTTCTTGTTAGTTTTGTGCTACGTACACAAGGAGAGATGTTAGTTTTGTGTTACATACATATATGTATACATATACATATATATATATATATATACACACACATATAAGTGCTCCTCTACTCACCTTTTTAGATGGCCCAACCAAATCACCTTTCTAAATTGACCGTCATTGAAGAGCTCGGTAAAGAAATTTGAATGCTCAACCAAAAGAAAAAAATGAAAAAAGAAAACTAAACTTGGTTGACGGTTTGTGGCTGGGACGGTTTTTGAGTGAGGCAGTTTATGTGATTGATATTGGTATTTGGTAATGACAGTTTTGGACACTACTAATATTTGTGTACAATGAAAAAGTGTATTGGTTCCTATGTAAATATAGGTTATATTAAAAATAAAATGGGTACCCCTACCTCTCCCTTTATATAATAACTAGTCAGGTGCCACTCACTTTGTGAGTGCAAGTGCAAGTTTTGAAATTTTTTTGAAAGAAGTTATGTTTTTTTGTTTTTTTTTTTCCCTTCTTTGAATCACTTTTTGGGCAGTTTTTTCTAGAGTAGTTTTTTTTAAAAAAATTTTAAACAATTTTTTTTTTTTGAATAATTACTTTGTTTTACCCCTACTATTATATTTTGTTAGTATAAATTTTATGGTATAGTTGTAATTATGAGTGATAGACTTCTTTTTTTTGGTACCCTTGCTTCTCCCTTTCTATAGTAGTATAGATAATAAGGCTAAAATGCATTTTGCACCCTCAAACTACACCATGTTTTGTACTATGGACCCTAAACAATTATTTTCTGTATTTTGGCCCATCAACTATTATTTTGTGGCAGTTTGCCCGCTCCATCACTTTTAGTGATGAAAAAAGTCACTTTTTAGTGACGCTGAAAGTGACTGAGGGAGCAAACTACCACAAAATAATAGTTGAGGGACCAAAATGCGAAAAATGATAGTTTAGGGACCAACGTGCGAAACATGGTATAGTTTGAGGGTGCAAAATGCATTTAACCCTAATAATAATAGTATAGATATTCCAATCATATTTTAGAAAGTTTTAGTTTTTAATGCTATTCAAGGATGAAAGAAAACAAAGGAAACTAGTTTTCTTTCTTGTTTCCTTTCTTTTCTTCTCCCTCACGAAATCCATGAACCAAAACATAGCCTTAGACTTTGTTTGGTACTTGGATATAGTGAGGGAAAATAAAGTAGGGAAAAAAAAAACAGAAAATGGAAAACATAAGAGGAAAATCTTTTTATTTGTTTTGTTAATAAGGAAAGCGATGTGGAAAATATGAAGGAAAATATAATAAGTTGAGAAGTATATTAAATATTTTGAAAGTTTGAGACAGTTCCTTTTTTTTATTTGTATGTTACAATTATATTTTACAAAATTTTAATTTTTATTGGTATATAAGCAGGTAGGAAAAGACAAAGGGAAAACACGAGAGACTAGTTTTTCTTTCCCTTTTCTTTTCTCTCACTAAATTCATGAACCAAACAGAGCCTTAGTGATTACTCGGTTATGTAATTTGATTGTGTAACTTGTGCTTATGTATGAAATATGAATATTGATGTATTTACTATTTTTAGGTTTCCATTTCTTCTAGTGGATAGAGTGATTGAATATATACAATCCTGGAGTTTCAGCAGTTTCCATTAAGAATGTAACTATGAATGATAACTTCTTTCCTGGACATTTTCCTGAGAGGCCTATCATGCCTGGTGTTCTCATGGTTGAGATGAGTGAAACCTACTTTCATGTCCTTAATTTTCCTTCTTCTTTTATTTTTTTATTACTATTATTTTTATTTTTTATAAATTTTGGAATGTTGTATATATGTTAGTGATGAATCCATTTGTTTGTTATGCATTTGGATTAACAGGTGCTTCTAAGTTTATGTCTACTAGTTTGCAAAAAAGTTATTGAATTTGCTAGTTATCTTATTGACGCTCATGAGTTGGATTTCTAGACTGTTGGCTTATTTCCAAGTCACAATTTGTAACTGCTTATGCTTTATTATATTGCAAGAGTATTGACTTTGGAAATACCTTGAAAGGTTGCATTTGTTAGAATGGTAAATTTGGTAATATTTATTGTAGGATTATTTTTGTCTATATGTAGGAAGAGTAATGCTAGATGCACTCTTAAATGCACAACCAAATGCACAACCTTGTTTAAAAATGTTAGACCTCGTGCTGAAAAGTCTGTACACAAAAAAGGGGATGTGTAGAGTGTACAAGTTTTTTAGCACGAACTCCAATATTTTTAAACAGAGTTGTGCATTTAGTTGTGCAATTAGGAGTGCATCTAGCATTACTCATGTAGGAAATACATTTTTTTTTTCCTTCCCAATTTTGAGGGTGCAAGCCATGGACTTTATAGGCCTCCCCCTCTCTCTCTCCTTGGTGTTCCTTTTCTATTCTTGTTATACTCTTTAATTTAGTTGGTTATTTTACCTGTTCTTTTGCAATGTTGAATACTGGTACCTATCATTGAGTTGTGCAATGTTGTAAGGAATAGTTCTGTCTTGGTCTATTAATTAGCATGATATCTACAAAAAAATGGGGAAGGCAAAAGGTATGCTGATTGTGGGATGCCTTATTTGCATACTTGACTACTAAGGCTTAGTTTTACCCCATGTGGCTTTTAAAAAGTGGCTTTATGAAATTTATTATTTAGTTGTTTGCTAATTTTGTACAAGTGACACATTACTCTTAAAAAAAACATAAAAGCGCTAAGTTCAATTTTTGCAAAACTCATAAACTAGTTACCAAATGAATTAACATGGATTTGTGCTTTATAAAAGGAGAAGTAACAAAATAGGGGCCAAACTAAGCCTAAGAATGGAATGCAGCTGAATACGTAATTGTGCAAAACTCACTTTTTTCCAAGCTCTGGATATTATGTTGATTTCGACTTATTAGAAGCTCTGGGTGAGTTGTTTGATTTTCAATTAGTGACTACTTAGACCAGGTTGATTTTCAATTAATTCGTGATCATGTCAGTTTTTTTTTTTTTTTTTTTTTAACCAAATGATATCAAGATGGTTTAAAAGATTCCTAGAAGAAATCTGGTGAGAGGATTGTGCATCTGGGATTTAGAATATACTTCAAACTCTCTCCTACTTGAATTCGATCAGATAAACTGGAAATGATCTCCGTCGTCCAGAAAATACCGAATACCCTTAATTCCTACCCCACCTTCTCTATCAAGTGACACATTGTGCTCAAAACCATGTAGTTGCAAACAGTCTTGCATGCATACATATAGTTGAGAATGCATTCCTTTTTTTGTATTGTTAAACATATGATGTTTTTTTGGTTCCTAATTAATCTTCGTTCGGACAAACAGCCTGCACTGCTTAATGAGCAACAGCCAACAAAAGGAAAAATGAAACAAAAAGCTATTTTCATGGCCTTTTCATTATCTCAAATATTAGCATTCGTTTTTCTGCAGTCAATTAATCGCTGATTTAATTTATTTTGTGTGAAGGCTTGTTAAACTTTGTACCGGATATAGTGCTTTTGGTCTGGATAACTAGTGATTAAGGTGGGGTTTTTTTTTTTTTTTTTTTCCTTCGATTCAGGCACTGGCATAGGTTGGTGTCATAGTAATGCTACAGCTAGAGGTACGTAGGAGGCTCTTGTGAAAATTTCTTCTTTGCTGGAGTCGACAAATTCAGGTTCCGGAGGCCAGTAGTTGCAGGAGACACCTTAGTTTAATTATGAGAATGACGCTCGTCAAGCTTCAGAAACGTTTCGGAATTGCGTAGATGGAGGGCAATGCATACGTCGGAGGTGAGGTGGTATGTGAGGGTGAGTTTTTGATGGCTATGCATGGGTAGTGACTAGTGAATAATAATCTACAATTCATTTTGTTAAATTTTGTAGTGCTTGGTTCTTTCTCGTTACTTTCCTCCTAAATCTCCTTTTAGTTCCTAGTAGACCCCATCAAGTTACTTTTTGAAAATTGTATCGATTATCTAATTATAGTGTGGAATCTGCATTTCTTACACTATATATTATAGTTTTGGTGATATTCATTGGAAGTTATATTAATTTATGAAAACAGCTGATTCAGCATTTGAACATGACTTTGATATTTTGGCATTAAATATAGACATTAAACATACTGACAGCAAATATATGGGATTTTCCACATTTTGTGGTGTGGATGGAAGATGCCTAAAATCCACCGTTTCATTTCAGACACTTGGGGTGAAATATCTTGATTTTGTGATGGAATGTAAGCTTTGCAATTCTAGTTCTACTAGGTTATACCAGTAAATTAGGAATTTATGAGTGATTTGGGGTCACAATTAGTCTATTAGCTAGTAGTAGAATAAATTACTAAAGAGTAATAAATGTTTGAAGCTGTGTTTCTTCCCTCAAAATGCCATTACAATTTTTTACATTCACATTCATAGTAGATCAATTTACAAACCAAGAGCTTCTAGAGGTGTCTTCCCTTGGCCAACCTCAAAGTAGAAAATTAGCATAGCCACCATAGCAAGTCTAGCATGCTTAATCTCATCAGTCAACTTGAGTCTCTCAAGCTAGCTTCTCCGTATCAGGAATATAGACGCCGTTCTAGCTTTATCGTGCTGGCAAAGCTTAATGGGTCGAAGAATTTCCCGCCAGGGTAGCCCTACTCGCCCGGTGGCATTGGCGAAGTTCTCGGCGGTTTTGGACCGTGGTGTAGCCCACTCGACGGACTGTGACTCCGGGTTGAAGAAAAAATCGACCCATCTCTTGCTCTCGACCCAACCCATGAGGATGAGTTGGATCCCGAGGAGTGTGCCGAAGGAGAAGGGTGCGATGGCACCCGGGTCGGCTCTGGCTTCGAACCATGCGATGCCGCTCCAGGCTTGGCCGACGAAGATTCCGACTGCCACCGCCATTGCCCAACGGCCGTGAATTATCTCTGCCTCTCTGTACCACTTTAGGAATGCTGGGTCCTTGCCCAGACCTAGTGGGTCGAATCCGTAGTCTCCTGGGAGCCTGTAATCAATTCATCAAACATGGAAGTAAGTTTCAGTGAAATTTGAGAGAGAGAGAGAGAGAGAGGAAACCCAACAAGAATGAGAGGTAGATTTAGGGTACGTTTGGGTATGCATGAAATAGAATCGTGTTTGGTCCTATTCTCAGTTTCTATCAGATGATTATGGAAAATCAGTATGTTGCCTTTTCGAGAATAAATAAAGTAAGATCATATTCAGACCCGTCTCACTTTTACATGGGCTTTATGACAATTTTCTTGCAATCTTTACCAAAAAACAGTTATACAGAACTATTTAGAACTAATTATTGTATTACAGAGAATCTCTGTAAGAGTGACGTTCGGAACGGAGCAAAGACATTTATAGCACCGGTTCACTGAACTAAATAACTGTTATGAGCCTTCCCAAACAATTCCTAACATTTGGAGTTGGATCATCTTTTCACATTCAAGTGCAATTATAGAATGCAAGTGTTAATCGGGGCGGGGTGGATGTGTGTGTGAGAGAGAGAGAGAGACCAATGAAATGGAGAGCTCCATCTGCAACTCCCCACATTCCCTCCAACCAAGTGGACCATGTCTTCACCGCTAGTCTCATATTGTTCTTTTCTTCAACTACAGAATGCTTATGATCATATTTATCTCCCTCAATTATAGAATGGACTTCTAACGATGGAATTTTCAGAATGAATATTTTTTAGAAGAAGAGTTTATTTGTTGAATGAGTGTTTTTTAAATATAAAGTGTATTGAACTTCTGTGTGAGAAGTTACGTCAAACACCACCTTAAAAAATAAATTTTGTTGGGCAATTATTATTATATTTTTATTTTTGAAAGTTTTTCAAAAATTTAAAAGTAGCAAATCGAATTTTTTTCAAAAAAACTAAAAGGTTAATTATAGAAACACCCCCTATGGTTAGGCCTTTTATCAGTTTCCCCCCTATATTTTAAATTTTATCACCAATACCCCATGTGGTCTGGACTAAGGTGAAATAGTGACTTTTTCCGTTAAAGTTAACGGAAAATGAGTAAAAATACGAAATTACCCCTATTACATGCTAATAAGAACACCCTTATATGCTTAAATGTTTATTTAGGCATATGTGGTATACTATTATATTATTTTGATATTATATTTGTTGTTAGAGACCATTCTGCAGTCACTTTGAGATACATTCATGAGAGCAAATTTATTTAATTTATTATTTTATTTTTGATCTACCCTTGGACACACACACCACACACAGTCTTGGCGATATATTATTATTATTATTATTATTATTATTATTATTATTGTTGTTGTTGTTGTTGTTATTTTATCTACTCTTAGACACACACAATCTTGGTGATATGTTAGTTTTTTTATTTTTAATCTACTCTTGACCACACACAGAGTGCAATCCAGTGTAGTGATGTATTAAGATCTAAAAAAAAATTTATCCCCAAAATTTTTTGTGTGAGTGTGTGTCAAATTCGCTCTCACAAAGGTACCCCTAAGTGACCACATAATGGTCTTTAACAACAAATGTAATATCAAAATAATATAATAATTAATAATGTACCACTTATGCCTAAATAGACATTTAAGCATATAAGGGTGTTATTATTAGCATGTAATAGGGGTAATTTTGTACTTCTATCAATTTTCCGTTAACTTTAACGGAAAAATTGACTATTTCACTTTAGTCGACCACAGGGGTATTAGTGATAAAATTTAAAATATAGGAGTATTTGATAAAAGGCCTAACTATAGGGGGTGTTTCTGTAATTAATCCAAAACTAAAATAGTGCAGTGATTAATATACAAATATATCCTTATTACGGGTCAAAACGGACCCACAGTTTATAGTGCTCATCGTGGGGTCTTGTCCTTCTTGGCATGCAGTTTCTTAGGAGAGAGAGAGGATGGCTTGGGAAGTTCTTAGTGTGTAGGAGGGGACTACAATGCGTTTGGCACAAATAATGACATCCAATCCAAGTGATGGCTACCTTTGACATCATCGAAGATAGCAATCCATTGAACATTAACCCACCTCCCACTTACAACTCCCTTCTTTATCAATCAATCATTCTGAAATGTGTGCGTGGGAAAATGTAAACATAATGGAGGGTATGTTGGAAAATATATACTTAAGAGTAAAACTTGGGACACAACCAAATACACAACTTTTGGGACACAACCCAATTAATGTGTCTATCTCTCTCCTATGATGTCACTGGACCCCACAATGACACAGGAGAGAGATAGACACAAAAATTAGGTTGTGTCCCAAAAGTTGTGTGTTTGGTTGTGCCCCAAGTATTACTCTATACTTAATTAAGTAGTATTTAGTTGTTAGGGACGAATTCAGAATTTTTAGTCAGTCAGGGGGCTAAATTATAAGATGGTTCGAGGGCAGCCCCCCCCCCCCCCCCCCCCCCCACACACACACACACACCCCACATGTCCGAATCTTTTTAGGTCAACTTATACACAATTATGTATAAAACTGTAAACTTGGTTTAACACCCTAGTTTGGGGTAAATCATGTAATCTTAGGGGGCCTATTTCTAAAACCTGTAATATATTATATATAAATTTAGAATTTTCAAAAGTCTAGCGGAGCATATCTAAAACCTATAAAATATTGTATGTAAATCTAGAATTTTTAAAAGTCCAGAAGGGGCCTGTGTGAATTTTAGGAGGACCTATTTGTAAAATATTACATATAATTCAATACTTTCTGATATGTACAAAAATATCATGTCAAAGTCAAGTCTTACCACATCAGCAAAGAGAAGCCAGGTCACCCGGGCTGTTATGTAAAACTGCCTGGTGCGGTCCCTAACTCGGGCATTCGTTCTAGACTGACCCCACTTGGGCGCACTCCAAGAAAACGTGATTGCTTGCCCAGCAAGCCTCCAAACAATTTCCTATCTCAGCAGGATGGCTAAATGGGAAGAGCAAGCAGTTTCCTAAACCACTTAGGAAACTCTCCCAAAATCATGTAAATTAGTTGTAATTAGATTAAGCTTTCTAATCGGTACACTTACCTTGTATGAGTGGCCTCTTGCTCCTATAAAAGAGGCCCCTCACCCCCTATCAAGGAGGTCGCATTCTCGACCAAAAGAATAGAAAATTACATCACTATTACACGTATGCCCGGTCGGTTTCTAGTAATGCCGCCTACCTTGTTGGTTCACCAACAGCCGCCGGTGATCAGTTAGTGAAGTGCATCGACGCACGCACGGACGTAGGTCACCTCATTAACGAGACCGAACCACATACATATTACTTATGTCATTCTTTCTCTCTCTCTCAATCACTCAATTATATCTCTTACCCAGTTTTTGGCGCCGTTTGTGGGAATACGACAGGTTTCCTCTGAAAACAAATCTTTAGCTGATTGTTATGGAGCCGAAGAAAGGTAAGAAGACCGCTAGTTCGATGGGTCAAGCGGAGTCGCAATCCGGGCAGCCAGCTACCTCCATGACCCCCGAGCAGATTACTACAACTCTTGTGCAACTCTTGGAAGGCCAGCAGCGAACCCAGCAACAGATCGAAGCGCTGTTGGCCCGACAGGAGATGCTCCCATTGATCGAGGATCAGCCCGAGAAGAGCGTGCCTGATCGGGAGCCGATCAAACCCTGAAGGCGTGCCTATACCGAGCCATTGTCCCTGTCGGTTAAGGGACGACTCGGGAACGACGAGCGTAGCCAGGCACTTGAACGGACCCAGCAACGCTTCCGAGGCCGCCCGGACCGGACAGGAGATGCCCGAGACATCATCAATAGCAGGTGCGCTGCCAAAGGGAAGAACAAAGGCAACCCGCTTGGGATTCGGTCAGAGATCCCGCGGCCATAGGCCGCCGGGATCTCATGTACACGATTACCCGGAGCCGAAGCTAGAGCTAGGTTTCATCCCCAATGACCATGCACTTCGAGGAAGAAACCTCCTCATCCGACCCAGTAGGCCGCGGGATCTCATGTACACGATTACCCGGAGCCGAAGCCAGAGCTAGGTTTCATCCCCAATGACCATGCACTTCGAGGAAGAAACCTCCTCATCCGACCCAGTACACCGCGCGGATACGGAGAAGAGGACCGGTCGGGAGGATGTCAAGGCCCAAATTGAGGATCTACAGAAGCAAATCGAGCAGCTAAGCCGCAAGCAGCACCATGATCACACCAACACTGAGACCTAATCCCCCTTTACCATCCAGGTCACAGGGTTCCCCGTTTGGCTGAAATTCAAACCACTACATCTGGACTCCTATGACGGTTCGGGAAGCCCGGTGGACCATATCCGGTCTTATAAAGCCTAGATGGAGCTGGTCACTACCATTGACAAACTATTGTATTTGTCCCTCCCAAGCACCCTTAAAGGGCCTGCTACGCAGTGGTTCCATGCTCTTAAACCCCAAACGGTTGATGACTTCAAGACGCTGAGCAAACTCTTCATCAGTCAGTTCGTGAGAATGCAAGACCGATCGCAACCAGATACCCAGTTGCTAATCATTATGCAGTGCAAGGGGGAATCCCCAAAAGAGTACGTCGACTGTTTCAATCAACAGAGGCTTCAAATCCACCACCTAGATGAAACGGTCGCCATTATGGCTTTCTGCTCGGGAGTTCAACACACTAAAGTTGCTACGTCGTTCCACCGAGACCAACCGGCAACCCTGATGGAACTCTCGGAGAGGGTTGGGAAGTACATCGACAAAGAGGAATTCCTCAAGGCCAAGCGCACCAGCTTCGCAGGAGATGAGTCCTCGGGGTCTAAGCGCAAGTACGAGGGCTCCGAGAGGGGCCTGGGAAAGAAGCCGAAGCAGGATCAACAGAAAGGTAGTTGGGATCAGGCCCCAATCACCTTCACTCCACTTTCCCGACCTATCCACGAAGTCATGGCCGCCGCGGAGACTCAGAGGTTGCTCCAACAACCAACAAAGCTGAGAAGCTCACTCGGGAAGAGAAACTGGGACAAATTCTGCTGGTACCATAAAAACCATGGCCATGATACGAAGGACTCTTTCAAGCTTAAGATTAATATCAAGAAACTCAAACAAGGTCACCTCATCGAGTTTGTCGTGGTAGATGAAAGACCTCAGCAAAATGCCCGAGTGCCCAAGCCTCCACAACCCCTCGGGCAAATCAACGTGATCTCCGGAGGAACTTCGGGTGGAGGGGATTCACAGTTGGCCAGGAAGAGGCATGCCCGGGCATCCCGGTTGGATGTCTGGCATGTCCAATCCACCAACTCCCATCCGACCGATGTGCTGACCTTCTCGTCCAATGATGTAGAGGACATGTACTGTCCTCACGATGATTCACTAGTGGTGACACTCTCCATAGCAAATTATATGGTTAAGAGGGTATTAGTAGACACGGGCAGCTCCTCTGACATTCTGTTCGCTTCAGCGTTCGACCAGTTTGGAATATCAAGGGATCAGCTCCAGCCTATGGCTACTCCCCTGGTAGGTTTCAATAGATCAAGCACCCAACTGCTCGGGACAATCGAGCTCCCAGTTCTCATGGGGACTTATCCCCAACAAGTCACCATACTAGCAAACTTCGTGGTAGTAAAGACCCATTGGCCTACAATGTCATCTTGGGGAGACCAACGCTCAATAAGCCCAGGGCGGTTGTGTCAACGTACAGTCTGGTGGTCAAGTTTTTGACCCCTAACAGTCTTGGGAGCTTACGAGGGAATCAGGCAACCGCCCAGAGCTGTTACGTTAGCTCCCTACGCTTGGAAGCCATTACAGAAACATTGAGCATCCAGGAGATAGACCCGAGGGACAAAAGTGATGGAATGGGCCCCATAGAAGAACTAGAGCGAGCATCACTGGACCCTCAGTTTCCCGATCGGTTTGTCAGCATCGGGGCCAATCTGTAACCAGGCCTCAAGAAGGAGTTGGTCCGGTTTCTGCAACACAGTCAGGACATCTTCGCTTGGAGTCATGAAGACATGCTTGGGATTGACCCCCGGGTCATATTGTGTCAACATCGACCTGGACTCCCGACCGGTCAAGCAGAAAATACGGGGAGAGACAAGCAGCAGTGCGTGGAGAGATTGAAAAACTCCTAAAAGCGAACTCCATCAGGGAGGTCCACTACCCCGACTGGTTGGCGAATGTCGTACTAGTCAAGAAAAGTAACTGGAAGTGGAGAATGTGTGTGGATTTCACCAATCTGAACAGGGCTTGCCCGAAGGATTGCTATCCGCTGCTCAGGATAGATCTCCTTGTAAATTCGAAAGCTGGCCATTCGCTCCTTTCGTTCATGAACGCCTATTCCGAGTACAACCAGATCAGTATGTACCCCGGGGATGAGGAAAAGACCGCATTCATCACGGACCAAGGCACGTACTGCTACAAAGTGATGCCTTTTGGGCTCAAAAATGCAGGGACAACGTATCAATGCCTGGTCAACCATATGTTCAAAGATCTAATCGGAAGTTCAATAGAAGTGTACGTTGATGATCTCTTGGTCAAAACGACCATCTCGGGCACCTGGTCGGGGCATTCAGCATATTAAGGAAGTTCAAGATGAGGTTGAACCTGGCCAAGTGCACATTTGGCATCTCGTCCGGGAAGTTCCTAGGGCACCTAGTCAGCAGACAAGGAATTGAAGCAAACCCCGAGAAGATTCAAGCTATTGTTAACATGAGGTCACCGAGGTCAACAAAAGAAGTTCAGAGATTGGCCGGACGGGTAGCCGCATTAAACAGGTTCGTCTCCCGGGCTACTGACCAGTGCCTGCTATTTTTCAAGATTCTTCACAAGGCTTTTTAATGGTCGAAGGAGTACGAGGAGGCCTTCCAGAAACTCAAGAAGTACCTGGCGTCGCCCCCTCTGCTCTCAACACCAGTACCGGAGGAGGAATTATTCTTGTACTTGGTGGTGTCACCTTCGGCAGTAAGCTCAGCCCTTATCCGTGAAGAGTACGGGATACAATTCCTAGTTTATTATACCACTCGGTCACTCCAAGGCGCTAAAAGTAGATATTCCCAAATTGAGAAGTTGGCCTTTGCCCTCATCACCTCCTCTTGGAGACTCCGCCCCTACTTCCAGGCCCACGTCATCGTGGTTCTTATAGATCAGCCACTCCACCAAATCCTAAAGCAGGTCGGAGACTTCTGGAAGGCTCATTAAATGGGCACTGGAGCTGGAGGAGTTTGAGGTCGTTTACCGACCCCGAAAGGCTATCAAAGAACAAGCCGTGGAAGATTTCCTAGTGGAGTTTACATACCCAGAGGAGACACTCGAGGAGCTCGACCCGCCAATCCTACTGCCCGGTTTACAGCCTGACACCCCCACCTAGGTACTATGTGTTGACGGATCATCTAACAAGCAAGGCAGTGGGGCGGGAATCATCCTGACCACACCTAACGGGATCCAATTAGAGTATGCATTGAGATTTGGATTCCGGGCCTCTAACAAGGAGGCCGAGTACGAGCCCTATTGGTTGGATTACAGTTGGCTACCTCGATGGGTGCGCAGTAAGTCCAAGGGTACAGTGACTCACAACTTGTAGTCAATCAAGTCACTCAAGAGTATGAAACCCGGGAAGACAATATGATAGCTTACTTGGCCCTTGTTCGAACGGTCTCAAAGAAACTCAAAGGCTTCTCCATCACTCAGATCCCAAGGGAAGAGAATACGAGAGTCGATCTGTTAGCCCGCCTTGCCTCATCTTCGGAATCAGAATTGCCTGGGATAAGGATAGAATACTTACCCGAGCTAGTGTGATCAATTCGGAAGGCATGCAGGTTGAACCGGTCGCTTCAAGTCCCAGCTGGATGGATCCGATTACAAATTTCCTCACAATAGGCACTTTACCAAGCCAGAAAGAAGAAGCCCATCGGGTAAAATACCGGGCGACGAGATACCACCTCGTTGATGGAGTACTCTACAAAAGGGGGTTTTCTATCCCGTATCTCTACTGCATACATCCTACATAGGTCCAAGCAATATTGCATGAAATCCACGAAGGTGTGTGTGGAAGCCACATAGGAGGTCGGGCACTCTCCTAAAAAGCCCTGCTAAAAGGCTACTATTGGCCGACAATGGTCCAGGACTCCCAAGAGCTAGTATGTCAGATGGTGCGACAAGTGCAAAAATACTCCCCATTATCAACCGCCCGGGAGAGCCCCAATCTCCAATACTTAGCCCCTAGCCGTTCGCTCAGTGGGGCATCGATATTGTTGGTCCCCTCCCGATGGGGAAAGGACAAGTCAAGTTCGCTGTCATCACCGTGGACTATTTTACTAACTGGGCAGAAGTCTAGCCTTTACCGACAATCACCGAGAAAAAGATGGAAACCTTCATCGAGAGAAATATCCTCAGCCGGTTCTGCGTTTCCAAGGTCCTAGTCAGTGATAACAGGAGGCAGTTTGATACCCCGATCTTCAAGCAATTCTGCTCGGGATATAGAATATCCAATCACTACTCTTCACCCGAGCACCCTCAAGCTAACGGCCAAGCCAAGGTGACAAACCAGACTATTCTACATTCAATCAAGACTAGGCTCGAAAACGCCAAGGGGCTTTGGCCAGAGGAACTACCGACCCTTCTGTGGGCCTACCGTACCACTCTTCGAGCGGCAACGGGCGAAACACCATTTATACTTACATACGGGCTCGAGGCGGTGGTCCCTACGGAGCTGGGGCTGCCTACTTACCGAGTGACAAATTTCAGCGAGTAGGGCAATGAGGGAGCCCTCAGAAAAGAGCTTGACTTGATAGAGGAGAAAAGAGATTGGGCATATCTAAAAGTGGCAGCTTACAAATAGATGGTATCCCGGTATTTCAACAGCAAGGTGAAGCATCACAGCTTTTAGGTGGGAGATTTCGTTCTTAAGGCGGTGAATCAGTCTACCAGAGTCCCAAGCCACGGAAAGTTAGGGCCAAACTGGGAAGGACCATACAAGGTTACCCAAGTTAACCGGCCAGGCACATACTGGTTACAAACTCTGGACAGGAATGATCTATCTCACCCATGGAACGTGCAACATCTCTGCAAGTACTTTCAATGACACTTGGATAAGGGTGAGTTAGCATTGGTTAGGAAAAATAAAGATTGTCTATTTTTGCTACAAGATGTGATGCCTACCAGTATGCTATGCGCAAAAGACCTGGGCTTAACACCCGAGGCACAAAAGACTTCGCCCTAACACCCGAGGCACAAAAGACCTCGACTTAACACCCGAGGCACAAAAGACCTCGGCCTAACACCCGAAGCACAAAAGACCTCGGCTTGACACCCAAGGAAAAAGATCTCGACTTAACATCTGAGGCACAAAAGACTTCGGCTTGACACCCAAGGCAAAAGACCTTGGTCTTAAATTCGCGGCACCGGCTTCGCTTAGGTCCCAACCGACGATGGGGGCACATTCTCCTAGGCGGCTGATGATGACAAGCCTCAAAAGACCCTACAACCACCCATGTTCCAAGTCAGTTGCCTATGGTCTATCCCCTCACTAAATGCCCACCTTAGCAAAAGCTTAAGGGGCAAGGGGAGTGTTTAACTCCGGACCAAAATAGGCAATCACACCGGGCATTCAACAGGACATGGGGCTAGGCACGTGATACCACCGTTAATAGCCTCGAGTACCTACAGTGTCCAGAGAAACCGCTCGGGTAATAATAGGACCTGAGTCCTACATTATATCGAGCAGGACCTATAGGTCCCCAAAAGATCGAGCGTCCTCTACTGGTTATAGTCCTAAGCTTTTGCTAAGGCAGAGTTAGGGAAAGACTATTAACCGGTCGGTATAAGACACTAAACAGGGCTGAGAATTCCTGAACATTCCTAAATACCTAAAGTGTTCGAGGAAACCGCTCGGGTAATAACAGGACCAAAGTCCTACATTATACCGAGCACAACCTTCAAAGTAGGTTCCTAAAAATCGAGTGCTTCCAACCAGTACATTCCTAAACTTTTTCTATGGCATGGTTTCTACGGGATGCGAAATCGATCGGGCACAGTCAATTGCAAATAATCCTAAAGTGTTAAACAATTGACGAAAAAGACGGCCTCGGTGGACCTTTTCATTAAAAAAAAGGAAAATATTTACATGGCTTGGGGGGCAGTTGTAGTAGCCTCCCCAATAAAAAAATACAGGAGAGGATGCTACTAGTCGTCCACAATGACCACATTCTTAGTTTCCTCATCCTCCCCTCTGCAGCAGCATCTCCGGCAGCGGAGCCCCTGCCCGGGGCAGCGTATCCATCAGGCCCACTTCCAGCAGCGGGACCGTCTTTTGCAGCAGGACCCACATCCCAATAATCCGAGTCGATCCCCTCGTAGGACGAGATGTCCCACTCGGGGTGATCCCGGATAAGCCTCCGCTTCAGATCCTCGTAGTCTTGGAAAAAGCCGTCGTCGAAGGCTTCCTCCGTGGATCCCCCCATTGTCGCCTCTTCCAGGGCCTTCGCCAGAGCCTCCGCCGTCACCGCAACCTCTCGGGAAGCTTCCAAGTCTGCCAGAGCAGAAGCTAACTCTAGCTACGCAGCCCCAAGGCTCAGGGCCATTCCCCTGAACTTGTTTTTCTCCGCCGCCAGGGTGGCCTCTTTGCCTCCAGAGCGGCCCGCTCACTTGACAGGGCGACCTCTGCAGCGGAAGCCCTCCCAGTCAAGGAGGGCATAAAAGACTCAGCCCCGTCGACCATACAGCTGACTTACAAGAAACAACAATCAGCTACCGGGCGGGCAAAATAAAGGCGCAATGGTAGAAATACTTATATGATGAGCTAGGCTATACAGCCACCCCTGGAAGGCCCCAGGAGACATGTTCACGCATGCCTCCACCTGACTGGGAAGGAGGATTGATCTGATCCTCTCCATGATCTCAGCAGACCCGTCGATAGGTGTCACAGATGGTACGTCTACTCGGGAGCAACCTCTTCCACTACCACCATGGGGGGAGTCGACGTCCCTCCGGGTGCCTGATAATCCCATGGCCCCTTCCTTAACCGCTGGAGCGGGCGGTTACTACCCAAGCCTTCAAGTCTCTTTTCTCTTCTCGCTATCCGGGCTGCAGCAGCCTCAACAGCGGTGGCCTGTCTGGCCCTAAGTTGCTCAAGATCTCTTTTGGGAGCCATTTCTGCAAAAAAAACAAAACAAAAAAACAAAAAATACAAAACAAAAAGAGGTTCACGAGGTCAGTAACCGACAACGACGACGAAAAATGCAAAAGGAAAAACAAAGGCCAGGTGGCTCTGAGTCATTACCAGGGATGATCGGAGGGAATACCGGAGCTTCAACGGGCTCGTCCGGGCTGTACGTGGCAACGAAGTCACTTGTTCGGGAGAGTACGTTCCAAATATTTATGGGCAGGCTGGCCAGGTGCCGAATCCGGTTCTGGCATACCTCGGGAATATCCAAAGGATTGAGTGACCCCGCTGCAAAGCAAAACAAGAAAACGGTTAGCCACATGATCATTCTCAGAAGCAACGAAGTTTAGAAGGAAAATGCCGGGTGACCTTACCCCTCAGCTCTCCCGCCCAGGAGGTCTTCAACTGAATTCCAGGGGTCCTAATGCACAGCACGAGGGTGGAAACTTGGAATAATTTGTCCTTCCACCCTTTATTGTTGCTCGGGCAGTTAACGATAATCTTCTTCCCCTGCCGAGCCGATAGAGAGAAGAACCCAACCTCCCTGTGAACGGGAAACGGTCGGAAGGCTCACAAGAATTCCTGAAGGGTGATTTCATACCCGAAGACCTGGGGCCAAAGAGAGATTGTCCCCATCAAGAACCTCCACCCGTTCGGGGCTAATTGCTCGGGGGAGATCCTGAGGTAGATGAAAAGATCTCAGGCAACGGGGTGGAGGGGAATGCGAAAACCAGCCATGAGGACATCCTCATAGAGGGTGACAAAGCGTGACTGGTAGAGGTGGGCTTCACCGGGATTGACAGCCAAGGAGCAGCTGTGGGGAATAGCGTAACTATCCCTGATTCGGCCAAGGTCCCGAGCACGCAAGGTAGATAGAGTAGACTTACAGGCGAACACGACCCCGGGGTCAGGCTCCCCCGGCGTCTCATCTCCTGGGCCGTAGGAAGCGGAGGCTACGGGGGACTCCTGGTCTAATTCATCGTCCGACACTCGAATCAGAATCCTGCCCTCGCTATGGCGGTCCGACGGTGTAACGGATGACGGGTCTAGGCTTACATCTGGGGTCCCGGACCGTGACTGTTCGTCCTCCGACCAGGAGGAGGAATCATAGCTGGAATGATACATTACTGGTCCTCCTACAGTAGGATGGGAAAATAGATGACGACCTTGATACGGTCAGGAACTCCTAACCTAAGGTATAATGGGGGTAAAGTGACAAGCCGAAAGGGAAGAGAGTAAAGGGTCCTCAGGATAAGGTGGCACTTGGCCAAGACTATCCTGGGACAACCAGCTCCGTTCAGTTAACCTAATATGCCTCCCGATCTAAAGAAGAAACAAAACCTAAGAAGCAAGAAATCCCACTCCCGCTCTAACCCAAGCGGACTCGCTCTCTCCAGCCTCGCTCCAAAAAGAAAAATAGGGGAAGAGGTGGAAGGGAACAATGAACGGAAACTAAAAAACGAAGACTTACAAGAAATAAAGCAGAGAAAAGGGCTCGGTTGGGAACTTTTGCTCTCAAAATCGCTCGGTTGACTCTGTTACTTGGCAGCAAGAATGAAATAAATGGACAAGTGTTCCTTACATACATAGCGCCAATGATCTAGATCAAGCGAGATCCAATGACCAGGAAATTCTTCCGCTCAAACCACCCACAATTGTAGCCTCGGGCACGTGGAGCGTCGCCTCAAAAGGTGCGTGCCTTAAATGTGTGATGGGAGGGTCCAGTTACCGCGTGACTATTTGATTACATCCACACCGACTTTGTTGGATTCCAACTAGGCCAATCACTCCTTGACACGTGGTAGGCGTCGGCCCCGGGTCCACGGATTACCGCTCAGTCCAGACCTCGGTTGACCAACTCGACCGGTCGCACCCCTGGTGTAGACACCCCATTTTGTCGGCTATCAGATTTAGGAGACCCATAGCTTGGTGGTTCACAATGATCGAAAAAGACTTAAAAGGACTCTTGGAAGTTAGTTCTGTCTCTCAGAATGCTCAGAATGACCAAAATGCCCCTGAAAGCCCGAAAACTCCCAGATTTGGTCCCAAAGTTCTGAAAATATGCTATGTCGTAAGAAAAGCGATAAAGTGAGTTTTTAAGATAAATCGGGTGAAATCGTCAGCTCCCAGAGACCCTCGGAAGTCCCGGAAGCTCCCGGAAAGTCCCCGTTGACCGGTTTGACCAAGGTTTGACCAGGTTTGACCAAGTTTGACCAAAATTGTCCAAATTCACCAGAATCATTTTAAATCATAAAAAAAGGTGTTAAAACAAGTTCCAAAAGAGAATCGAGCGAAAACATCAGCTCCCGGGAACTCCCGGAGGTTCCCAGAACTTCCCGGGAATCCCAGGTTTGACCAGTTTGACCAAGATTTGACTTTGGAATCGGGGCACCGAAATAATTTTCAAATATTTTTCATGGATACTAGAGGTCAACAGCTTTCCAACGGTATATCGCACATAATTCCTGGATTTAAAACGAATTTATTATGAATTTCCAAAGCCGAAAAAGGCGATCAAATCGGCTTTTATCGCGAATACCGTAAAACTTTTCAAAGTGACCTATCCCCGAACTATTTTTTATGTAAATTAGACTCCATTACCTTTCCAACGGTATATCACAACCTCAATTTGGAGTTCATACGCATTTTTTGTGAATTTCGGACGAAATAGGGCCTTTTCGCGAATACCGGAACGTCAGGGGGCCTAAACAGCATTATCTGGACGGGGGAGGAGCAGTGCCGCCGTGGTACTGGCCCACTGCCGCCAGTGCCGCCGCGGCACTCCCCTCCAGAGCAGTGTATTTGTAAATAGTTTTGTGGTCCCATTTTGATTAATTAAAAGCCAAAACGACATAGTTTTATGATTTCAGATATTTGGAGCCAATGAGAATACTTTCTAAATCCCAAAACCACCCCAAGTTGGCCTATATAAACACCCCATTACTCTTCATTTTAGGGGAGTCAAATACAAGTTTAGAGAAAGTTTGGGAGAGAAAGTTGTAGAGATAAGGTTAGAATAGAGAGAAAAGAAGCTTTCTTCTTGGATTTTCAAAACAAAAGTGAGTTCTAAACTTTGTTTTTACTACATTACTCCCATTTATTTCAACATTCAATACTCCCAACCACCATTTTAGTGAGCATTCAAGAGAGTGGAAGCTTCTTCCATGTCTAGTGTCATTACATATGAGTGAAACACCAATCTACAAGTCTCATGCTTCATGAATATCATCTATTGATCATCATCTACTTGCTTGTTTATTTATTGTTTATCTCTTCTTATCTCATTTCTTTTTTATTTTTCTTTATTTACTTACTAGTTCATCATCATCTAAGTGATGACATGAAGTTTGGGGTGAGTGAATCCTTATGGATAGTAGCTCTTGACCTCAAAAACATGTTTGATAGATGATGATCATAACTTCAATACCTCCAAGGTATTCTTGAAGTGTATTGAAGTTATGTTCTAATAAAAATAAATCTTTCCAACAATCTTGGAGGTTCTTGATGATGAGTTTGATGTTGAAATTTCAAGTGGCTATAATCTTCATTGAGTATTGAAAATATGCTTTCAAAACATCTACTTCAAAACCCCTCTTAAGACCCCTCATTTTAATCTCAAGAAAGAAAACCTTATTTTCCCCAAATTCTTCAAAACAGTGAGTGAGCTGAGTTCAAAGATTTCTCTAGAACTCAATACTCAACATATAGATGCAAGGCCATTTGGAAAGTCTTCCTAACTCATTGGAGAACACCCATGATTTTTGGTTTGACTTGGAAGTACTTGAAAATGGTCCATTTGGACCCAAACATTCCTTCCAAGCATTCTGCCTCTGCTGTCACAGCAGCTTGACTAACTTCCAACTTCTTTTTCAGAAATATTTTCCAACAGGGGTGGTCCCAAATTATTTTTTCCTTAAACTTCAATGTCTTAGGGAACTTTCTGTATAAAATGGGCCCCTAGATCATTCGTTTTCATTTTCTAAGATTTTTCAACATTTCAGTCGACAGTACGAACTCTGTTTCTGAGTGACCTCTGTTGTTCATATGATTTCTCTCAATCTGTGATACTTATTAAAGATTGGCTTTTTGGGTTGTATTCTAGACACAATAAGGAACATCTCCATAAAAAATCATACATTGAAAGCATTCCTAACCCCTCTTTTCTATTTTTACAAGATCATGTTACTGTTTTGTCCACTATTCACAGCAAGCACATTTTAACTTTCATTCTTTGATTTGATGCTTATATGCCTTCCAAATTAGTTCATATCTTAGGAAGTAGTTCATACTACATTTGTACATATCCCATGATGATTTCATTCATTCATTCATACACATTATAGACTTCTAAGTCATTCTAGGAATCCATAAACACAAAGCACACCACAACCTTGGCACATTCTAGATACATACATTGCATCCATGCAAGATTTGGGGCCTTCATGGCTCCTAATCTAAGAATATTATAAGGAATGAACTTGATCACACGTTCATGCTTCCCCTCGATCTAATCATCCTTTCTCATCCGTCCCGGGGATTGAGAGTTCTTCTTTTCTCAAAGATTAACATGCATCATACTAGCTTGCTAAGCATATTTTGATTTCTTTGTTTATTTGTTTCAAGAACAATTCATGCCCCCTTTAGATTAGGAAGCCTTGATTATTTGATACATGATTAGACGATTTTTTCCTAGGTTCATTTGTGTGATTTTCACTTTGCATTGTATGATATTTGACTTAAATCTTATGAATGATATCTTATCTTTTGATTTTCAATTTCAAGATTCTTATGTGATGTAATATACTATCATAGTATTAATTGCCGAACCATACATAGTATAAGATGATTATTTGGATGCTAATTGAGGCCCGTCGAGAGACGGGGCGAGTTGAGGGTGTTTTAGTTGTGACAAAGGCTCCTTCCTCTCTCGTACCAAAACCCCGAGCCAAGTTCTTTGGTTATGAAGGACCGGTGCCCTTTATCCATTTGGGTGAGTCAAAATTAGGTTTCTTGGTTCCTTAAAGAACAAGTGGCGACTCTGTATCTGTTTTCTACAGACCTTTTCTCTTTCCTTGATTCAAAAATCAAAACAAGTTTCAAACAAACAAGATAAAGCGGTGGCATCCCGGTATCCACACCTGGTTGGGTCCCGACCTCCTTCCTGGATGGTTTCCTAGAGTAGTACTAATTTTCAATCCTTATCCGATGAAGCATCGCATCAGCTTCGAAAAATGGGGGGTAACTGATATATATACAAAAATGTCAGGTCTAAGTCAAGTCTTGCCACCTCAGCAAAGAGAAGCCAGGTCATTCGGGTTATTATGTAAAACTGCCCGGTGCAGTCCCTAACTCAGGTATTCGTTCCAGACTGGCCCCACTTGGGCGCACTCCTAGAAGACGTGATTGCTTGCCCAACAAGCCTCCAAACAGTTTCCTATCCCAGTAGGAAGGCTAAATGGGAGGAGCAAGCAGTTTCCTAAACCACGTAGGAAACTCTCCCAAAATCATGTAAATCAGTTGTAATCAGATTAGGCTTTCTAGTTGGTAGACTTACCTTGTACGAGTGGCCTCTTGCCCCTATAAAAGAAGTCCCTCACCCCCTATCAAGGGGGTCGCATTCTCAACCTAAAGAACAGAAAATTACATCACTATTACGCGTATGCCTGGTCGGTTTTTGGTAGTACCGCCTATCTTGTTGGTTCACCAACAGCCGCCGGTGATCAGTTTGTTAAGCGCATCGACGCACGCGTGGACGTAGGTCACCTCATTAACGGGGCCGAATCACATACAAATTGCTTGTGTCATTCTTTCTCTCTCTCTCTCTCTCAATCACTCAATTATATCTCTTACCCAATTTTTGGCATCATTCTTTCTAAAAGGTCAAGGGAGGGGGGGCCTATGCCACCCTGACTTACACATAGGTCCTTTTTTGTTATGTCCAACCTCCATTTTGAGATATTATTCATTGAGTTCGTTACACAATCGGGTTACACAAACAGGTTCATTGTCACTAGGTTTATCTATCATAATTGCTTCTAAGGAGAGGTTTTCTACTATGAAGATTGTGAACAGGGGCAGAGAGGGAGCATGAGACCGGGGGGTGGGGGGGAATTTTAGGCTACAAATTTTGGATATTTCTCATTAGACCCACTTTTAAATAAATATATAAATTATGGTCATAGTTGAGGAGGTGTTACTGTAATTTACCCATAAAAATAAAAACACCTTAATTAAAGGTATAATACTAAAAGCATTTGGGTATGACCATTGGAGAGGACCATACCAACTCAAACTTTTACTTAATTTTTTTTAGTCAAATTTGGGTAAGAGTTGCCTAGCATTACTCGGCTTAACATATATATCATCTAAAAAAAAGAAGGTGTTTGTTATTATGTTTAGGAGAGTTCTTGTATTTGCTCCTCTGTGGATTGTAGCTAGTTTGATTTTGGAAAGCATATTGAGTGTATGGCAGATATGTATTTTACAAAAAAAAAAAAGATTTTAATTATGTATAAGTAGGCCCAAAAAAATTGTCTCGGACGCTGCCCCCGAACCCCCGTATAGCCTAGGCCGCCCTGACCAAAAATGCTAGCTCCTGCCTTGGTGGTGAAGAAAAGGCCGCAGAATTGTATTGGAGATGATCAGTGGATAGATTTTAATTATGTATAAGTAGGCCCAAAATAATTGTCTCGGACGCTGCCCCCGAACCCCCGTATAGCCTAGGCCGCCCTGACCAAAAATGCTAGCTCCTGCCTTGGTGGTGAAGAAAAGGCCGCAGAATTGTATTGGAGATGATCAGTGGATATATATAAAGAAAGAATCTTAAGTACACTGGGTAGAGTGCACTGAGCCTAAAAAATCCGAACAGGACAGGGTGCGGGTGGGCGGGACAGTCCACAGATTTTTTTAGGCTTAAAAGTTAGTCACTCTACCTAGTGCACTTAGGCTTAGTTTGGCCCCCATTTTGGTGCTTCTCCTTTTTTTAAAGAACAATTTCGTGTTAATTCATTTGGTAACTAATTTATGAGCTTTGTAAAAAATGAATTTAGGGCTTTTTTGGAGGAGCTTTTAAAAGCTCTATAATGGATAATGTTGCTTTTTGGTTTTATAATGTTTTTTTTTTTAAGAGTAATGTGTCACTTGCACAAAATTATCAAACAACTTAACAATAAATTTCATAAGCTACTTTTAAAGAGCCACGTGGAGGCCAAACTAAGCCTTAAGATCCTCTCCCTCTATATATCTATATATATATATATATATAAAACATTCAGTAAATAACATTGAGAAAGATGTTTGTTATGCCATCAATAACTAGGGTATTATACAACAATATAAAAACTCAACTTGATCAATTGTATATGTTTGAAAACGAAATGATATCAACGAATTTTCGAGCATGTACATTTATAATTAGTTTAAACTATTCATTTCCTGTTCTTATTGTTAAATAGAAAATCTATTCCGAATAAAGTTTCATTTTCTCCTTTTTTTTATCCCCAAATGCGAAAAAGTTAATAAAACCTTATAGTACGTGCAAGAACATACTCTATAGGAATAGACACATTTATTTGGCTTGATCCAGAAAAAAATATTTGACAATAGCACTTAAAACATCCCACACCTGAAGAATTTGCAGGAAATTCTCCAAGTAAGGGTTGTTTTTTTGGTGGGTTACTATACGGGATCAAGGGCATATTTCTTGATTTAGTTGGGCTGTAACTGTTATTTGTTCTTTCAAAATTACTTTGAACAAATAGGTTTATTAACTTTTATGAGTGTATCCCTTGCACTTGAAAATTGCAGGCTGGGGCCAACGTCTAGAATCATGGGCTTGGGCACAATTTAGGTGCAATATGAAATTTTAGATGAGTAATGCTATGCTTCTCAAAAAAAATTTCCAACACATGTGACAGTATACCCAGTTGATTTTGATTGATTGATGTCAAAGTGGTCCCACAATTATTGAAGAGGGTCTCACTGCCATATGTGTTGGGAAGCACTGTTTGGAAAAAAAAAATTGGGAAGTAAAGCATTACTCATTTTTGATTGGGCTTGAAGCTAAGATCAACCATGGGGCCCATCCATGATTTCAAGGTTAATGGATCAGCTTGATGCAAACTTGAACCCAATAAACCTAAATGGGTTGAGTTTGGCTTAACATGAGAGGGCCTAAATGTGGGTTGGGTTGGGTTGTTTTTACCTTGCTATTGAGCAGACCTGCTCATTTGAAAATCCCCATTGATAAAACTAGATGTTTCCACCAGGAATTTATATCTAGTAATAATGTTGTTGCATTTTAATATGTAGATCAGGCAGGGGTGACAATTTTCGACCCGACACGGCAATCCGACACGACCCGACACGAAAATAAACGGGTTTGGGTGATCCGTATTAGGGCACGGGTCATAAACGAGTCAACCCGTTTGACACGATTAATAAACGGGTTGAACCCGTTAAACCCGTTAAACCCGTTTGACCTGATTAACTGGTTAAGTATTTAAGTGCAGTGGGGGTATTTTTTTTTTGTTCTAAAAATAAATTTTAATAATCTGGAAGTATAAAATACAAATAATATAAATAAGAATTAAAAAAAATATTTATTTAAAAAAAAACTAAAATTGTTTTTTTTTTTTTTTGCTCCAAAAAAAAAAAAGAATAGTTACCAACTTACCAAACAAGCAAATCTATAAATAATAATTAATCACTAATGTAATAAAAAAAATAATTAAAAAATAGTATTTCTTTATACAACTAGTAAAAATAGTGAAGAAATTTCTTTATACAGCTAGTAAAAATAGCATTTCTTCTTATTCATTTTGTTTGGATCTGTTTGGATGTTAAATTTATAATAGTTGGATATTGTTATATTAATAGTATTTTGGTATCTAAGATAATACGTAATACGTGTTAATAATTGATGCATTTGATGTGAAGACTTGTTTGTGTTCTCAGTAGGGCTGTATGCTTTTTTCAAATAACTGAACTGAGCTAACCGACCGATTTTCTTAAAAATCACCTACAATTAAAAAACCGTTCCGACCGCCCAAATTGGCAAAATCGACCAAAAGGCGAAAAAAATTACCAAACCGAACACTTTGGTTGGTTTTCAAAATATGAAAAAAAAAAAAAAAAAAAGACGAAAATTTTAAAAAATAAAAATTCGAACAGAACTGGACCGAACTTATCTGAACCGAACCGATGACATGGACACCCCTACACGGGTTAGCCGGGTTAAATGGGTGACCCGTGTATGACCCGACACGATTATAACCCGACACGATTATAACCCGTTAAGAATGACACGATTATGACCCCACACGATAAAGACTCGGCACGATTATGATCCGACACGATTATGACCCGACACGACCCGATTGCCACCCCTAAGATCAGGTGTATACGGCTTTAGGGGTAGTAATTATTGACACAACACGACACGAGATTTGCACAAAATATTGTGAAATACTAAACCCTATTCCAACAAAAATGGTATTGGATAATGCACAATTGACATACATGTGTTTGTGAGTGCTGAACAATGATAAGTTTTGTTATATGAATAAAAAAAAATTTATTATTCACAAAATTGGAGTAATATTAAAAAATAATGGAGAGGAGGAATTCATTGTAAATTATTATATATATTCTTCTATTATATATTTTTAATTAAATAATATTATTTTGTTTTGGGCAATTCCCGTGTATTGCATGGACTGACAACTAATTCAGTAACAATGTTGTATTTTAACATGGAGATCGCGTGTACATACCCTTTTTATCTGTGAGGATAAGATTGGGTACATCCAACGATGTTGCAGTAGTGGAAGTCGTGTGCATTGGGTCTGGTTTGTTTTGTTTTGTTTTTTTGTTTTTTTTTTCTTTCATATTCGGTATCTATGTACGATTGAATGATCACGTGTTCTTGGCTTAACTCCAAAGCGCAACCCCCCCCCCCCCCCCCCCCCCCCCGCACAAAACTATTTACACATGTGATACACCCAAAATCATACCATGCCCGAGCGGTTCTAGTCTGCAACTACTGACAAGCATCATCCCGAGCGGTTTGGTCCACCTGATGCCTCCTGAGCGGTTCATCCATGACCCGGCCAACAGGTCGGGAAAATCGCAGAGGCACATTCTATCGCGGGAACAGCTCACCCGGGCCCACAGGCATGATCCCGAGCATTCCGGACAGTTTCCTACTCAATCTAGAAGACTATCGGAAAGTGCAAACTATTTCCTAATCCAATTAGGAAACCCCTACAATTAATGTCAATCTATGTCAATTGGATTATGTTTCATTTTCCTAGTACAAGTAGGTCTCTTCCACCTATAAAAGAGACCTCTCACCCCCCATTGAAACGACCGAATTTTCAGTCTACATAGCACCCTATAGCATACATCAACGTGCCCGCCCGCCCGCCCTACGGTAGCTCCAGACTTGTAGGTTCACCACAGGCCTCCGGCTTTTTACAGTATAGTAAACGTGCTCAGACACACACGTGGACGTAGGTACCTTCATTAACAGGGCCGAACCACATATAAAAAACCAGTCTCTCACTCTCTCTCCCCTTACATTGCTTTAATTTACTTTAACCAAATTTTGGCATCATCAGCTTGGCGCCGTCTGTGGGAAACGACAAGTCTTCTCATCAACAAATCTCTTGGCTGATAGCCATGCCTCCGAAGAAGAGTGAGAAGATTGCACAGCAGGCCAACTGGGATGTTCCGCCGGCCCCGGCGCCGGCTAGGCAGTCATGACATCTGAGCAGATCACCGTGACCCTCACATAACTCTTGGAGGGCCAGCGTCAAATCCAGCAACAGATCGAAGCCCTACTGGCCCAGCAAAGCAGTCCTCTAGTGGCTGGGAAACGACCCGGGAACGTTGCGCACGGTCGGGAACCGATCTCGACCAGACAATGTGCCCGAGCCAATCCGTTCCGCATTGAGGATGCCAGAGACATCAACAGTAGGCGTACTGCCCGAGAAGAAATGCAAGAGTATATGGCTCGGGAATCAGTCCAAGGTCACTCGGTCGAGAGCCGAGTTGTCCCTAGGCGAACGATTACCCGGAGTCATAGCCGAGCCCGATCCCAGAGGACAGCACACCACCATGAAGAAGAAGCCTCTTCCACTGACTTGACTAACCCCTCGGATACCGGTCGGGAAGGAGTGGAAGCCCGAATCAAGGACTTGCAGGAGCATGTTGCCGGAGTGGCCAAAAAGCTTGGTCAAAACCGTGCTCAGAATCAAGCCAATACCGAGACAGAGTCATCGTTCCTAGCCAGATCACTAGATTCTCCATCCCGCGCAAATTCAAGCAGTCTCGCCTGGATTAATACAATGGCTCGGGGAGCCCGATCGACCATATCCGGACCTACAGGGCTCGGATGGCCTTGGCCACCCATGCCGACAACCTGTACTGCCTGGCCTTCCCCAGCACTTTGAAGGCCCAGTCGCCCAATGGTTCTACTCCTTGAAACCCCGATCGGTACGTAGTTTTCGGCAACTCAGAAAGCAATTCATCAACCAGTTCGCCGGTATGTATGAACGGCCAAAGTCTAACATGTGGCTACTAACGGTTAAACAACGGAATAATGAGTCCCTCAAGGAGTTCACCGATCTGTTCAACCAACAGAAGCTTCAAATATGCTATTTGAACGAGACAGTCGCCATTATAGCCTTCTGTCAGGAGTTCAACACACCAAGTGCGCCGCGTTGTTCCACAGAAACCGACCGGAAACTTTGGTTAAGCTCTCTGAGAGAGTTGGAAGATATATCGACACTGAAGAATTTCTAAAAACCAAAGACCACGGGCAAATGGATGACGAGCCATCCAGTAGTAAGCGAAAGCGAGAACAGCCCGGGAAGAGCAATGAAAAGAAGTTCAACAGCTCTGGCCATTCTCTCAATTCACAATGGTCTGGGTCCGACAGCCCCGACCTGACCTCTAGTTCACAGCAGCCCGGGTCAGGCAGCCCCGATCGGACCTCCAGCTCACAGCAGGTAGGGTTCGGCACTCCCGACCCGACCTCCAGTTTACATCGGTCAGGATCAAGCAGTTTCGACTTTGCCTCCAGCACAGAGAAATCAGGAGCCCGACGATCCTGATCCGACCCCTTGTCTCCATCATTCTAGATGAGCCCGACTACAGTGGTACTTGCCTCATCACCACATGAGGCTCCACCGATTGTCAGAGAGCTCTTACAAAGACCTCGGGACTAACCCCGAGGCATCCAAAGACCTAGGGCCTAACCATGAGGCATACAAAGACCTTAGGCCTAACCCTGAGGCATTCAAAGACCTCGGGCCTAACCCTGAGGCATACAAAGACCTCGGGCCTAACCTCACGGCGAATAAAGACCACTGTTCCGTCGTTGGAAAAAGACCTCGGGTTTACCCCCGGGGCACCGGCTTCGCTTAGGTCCAACCAACGATGGGGGCAAACCCCTAGGTGGCTGATGATGGCAAGTTTCAAAAGACCCTACAACCACCATGTTCCAGGTTTGTTACCTACAGTCATAGCCTCTGTAAGACCCTCATCTTAGCAAAAGCTTGTGGGTTAAGACGGTGCAGTGAACTAAATAGGCAATCACACCGGGCATCTATAAGCCTCGCGGATAACCAAGTCAAAATCTTGGACAATCCGAGCACCTACAGTACTCAGAGGCATTAACTCCACTTAGGTCCAAACTGACGATAGAGGTGACTAAAATCTCTTAGATTGGCTCACGATAGAAGAGCAAAAAGGACCCTACAGCGACACGCTCTAGGTCTGCTCCACCAACATGGTGAAACTCTTCTCCCAATAGTCTTGACAACGGATGGCTAGGCGGAAGACCACCATCCTAGGGAGTTAACATAAAAGGATCCTAAAGTAATACGCTTTAGGTCAGCTTTTCCAACATGGTCAAATTCTTTTTCCTACAATCTTGACGAAGGTTTGCGGGTAGAAGATAACCATCCTGGGAGCTAATGCATTCAAAGACTCCGAAGTAGGCCGAGTCTCAACTCTCGGTCACTTCCCGAGCATTCAAAGACTCCGAATTAGGCCGGGTCTCAACTCCCGGTCAGTTCCTGAGTAGTTAAAGGTCTCAATCAAGGCTGGGTCTCAATTCTCAACCAGTTCCTAAGAACTCACCAGGCTCAGAAGCCCCGAGGCAGCTTCCCCGAGCACTCAGACTGGTATCAGGTAGATTTCTAAACTTGGCCCGATATAGCATCCAGCCAACCTTGAAAATGGGGGGCAACTGATACACCCAAAATTAGCCCATGCGTGAGCGGTTCTAGTTTGCAACTACTGACAAGCATCATCCCGAGCGGTTTGGTCCACCTAATGCCTCCCGATCGGTTCATCCACGACCCGGCCAACAGGTCGGGAAGACCGCACAGACACATCCCACCACGGAAAAAGCTCACCCGGGCCCACAGGCATGATCCCGAGCATTCCGGGCAGTTTTCTACTCAAGCTAGAAGACTAATGGAAAGTGCAAACTATTTCCTAATCTAATTAGGAACCCCCTACAATTAATGTCAATCTATGTCAATTGGATTATGTTTCCTTTTCCTTGTACGAGTAGGTCTCTTGCACCTATAAAAGAGACCTCTCACCCACCATTGAAGGGACTGACTTTTCAGTCTACACAGCACCCCTATAGTATTCATCAACATGCCCGACCGGCCTACGGTAACTCCAGACTTGTTGGTTCACCACAGGCCCCCATCTTTTAACAGTATAGTGAACGTGCTCAGACACACACATGGACGTAAGTACCTTCATTAACAGGGCCGAACCACATACAAAAAACCAGTCACTCACTCTCTCTCCCCTTACATTGCTTTAATTTACTTTAACCAAATTTTGGCATTATCAGCTTGGCGCCGTCTGTGGGAAGCGACAAGTCTTCTCATCAACAAATCTCTTGGCTGATAGCCATGCCTCCGAAGAAGAGTGAGAATACTGCACAACAGGACAACTAGGATGTTCCGCCGGCCCCGGCGCTGGCTACGACAGTCATGACATCTGAGCAGATCACCACGACCCTCACACAACTCTTGGAGGGCCAGCGTCAAATCCAGTAACAGATCAAAGCCCTGCTGGCCCAACAAAGCAGTCCTCTAGTGGCTAGAAAATAACCCGGGAACGTTGCGCACGATCGGGAACCGATCTTGACCAGACAACGTGCCCGAGCCAATCCATTCTACGTTGAGGATGCCAGAGACATCAACAGTAGGCATACTGCCCGAGAGGAAAGGCAGGAACATATGGCCTGGGAATCAGTCCAAGGTCACTCGGTCGAGAGCCGAGTTGTTCCTAAGCGAACGATTACCCGGAGGCATAGCCGAGCCCGATCCCAGAGGACAGCACACTGCCATGAAGAAGAAGCCTCTTCCACCGACCCAACTAACCCCTCGAATACTGGTCGAGAAGGAGTGGAAGCCCGAATCAAGGACTTGTAAAAGCAGGTTAACGGAGTGGCCAAAAAGCTTGGTCAAAACCGTGCTCAGAATCAAGCCAATACCGAGACAGAGTCACCGTTCTCCAGCAAGATCACGAAATTCTCCATCCCGCGCAAATTCAAGCAGTCTCGCCTGGATTCATACAATGGCTCGGGTAGCTCGATCGACCGTATCTGGACTTACAGGGCTCGGATGGCCCTAACCACCCAAGCCGACGAGCTGTACTACCTCGCCTTCCCCAGCACTTTGAAAGGCTCTGCTGCCCAATGGTTCTACTCCTTGAAACCCCGATCGGTACGTAGTTTCAGGCAACTCAGCAAGCAGTTCATCAACCAGTTCTCCGGTATGTATGGACGGCCAAAGCCTGACATGCGGCTATTGACGGTCAGACAACGGAATAATGAGTCCCTCAAGGAGTTCACCGACCGGTTCAACCAACAGAAGCTTCAAATCCGTAATCTGAACGAGACAATCGCCATTATAGCCTTATGCTCAGGAGTTCAACATACCAAGTGCGCTGCGTCATTCCACAAAATTGACCGGAAACTTTGGTTGAGCTCTCTGAGCAGGTTGGAAGATACATCGACACTGAAGAATTTCTAAAAACCAAAGACCTCGGGCAAATGGACGATGAGCCTTCCAGTAGTAAGCGGAAGTGAGAATAGCCTGGGAAGAGCAACGCAAAGAAGCTCGACAGCTCTGGCCATTCTCTCAATTCACAATGGCCCGGGTCAGATAGCCCCGACCCGACCTCTAATTCACAGCAGTCCGGGTCAGGCAGCCCCAACCAGACCTCCAGCTCACAACATGCAGGGTTCGGCAGTCTCGACCCGACCTCCAGTTCACATCGATCAGGATCAAGTAGTTTCGAATTTGCCTCCAACACAGAGAAATTAGGAGCCCAACGATCCTGATCACCCCCTGTCTCCATCATTCTAGATGAGCCCGACTACAGTGGTACTTGCCTCATCACTACATGAGGCTCCACCGATTGTCAGAGAGCTCTTACAAAGACCTCGAGCCTAACCTCGGGGCATACAAAGACCTCGGCCAAACCTCGAGGCATCCAAAGACCTCGGGCCTAACCCCGAGGCATACAAAGACCTCGGGCCTAACCCCGAGGCATCCAAAGACCTCGGGCCTAACCTCGCGGCGACCAAAGACCACTGTTACGCAGTTGGCAAAAGACCTCGGGTTGACCTCCGGGGCACTGGCTTCACTTAGGTCCAACCAACGATGGGGGCAAACCCCCTAGGTGACTGATGATGGCAAGTTTCAAAAGACCCTGCAACCACCATGTTCCAAGTCGGTTACCCACAGTCATAGCCTCTGTAAGACCCTCGTCTTAGCGAAAGCTTGGGGGGCAAGACGGCGCAGTGAACTAAACAGGCAATCACACTGGGTATCTACAGGCCTCGCGGATAACCAAGTCAAAATCTTGTACCACCCGAGCACCTATAGTACTCAGAGACATTAACTACACTTAGGTCCAAACTGGAAATAGAGGTGACTAAAATCTCTTAGGTTGGCCCACGATAGAAGAGCAAAAAGGACCCTACAGCGACATGCTCTAGGTTAGCTCCACCAACATGGTGAAGCTCGTCTCCCAATAGTCTTGACGAAGGCTGGCTGGGCAGAAGACCACCATCCTAGGGAGTTAACATAAAAGGACCCTAAAGCAATACGCTTTAGGTCGGCTTTTCCAACATGATCAAATTCTTTTGCCTACAACCTTGACGAAGGTTTGTAGGTACAAGATAACCATCTTGGGAGCTAATGCATTCAAAGACTCAGAAGTAGGCCGAGTCTAAACTCTTGGTCACTTCCCGAGCATTCAAAGACTCTGAATTAGGCCGAGTCTCAACTCCCGGTCAGTTCCCGAGTACTTAAAGGTCCCAAGCTATGCTGGGTCTCAATTCTCAGCCAGTTCTTGAGGACTCACCAGGCTTAGAAGCCCCGAGGCAACTTCCCCGAGCACTCAGACTGGTATCAGGCAGATTTCCAAACTTGCCCCGATATAGCATCCAGCCAACCTTGAAAATGGGGGGCAACTGATATACCCAAAATCAGCCCATGCCCGAGCGGTTCTAGTCTGCAACTACTGACAAGCATCATCCCGAGCGGTTTGGTCCACCTGATGCCTCCCGAGCGGTTCATCCACGACCCGGCCAACATGTCGGGAAGACCGCACAGGCACATCCCACTGCCGGAACAGCTCACCCGAGACCACAGGCATGATCCCGACGGGTAGTTTCCTACTCAAGCTAGAAGACTAATGGAAAGTGCAAACTATTTCCTAATCCAATTAGGAAAACCTTACAATTAATGCCAATCTATGTCAATTGGATAATGTTTCTTTTTCCTTGTACGAGTAGGTCTCTTGCACCTATAAAGGAGACCTCTCACCACCCATTGAAGGGACCGAATTTTAGTCTACACAACACCCTATTGCATTCATCAACATGCCCGACTGGCCTACGGTAGCTTCAAACTTGTTGGTTCACCACAGGCCCCCGGCTTTTTACAGTATAGTGAATGTGCTCAGACACACACGTGGACGTAAGTACCTTCATTAACAGGGCCGAACCACATACAAAAAACCAGTCTCTTACTCTCTCTCCCCTTGGCGTCGTCTGTGGGAAGCGATAACTCTTCTCATCAATAAATCTCTTGGCTGATAGCTATGCCTCTGAAGAAGAGTGAAAAGACTGCACAATAAGCCAACTGGGATGTTCTGCCAGCCCCGGTGCCGGCTACGACAATCATGACATCTGAGAAGATCACTGCGACCCTCACACAACTCTTGGAGGTCCAGCGTCAAATCCAGCAACTGATCGAGGCCCTGCTGGCCCAGTATAGCAGTCCTCCAATGGCTAGGAAATGACCCGGGAACGTTTCACACGGTCGAGAACCGATCTCGACCAGACAACGTTCCCGAGCCAATCCGTTCCGCGTTGAGGATGCCAGAGACATCAACAATAGGCGTACTGTCCGAGAGGAAAGGCAGGAACATATGGCCCGGGAATCAGTCCAAGTTCACTCGGTCGAGAGCGGAGTTGTCCCTAGGCGAACAATTACCCAGAGTCATAGCCGAGCCCGATCGCAGAGGACAACACACCGCCATGAAGAAGAAGCCTCTTCCACCGACCCGACTACCCATCGGATACCGGTATGGAAGGAGTGGAAGCCCGAATCAAGGATTTGCTGAAGCAGGTTGACGGAGTGGCCAAAAAGCTTGGTCAAAACCGTGCTCAGAATCTAGCCAATACCGAGACAGAGTCACCGTTCTCCAGCCAGATCACGAGATTCTCCATCCCGCGTAAATTCAAGCAGTCTCGCCTGGATTCATACAATGGCTCGGGGAGCCCGATGGACCATATTCGGACCTATAGGGCTCGGATGGCCCTGGCCACCCAAGCTGACGAGCTGTACTGCCTGGCCTTCCCCAGCACTTTGAAAGGCCCGTCCACCAATGGTTCTACTCCTTGACACCCCGATCGGTACGTTGTTTCAGACAACTCAACAAGTAGTTCATCAACCAGTTCGTCGGTATATATGAACGGCCAAAGCCTGACATGTGGCTACTGACGGTCAGACAATGGAATAATAAGTCGCTCAAGGAGTTCACCGACTGGTTCAACCAACAAAAGTTTCAAATTCGCAATCTGAACGAGACAGTAGCCATTATAGCCTTCTGCTCAAGAGTTCAACACACCAAGTGCGCCGCGTCGTTCCACAAAAACTGACCAGAAACTTTGATTGAGCTCTCTGAGAGGGTTGGAAGATACATCGACACTGAAGAATTTCTAAAAACCAAAGACCCCGGGCAAATGGACGACGAGCCTTCCAGTAGTAAGCGAAAGCGAGAATAGCCCGGGAAGAGCAACGCAAAGAAGCTCGACAGCTCTGGCCTTTCTCTCAATTCACAATGGTCCGGGTCCGACAGCCCCGACCCGACCTCTAGTTCATAGCAGTCCGGGTCAGGTAGCACCGACCAGACCTCCAGCTCATAGCAGGCAGTGTTCAACAGTCCTGACCCGACCTCCAGTTCACATCAGTCAGGATCAAGCAATTCCAACTTTGCCTCCAGCGCAGAGAAATCAGGAGCCCGACGATCCTGATCCGACCCCTTGTCTCCATCATTCTAGATGAGCCCGACTACAGTGGTACTTGCCTGATCACCACATGAGGCTCTACCAATTGTCAGAGAGCACTTACAAAGACCTCGGGCCTAACCTCGAGGCTACCAAAGACCACTGTTACACAGTTGGCAAAAGACCTTGGGTTTACCCCTGGGGCACCGGCTTCGCTTAGGTCTAACTGATGATGGGGGTAAACCCCCTAGGTGGCTGATGATGGCAAGTTTCAAAAGACCCTGCAACCACCATGTTCCAGGTTGGTTACCTACAGTCATATCCTCTGTAAGACCCTCGTCTTAGTGAAAGCTTGGGGGGTAAGACAACGCAGTGAACTAAACAGGCAATCACACCGGGTATCTACAGGCCTCGCTGATAACCAAGTCAAAATCTTAGACAAAAAACTAACGATAGAGGTGACTAAAATCTTTTAGGTTTGCCTACGATAGAGGAGCAAAAAGGACCCTACAGTGACACACTCTAGGTCGGCTCCACCAACATGGTGAAGCTCTTCTCCCAATTGTCTTGATGAAGGCTGGCTAGGCAGAAAACCACCATCCTGGGGAGTTAACATAAAAGGATCCTAAAGCAATACGCTTTAGGTCGGCTTTTTCAACATGATCAAATTCTTTTGCCTACATCCTTGATGAAGGTTTGCAGGTAGAAGATAACCATCCTGGGAACTAATGCATTCAAAGACTCCGAAGTAGGCCGAGTCTCAACTCTTGGTCACTTCCCGGGCATTCAAAGACTCTGAATTAGGTCGGGTCTCAACTCTCGGTCAGTTACCGTGTAATTAAAGGTCCCGATCTAGGCTGGGTCTTAACTCTCAGCCAGTTCTTGAGGACTCACCAGGCTCAGAAGCCCTGAGACAGCTTCCCCGAGCACTCAGACTGGTATCAGGCAGATTTCCAATCTTGCCCCGATATAGCATCTAGCCAACCTTGAAAATGGGGGGCAATTGATACACCCAAACTCAGCCCATGCCCGAGCGGTTCTAGTCTGCAACTACTGACAAACATCATCCCGAGTAGTTTGGTCCACTTGATGCCTCCCGAGTGGTTCATCCACGACCCGGCCAACAGGTCGGGAAGACCGCACATGCACATCCCACTGAGGGAACAGCTCACCCAGGCCCACAGGCATGATCCTGAGCATTCCGGGCAATTTTCTACTCCAGCTAGAAGACTAATGGAAAGTGCAAACTATTTCCTAATCCAATTAGGAAACCCCTACAATTAATGCCAATCTATGTCAATTGGATTATGTTTTCTTTTCCTTGTACGAGTAGGTCTCTTGCACCTATAAAAGAGACCTTTCACCCCCCATTGAAGAGACCGACTTTTTAGTCTACACAGCACCCCTATAGCATTCATCAACATGCCCGGCCGGCCTACGGTAGCTCCAGACTTGTTGGTTCACCACAGGCCCCTGGCTTTTTATAGTATAGTGAACGTGCTCAGACACACACATGGACGTAGGTACCTTCATTAATAGGACCGAACCACATACAAAAAACCAATCTCTCACTCTCTCTCCCCTTACATTGCATTAATTTACTTTAACCCAATTTTGGCATCATCAACATGTTTTACAGTTGTGTACAAAAAATGGAAAATAACTTGGGTACTTCTCCAACGAGAGTATTTTTGTTCACTCAAAAAGGGTCATCCATTGCTCACTCAAGCCTCTATTGGATGACACATGCCCCATTTAAGTAATCATGTGAATGAATATGGGCAAACTGGGAATAGAATGAGACACATATCACTCAATAGAGACCTATATGAGCAATGGCAAATAAGTGACTAAAAGTAGATGAGTAAAATAATCTATTATCCTATTTATCCCAACCGGCCATTAAGTGGAAATGATTTCCACCTTTTTAGCCTTAACATTGCACGAACTTGTGTTAAAGTTGTTACTTTGTTAATTGGAAGCATTTTACATATATATTTTTTGGGTTAATTATATTTTAACTTCATGCGGTAAGACATATTTTCATTTTACCTCATTGTGCTTCAAAAGTGGACACTTAACCCCCTATAGTTTCGATCTAAAGTAAGACTGTTAAGATTTACCTCAAAACTAATGAAAATTCTAAAATTAGTCTTAAATGTTAATTACACCTAACCCCCTTTGTGAGGTTAATTTTTGATTTAATCTCCTATGTGGGGATAATGCTATTATTTAATGTACCTATGTGTGTAATAACCTGCATTTTCATGCATTATTATATTTAAAATTTTCATTATCATTTGCATTATCATATTTAAAATTTAATATATATTGTCTGTTTATATGTTAATTCTTATGTGAAAAGTTTAATTCTTGACTAATTTCATAATTGAAATTTCTTTTGGGGTCAAAATGCAATTTTCATAAAAACTTGCAATACCTGTGTTAAATTTCAAAACTGTATTTCAAGACGGTGGAATTATTTCTTTTAAACTCAAACTGTATTTTTATAAAATCAGAAAACTATTTCTAACGTTAAAATGAATTCTCTGTATTTTTGTGATAAACACCGTATCACGAAAATACCAGTGTAAGTTTAAAACTGTTCGCGCAGTGTTAAACTTCCACAGAATTTTGGAAGTAAATGATTGAACAAATATATTTATACCCAAATTATTATGCTGATGCTTTTCCTTAGGTCTTGTTTGGCAAATGTTGTTGTATGTGTATTGTCCTTATGCCATAAGCTAGATTACCCAAACACACATTGACCCACCTCATCTCCACCTACCTCTTACTTTCAGTAGTGGAGAATAAAGGGCAGTGCATACACCTCATTGCTGCACATTCATGGTATTATATGGGGGTTAATGGAGATTGAGTGGGAAGTTAGGCCAATGTTTTCTTGGTAGGAATTTGGTTATTTATACACCCAACCACACTACACTTTCTGCACATTCATCACAGCATAATTCAGTATACACAGAGAGTTTAGAGAGTGCAGAGAAGTTCTTCAATTTCGTAGAGAGAGAGAAGAGCTCAATCCTCCATAGCCAAAGCTTGGATTTTGGGAATTTCGTAATTATATTTCTTTCTCAACAATTTCTTCAAATCTATATCACAGTGAGTATTACTAACTCACTCCAAATGTAACTCATTCCTTATTTACTGATTTAGGTAGTTAATTTTAACAGTAGCAGAATTTTGTTTTCAGATTTTTGTTAGGAAAACGAATGAAATTTAAGGTTCTGCCCGCGTTGTCCCAAGTAAAACTCGATTCTGCACACTTTTCGTCTAATGCAATTTTCTCAGATTTTGTACCGTTTGGGCAGAAAATGAGGATTACAGTAGCAGAAAAAGTATATTAGAAATTCAATCTAATATTTTCTCTTTTAATTTTAACAGTAGCAGAATTTTGTTTTCAGATTTTTGTTAGGAAAACGAATGAAATTTAAGGTTCTGCCCGCGTTGTCCCAAGCAAAACTCGATTTTGCACACTTTTCGTCAAATGCAATTTTCTCAGATTCTGCACCGTTTGGACAGAAAACGAGGATTTCAGTAGCAGTTTTTAGAATGCTATTAGTTATGTTTAAAATGATTAAGGCAATGAATTACGAATTTTCAATCCCCGTACGCGTATTATTTCTTTAATTCTGTGAATTCCTTTATGTTTAAAGTTTGATGACATTCACGTGGAGTCAGTTGTACATGCATGGTGAGTGTTGGTAGTGTGTAAAAGAGTAATGATAGTGTGAAAAAGAGTAATGATTGTGTGGAAAGAGTATGAGTTTGAGTTGTGGTTGTGTTTGTGGTTGTGGTTGTAATTGTGGCTGTGGTTATGGTTGTGGTTGTGGATGTGATTGTGGTTGGAGTTGAAAAAGAGGATGAGGGTGTCTTTGAAATGCGAAGGTGGCAAAAATGGACACTCCCTGACGCCCATGGAAGCGTTAAAGTGTGTGAAGCCGAACTTGGACACTCACTGGCACCCATGGAAGTGCTAAAGTGTGGCCTATAGACACTCCCTGAATGACTCGAGTCTGGATACCTGTGTGGGGGTTGCCCCGGTATTTGCATGGCGGTTAGGGTATTCAAAGTGTGAGGCATTGGACACTCCCTGGTACCCCGGACCAAAGTGTGAGGCAAACTGGACACTCCCTGGCGCCCCGTTGCTAAAGTGTGGCTATCTTAGTATTTCAAATATACCAGGAGTAGGATAGAGGGTTGTTGGGTGTTGTCGAGAGAAAAGAGTCGGATAGATGAGATGGTGCATTGTTCTCATACACGGTCACATATGTGTGAAATTATCTTTTAAATAATGTTGTGGTTGTTTTCTAAAACGAGTTTTTTTTATCATAAATATAAACTTGTGGTATTTAAATGGAAATGGAAAAAAAGGTAAATGAGTATGTTTTACATTCAGAGTTATGTTTTTAATACTCACCAGCTTCTTGAAGCTGACGGCGTTGATGCGTCCTGGACATTCGTGTTCAGGCTTTGCAGGTTATAATCAGGATGAACCATATGACTATGCTAATTGAGATCAACTGCTGAGAAGAGAATTTACTTTTATATGCTTTATGTTTATGTGCTTTAAGATATGATTTGGTTTTGTAATAAGGATGACTGTAATAGACTTTAAGTTATTGTTTTATTTTAAGGCGGTCTGTGCCTTAGTTAACCCCGTACCATAAGTTGTAATAAGTTAGAAAAATTTTTATGAGCCCTGTTTACCCTACTCTGATTAATAGTTTTATGTTGTTAGAAGTTTTTGGGACGGAATCGATCCTTCAAACTGTCGCGACCTACGGGTCCATAAAGGAAATTAAACGCTTTCCATATTTATGCTACGTCGGGGCGTGACAGGATTTGGTGGTATCAGAGCCATAGGTTTTCTAGATTGACCAGGCTCAGTTTTTCACGCCATAGATTAGTGACATAGGTTACCCTTAAGTTTTACTAAGCTATATAACCAAGTTCTAGTTTTAGTTTAGTACGGATTACCCTTAGTTCAGAAACTAAAATTCTAAGTTGGTTTTATCATAGAAATGATTACCCGTTTGTCTTGTCACATCGACAAGAATGATAGCAATTTCCATATACCTTCAGACATATCCATTTAGGATTAGCCGAGATAGCCATATTTTACGATGCCCCTACAGACATATAGTAGCCGAGTTTCTAAGGAGTTAAAGCATACCATAGCCCTCATTAATAGCTTAGGCACTGACCAACTTCCTGAGTCAAATCTCGGAACAGTCAGTATGGCCCACAACCCAGAGTCTAGAGGATAAGAATACGACCTCTTTGCTATTAGACAGCCCTAGTTCGAATACGAGTATTATATGTACTTAATATATATTTTATTGTATGCTTATGTGATAATACGAGTATGTGATATAGTGATAAATACTCCTTTGAAAATTTTCGTCATAGTACTGTTGCATGCATGTTTCTCATTCTACTACCCCTATCATGCATAGAATGGCTGGAAGACCAAGGAGGAACAGAAATCTGATTGAAGGAGCGCCCGAGGCTGCCGACCCCACGGGTATATTTGAAGCTTTTATCAGACGTCTCGAGAGGGTTAGTAATGCGAATGAAAACCAACGAGACCGCCAGACGGGAGATAAGCTGCTGGAGAGATTCCGTGCGCTCAGACCCGAGCAATTTGCGGGTACCACGGATCCCTGGAAGGCAGAACAATGGTTAAGACAGATGGACCGCATGTTTGAAGCTGTCCAATGCAACGAGATGGACAAAAGGAGATTGGCTACTTTTCAACTAACCGACGCCGCTGCAGATTGGTGGGACTCGGTCATAGCCACTATCGGAAACACCGCTGCTATGGGGATGACATGGACGGCGTTCAAAGGGAGATTCCTGGAGAAGTACTTTCCGGCTACGGAGAGGCACAGAAGAGAGAAGGAGTTTATGGATCTGACGCAAGGAACCAAGACGGTGCAAGAGTATACCACACAGTTCGAGAGGCTGTCACGGTTTGCCCCGCACATGGTTGATACTGAGGAGAAGAAGATCCGGAAGTATAACCAAGGGTTGGCACCGCAGATTCGTCGCCTGACTCTCGGCCACCTAGACAAATCGTTTGAAGGACTAGTCGGCCTGGCTACCGACCTGGAAGAAGATGCAAGAGTATACCGTAAACAATTCGAATTCCGACTGCCTCAGAGGGGTAATTTTGGGAATAGACCACCAATGAATCGTACCCAAGGGCAGAAGAGGAACTTTGATGGGAGCAAGAAGGCACAAGCTATTACCCATCCGACTCAACCCCGAGTAGGAGAAGGAAGTAGTGGAGTAAAGTGCTTCAACTGTGGCAATCCTGGACATGTGGCTCGGGACTGCAGGGCACCAAGGCGTGCTGCTCAGCCAGGAATAGTCTGCTTCAACTGTGGTGAACCAGGTCACATCAGCAGGTTCTGCACTGCTCCTAAGCAAGCGACTTATGGACAACAGGGTCAGACCCGCTTGAATGCTGTTATTCCTGATGCCGCGGGTGATGATGGAGCTGCATATGAAGATGGAGATCTTGGAGAAGTTCAACCTGATCAGCAAGCAGTGGAAGGTACATTGACTCTATTTAACTCCCATGTTAGAGTATTATTTGATACGGGTGCTGCTCTTTCATTCATATCCATTAATACAATTCGGAGATTGGGTATCTTACCTCATCGCTTAGAGAAAGCTTTGAAGGCTACATCACCAATAGGAGCTGCGGTGAGTTTAGGACATGTATGCAAGGATTGTCCTCTACGGATTGGAGACCGAGAAATCCCTGCAAGGTTGATCGTCCTATCGATGAAGGAGTTCGACATAATCCTAGGAATGGATTGGCTGTCTCAGAATCAAGTGAAGTTGGATTGCGCGAGGAAGAGAATTACATTCTCCGACAATGAGAATCAACCCTTTGATTTTCAATGTAACCCTTCGGGAGATATGTTCCTCACAAGATGTTTAGCCAACATCGAAGTCGTCAGTACAGAGGTGACAGCATCATCTATACCTGTAGTCAAGGACTTCGAAGAAGTATTTCAAGACATTTCTGGATTACCGCCCGAGAGAAGTATAGAGTTCTGTATTGAGCTTATACCGGGTACCGTACCAATTACCAAGGTTCCCTACAGAATGGCCCCCACAGAACTGCTAGAATTAAAGGGACAAGTACAAGAGCTCGAGAACCTAGGTTTTGTACGTCCAAGTACATCGCCTTGGGGAGCACCGGTGTTATTTGTGAAGAAGAAGGACGGGACGCTCAGGCTGTGTATCGACTACAGAGAATTGAATCGAGTGACAATTAAGAACAAGTATCCTTTGCCTCGGATCGACGATTTATTTGATCAACTACAAGGAGCTACGATATTTTCCAAGATAGACCTAAGGTCGGGGTATCATCAGTTGAGGGTACGGAAGGAAGACATACCTAAGACTGCTTTCAGAACCCGATATGGTCATTATGAATTTCTGGTGATGCCGTTTGGATTAACGAACGCCCCGGCAGTGTTTATGGATCTGATGAACAGAGTATTCAAGCCTTATTTAGATCAGTTTGTCATCGTCTTTATTGATGATATTTTGATCTATTCTAAGTCAAGAGAAGAACACGAGCAACATCTTCGGATTACGATGCAGACGCTTAAGGACCACCACTTGTATGCCAAGTTCAGTAAGTGTGAGTTCTGGTTGCAAGAAGTGAAATTTTTGGGACACAAGGTGTCATCTCAAGGAATTTCTGTGGATTCGTCCAAGACCGATGCTGTATCCAACTGGGTTAGGCCAAGCAACCCTACAGAAGTTCGGAGTTTTCTTGGACTCGCAGGCTATTACAGGAGATTTGTTGAGGGATTCTCCAAGATAGCTGCACCATTGACTGGGTTGACAAAGAAGAATTTGAAATTCGAATGGACAGAGAAGCATGAGCGAGCCTTTCTAGAGTTGAAAGAGAGACTCACTACCGCACCAGTACTAGCAATACCCAAGCCTGGTGAGAAGTTCACTATCTTTAGTGACGCATCATATCAAGGACTAGGGTGTGTACTTATGCAAGATGACAGAGTTATAGCCTATGGATCCAGGCAGCTGAAGCCGAATGAGTTGAACTATCCTATTCATGATTTAGAGTTGGCAGCAGTGGTTTTTGCACTCAAGATTTGGAGACATTATCTCTACGGTGAGAAGTTTGATTTGTTCTCCGATCACAAGAGTCTGAAGTATTTGTTCACACAGAAAGAGTTGAACATGAGGCAGCGCAGATGGATGGAGTTGATCAAAGATTACGACTTCACGTTGGAATACCACCCTGGTAAAGCTAATGTGGTCGCTGATGCTTTGAGTAGGCAGACTCGGGAGACGATCGCCTCCTTAATGGTTAGAGAGTGGCGAGCTTTGGAGACGTTGGTGGAGTTCGATGTACAGAGTGCTGAAAGAGGAGAAGGACAACTTTTTGGATGTCTTATCCTACAGCCTGTTCTTATCGACCGCGTTATTGAAGCTCAGAAAGAAGATGAGAAGTTTCAGACATGGTTTGTAAAAATGTCAGAAAAAGACCCGACCGAATGGAAGGTGGGGAGTGACGGAGGGTATCGATGCAGAGACAGATTATGTGTACCAGATTGTGGGAATTTGAGAAAAGATATTCTGGAAGAAGCACATAAATCAAGGTATACAGTTCACCCGGGAGGAACTAAGATGTATAAAGATTTGAAGAGAAATTTCTGGTGGGAAGGCATGAAGAAGGATGTGGCCGAGTTTGTATCCAAGTGTTTGACGTGTCAGCAAGTCAAGGCCGAACATCAGAGACCGTCAGGATTGTTGCAACCGCTACCTATTCCTGGTTGGAAGTGGGAGCACATTACGATGGATTTTGTAGTAGGATTGCCCCGGTCGCAATAGAATCATGACGCTATTTGGGTAATTGTGGATCGATTGACGAAGTCAGCTCATTTTATTGCTTACAGTATGACATACCCGGTGGAAAAGATGAGCCGGATGTACATACAACAAGTTGTGCGACTTCACGGTGCACCTGTATCGATTGTGTCAGACCGTGACGCACGTTTTACTTCTGGATTTTGGGAAAGTCTGCAAGAAGCTATGGGAACTTCACTCAAGATGAGTACTGCTTTTCACCCTCAGACAGATGGGCAAACTGAGCGTGTTAATCAGATCATGGAGGATATGCTTAGGGCTTGTGTGATCGATTTTGAAGAATCTTGGGAGACACACTTGCCTTTGGTTGAATTTGCCTATAACAATAGTTATCACGCGAGTATCGGTATGGCTCCGTTCGACGCACTGTACGGACGACCGTGTCGTTCTCCATTGTGTTGGGCAGAAGTTGGTGATACAGAGTTGTTGGGACCGGATTTGGTTAGAGAAACCAACGAGAAGATTTCCTCGGTCAAGGAAAGGATGAGAACCGCTCAGAGCAGGTATAAGAGTTATGCTGATCGGCGCCGGAAAGATCTGGAGTTTAGTGTTGGAGATCACGTACTTCTTAAGGTTTCACCAACACGAGGAGTAGTACGCTTTGGTCTCAAGAGAGGGAAGTTAGCTCCGCGTTTTATTGGACCGTTTGAGATTTTGGAACGTATCGGGAAAGTGGCCTATCAGCTGGCGCTACCACCGAAGATGTCTGGGGTTCACAACGTGTTTCACGTGAGTATGTTGAGGAAATACATACGAGATCCCTCGCACGTGGTTAGTTATGACGACATTGAGACGAGTCATAACGTTTCTTACAAGGAGAGACCTGTGAAGATTTTGGATCAGAGTATCAAGAAGCTGAGGAATAAGGATATCCCGTTGGTGAAGGTTCAGTGGAATCACCATGACGAGAATGAAGCCTCGTGGGAAGTTGAAGCTGATATGAGGAAGAAGTACCCGGAGTTGTTTCATGACTAGTTAGTCTTGATTTCGGGGACGAAATCCTGTTTAAGGGGGGAAGGGTGTAATAACCTGCATTTTCATGCATTATTATATTTAAAATTTTCATTATCATTTGCATTATCATATTTAAAATTTAATATATATTGTCTGTTTATATGTTAATTCTTATGTGAAAAGTTTAATTCTTGACTAATTTCATAATTGAAATTTCTTTTGGGGTCAAAATGCAATTTTCATAAAAACTTGCAATACCTGTGTTAAATTTCAAAACTGTATTTCAAGACGGTGGAATTATTTCTTTTAAACTCAAACTGTATTTTTATAAAATCAGAAAACTATTTCTAACGTTAAAATGAATTCTCTGTATTTTTGTGATAAACACCGTATCACGAAAATACCAGTGTAAGTTTAAAACTGTTCGCGCAGTGTTAAACTTCCACAGAATTTTGGAAGTAAATGATTGAACAAATATATTTATACCCAAATTATTATGCTGATGCTTTTCCTTAGGTCTTGTTTGGCAAATGTTGTTGTATGTGTATTGTCCTTATGCCATAAGCTAGATTACCCAAACACACATTGACCCACCTCATCTCCACCTACCTCTTACTTTCAGTAGTGGAGAATAAAGGGCAGTGCATACACCTCATTGCTGCACATTCATGGTATTATATGGGGGTTAATGGAGATTGAGTGGGAAGTTAGGCCAATGTTTTCTTGGTAGGAATTTGGTTATTTATACACCCAACCACACTACACTTTCTGCACATTCATCACAGCATAATTCAGTATACACAGAGAGTTTAGAGAGTGCAGAGAAGTTCTTCAATTTCGTAGAGAGAGAGAAGAGCTCAATCCTCCATAGCCAAAGCTTGGATTTTGGGAATTTCGTAATTATATTTCTTTCTCAACAATTTCTTCAAATCTATATCACAGTGAGTATTACTAACTCACTCCAAATGTAACTCATTCCTTATTTACTGATTTAGGTAGTTAATTTTAACAGTAGCAGAATTTTGTTTTCAGATTTTTGTTAGGAAAACGAATGAAATTTAAGGTTCTGCCCGCGTTGTCCCAAGTAAAACTCGATTCTGCACACTTTTCGTCTAATGCAATTTTCTCAGATTTTGCACCGTTTGGGCAGAAAATGAGGATTACAGTAGCAGAAAAAGTATATTAGAAATTCAATCTAATATTTTCTCTTTTAATTTTAACAGTAGCAGAATTTTGTTTTCAGATTTTTGTTAGGAAAACGAATGAAATTTAAGGTTCTGCCCGCGTTGTCCCAAGCAAAACTCGATTTTGCACACTTTTCGTCAAATGCAATTTTCTCAGATTCTGCACCGTTTGGACAGAAAACGAGGATTTCAGTAGCAGTTTTTAGAATGCTATTAGTTATGTTTAAAATGATTAAGGCAATGAATTACGAATTTTCAATCCCCGTACGCGTATTATTTCTTTAATTCTGTGAATTCCTTTATGTTTAAAGTTTGATGACATTCACGTGGAGTCAGTTGTACATGCATGGTGAGTGTTGGTAGTGTGTAAAAGAGTAATGATAGTGTGGAAAAGAGTAATGATTGTGTGGAAAGAGTATGAGTTTGAGTTGTGGTTGTGTTTGTGGTTGTGGTTGTAATTGTGGCTGTGGTTATGGTTGTGGTTGTGGATGTGATTGTGGTTGGAGTTGAAAAAGAGGATGAGGGTGTCTTTGAAATGCGAAGGTGGCAAAAATGGACACTCCCTGACGCCCATGGAAGCGTTAAAGTGTGTGAAGCCGAACTTGGACACTCACTGGCACCCATGGAAGTGCTAAAGTGTGGCCTATAGACACTCCCTGAATGACTCGAGTCTGGATACCTGTGTGGGGGTTGCCCCGGTATTTGCATGGCGGTTAGGGTATTCAAAGTGTGAGGCATTGGACACTCCCTGGTACCCCGAACCAAAGTGTGAGGCAAACTGGACACTCCCTGGCGCCCCGTTGCTAAAGTGTGGCTATCTTAGTATTTCAAATATACCAGGAGTAGGATAGAGGGTTGTTGGGTGTTGTCGAGAGAAAAGAGTCGGATAGATGAGATGGTGCATTGTTCTCATACACGGTCACATATGTGTGAAATTATCTTTTAAATAATGTTGTGGTTGTTTTCTAAAACGAGTTTTTTTTTATCATAAATATAAACTTGTGGTATTTAAATGGAAATGGAAAAAAAGGTAAATGAGTATGTTTTACATTCAGAGTTATGTTTTTAATACTCACCAGCTTCTTGAAGCTGACGGCGTTGATGCGTCCTGGACATTCGTGTTCAGGCTTTGCAGGTTATAATCAGGATGAACCATATGACTATGCTAATTGAGATCAACTGCTGAGAAGAGAATTTACTTTTATATGCTTTATGTTTATGTGCTTTAAGATATGATTTGGTTTTGTAATAAGGATGACTGTAATAGACTTTAAGTTATTGTTTTATTTTAAGGCGGTCTGTGCCTTAGTTAACCCCGTACCATAAGTTGTAATAAGTTAGAAAAATTTTTATGAGCCCTGTTTACCCTACTCTGATTAATAGTTTTATGTTGTTAGAAGTTTTTGGGACGGAATCGATCCTTCAAACTGTCGCGACCTACGGGTCCATAAAGGAAATTAAACGCTTTCCATATTTATGCTACGTCGGGGCGTGACAATGTGAGCCCACTAGTTAACAATTAACCCCTTTGTGGGGTTAATTTTAGAGTTAGCTGTCTATGTGTGATTAATTTTTACCCATAGACTCTCTTCTGTAGGGCTAATTTTAACTCTGAACTCCCATACATGTGAGTTTATTTTGATAGAAATCACATTAGTTTTACTTTAGTCTAAAATCACAGAGGGGGTTAAGTGTTCACATTTGAACCACATGCAGGCGAAGCGAAAATGGACCAAACCATAGTGGGGGAGGGGTAAAATGTAATTCACCATCTATTTTTAAATGTATATAGTAATTGAAAATTAAATTAACCTCCCTTGAGGTTTGGGGTTGAGGAATATTCACCTCATCTCCGTTAGTTAACTGTTAGTTGACCAAATACAACTACTAATTATTTTTAAAACTTTATTAAAATACTTAACCTTACCAAAATAAAAAATCCAAAAATAAAAAATAAAAAAATTACTTCATGATCCACCCTCTCAAGTCCAATAAAAATGTAATTTAATTTTGTTAAATTTGTCATGAAAACTGGAATTTTTTTTATACCTACAACTTAATGCAATTCATAATTCAGCAAATCGATTGACAATTCAGTTCACGAATTGACAAAAAAAGGTCCCACCCAAGATGGCATTTACAGTTCAGTATTGATAGCGATTACAGTTTCTAAACACAAATGACAAAACATAATTGTCTTTCCAAAAAAAGTAACCAACCCAAGTACAAAAGGGAACAAAAATATGAAGAAAAAAAAAACAAAAAGGGAAAAAAATAATAATAATAAGTCAAATAAAAAATAACTACTTTGGAGGTGGTTGTCTTGTTACAGGGAAGAGGCGTGGTGGTTTCGTCCCACTTAGGGCGAAAATGCTATTGGTCATTGGATGAGTTTGAGCTTTCATTTCTGTGCGATACGTGGTGAAATTGATTTTTGAAGGTGATTTTGAACATTAATTTTTACCTTGCTTATAACAAATCTCTAGACTTTATTAAGCCACGTTTGGACTTTATTAACCAACTTTTGAACTTTGTTAAGCAACATTTAGAATTTGTCAAGGAATTGTTTGTACCTTGATAACAAAGTTTGATATTTGTATGCAAATAACATAGATGCAATCTAATTAACTAATTAAGAAAGGTCCAAACTAAAATAATCAACGTAGAAACTAAGCTAAACATGGTACAAATGTTGCTTTGAAAAGTCCAAACATAGCTTTGAAAAGTCCAACTGACGGAGCATTAATTTTGTGTCAGAAGCTTTAATTGCGTGTAAGTTTTTTTCTTCTTATTTTGCTCAACCTTTACAAGATACAAACTAAGCTGTAACACCCGTACCCGGGGAACGGGTTAATTACTTGTTAATATGAATTAATTAATATAATTAGTGCATAAACGGATTAAGGGAAGGCTTGGACTCGCCCATGTAAAAAGTGTTCAGAGAGGGACACTAGTTGAAAAAGTCCCCAGTGAGGTGGGACAGGTATTGAAATAGAACCCAGCGAAGGGTAAATCGGTAATTTGTATTTTAAATGATTAAATGCATTTATATGATTACATGAGTATTTATTTAAAATGCTTCCATATTATATGTAGATATATGTGTAGCATTTGGTGTAAGAAGGGTATAAATGAAAAAGATTTAAAACTAGTAGGTGCGATAGCAATTTCACAAAATATGTGGGACCCACGTTGGGACCCATACGGAACTTAGACAAACACCCACTTAAGTTTTGGGTAGTTAATGGAATGTTTGGGGGAGTTCATCATAGAAACTTAAGAAAATTTGGGGATGAAAATGAAAAGAAGGAAAAAATTGTAGCTTGACACCTCAACATGCAAAGCATGTGTGTCAAGCATTGAGAAAGTCTCTCAATTCACAGTAGAAATTAAACAAAAGAAAAGAGAGCCGGGAGAGAAAGACGGAGACGAGACGCCGACGTTGTTTTTCCACCGTTCCGTCGCCGCCGTTCGTCGGATTCACGAATCGAAGCCATTTTCGGACTCGTGGAGGTGAGACAAACGTTTCTATACCTTTAATTTACATTTAAATTGTTGGATTTTGGTATCTCGTATTAAACGGTGAGACACCGTCTACCAATATTCTTGTAGGATTTACTTGGTGAGGAAATTGAGCTTAAATTGATAAAATTCAGCATCTTCTAGGTGTAAATTGAGTAAAAATCTGTGTATAAGGTGAGTTTTCTACACTTAAACTGATTGTGTTTAATGGGTTCTAAGCTATATGTGATGTTAGAGATGATAATTCATGATTAGGAGTTATAAAGATGTTAATCATGTGAATTCCATGTTAATTCTATGAAAAATTATATGTTGATACATGAATATGTGTTTATGTGCTTATATGTCTATGTGGTAGTCAATGAGCACTGGGGAAATGGTTCATTGTTGGGAGTAATAAGGGTGGTATAGATGAAGAATCCGATAAATACAGAAGTCCAAGGAATAGAAGTGGTCACGAGACCAAGGGAGGTCTTCGGGTCTGAATGAACCATATAACCGGTGACTCGGCGATTACGGTTGTATTTTATGTATTAATTCTAGCATTGCACGTGTTAAACATTCAATCATGTTAGATTGCTCACTAAGCGTAATTGCTTAAGAAAACCGTTTTTCTATTTATGTTGTGGTACATAACAACCACCGCAGGTTCGAAGCCGTATCCGGAGAGGATATGACGCGCGTTGGGAGAGATGGGAGAGATGGGGGAGATTTGGGGCTAAAGCATGTGAACTTCTTTGAACTTATAAAAAGATGTAAATTATGGGTTATTTTATATTAATGATAACACTTGAGTGGTAGGAAAAGAGTTTGGATTCAAAACTTGTATTTTGATGGTTGGAAGTAACTTTGAGAACCAATTTGTTATCTCTCTTGTTTTGCTCAAGTGGTGTAAGTTGGTAGTTAAGACCATCTCGGCAAGTTCGAATGTGTCGCAACTGTTATGGACAAGATTTGGTTGTATAAATGATGTTGGTTGTAGCTTGAGTTCATATCTAATGAGTTCATGTATTTTTGGGTGAGAATTGAGTTTCAAAGTTTAAAAGTTTGTTTTAGTTCAAATGAAATGAGTTCTTGATAGATTTGATCAAATGGTGAATGTGTTTGTGTAATCCATGCTTATTTTAAGTTTAAAAGTGTTTGGGAATGTGTTGGAATAGTTTTTCCAAAGTTTTATGAAGTTTGATTATGTTTTGGACATGTTTGAAAACTTGTAGCAGCAAAATTTTGCAGCAGAAACCATTCTGCAAGAACCAGGATTGATCCGGGTACAAAGGGTGGATCGATCCGGGGTTCTGGAGGGACATTCTGCTAGAAAAACAACAAATTGGATCGATCCGGATTTTGTGGGCGGATCGATCCGCCCTTGTTTCCAGCAGCCGTCCACTTTTACGAAAACGTGCATATCTCTCTCTAGAAAACTCGGATTTGTGCACCATTTTTTTTGTTGGAACCGGGACTCAAAGAACTATATTTTGGTATAAAAATTTGATATACTTAGTAATGACTATTTTGCCCTTGGGTTGGTTTTTGTCACAATAAAGCTCTTAAAGGTGGTTTAATTCATACTTTTTATTCCTAATTAGTGTATTTTGGGTGTGTATCGCCTTGTTACATGTATCCTAATCCGCTGGGGTGGGTTGGGGTGTGACATAAGCTAAGAGCAACTCTAATGTTACCATCTCCAATGGGCATGCTATACCTCATGCTATTGCCAAATTATAGCATGACCTACAAAAAAAAACCCTCCAATGGCATGCCAAAACTCATGCCAAATTATAGTAATGCTATATCCTGTGCCAAATTTAGCATGGCCTTTGGCATTGCTATAATTTGGCATGACCTTTGGCATACCATTGGAGATGTGTTTTTGGAGGACTATGCTATAATTTTGCATACCAACAAGGCAATACCTTAAATTTGTCCAATATAAAGAAAGAAATAGCATTTCATTTGACATATACCATTGGAGCACATATGCTAAAATATAACATTTTAGTACTGCAACAATGCCAAAATATAGGCTTGGCATGACGAAAATAGCATTTAGCATTGGAGATAGTCTTACATGCCATTTTTATCACGCCAATTCTATTTTTTTTGGCATTGCTACAGTGTCAAATGCTATATTTTGACATTTTGCTCCAATGCTATATGACATGTCAAATGTATATTTTGGCCTAACTACCATTTGCCTTTCAAAGTAATCTTTTGTTAAGGGGGCAAAGGGTTATTTAATAAATGTATATGCTTCCCAAATTTTGTATTCCAAATACATGTGGATGGAGGGAACTTTGTAGGCTTGTAGCAACCCCCCCCCCCCCCCCCCCCCCCCCCCCCCCCCTCCCTCCCTCCCAAAAAATACATATATATATATAAATAAAAAAAATATGGCGATGGAAAAATTGTCAAAATATATCATTTCAATACTCATATGTTGATGTGACAGAAATGACATATGCCAAATATGACATGAAAAGTGGTCATGTTAAAATTTAGCATGACAAATGGCATTGCATTAGAGCAGCCATATATGATGGTCATGTTATAAAATAGAATTGGCAACCCAATTGGCAGGCGCATTGGAGATTGTCTAAGCAAGGTGCAAATGTTGCTTTGAAAAGTCCAACCGACAGAGCATTAATTGCGCGTAAGTTTTTTTGTTTTTTTTTTTTTTCTCATTTTGCTTAACATTTACATCGGACAAACTAGGGGTGTGTTTCGGCCAGAACGGATCGGAAACTCCCCTTTCGGAAAAATAAAAAACAATATTCTGAAATTTTCATAAATGAAAAATGCAATCCGAATTCCGTTTCGAAATTTCAAAAATTCCAAAATTATTTCCGATTCGGAAATTTCGGAATTTCATCTATCAGATTCGGAATTTTTCGGAATATTTTTGAAATATTTTTGGAATATTCGGAATTCAAGCTTAAAGGGATTTCACTTGAGACTTGTAGGCCTTTTATAGAAGCAAAGCACATCCCCTCTTTTATGTTTTTTCGATGTGGGATGAACACAATTTTCGGAATATTTCAGAATATTTTCAAAAAAGTTTCAAAAAATACAATTTCGGAGTATGTTCGGAAATTTTTCAGAATATTTCGGAAAAGCTTCGGAAAATACAATTTTTGGAATATTTTCGAAAATTTTTCGGAATTTTCGGAATTCTAAAAACAATTCTGATTCCAATCCGATATTTTTCGGAATTTTCGGAATTCGGAAATGCGGAATTTGGAATGCATGTTTAGTTGCCAAAATCAGAATTTTTTGGAGCAGAATCGATCGGAATTGGAATTTCCATTCCAAATGATACTCCTAGGACAAACTAAGCTAATAAAGGTCCAAACTAAGCTAAGCAAGGTACAAATGTTGCTTTGAAAAGTTCAAACATTACTTTGAAAAGTCAAACTAACAGGTGGACAGTTGTTTCGCCTCACGTAGAGCAAAACCATCTTGCCCCACTTTAGCATATCCCCATGTTACAACTCTTTTTTCATTTTACATCATGACCTCATGCACGCGGTCTGTACTAACAACTCAAGGTGTTGTAGTCCTTCGAGGTTTTAGTTTTGTTTTGAAGTCTAGGCCAAATTAGGCATGGAGGTGTGCGAACTTTACAAATGTGATAACACGTGTTTTATCTAATTCTTAAGTTCGATTGCTTAAACTTCAAAATCTTTATGTGAAACATGTTTTGTCTGATTCTGAAGATTGATTGCTTAAACTTCGAAATAGTTTTGCATGTGAACAATTTCTGATTTTGTATAAGAATTAGGGGTGGAACTTGGAACGAAAACTCCAATTCTGACCAATTCTGTTATGAAAATTTCCGATCGTGGAAACTAAAAATGCACGCCAAAGTCCAAAAATTCTGAAAAAAAATCAGATCGGAATCGGAATTGTTTTGAGATTTTTGAAAATTCCAAAAAAAAATTCCATGTTTCCGAAAATTTCTGAAATATTCCAAATTTACCTTACATTTGTCCCACCTCAGCTAGAAATGAAGGCAAGATGATGAAGGTGAATCTATAAATAGACCCAAGCCAGTACCACATTAGTCCCAAGTTAGTAGCTTGATCGACAACAGGAACATCACATTTTGGGTTTTGAATCAGAAAATTCCAAAAAAATTCCAAAAAATTCGGAATTCCGAAAATTCTAAAATTCCAGAATCGTAAATGAAAATAAGATTTCCGAAATTTCGGAATCGGAATCGAAAGGGCTTATGAAATTTCTGAAATTTTGGAATTTTATCCAAAATGGCTATTTCCAATCCGTTCCGTTCGAAAACACACCCATAATAAGAATTCATTTTTTTCGGAAAAAAAACAAGGGACTCATAGGAATCTTTGTGGTGTTTGGATCATCGACAGCCTTAGGTGTTGCCAATTTGGCAGCACCAATTAGAGGTTGACAGCACATCATAATTTGAGATTTTTCATATTTTATTTTTTAAAATGGGTTAATTACACGGACCTCCCCTGAGGTTTAGAGAAATTACACGGACCTTGAGATTTGGATTTGCATTACACACACCTCCCCTCTTGATTGCAAAATTTATAGAGACCTCCCTTCTTAATTTGCTAATGTCAAAAATACCCATAGTTATCAAAATCCTCACACTCTCTCTATCTCTCTCTCTCTCTCTCTCTCTCTCTCTCTCTCTCTCTCCTATATATACATATCTATATGCATACATACATACACACCATATATACAGACCATGCATATATACATACATACATACATTCACACCATATATACATACATATTTGTATAGATATAGCCATTGAATACATATATGCATAGATACTTGTATACATCTTTGAGGTGAGTTTGGTATTTTGTGTTTAGATCTTAGGCTTTTGGAACAAATTGATTTTGGGTTAAAGTTTTTTATTTGTTGAACAAATTCATATTCATATATATATATATATGTGTGTGTGTGTGTGTGTGTGTGTGTGTGTGTGTGTGTGTGTGTGTGTGCCCATATATTATGTATGTACTTGTACGGCCAGGCTCTTAAGTGAACATGATCGAATGAACCTACCCAGTGAATCTGATTTTAAGCCTAAAAGAATCTGTGGGCTGCCCTGCTGACCCCCGAGTTCTTTTAGGCTTAAAAATCAGGTTCATTGGGTAAATACATTCGACCCTGTTCACTTTAGAGCCACTCAGTGTACTTGTATACCTATATCTATATCTATATCTACATATATATACACACAGTATAGAGAGAGAGAGAGAGAGAGAGAGAGAGAGAGAGAGAGAGAGAGAGAGATGTAATTTAGTAAAATAGTAAACAAAGTAGGGGTAAAAGAGTAAAGTAATGCTAGAAGGGCGGTATGTATTGTAATATAAAGGGGATGTCCGTGTAATTTTGCCAAACCACAGGAGAGATCCATATAATTAACCCAAAAAAAATACGCAAGTCTTGTGCTATCAAACAATGAGTGGTCTTGTCGACTGCAGGGAGGATGTACGTGGCCGAGAATCCGTGCCCATCATTGTGATGCTTTTTGTTGAGCTCTTTTCTGATTAGGAACTTGATGAAACAAGAAAGAGTAAAGATTGAGACACACCCAAAGACACAACTTTTGGGACACAACCCAAAAGATGTGTCTATATCTCTCCTGTGATGTCATTCGACCCCGCATTGACACAGGAGAGAGATAGACACATCTCTTGGGTTGTGTCCCAAAAGTTATGTCTTTGGGCGTGTCCCAAGTATTACCCAACAAGAAAATGGACCTTTTTTCTTCTTTCTTTTTTTTTTCTAGAACAAAATGTAGCTATATAGAAGAGTAATGCTATGTTCCTCAAATTTGTATCCCAAATTTGACAGTGCCACCACATTTAATCATAGTGAAAAAACTTGATTTTCATTGAACGTTGTCTTAAATCATAACACCCGTCTTTGTGTTATTGCATTTCATTACATTATCATGCATGATAATGTGATGTGTTGTGCGTTTTGGCACATGTTTGAGTGAGTTTTGACTCACGAGTCGATTTAGGTATCTGTATTAGAGAACCCATCTAGATGGTGTTGAATGAGAGTTTGGATGTTGTGAAGCCTCTCCGAGTATGAGACGTTCACTGTGGAATACTTAAATGTTTATATGAAAATAAATGCTTACCTGAGTATTTCAATATCTGTATTATTTTCTGGCTTAGAATATATTTCTGTTATCAATTTTAGTATCCTGGTGAGGATGAATTAACACACTATTAATTTGATAGGCCAATTAGCAACTTCGGAAAAGTCATGGAGAAATTTGCGTTTTAGCAACCAAACGGAACTTAGTCAAAAATTTTTACAATCTTGAGGTTTTACTTGTAAAGCTATGAATTAGTTGTGTAGAAAGTTTCAGAGACTAATTAGGAGTTTTGAAAACTCGTGGGGAGGTAAACACAATTTTCGAAAGTGTTGTCTATATATAGATAGAGATGATCTTGAGATTTTTATAAACTTCTAACCTAAGTTTCAAAAGGAGGGCAAAAGGGTGATTTAGTTGCTTAGAGCTTCTCGACGCCAAACGACGCCCATTCGTCCGCTGGTTTTTCACCGAATTTCATATTTGAACTCCTCGAGGTAAGACCGTCGTTTTGATACCTATTAGGCCTTGTTTAGCTAAGTTTTCTGAAAAATTATTTTCTAGAATTTTTCATAAAAGTTGATAGTTGGACTTTTGATCCATAGAAGTTGTACTAGACGGACTTCTACACGCTCTTTGTGCACGGATTTTCTTTGGATTAAATTATAGTAGCGTTATTCGGAGGTGAGTGATTCAACTATGTATTTTGGATTGATTTCTTAACATGTATTTGTTAGGGATATATACTAAAAGCCATGTTTTATGTTGTTGATTTATTATTCATTTAATAAAATCAGTTAATCCATTTTTATGAGAATCTGTGTGGGCAAAATTTGTATTATATTCTTTATTTAATATTATGCATGCGTGTCTTTCATTCTACATAGTAGGTGGTTTGGTGTGTAGAGTTCGGCTTACACACGGAAGATCAGACCATCAGATCTTGTAGAATGTAAGATTTTGGTTTACGGTCTTAGATGGATTGGACACACCATCGGTAGGACTGCAGCATGGTGTTGTAGTAGGTTTGTCTTGCCTAGGGAAATGATATAGTTTCAACTCACTATGTTGGTACACTTTGTGTATTAAACGGGACCGACTTGGGGTAACTATCTTTATACTGACTTATAAGATAATTAATACCTCATGACTATTATGAGTGCTTATGCTCTAAATCCTAAGTTAATTTATAGACACGTACATTTGATATTTACACTTTGATCCCTAAAAGGGTGAGATCCTTAAATGGGTCAATATCTCATTGGATTGAGTGACAATATTAATTGTGTGGTAGATATTAATTAATGATGGAATCCATGTCTCAATTTTAGGATTAATGATATCCCCTTGAGAAAGCTTATAAGTTTTGATTATGTCAAACCCTGTAGGTGGATTTTGTATCCGACATATCAGATAAGTTAAGCAGAGGATCTCAAGGAATTTTAAGAGATTAATTAAATATGATTGTCAGTAATTATATTTAATTAATGGACATCTGTAATCTTAAAATGGGGAGATAATAAGCATTTAATAACATGGAGCTCGAAATATATTTTTGAGATAAGGGTAGGAGTGCAATTATAGTTCTTTAGTGGTATGAATTATAATTTATGGAAATAGGAATCTGATTCAGTTCGAATTAGGGTTTCCTAATTCCATAAGGAAGCCTATTCCTTATTGACTTCTTATTTTCCCTATCGCAGACTATATATCTGCTACTTTGTCTCTCTCCTCAGTTTGCCTTTTTCCATCAAAAGTATTATAACTCGGAATAGAAAAGAGAGCGTGAAAAAGGAGAGCAGAAACATAAAGGATTTCGAAGGATCCCACACTCAGTTCGATATTCTGGCAGCAAAGGAATACGGTAGAAGATCGTGAGCTGTTATCGAGCCCGTGTTCTCTATTCGTCTACTACAGCAATCCGTTTTAGCAGTTTAAGGTAACCCTAGTTCCGTCCTTATTGGGTTATTGTAGTTTTCACGTAATTTTTGCAGTACCAACTTATACGCGCTGTCAACGGATTCTGGGAACGCAGTTTCCTAACAGTATTCATGTGTTTGTATGAAAAGCATGTGTTAGCTTATAGAGATATATTGTGTAGTTCATATTGGGGAATTATATTGATACGTAGGCCCAATAGCATGGTGAAATGTTTTGTTTACCGAAAGTATGGTGATATGTATTTGAGCATGTTGAGTTGCTTATTTGGGTTAAAGGAGCACGTGGTTACTGAGCCATCTTGTGGAGCCGATATAAGCATTAAGATCGCACGATTGAAGAAAAGAGTCGTGGGTCTTACCCTTTCGCGTGGACTTATTGGCGAGTAGTCGCGGATTAGGAGTATGGGACGTACACGTGAGGCTCCAGAGACTAGTATGAATTATAGAGATGTGAATGCGAGCATGTTTTGTCATTCACGTACATATGTTATTTCATTCACTATGCGTTAGCTTAAACAAATCAAATATGTGTGGTTATTCAAATAACCATTGGAAGTATTAATGCCGGCGAGGAATCGTAGAAGTGAGCACATGGCCTTGGGAGTTCACTTAGAAGATGAATTGTCATGTTTATCCCATAGTTTTGTAATCAAAATTGTCTATTTCATTGTTTTATTAAGGAACTTGTAATAGAAGTGGATTATAGTCTTGTATACGTTTTATTTTAGTTCCAAGTCCTATAAGGAATTACTACGTTTGGTATTGACTTTAAAACCATGGTATGAGTTGGTTAAGTTATTATGAATCTGAGTCTGGAGTTCACGTTTGAATGTTTTACTTGTGGATTTAATTCCTTGATTCAGTGATTTAGGTAGTTGAAAATCATAAGGGTCGCTTGAACTTAGGCAATATCCTAGTGTAAGAAGGATTGTTGTCAGAGGGTCATTCGACCGGTCGAAGGGGACAACTCGAACGATCGAAGTGCCCTCTACTGTGAAGGATTATTGCCGAGGAGTCATCCGACCGATCGAACGGGAAATCTCGACCGGGCGAAATGACCCCTGCATGCAAAATTTTTATACCCCTTTCGCAACTTATTTAAATGTTTTGATTGGTTCTTAGGGCACCTTTGGGACCCCTTTGAATATAAATTCATTCGTTTCAAAATATAATTACGTTTTCAAATTTATACGGATTTTACTAACTTCAGGTGTGTTATTTCAAAAGAGTGACTATTTGTTGTTATCTTTAAAGTTCTTTTTTCCCCTACTACAACTTTGAAATGAGTAGGAAGAGCCTCGATGGTGTGCCACGGGTTCCGGTTTTGCTATTGTGGGACCGGGTTGTGACATAAATGGCTCGACTACTTCATGTGTTGGGAATCAAATTTTAGATACAAATTTAAAAACCACGTCATTACTTCATCAATTGCTCCTAAAACTAAAGCTCTGATTCCAAAATAGACCCTTAAGTTTGGTCATTCTGTCATTTTAGTTCCTATAGTTTCAATTGCGTCAATTTGGTCTCTGGAGTTTTAAATAGAAGCAATTTGATCCAGATACCCCATTCTGTGAGAAAATTTGACACAATTTATCCACTATTATGCACAATTACGATGATAAGCAGGTTGGGAGATTGGTGATGTTCCATTTTTGCCCCTAAAAATTGTGACAGTGCATAGTATGTGAGTAAATTCTATCAACTTTCCTCACAGAATTGGACATTTGGATCAAATTACTTCTATTTAAAACTTTATGAACCAAATTGACACAATTAAAACTATAAAGACTAAAATGATATTGAGACCAAACTTCAGGGATATGTTTTATATTTAACCCTTTAAATAATTAGAGGATGAATCGAACAATGTATATCAAGCTCTAACAGTATCATGACTTGTTATCCACTGTTTGTTATAGAAGTTCTTGAAAATTGTGTTTGGGTGATACTTGAGGCACACCCAAAGACACAAGTACTTTTGGGACACAACCCAAGAGATGTATCTATATCTCTCATGTGATGTCAGATGTGTCTATATCTTTGATGTGATATCACTGTGACATCACATGAGAGAGATAGACACATGTCTTGAGTTGTGTCCCAAAAGTTGTATCTTTGAGTGTGTCCCAATCTTTACTCTTTGTGTTTTAATTGATTTTCTTCAACTTGGTCATTGGTGGTACCAACACCTACATGCAGTGGCGAATCTAGGAATCTCAACCAAGGAGGCTGTGTGTAAGACCTTAGAGTCGCACCGGGGTTTGGTGGCAACACTCCGAAGTTAAATTTTTTTTTTTTTTTTTATCTCTTTGTAATTAGGCCAATATATTACATATATTAAGTTTTTTTTCCCAATTTTTTGGAGAATGAAGTATAATTGGGCCAACATATTACATATAAAATACTTTTTTTTTAGCCTAACTTATATTTTGGTGGGGGGGCAAAGCTTAATAAAATTTTAAAATTTACCTAAAATACATGCATAAAAGTGCAATTTTTCAAAAGCTAGGGGTGACCACTGCCCCGTTGCCCCCACCTTGTATCAGCCACTACGCCTACATTAGACCGAAACCCACAAGTTTAAACGGGATCTCTCTCCTCTTTTTTTTTTGTACATTAAACAATAGATTATATGGATTATAGAATGTTGAATTTCTTGAAGTGTGTGTATATATATATAGGTTATACTCCCTCCGTCCTATTTTATGTGTCCATCTTTTTTTTTTTTGATGTTCTAAAATTGTTGTCCACTTTCTTAAATTAGTATATAAATTTTACTTAGTTTCCCAAACTACCATTTCTTGCAATCATTACCAAATTAAAACAAAACAAAAAAAAGAGAGTGCAATGATTATGGACAATTGTGAAAAGTAAGTGTAGATTCTTTTTGTCCCCTTAAATAGTTAGATTCCCCAAAATAGACACATAAAATGAGACGGAGATAGTAAAATGTTAATTCCTTTCTTTCATATTTGGTGCAGAGAAAGAGGGCAAAAAGGTGAGTACAAATTCATTCTAGAGGGTCTCTTGAGAATGTGACAGCACTGAAAACATTATAAGCTGTTGGGACTGGACTAATTGTGTTGGGGGATCACGAGGCAAAATTCCAGATTCATTTTATTCTCTTCTGTCACCATTTAAAGGTGAGCAAAAGACAAAAATTATAGGTATTCAAGTTCAATTTGTTTGCAACATACAATTTTAAATTTACTAAACTATCAAGAAGTTTTGTTAGTAGTGATAATCCTATGGGTCAAAGACTGTGGGCGGTAAAAAAAAAAAGTAGAAGTGGAGAGAGAGAGAGTGGGTGTAAAAATGTTATCAAAATGATTTTAATTTCTTCTTTGAATGATCCAGAGAGAGTGCAAAGAATATTTTCTTGGTTTTCTTTGGGTTTTTAACTAACATACATACAGGAGAATATATATATATATATATATATTTTCCTTTTCTTGATTGATGATAAAATTTGGATTCTTGATTCCACCCTTAAATTCAATGTTATTGTCACGTTTTTTAGTTGGTGGCCCAAACTTAAATAGAAAACCATGTATATTTGGTGGTAAACAAAACTAACAGTAAAGAGATTGTGTACGTAACACAAGAATTGATTCTATGATTTATGAAAGTATAAATTTTCAATTCATGAACACGTGCAATTGAAAAACAATTGTTAACAGCAATCCGAAAGTGATGGAGCGGACAACGTACACGGGCGGAGGTATGTGGGGTCAAGAGGGGCACGGGGGCCACTTTTGGACAATTAAAAATTTATTCTTAGTTTTGTGTTTATTTTCATTGTGTCCCCCTAAAATATAGTTCAATACAACAATATAGGGCCAAGTTTGTAATTATAATAAACATATAGGACTAAAATTCTGGAATTAAGCCCAAAAAAAAGAAGGATTATTATATGTTAGACCTTCTTGGAAAGCTCATTTTTATGGTCATAACCTGAAAAAGCTTCCTGAAAAGCTTCTTATTAGATTTTATTCAAATCATGGGTTTTTTTTTTCAACACTGTATTCTTATATATGCAAATCTATCATATAAAAGTATGTGTTTACTAATTGTGATATTTGCTAAGAAATTAGCATCTTTATTGTTGAAATGGACTGATATTTCATATTTGAAAGTATTATGTTATTGATGTATCTTTGAAATGCTTACCAATAGTGAGTTCTCAGATTTAACAGGACTAGAAGATTTTTCTTTTAAGAAATTAGTATTTTAACCCAAAAAAATTCGAGTCGAGGGCGCTGCCTCCGAATCCCCGTATAAGCTTGTGCCCCCCTAAACTAAATTTCTGGCTCCGCCCCTGACAACGTCAAAAGCACATGCCTCAAAAAATTAAGACTAAACTAGTCCTATGTAGTTATGCAAAATATAAGTTTCATTATGAAGTTGAGAATTTAGGCATCGTTAGGGTTAACCATGATCGAATCAAAATGCAAAAAATTTTGAATACCCCGTGATAACACCAAAAGAAACAGCTAAGAGATTGTTTGCATACGTAACACAAAAATCAATTACGTGGCTCATAGAAGAAATTTTTTTTCAATTTGTGAACACGTACCATTGAAAAACAATCGACAATGACAACCAGAAAGTGATGGCATGCATGGACTTCGTCAAAAGCACATGCCTCAATAAAATTAAGACTAAACTTAAAAGATAATTGTTAATTCTAGGGGTGAAAGTTTAAACCGGCCAACCGAACCGACCGACCGAACCGAGCGATTCGGTCGGTTTTCCCAAAAACCCTGCAAGCTACAAACCGAACCGAACCGACTAAAACCGACCAAAACCGACCGAACCCGACCGAAACCGACCATTCGGTCGGTTTTTTAAATGACCAAAACCGACCAAAACCGAACCGAACCGACCGAATTTCACCCCTAGTTAATTCCACTCCATCATTAAATCAATGCATTTCATGGTATCACTATCAGAGCATGTGGTATCATGTATGTAATTTATGACATATATGTACCACATGTTTTAAGAATGGTACCATGGAGTGCCTTGGTTCAATGATAGAGTGATAATAGCATCAGCCAAACTTAATACTAATTAATACTCAATAGTGCCATTATGAAGTTGAGGATTTAGGCATCGTTAGGTTAACTATGATCGAATTAAAATGCAAAAATTTTGAGTACCCTATGATTACACCTAAGTTTCATTTTGAACCACTTGTCATTTGTTGCAAACTAAAGGCCCTCAATCTGTAAACATTTTTCTATATAACTGTGACTAATGTTTAACACTATCAATTAGTTTGATCACTATTATTCTTTGCCAACCTCTTTGAATATAATAATATTATGGTTTCTAAATTTTATGTCCCATTTAAGGGAGGAGCGATGATTTTTTATAGGAGGGTTGAGATTGGATGCATCATGCATGTGTATGTAATAGGGGTGTGTTGTCACGACCCATCTTGCTACGGGCGAAAATAGGACACGTAACACGCCACCAATGCTTATCCAGTTCCATTAAAGTAAATAGCAGTGGAAAACATAAGTGAAATCCATGAAAATCAGAGTTATTAAAAAATTTGGCGCATTGAAACACTCAGAGAACACACTGCTGGAAACCAGCAATCCAGTCGACTGATCATAGGTCCGGTCGATTGGAAATGCAAGATACAGAGAACTCAAAAATCTCAGCAGATTGTCTAGTTGACTGTGTCGGGGACTCAGTCGACTGTGGAGCTAATTTCTCAGTTGACTGGAGCCTTCTCCTCGACTGAACCACAATTTTTCATTTTGAAAATAAAATCCAGTCGACTGTGGTCTCTCACCAAGTCAACTGTTTCTTTCACAGAAACAAAAAAAAACATTCCGACCCATAACCCAGTTGACTGTGTCGGGAACCCAGTCGACTATTTTTCAATATTTCGGGACAGTGGCTAGATCAAAACAACCTCCAGTCGACTGTTTCCCAGAACTAGTCGACTGTTTTACCTCAGTTGCTAAGCTTTCTGCAGATTACACACCATGCTTATACCAAACTCAATTCCAACTCATCCACTACCATGATTCAACGATTCCAAACATAAAACAACTATATTGCAACGTTCCAAAAACATAATTGCATGAGGTTTACTACAGATTACAATGCTATGAATCCACCCCAAGATTTCTAAGTTAAGTACGTAGTTTTAACTTCTCAAAATTCTTATTACAACATATGAAAAGGAAACAAAATATAAACAAGAGTGATCCCATCGTCCCATAGGCCTCACTCCTCGCACTTCTTCTTGTTCTTCCTCTTATCACCTATAATGGAGGAAGTCTCCACTACTCAGTTATATGATGAGTGTACAATTCTAAACATATGCATATGAGATAATTCATGCTTTAAACACCTAAAACACATCATTTAGTCTCTAGGGAGAGAGATACGCATTCATCCGGTATATCGACAAGTTTTAAATCTTAAATCGCGAAGCCAATGGCTAGCCAAAACCACTCAACTATTGCATCTAACTGCTCTGGGAGGGCCGATTCCCAAACCAAGCAAATAGTCATCACTACTATAACTCTCAAACATCGAGAGGCATGCCCCGGCATGAAATTATGCCAAACTACCCTTTGACTCACATAATCATTTAGTTTGCTCACATAACCATGTCACCATGCTTTTCAATACGTACTCACTAAAATTAATGGGCCTAATTTAACACATGCATTTTGCCCGGATAACAATTTCATACACAATATCCAAAGCATCCAAAATTGTCTATATAACACAAGTTCGGAATTCATACCTTAAGCTATGGTCCTATAGTTTCAAGGGAAGTACTAGTAGCCAAATTAACCGTCGGATCTCCGATCTCGAATGATTCCTATAAGTGTTAACGTGTTTTTCCTAAATTCGTAGAATTCGAATTTTTGTAAACTTTTTCCAAACATGGCCTAAGAGGTATCAAAACGTAGCTCTTACCTCAAGCAATCCGAATATGAAATCTGGTTGAAATCTAATGGATGAACGGTTGTCGTTTGTCGCCAGGATGATCGAAGGAATAAATCCTCCTTTTCTCTCACTTAGTTTGTGAGATATTTTGAAAATATCTCAACCATATCCATATATAGGCACTACTCTTGGGAATTATGTTTACCTCCCCGTGAGTTCTCAAAACTTCTAATTATCTCTCAAAACGTCGCACAAGCCCATTTTATGACTTCATAATTGAAAATTATAAATTTACAAAAGTTTTCATCTAAGTTTCGTTTGGTCCGTAATTACGTCTGAAACTTAATTCTGTGCAATCTCTAAATAACCTACCTTTTATGCAACGTATCCCTTACGCTTTCACCAAAGTATTCCAAATGATCTAACTCAAGATCAAAACTACCAGAAATTATACAAAACAGATACCTACAGAAAACATCAAATAACATTTAAGCCATATAAATGTCATTTACTCATGTTGATGCCACACAATTCTCCTATTACTGTGTCCTCAATTAACACCTCACCGTTGACCTCCAGTCAACCTCATTCACAATTATCAAATGACATTAATAATTCACAAAATTTTATTTTATGCATTTTAAATAATGATATTCCCGGGATGAGTGTGACAGCTCTCTCCTCCAAAAGGGAAGTTTGTCCCCAAACTTATACCTCATGAATCAAAAAGGTGTCGATATTCATTTCTCATCTCTTCCTCGTTCTCCCATGTAGCCTCCTCCACTATGTGACTACTCCATAACACTTTTACCATCGGAATTGTCTTCATTCTCAATACTTGCTCCTTCTGATCCAAGATCTGTACCGGATGATCTATGTCAATTAAGTCCTCCTGGATTTGCAACGTTTTGGTACTATGATCTTGCTAGCATATGTCATACATCAACTCAACATTGACACATAAAACACGTTGTGCACAAATGCTAACTCCGATGACAAATTTAGTCGATAAGTCAATGGTCTTACCCTTTCTAGGATCTCAAACGGTCCTATGAATCTTGGGTTAAGCTTCCCTCGCTTTCCAATTGGACAATGCCTTTCGAAGGTGATACTCGCAAGTATACAAAGTCTCCCACTTGGTGATCGACACTTATGCCCATACAAAGCCTCATAAGGTGCTATCCCAATACTCGATTGAAATCCATTATTGTACGCAAACTCGATTAGTGGTAAGTGTTTCTCCTAATGGCTCCCAAAGTCTAGGACGCACAACCTAAGCATATCTTTTAATGTCTGAATCATTCACTCTGACTATCCGCCAATCTAAGGATGAAAAGAAGTACTAAAACTCAATTTTGTACCCATAGCCTTTTGCAAACTTCCCCAAAACCTCGACGTAAAACTACTATCACGATCCAATACGATCATAGCTGGAACTCCGTGTAGTCTCACAATCTCTTTCATATACAATTCTGCTAACCTTGACATCTTAGTCGTCTTGAATGGTAAAAATGAGCTGACTTTGTCAATCGGTCAACTATAACCCAAATATTGTCATTCTTGTTAGGCGATCGTGGAAATCCAGAAACATAATCCATCGTGATCTCATCCCATTTCCACTCTGATACTAGTAACGGCTGTAATAGTCCTACAGGTACTTGTCTGTCTATTTTGACTTGTTGACATGCTGAACACTCCAAAACGTACTTAGCAACTTCCCGTTTCATACCTCTCCATCAAAAATTTTCTCTCAAGTTCCGGTACATCTTATTACTTCCTCGATGAATTGAATATTTGGTACTATGTGCTTCCTTTAGGATTCGTTCTTTCATGTCATTCAAGTTTGGTACACACAGTCGGATACGGATGTCGGTCTTTGCCAATTAGATGCCACTTCCAATTTATGAGGATCAATTAAAACTCCATTCTTGTCAATCACATGACCAAGAAAAGTAATGCTAGGTAGCCAAAATTCACACTTCTTAAATTTCCCGAGTAGTTGCTTCTCTCGTAATCTCTGATGTGTAAGTCTTAAATGTTTCTCATGCTCTATCTCATTCAGTGAATAGATAAGAATGTCGTCTATGAACACAATCACAAAGTCATCTAAGTAATCGTTGAGGACTCGGTTCATAAGATCCATGAACGCGGCTGGTGCATTTGTAACTCCAAATGGCATTACTAGAAACTTGTAAGGTCGTTAGCGCGTTCTGAAAGCTGTCTTTTCTACATCTTCAACTTTTGTTTTCAATTGATGATAGCCTGATCTCAAATTGATCATGGAAAATACTTGTGCCCCGTGCAGTTGATTAAAAGGATCGTCAATTCTAGGCAACAGATAATTGTTTTTGATTGTCAATTTGTTTAACTTACAATAGTCGTCACACATACGCATTGAACCATCCTTCTTCTTTACAAACAACACTAGAGCTCCCCACGGTGATATGCTAGGTCGAATGAAACTTTTGTCAAGTAACTCTTGTAGTTGAACTTTCAGTTCTTTCAACTCCACGAGTGCCATTCTATACGGTGCTTTCCATACAGGCCTTGAGTCCGGCAATGTCTCAATGGTAAACTCAACCTGCATCTCAATAAGAACATCTGGTAGGTCGTCAGGAAACACATCTGAATATTCTCGTACTATTGGAATATCTTCTACTTTCAATTCGGTTGCCATAGTATCAATCACTGAACACAAATATCCCTGACATCCTTTCCTCAACAATTTACCTGTTTGGATAGCCAAGGTCAAATACGGTGGCGGTGTAACCCCACTTCCTTGGAAACAAAAGTTCCCATGCACCGGTGATCAAAAATTAACTTCTTTCCGTTCGCAATCTATTGTGGCTTAGTTTAGGGCTAACCAATCCATTCCTAGTATCACGCCAAAGTGGTTCACCACAATTGGTATAAGATCCACGGTTATTGACTTCTCACCCAATTTGATCTCACAGTGTCACACCCGTCCCGGAAAATCTTTTATTTCAAAGGCATAAATATTTTAAATGAAATTATTAACGTGGTTTAATGATTGTGGCTGAGGTTGACCGTGAGTCAACGGAAGGTGTCAAGCAAGGACACGGGAACATGGAAATCATGTTGCATTAGCATGTGTAAATGACATTTATGTGATTGTAGACACGCAGGATTCCACCACTTGTTTGTTTTTGTTCGAAATTTGATTTTTGATCAAAGAAGGAGAATGGTCTGTTGAAAACAGATACAGAGTCGCCACTTGGTCTTTAAGGAACCAAGAAACCTAATTTTAACTCACCCAAACGGATAAAGGGCACCGGCCCTTCATAACCAAAGAACTTGGCTCGGGGTTTTGGTACGAGAGAGGAAGGAGCCTTTGTCGCGACTAAAACACCCTCAACTCGCCCCGTCTTTCGACGGGCCTCAATTAGCATCCAAATAATCATCTTATACTATATATGGTTCAACAATTAATACTATGAGAGTATATTACATCACATAAGAAAATTTGAAATGGAAGATCTAAAGATGAGATATCATTCATAAAATCTAAGCCAAATATCACACAATACAAAGTGAAAGATCACACACACAAACCTAGGAAAAATCGTCTAATCACATATCAGGTAATCAAGTTTTCCTAGTCTAAGGGGACATGAATTGTTCTCGAAACAAGTAAATAAAAAAAACAAGGATGCTTAGCAAGCTAGAATGATGCATGTTAATTTTGAGAAAAGAAGATCTCCCAATCCCCGGGACGGATGAAAAAGGATGATTAGATCGAGGGGGAGCATGGAAATGTGATCAAGTTCATTCCTTATAATCTTCTTAGATTAGGAGTCACAAAAGCCCCAAATCTTTGCATGGATGCAATGTATGTATCTAGAATGTGCCAAGGTTGTAGTGTGCTTTGTGTTCATGGATTCCTAGAATGACTTAGAAGTCTAGAATGTGTATGAATGAATGAAGGAAATCATCATGGGATATGTACAAATGTAGTATGAACTACTTCCTAAGACATGAGCTAATTTGTAGTGCATGTAAGCATCAAATCAAAGGGGGGAAGTAAAAGTGTGCTTGCTGTGAATAGTGGACAGAACAGTAATATGATCTTTTGGAAATTGAAAAGAGGGGTTAGGAATGTTTTCAATGCATGATATTTTATGGAGATATTCCTTATTGTGTCTAAAATATAACCCAAAAAGCCAATCTTTAATAACTATTACAGATTGAGAGAAATCATATCAACGATGGAGGTTACCCAGAAACAGAGTTCGTACTATCGACTGAAATGTCAAAAAATCTTAGAAAATGAAAACAAATGATCTAGAGACCCACTTTATACAAACAGTTCCCTAAGACATTGAAGTTCAAGAGAAAAATAAGTTAGGACCACTCTTTTTGGAAATGTTTTCTGTAAAACAAGTTGAAATTAGACCAAGTGGCTGTGACAGCAAAAATAGAATATCTGGAGAGAATGTTTGGGTCCAAATGGACCATTTTCAAGTATTTCCAAGTCAAACCAAAAATCATGGGTGTTGTCTAATGAGTTAGGAAGACTTTTCAAGTAGTCTTGCATCCATACATTGAGTATTGAGTTCTAGAGAAATCTTTGAACTCAGATCACTCACTGTTTTGACTCACTGTTTTGAAGATTTTGGGAAAAAACTAAAGTTTTCTTTCTTCAGATCAAAATGAGGGGTTTTAAGAGAGGTTTTGAAAGTATATTTTCAACATCAAGTAGAGATTATGACCTCTTAAAATATCAACATCAAACTCATCATCAAGAACTCCCAATATTATTGGAGAGATTTATTTTCATTTGAACATAACTTCAAGGTTACCTTGGAGGTATTGAAGTTATAATCATCATCTATCAAACATGTTTTTGAGGTCAAGAGCTACTAGCCATAAGGATTCACTCACCTCAAACTTCATGTCATCATTTAGATGATGAAGAACAAGTAAATAAATAAAGAAAAATAAAAAGAAATGAGGTAAGAGGAGATGAACATTGTATATAAGCAAGAAAATAAACAATCAATAGATGATATTCAATGGTGGAACCACAAGCATTCAACCTCTCATATATGTGTGTATGTGGGTGTAGATTGCTCTCTAACTCATTGAAAACTCAAAGAAGATGAAGAAAATGAATTGAAATCTTGTAAATACTAGTTTAGTTTTGAGAAAACTAAATAAAAACTCACATTTGGCTTGGATTTGAAGAAGAAAATCTTTGTTTCTCTTTCTATTTCTTCCTAACTGTCTATATCTCTCTCTAATGGCTTCCAAGCTCCCCCCTAAATGGAAGTAAATGGGTCTCCTTTATAGGCCAACTTGGGGAGGTATTTTTGGTTTTAAAAAGTCTCTAATTGGTCCAAAATCCCGGAATAATCAAAACTATGTCGTTTTATTTGTTGAAAATTTGAATTAAAACCCAAAAACTAACCAAAAATTACAAAAAATGAAAAATCACTCAGAGTACCGCCGCGGTACTTGGCCACTGCCGCTGCGGCAGTGGGCCAGTGCTGCCACAGCAGTCAACTCTCCCGTTAACCAAAATTGCATTTTGGCCCCCAGAACTCCCGGAATTCATGAAACGGCCCTATTTCGTCCGAAATTCACAAAAAATTCATACAAAATTTAAATTGAGATTGTGATATACCGTTGGAAAGGTATTGAGGTCTACTTTCTATAAAAAATAGTTTAGAGTTGGGTCACTTTAGAAAGTTTTGCGGTATTCACAATAAAAGCCGAATTGATCGTAGTTTTTACCTTCAGAAATTCATAACAAATTCGTTTTAGATCCAGAAAGTATGCGCGATATACCATGGAAAAGCTATTGACCTCTAGTATTTGATAAAAATATTTCAACATCGAAAAGGAGATTTTGATTTTTGGTCAAACTTGCAGTCAAATTAGTCAAACAGTGCACTTCTAGGAAATTTCGGGAAGTTCTGGGAGCCTCCTAAGACTGACATTTCGGTCCGATTTTCTTTTAAAACATATTTTAAGACTTTTCACATGATCTAGGATGATCTCCGAACTTTTGGGCGAATTCGGATGATTTTGGTCAAACTTGATCAAACTTTGGTCAAACCGGTCAACGGAGACTTTTTGGGAACTTCCGGGGGTCTCTGGGAGCTTACGATTTCAAATATTAATCTTTTAAAATTTATTTTTTTGTTTTGAATAATATCGAATGATTTTTGAGATTCTGGGCCAATCTGAAGAGTTTTGGACTTTTAAGGGCATTTTGGTCATTTCTGCAAATTCTTTGACTTCTTGAGAGTTAGAGGCAATCTCTGAAAATCCGATCTTCTTAATCATCGAGGTTTGACATGCTTGTAGCCTCCTAAATCTGTTAGCCGACAAAATGGGGTGTCTACAGTTTGCCCCTCTTTTGGCATGAACTTGCAAAGCAACGCATGTCGCAAGCGAGTGCCAAAGCTTTAAAGAGACAGGTCTTTTTGGAGGCTATAGATTTAGGATAAGCGAGTGCCAAAGCTTTAAAGAGACAGGTCTTTTTGGAGGCTATAGATTTAGGATAAAAGCGTTGAAAAAGATGCAATGATGCTGAGGCTAGTGCTGGTCGCGCTCTGCGTGTGCTGCCTACGTATCCCAAGGGAAATCAGACCAGGGCGTAGTTCGGGGTACAAAGGAATAAATCACACATGCACATACACAACAATCAGGCGGATGCTATGCTATAAAAGTGATATGCAATGCGTGGATGTGATATGAATTTTGTCCTGAGTCCTATCATGTCTAGTGTTCTGATCCTAGCATGAACTAGTGTTGTGGGGTATACCACTCCAAGTGAACTTGTGTCATGCTTGTGTTGTGTTCTAAAGCGCTTGTGGTCCTAGTACATGTGTTCTGTGTATTCACCACTCTCAGTGGGCTTGGTGATCTACGCTTCACTACGACTAATAGACTTGTGAGGGATCTCAACCTGGAGGTCTTACCCAAGGAAGAGTGTGGTGCTCAAAGTGATACTGTGGTGCTCAAAAGAATGTTTATGATGTGTTTGCCACTCCTAGTGGGCTTTGTGATTTGTGTGTGCCGCGACCGATGGGCTATGTGTCATATTATGGCCAATTTGTTGTGTTGGGTGAAGTGACTCTCTAGACTTGACTCGTGCTCCCCTTAATCGTGATACTATGGACTCGGTGACTCTCAGAGTCTCGACGGTGCTTCTCAAATTTCAATGATGATCCTCAATTCTCAACGGCGCTTATGTTGTTTCTCAAATCTTTAACGGTGCTTCTCCATGCTTCTTGATTCTCAATGGTGATCTTCAAATCTTAACGATACTCCTCGACTTTTCAATGATGCTTTTCAACTCTTTTGATGCTCCTCAACAAATCTGATGCTCCTAAACACATCCGATGTTCCTCAACTCTTCAACGATGCTTCTCAACAAATCTGATGCTCCTCAACACATCCGATGTTCCTCAACTCTTCAACGATGCTTCTCAACAAATATGATGCTCCTCAACACATTTGATGTTCCTCAACTCTTTAATAATGCTTCTCAACAAATCTGATGCTCCTCAACACATCCGATGTTCCTCAACTCTTCAACAATGCTTCTCAACAAATCTGATGCTCCTCAACACATCTGATGTTCCTCAATTCTTCAATAATGCTCCTTAACACACCCGATGCTCCTCTTCAACAATACTCTCTTCTGATGTTCCTCGATGCTCCAATAATACTTCTCAACTCTCCTGATGTTCCTCGATGCTCCAACAATGCTTCTCAACTCTTCTGATGTTCCTCGATGCTCCAACAATGCTTCTCAACTCTTCTGGTGTTCCTCGATGCTCCAACAATGCTTCTCAACTCTTCTAATGTTCCTCGATGCTCCAACAATGCCTCTAAACTTTTCTGATGTTCCTCGACACATCTGATGCTCCTCCTCAACAACACACTTGGACTTTGAACCTTAAACACCTCAATAACACATCTTATCAAAACATCTAGACTCTGAGCCCTAAAACACATCTTATCAACACTCATCATCAACACATCTGGACTTTGGGCCCTAAAACATGTCTCATCGACACACCTTATCAGTAATAGTTTCTTGGTGTTGGCGATATTTCCTCCGATTAGCCGCCTTGAGAAACAACTAACAGTTTGTAGTTTGCAACCACTTACGAGTTTATGCCACTCGTACTTGGGACACTTCTCATGTTGCGACCTTAACTAGTGTAGTAATAATGTTTGGTACTTCTGCTTGTATCCAAAGTTTTTTATAATTGGGAATCACCTTTAACCCATACATTTGAGACCATCAGGACAACTGGACTTAACAGGAATGACAAGAAAAGTTGGGTTAGTTTGTATGAAACCTCGATCTCTGACACACTTGTGATCAGATTACTACTGACTTAAACAAAAAGGATTGACTTGGACATAAAATTCTCAAATTGCCATAATCTAATGTGCCTTCATCATGAATGATGTACCGCTCATCTTTTATGTTCACTCCTTATCTTAATATGACAACACTTTGCTGATAAATCTAGTTTTTGAAAATTCCTCCCTATTGATCTAATCAATTCTCTACTTTTCCCAGGAAGTGCTTTGAATTAGTGCCTTAGCTTTTAGAATAAAAGATGCTCCATTTCAAAAAATTTCAAAACAACTTGGTGACTTGAAAACTCGCCCTTGGTGTGAAGGGATCGTGTTAGGCAAATAGAGTTTTGCCCCTAGTTTGAGGTGTACGAAGTGGAATTCATAGGCAAACGATGTGGGTGACCGAAGTTTGCCCCTAGTTTGGAATGATGGTTTATTGGAGGTTTTGGGCAAACGAGGTAGGTGACCGAAGTTTGCCCCTTGTATGAAGGGTAGATAGTAGAATTCAGGCAAACGAGGCGAGTAGCCGAAGTTTGCCCCTAGTGTGGAAGGTGGTTTTCTGGCTTGAGGCAAGGACCATGACTTTAATCTCTCAAATGCTCATAACTTTTGCCTAGGCACTAGTGAGGTGACCTAGCGAGCTCTTTTCTCTCTTTTGTTATTGCTCACCTTGGATTTAGCTCTAATTTATGCCTAGGCATCCTTTCAAATTTTTGACCTAGCGAGCCATCCTTCTTTCCTTTTTGAAAGTCTACCTACATACCCCCGAGCGGGGATCAGGTCCAACATAGTTCGGGCTAGGACCTTTAAAGAAGAGGGGTTAATATTGATGGTGTCGACCGAACCGATGCGGTTGCCTACGTATCTCCGAGTGGGAATCAGGTCGAGCGTAGTTCAAGGCAAGGCTTGAAAGAAGGGGTTTGAGGTATGAGGGTTTTTCAAACCAATCGCCAAAGACGTTCAAACTTGGGTTACTTATGGTAGCCTTGAAGAGGAGGATTCAGTTTCCATCTCCCTTTCTTTTCTTTTCTTTTCTTTTCTTTTCTTTTTCTTTTTCTTTTTCTTTTTTTTTTCTTTTGTTTTGAGGATTGATCCTTTTCACTTTCGCTTAGCCAGTCAATTTTCATTTTCATATAGTTGATTCATGTAAGATCTTCCGATCATAATCTCAAAATTCCAGAATGTGCACGTCAGCTCTCGGGATTTATTTATGGTCGTTTTGAGCCTTTTGAAATGTGATCTCGGCACATTTTTATGATGTACCTTGAAGCGTACAATTCTCTCATTTGTAAAATAATTTTGACTGGCTAGGGTCAGATCTTGGAAATCAATACCTTTTCAGCTCTAACTTTTGCTTAGGTGCCCTTTCGGGTTTTCAACCTAGCGAGCTTTTTTTTTTTTTCTCTTTTTATTTTTTTTGAAGGTGGAGATGAAACTCACTGAAATGTTTGGCTACCGTCAAGGACCAAGTCTGCACAGATTCGCATTGCTATCAATTGGGTTGGGCCCAAGGCTTTGAAATGGTGGAAAAGGTGTTGGGCAAGCCCCAAATCAGTCTCAAGTATGTCTTTTCGAGATTGAAGCAAAAACATCTTTAAATTCTTAAAGTAAGACTATTCAATTCTCAGCTCTTCTTTGGGGTCAGCGCGAAATCGACTTTGGCCTGTTTGGGATTCTCTCTTTTTTTGTTTGATACAAAAATTTATTAGCAGAGTAATGTCTATGGTAATTTGAAAAGTGACATTTTTAGTTCAGCGATTCATGGACTTATGAATATACACATCAGATTAGGCAAAATGAGACTTCATTTCATCAGAAGAGAAGGATTACATTACTCGATACAGACTCACAACAACTCGATGACAGACAGACTTGACCACAAGACTAAACTTGAAATATACTCAAACATAGAACAGACTCGACCCAGTCTCAAATGGAGTGTCGCTGTGACTCACTTATTCTTTTTTTTTAAAGAGCATCCTCATTTGTCTTGCTAGCAAAAGTCCCAAACACCATCGCTTCACCGGCATAGGTTCAACATTCATGGGTGCAAGTGAAAGGGATCATTTGAAAGGATAGGCTAGGGGCTTAGGTGACATGGGGTTGAATGGGTGGCGGCTCAATGATTCTTCGCTCAATGAGGTCTTGGATATCATGGCGGAGACGAATGCACCGGTCGGTGTCATGGCCCGGTCCTTGGTTGTAGGTGTAGTGTTTGGATAGGTCACAGTTAGGTGGTGGGGGATCGGCACGAGGCTGAAGGAGTTGGAGGTGCCCCTTTTTTAGCAGTCGGCCTAAGGCTACGGAGGGGGAGATATCTAGCTTAGAAAATTCACGGGGTACCCTATTTTGGTAAGGGCGGCTAGGTGAGCTGGTTTGGTTTGTGAGCTGGTATGGTTGGGGAGAATAGGCCATGGGTTGGTTACTAAGGGCGTTGACATCAAAAGGGTTTCGGGAGTAGTCGGGCCTCTTGGACTGGCTTTGTGATTCTTCATTCTTGATTTTCCCTTCCCTGATTGCATCCTCAATTCTAGTCCCAATCTCAAACAGTTCTTCAAATGTTAAAATGGACTGGTAGAATAGTTTCTCAATGTGCAGCGGTTGTAGATTCTTGATCAACATCCGAACTTGTTCCTTTTCGACTGGTCGGTGGGTCATTTGGGCCACTTTGTTCCAACATCTGCTCAAGAATGCAGCGAAGGACTCATTGAAGTTCTGCCGGGTAGTCTCCAGATCTCGGATGGTGACATCGAGCTCTTGGTTATAGGAGTAATGATCAACGAAGACCTGGACTATATCTTCCCAAGTCCGCGTCTTAGAAAACCTCCAAGGTCAGAAACCAGGATAGAGCAGCCTTGACGAGGGTTTGAGGGAACAACATTGCAATGTGCTCATGGGTGCAGCCCATTGATTGGAAAACACTCATACAAAACTTTACGTGGCTCTTCGGATTCCCAGTTCCATCAAAACGATCAATTTCAGGCATCTTGAAGTTCTCAGGTAGCTTTAATTTGTTGGGCTCAAACAATCCTTCTAGATCTAACATGTAATCGTCGACCCCCTTACTCTTTCTCAGTATGTTCTCAAGCTTGTCAACCTTATCCAGTTTTTCTTAAATTTTCTTATTAAGTGCAGGTGGTGGGGCCCCATTGAACCAATCATCATGTACATTGTTCTCGGGAGGTGGTACAAACCTAGACGGTGGTGGTGGTATAAACCCTGGTGGCGGTGGGAACCCAAGTGGGTATTTGTGGTTGTTGCTATTTTAGTTCTTCCATAAAGGCTAAAACTTGGGCCAACTGGTAAGACTGTTGGTTGATCATTTCTGTCATTCTTGCTTCCAAACCTTCTGGATCCATAAAGCTGACTTTCGGCTGAGTGATTCTAACAAGGTGACTCCCTAATCCTCTGACTCACAAATGCAGATCATGGGTGCTCAAAACTTGTACTGACATATAGGTGTGAAAAGATTATGTCAGACTTTTACCAGTGATGATTGAGATGATAACTATAGTGACAAGTAAGGACTGACTCATGTACAGACCGACTATCACCGTGTATGCAGACTGATGAAGCAAACATGCAAATGCAAGCCCTAATCTACATGATGTCCCTACTTCTAACAGATACCAGTTAAGCAAGTAAGGTCCTAACCATATAGAGTGTGCCAACTTTGCTTTCCAGTATGATCACCAAGGGATAATAGGGGTTTCCAGGGTTTGATGAAGGTTTTTAGGAGAGACTGGGCATTTCTGGTTGGTTTGGACAGGGTTTCGGAGAGAAACTGGCATATCAGGGCATTTCTGGTTGGTTTGGATAGGGTTTTGGAGAGAAACTGGTTAATATGGTTATATCTGGGATATCTGGACAGAGTTTCTGAGAGAAACAGGTTAATATGGTTATATCTCGGATATCTGAACAGAGTTTCTGGGAGAAACAGGTTAATATGTGGTGATGGTGATCATACTGTCTAGTAGGTTTTCATATTCCTATGTCTTAGGATTGACAAACAAGGTTTGCGGTGTATATCTTTGTGAGCATGGAGCAGACATCTTTGTCATGGTGCCTAGGCAGGTCAACTCAATGTGATCACATGTGAGTGATTGCCTTGGGGATCATAAGAAAGAGGTTCTGCCTCATGTCACGTAGGCGTCTACATCGCGCAGGTAATCCCGTCAGGGCATACAACAGTTATATCACATTGTCCTATTTGAAAAGATAAATCAACAGTCCTATGAAAGGTTCTACAGGAATCTATATGCGAAGGCTGGGTTTAGTCAAAGAGGGTCCGTTGACGAGAGTTCCAATATACCGTCAGAGAGACAGTACGGAAGTGTTTACTCTTTTTGATATACCTTGGAAGGTACAGTATCAACGGTGACTTGTGCCCTGGCACAACAAGACCTGAACAATGTCAGCGCCGCGTTTCAGACACAGTCGGAGGGGGGAAATGCAAGAGTGCGATGCGGTGAACCAGACACAGTAAAAAGATGATTTTAAGGATTCCACCACTTGTTTGTTTTTGTTCGAAATTTGATTTTTGATCAAAGAAGGAGAATGGTCTGTTGAAAACAGATACAGAGTCGCCACTTGGTCTTTAAGAAACCAAGAAACCTAATTTTAACTCACCCAAACGGATAAAGGGCACCGGCCCTTCATAACCAAAGAACTTGGCTCGGGGTTTTGGTACGAGAGAGGAAGGAGCCTTTGTCGCGACTAACACGCCCTCAACTCGCCTTGTCTTTCGACGGGCCTCAATTAACATCCAAATAATCATCTTATACTATGTATAGTTCGACAATTAATACTATGATAGTATATTACATCACATAAGGAAATTTGAAATGGAAGATCTAAAGATGAGATATCATTCATAAAATCTAAGCCAAATATCACACAATGCAAAGTGAAAGATCACACAAACAAACCTAGGGAAAATCGTCTAATCACATATCAGGTAATCAAGTTTTCCTAGTCTAAGGGGACATGAATTGTTCTCGAAACAAGTAAATCAAAGAAAACAAGGATGCTTAGCAAGCTAGAATGATGCATGTTAATTTTTGAGAAAAGAAGATCTCCCAATCCCCGGGACGGATGAGAAATGATGATTAGATCGAGAGGGAGCATGGACGTGTGATCAAGTTCATTCCTTATAATCTTCTTAGATTAGGAGTCACAAAAGCCCCAAATCTTTGCATGGATGCAATGTATGTATCTAGAATGTGCCAAGATTGTAGTGTGCTTTGTGTTCATGGATTCCTAGAATGACTTAGAAGTCTAGAATGTGTATGAATGAATGAAGGAAATCATCATGGGATATGTACAAATGTAGTATGAACTACTTCCTAAGACATGAGCTAATTTGGAGTGCATGTAAGCATCAAATCAAAGGGGGGAAGTAAAAGTGTGCTTGCTGTGAATAGTGGACAGAACAGTAACATGATCTTTTGGAAATTGAAAAGAGGGGTTAGGAATGTTTTCAATGCATGATATTTTATGGAGATATTCCTTATTATGTCTAAAATATAACCCAAAAAGCCAATCTTTAATAACTATTACAGATTGAGAGAAATCATATCAACGATGGAGGTTACCCAGAAACAGAGTTCGTACTATCGACTGAAATGTCAAAAAATCTTAAAAAATGAAAACAAATGATCTAGAGACCCATTTTATACATAACGTTCCCTAAGACATTGAAGTTCAAGAGAAAAATAAGATAGGACCACTCGTTTTGGAAATGTTTTCTGTAAAACAAGTTGAATGTAGACCAAGCTGCTGTGACAGCAAAAACAGAATATCTGGAGAGAATGTTTGGGTCCAAATGGACCATTTTCAAGTATTTCCAAGTCAAACCAAAAATCATGGGTGTTCTCTAATGAGTTAGGAAGACTTTCCAAGTAGTATTGCATCCATACATTGAGTATTGAGTTCTAGAGAAATCTTTGAACTTAGATCACTCACTATTTTGACTCACTGTTTTGAAGATTTTGGGAAAAAAACTAGAGTTTTCTTTCTTCAGATCAAAATGAGGGGTTTTAAGAGGGGTTTTGATAGTATATTTTCAATATCAAGTAGAGATTATGACCTCTTAAAATATCAAAATCAAACTCATCATCAAGAACTCCCAATATTATTGGAGAGATTTATTTTCATTTGAACATAACTTCAAGGATACCTTGGAGGTATTGAAGTTATAATCATCATCTATCAAACATGTTTTTGAGGTCAAGAGCTACTGGCCATAAGGATTCACTCACCTCAAACTTCATGTCATCATTTAGATGATGAAGAACAAGTAAGTAAATAAAGAAAAATAAAAAGAAATGTGGTAAGAGGAGATGAACATTGTATATAAGCAAGAAAATAAACAATCAATAGATGATATTCAATGGTGGAACCACAAGCATTCAACCTCTCATATATGTGTGTATGTGGGTGTAGATTGCTCTCTAACTCATTGAAAACTCAAAGAAGATGAAGAAAATGAATTGAAATCTTGTAAATACTAGTTTAGTTTTGAGAAAACTAAATAAAAACTCACATTTGGCTTGGATTTGAAGAAGAAAATCTTTGTTTCTCTTTCTATTTCTTCCTAACTGTCTATATCTCTCTCTAATGGCTTCCAAGCTCCCCCCTAAATGGAAGTAAATGGGTCTCCTTTATAGGCCAACTTGGGGAGGTATTTTTGGTTTTAAAAAGTCTCTAATTGGTCCAAAATCCCGGAATAATCAAAACTATGTCGTTTTATTTGTTGAAAATTTGAATTAAAACCCAAAAACTAACCAAAAATTACAAAAAATGAAAAATCACTCAGAGTACCGCCGCGGTACTTGGCCACTGCCGCTGCGGCAGTGGGCCAGTGCTGCCACAACAGTCAACTCTCCCGTTGACCAAAATTGCATTTTGGCCCCCAGAACTCCCGGAATTCATGAAACGGCCCTATTTCGTCCGAAATTCACAAAAAATTCATACAAAATTTAAATTGAGATTGTGATATACCGTTGGAAAGGTATTGAGGTCTACTTTCCATAAAAAATAGTTTAGAGTTGGGTCACTTTAGAAAGTTTTGCGGTATTCGCAATAAAAGCCGAATTGATCGCAGTTTTTACCTTCAAAAATTCATAACAAATTCGTTTTAGATCCAGAAATTATGCGCGATATACCATGGAAAAGCTATTGACCTCTAGTATTTGATAAAAATATTTCAACATCGAAAAGGAGATTTTGATTTTTGGTCAAACTTGCAGTCAAATCAGTCAAACAGTGCACTTCGAGGAAATTCCGGGAAGTTCTGGGAGCCTCCAAAGACTGACGTTTCGGTCCGATTTTCTTTTAAAACATATTTTAATACTTTTCACATGATCTAGGATGATCTTGGAACTTTTGGGCGAATTCGGATGATTTTGGTCAAACTTGATCAAACTTTGGTCAAACTTGATCAAACTTTGGTCAAACCGGTCAACGGAGACTTTCTGGGAACTTCCGGGGGCCTCTGGGAGCTTACGATTTCAAATATTCATCTTTTAAAATACATATTTTTTGTTTTGAACAACATCGAATGATTTTTGAGATTCTGGGCCAATTTGGAGAGTTTTGGGCTTTTAAGGGCATTTTGGTCATTTCTGCAAATTCTTTGATTTTTTGAGAGTTAGAGGCAATCTCTGAAAATTCGATCTTCCTAATCATCGAGGTTTGACATTCTTGTGGCCTCCTAAATCTGTTAGCCGACAAAATGGGGTGTCTACAGTGATTTAAATGTTATTTGGCAGTATCTGGTATTTTATAAATAGTAAATTATGCCTATGTAGTATAATTTCTGGTAAATTTTATATTGTTAGATACCATTTTGAAAAATGTGGTGAGAACGTGAGTGTCACGTTATATAAAAGGTAGGTCGTGTAGAGATTCCACAGAATTTAGTTTTCGGACGTAATTTTGGACCCAAATGAGACTTAGTCGAAAACTTTTGTAAATTATAGTTTTCACCCGTAAAGTTATAAAATGGACGTGTGCGACGTTTCAGGAATTAATTAGAAGTTTGAGAAACTTATGGGGAAGTAAACACTATTTCTGGAAAGTTTGTCTATAAATAGCAAGGGTGAGAATTTTATTTGTCATAAACTTTACAAAATATCGTTAGAGAGGAGAGAGAAAAGGGAGATTGTTGCCACGGGCTTTGCGACAACGATCGGTGACCTTTCATCCGTCTGTTTTCAACCAAACTTCATATTTGAACTCCCCAATGTAAGAGCTACGTTTTGATACCTATTAGGCCATGTTTGGCTAACTTTTTATAAATTCTAAATCTAGCAATTTGTGAAAAACGCGTGTAAGCTTGTAGGTTTTTCGTAGGATCGGAGTTTTGACGTTTAATCGGGCTTCTAGTCATCCCCTCAAAGTTATACGACGATAGCTCGAGGTAAGAATTTCTAGCCTATGTTATATAGGAAAATTTCATGTTTTAAATTTCAACGACGAAATTAAGATCCGGGCAAAAGTCATGTGTTAATAGTAGGGTCGTTAATTATGAACGTGATTAAAAGTGAAAAGCATGTCTACTTTTACGCGAGCATGTTGAGTTGTCAATGTGGGTCAAAAGGGGGGACTTGTACAAATTCATGCCAGAGTAAGCTTCTCGATGTTTGAGAATTTAGTAGCAACGGCTACTGTGCATGGTTTAAGGCTTGGACTTACCAGGGTACTTGAGGATGTAATGGTTGTAGGCTTGGACTAGTCATTGACATCGCGGTTTAAGGCTTGAACTTGCCGCTACCGGATGAATGCGTATTTTTCTCCCTAGAGACTATTTGATACTCCGTATGATTTATGAGGTTAAAGCATGATTTATCATAAATGCATATGTTAGAAATTATACACTCAGCATGTAGCTGAGCAATGGAGATTTACTCCATTGCAGGTATGAAGAAAGGCAAGAAGAAGCGTGAAGAGTGAGGCCGTGGGAATGCCAGGGATTACCTTTGTTTATGTTTTAGTTTCCTTTCCATATGTTGTAATACTAAAATCGTGGAGCTAGAACCACGTTTTTGTTTGAATTGAAAACCTTGGAAGGATTTTGGAAATATTATAATATGTAATTAAACTCTTGTAGTTAGTTTTGAATTCGTCCGAACTCGTAAGTTTGTGTTTTGTAAACTTAACTTGTTAAATTCGGATTTCGAAGGACTGCGGCTAGAGTTTTGTGAATAGAGCCAAACAAGCCTTAGCTTGTTCCGCTATTGTTTCTTTTCATGGATTAGTAAGAATAAACTTTGTTTTTGAAAGCTTGTTATAGCTTGTGACATTTGGATTAATGTAAGTGTGATTGGAGTAGTAGAATTGGTGGAGGTTATTTGATGCCTTAAGCATATTCTGCAGCTTTGGGCAGGATTCTGCTAAAGGGTCATTCGACCGGTCGAAGGGGGTCGTTCGACCGGTCGAGATACCCCCTGCTAGAAATCTTTTTCTACCACTTCCGGAAATTTTCAAAAGATTTTGATTAGGGTACCTTTGGGACCCCTTTGAACATAAATTCACTCGTTTTGAAATATGATTACGTTTTCAATTTTATACAGATATTACAACTCGGAAGGCATCGTTCCCAAAAGTTTTATATACTCAAGGTTATTTTAAAGTTCTTTTCCACTGCGTATAATAGTTTAATGGTTGGATAAGCCTTGATGGCGTGCCACGTGTCCTGTTTCCGCACGTTAGTGGGATGGGTCGTGACACACAGTCCTTGTATACCGTAAACAACACTAATGGCTTACTAAAGGGTACAACAACAGATAATTCATATCCTAACGGTGCTGATCTAACATTCAAATGTTTAACGAAATTATGCAATACAAATGAATGCGTAGACCCTAAGTCAACAAGTATGCGTGGTAGATATGGACTTATAGGCCTTTATACCTGAGACCACTGTCTCCGAAGCAGCCATATCTCCTGGGTTCATCTAAAATGACCTTCCCTCACGTTGCTTTGCCCTCTGTCCCCCATAATTGGTCTGTCTGGCTTCGAACCACTGGAATCCATAGAACTAGCTCCTTGCTGAGGACACTTCCTCAGGCACTCCTTGGATTGATATCCAAAATCCCACAATCCTAGCACTTATCCCTCATATCCGGTGTAGCACTTGCACTGTTCATCCCTTGAGTCTTGTTCCAAAAATTAGTCATAAAACATCGACCTATTTATGATCAATTGCACAATGGTATGCCACTCGCCGACTTCCTACGTCCACTGAAGCTAGAACCAAAGCCCATGCAAATGGTCTCTTAAATGATCCTCCCTGGCTCCGGTCATTACCCTTGTGGGTTTTCTTCCCTTGTTGGCCTTGCTAATTTTACCTCGATCTCTCCATTCCACTTTCGGCTACAAACATCGTTTGTTGCACTACGGTAACAATCGAAAGTTCGTAGGTCTCCACCCTCAGGTGGATGTTCTCTCTCAACCCATCCTCATACTTTCTTGCTCTGTCATCCTTTGTCAACACATACCCCTTTCCAAATCTTAACAAGGCGCTGTACTTCAAAGTGTACTCCGCTACCGTCATATCCCCCTGTCGAAGGTTATCAAATTCTCTCTTCTTCGCATTGAGAGCAGTCCTTGAAAAGAATCGACAATTAAACTTTACTTTGAATCCCTTCCAAGTTATCGTTGCTTCCTGGTTTAGAACATTCACCCACCAATTATGGGCCTCACCCCTGAGTATATCACTAGCGTTTTTAATCTTCAACGCATCGGATATCAAAATAGATCTGAAAATACTTTCCATATTCATAACCCAATACTCTGCTAGCATCGTGTCAGATGTCCCATGAAACTCTGTCGGCTTTTTCCTTGTAAATTGTTCTGACATAGACCTTCCACCCCTGTTCTCAAGTACCGGTATAACGACGATCAGTGCTGCCTCGAATGGAGGTGTTGGAGGTAATCGTTCCATTAAATTCTGTATCAAGTCTCCCATACTTCCAATCATTTCTGTCATGTGGTCCATTCGTCGAGTACGTGGAGATAGTCTTGGTCACCGTTACTCATGATTACAATTCTGTCAATCTCAATGCATAAACACTATGCATGCATGACAATAAATATAAACATGTATGTATAACAACATACATATGCATCAAACATCTCTACAACGTATAAATACAATCTAGAATGTGTGTCGTAACTCTCAACACTCTACTCGGCGTTGAACGTTCCTAAAGTTTTGTTACCTCTAGATCCGATACCAATAAATGTCACGATCCATCCCACTACGGGCGGAAATAGGACACATGGCATGCCACCAATGCTTATCCAGTTCCATTACAGTAAATAGCAGCGGAAAACATAAATGAAATTCATGAAAATTATAGTTATACAAAAATTTGGCGCATTGAAACAATCAAATAACACACTGTTGGAAACCAACAATCCATTTGATTGATCATAGGTTTGGTCGACTGAAAATGCAAGATGTAGAGAGCCCAAAAATCTCAGCAGATTATCCAATCGACTATGTTGGGGACCCAGTCGACTGTGGTGCAAATTTCTCAGTCGTTTGGAACCTTCCCGTCGACTGAACCACAATTTTCCATTTTTAAAATAAAATCCAGTCGACTGCGATCTCTTACCTAGTCGACTATTTCTTTCACAGAAACAAAAACAACATTCCAACCCATAACCCAATCGACTGTGTCGAGGACCCAGTCAATTGTTTTTCAATATTCTGGGGTAGTGGTTAGTCAAAACAGCCTCCAGTCGACTGTTTCCGAGAATCAGTTAACTGTTTTACCTCAATTGTTAAGCTTTCTGCAGATTACACACCATGCTTATACCAAACTCAATTCCAACACATCCACTACCATGATTCAACGATTCCAAACATAAAACAACTATATCACAACGTTTCAAAACCATAATTGCATGAGGTTTACTACATATTACAATGCTATAATCCACCCCAAGATTTCTAAGTTAAGTATTTGGTTTTAAATTCTCAAAATTCTTATTACAACATATGAAAAGGAACAAAATGTAAACAAGAGTGATCCCGTCGTCCCATCGGCCTCACTCCCCGCGCTTCTTCTTCTTCCTTTTATCACCTGTAATGGAGGAAGTCTCCATTGGTCAGCTATATGCTGAGTGTACAATTCTAAACATATGCATATGAGGAAATTCATGCTTTAAATATCTAAAACACATAATTTAGCCTCTAGGGAGAGAGATACGCATTCATCCGGTATATCGGTAAGTCTTAAATCTTAAACCGCGATGCCAATGGCTAGCCAAAATCACTCAACCATTACATCAAACTACTCTGGCTAGGCCAGTTCCCAAACCAAGCAAGTAGTCGTCAGTACTATAACTCTCAAACGTCGCGAGGCGTGCCCCGACATAAAATTATTCCAAACTCCCCTTTGACCCATATAATCATTTAGCATGCTCACATAACCATGTCACCATGCTTTTCAATACGTACTCGCTAAAATTAACGGGACTAATTTAACGCATGAATTTTGCCCAGATCACAATTTCATGCACAATAGCCAAAGTATCCAAAATTGTCTATATAACACAAGTTCGAAATTCATACCTCGAGCTATAGTCCTATAATTTTAAGAGAAGTACTAGTAGCCCGATTAACCGTTGGATCTTCGATCTCGAATGATTCCTACAAGTATTAACATGTGTTTCCCAAATTTCTAGAATAAGAATTTTCGTAAATGGTTGCCAAACATGGCCTAAGGGGTATCAAAACTTAGTTCTTACCTCGAGCAATCCGAATATGAAATTTGGTTGAAAACTGACAGACGAACGGTCGTCGTTTGTCGCTGGGATGATCGAAGGAATAAATCTCCCTTTTCTCTCTCTTGGTTTGTAAGATATTTGGAAAATATCTCAACCACATCTATATATAAGCACAACTCTATGGAATTATGTTCACCGCCCCGCGAATTCTCAAAACTTTTCATTATCTCTCAAAACGTCGCACAAGTCCATTTTATGACTTCACGAGTGAAAACTATAAATTTACAAAAGTTTTCGTCTAAGTTCCGCTTGGGTTCGTAATTAAGTCCGAAAACCTAATTTCGTGGAACATCTAGATAACCTACCTTTTATGCAACGTATCCTTTACGCTCTCACCAAAGTATTCAAAACGATCTAACTCGAGATCAAAACTACCAGAAATTATATAAAACATGTGTAATTACTATTCACATATACTAGAAAACATCAAATAACAATTAAGCCATATAAATGTCATTTACTCATGTTGATGCCACACGATTCTCCTATTACCGTGTCCTCGATTGACACCTCACCGTTGACCTCCAGTCAAACTCCGTCACAATTATCAAATGACATTGATAATTCACAAAATTTCATTTATGCATTTTAAACAATGATATTTCCAAGACGGGTATGACATGTGTTTCGGCCGGAACAGACTAGAATACCCTCTTTCAGAACAAATTTATAAAATTTCAAAAATTAAATGGGTGTTTCAATTTTCATTCTGATTTTTTCAAAATTTCATTTTCCTTTCTGATTTCAGAAATTTTTGGAATCAAATCTCTTTTGAAATTTTTGGAATTGGAATCAGAAATTTTCATAATTTTTGGAATTTTCGGAATACAAATGCTATTGAAAAGGTAAGTCATGCTTTTATAGAGAGTGCCCTACTCTCTCCTTTCTTTTCTTATTTGATGTGGGATAAACAAGTCCATAATCTTCCAAATTTTCAGAATTTTCGGAATTCTCAAGACAATCTGGTTCCAATACGATTTTTTTTCCCGAAATTTTCGAAATTCGAAATTCAAATTTTGTTTTGTTTTTGTTTTTGTTTTTTTTTTTTCCAAAATTTTTGGAATTCGAAATTCAATTTTTGGTGCCAAATCAGAATTTTTCGAATCGGAATCGGAATTTTCGTTTGAAATGGCACTCCTAGTATATAACAACGAGGCGGATTTTATTTTTTATTTTAATAATAAGGATTGATCAAAGGTATTCATGTGTTAAATATTAGGGTGAACTGGATTATAACTGAACTAGCAAATTACATTAAAGAGTTCTAGCATTGTAAGCGGTTCGGTTCGGTGTGATTTTCTTGTCAACCAATCGATTTTGGTTTGGTTTGGTTTGGTTCGGTTTATTGCATTTTTACAGTTCAGTTTATTGCATTTTTACAGTTCGGTTCGGTTTTTACTTTAAAATAAAACTCTGAAAACTGACCGAACTGTACCAAACATTCGGTCAATTTGCTTACACCCCTATTAAAGAAGTATGCGTGTATGTATGTGTGATGGGTGTACTAAAGCCCATCTTAGCCCACCCATACATCTGCCCTTGTTCTCAACACATGTGGTAGTGTGACCACAATAATTACATGTGTTAGAAACTTTTTTTTTTTATTGGCGAGTACAAATCCCCTAGTTTGTCCTCCACAACTTCGAGATCCCTTCTAGTAATTCAGACGGTTTCCCATTGTCATTTTATCATAGTAGAACAAAGGGTAAACCTCGGGCTCTTGCACCAACCCCACAACACACGCATCAGATAAGTCAAGGAGGTGAATGGATGATAAGATAGGAACCTAGGTCAAGCACTTGATACGGTTCGTCCAGCTACTTGAGATTCGTCTTTCCAACTAACTCACACGACCGCTAGGCATTTCGAAGCCTTGACCTCCTGTTTTAGAGGCCAAGAGTTCTAACTAACTCAACTACCTGAACTGGTTGATTGGAATCTAAATTTGAATACAAATTCAAAATCATTTGAATTTTTGTAAGAGTAATGATTGATGTACATAAAAATGTGCACATAAAGATTTATGTCATTCATTTCGATGGATTTTATATATGCAGGCACGGACTCCACCGAATTAAATGGCTTAAATTTTTATTTGCACATAATATTACCTTTTTTTATATTTGCAATTGTCAAATCTTACCTTTAGAATTAAGCTTGTACACATGGAAAAATAGTACACCTGGTCCTACTATTATATTATTTGAAAAATATTTAAAATAAAAATTTTAAAAATATAACAAGACCCTCTGTGGATAAACCTTACCCAGAAAATAGGAATTGGAAAACAACCTGGCAAGCGGGCCCAAATGGATACCTAAACTGGAATTCTAGGCTGACCTGAAAGAGTCAGAAATCCTGCTTTCGAACATCTTAACACACACCGTCATCGTTTACCAATGTCTTTGACTGTTGTTTTCTCTTTCAAACTCATCTTGCTTTGCACCAAATAGGCCGCTCAGACTTTTGACTGATTGAAATCTATATAGATTGGTTTTTCTTTTTCTTTTTCTTTTTCTTTTTTCCTTTTTTTTCGGCTGCGAAATATAGATTTGGTTAGCCTCAAAGTCAAAATGCTCTCTTTCGTTTGAGCTTCCTTTAGCTTGAATTTGTATAGTTTGAACACGTGGAGGAAGTTACAAATAGGGATGGCAATGGGGTGGGTTTTCCGGGTTTCTCGCCCTCCCCGCCCCTAATAGGTAGGGTATGGGGGGGGCTTAATAGGGTTAGGGGCGGGTATGGGGGAGATTTTCAAAACCCGGGTCGGGGTCGGGGTAGGGTCAAAAAACCCGCCCCCGCCCCGAATATACTTGTATTTATATTTTTACCCCTCAATAGTTATGTGTATTACCATTTAAAAAAAAAAACTGCACTATTAGGGAACTAATTGGGTAAGTTAAAAAAAAACTGTACTATTAGAGAAAAAAATGCATTAAAAAAATTACTTTTTTAATTTGTGTACCAAAAAAAAAAAAAAAAAAACATAATCGGGGCGGGGCGGGACGGGACGGGGCGGGGTCGGGGACCCCGGGGGCGGGGCGGGGAGAGCACTATGGGGGCGGGGCGGGGGCGGGGGGAGGGTTTACTGAAGCGGGGCGGGGGCGGGGTATGGGGGTCCCGTCCCATACCCGCCCCGTTGCCATCCCTAAAGTTACAAAGGACTTGTCATTTTATATGGATTTTTCAGTTTAATTTACACAAAAATAGCCATTCCCACAGTTTTAATTGAGTAGTTGACACATATATCTTTGGCTAGCGATAAAGGTACTTTTATTTTTTAATTAGGGCATCTAAATTTAAGTTAAAAAATTATTTTTTTACCTTTTACTTTAATCAGTAAGGGCACCTCACTTATTTTACTATATATTATAGGCTTAACTATATTTTACACCCTCTTAGTTTGCCCTTTATGTCAATTTGATCCCTGTATGTCATTCTAGTCCATGTAGTTTCATAAGTGTGTTATTTTAGTCCCTCAAACACTTTTTGTGACAAATTTTTTACTTTCAGTGACAAATTTATTCATCACCAAAGGATTTATTTGACACACTTATGAATCTACAGGGACTAAAGTGACAGTTTCTAAATTACAGGGATCAAACTACAAGGACAGACACAACACACATAATTAGGTATTATATATTTTCATAAATATTATAAAATTAAAAGATATTCAAAGAATAATAATAATAAATTTGATACTTGCAATAATGTTACTTGCAATTATATAGTTTTATAACATCTGAACTTATTAGTAATCATTCTTTCAGTGCAAGGCACTTTTAGTTTCTATGGCTTCGTCAATTGATATATGGATATCATAAGACTATTAGATTATACAGGAAAAACGATGTGGCAGCTAAATTGCGACAAGTATAAATCTGGAATAAATACGACCCATGCCACACACACACGCAAACGTATTTTCACTTTTAGCATCACTGAAAGTAAAAAATTTGTCACAAAAATTATCACTAAAAGTAAAAAATTTGTCACAAAAAATGTTTTAAGGGACCAAAATGACACACTTATAAAATTACAGGGACTAGAATGACATACAGGGACCAAATTGGCATAAAGGGCAAACTAAGAGGGTGCAAAATATAGTTAAGCCTATAATATATAGTAAAATAAGTGAGGTGCTCTTACTGATTAAAGTAAAAAGTAAAAAACTGATTTTTTAACTTAAATTTAGGTCCCCTAATTAAAAAATGAGGGTGCCTTTATCGCCAGCCTATATCTTTTGATATACTTTTTGACAGAAAGTGTAATCGGATCATTGATTGACGCGGGATCCATTACCAAACATATCTTGATCATTAATTTTTGATGGCCGAGATGCATTCGGTAGTAGGATCCACGTTAATCAATGACCGGATGACAATTTATGTCATAAAGTGTGTAAAAAAAAATTAGTGCCGAACATTTCTCGTTCTATTTTGTTAGTTGTTATTGGGGAATCCAATTTTGAAGGGAACATTAATAAATGCAGTTACATCAATGATCATTGTAACTTAAATGTTTTAGGTCAAGAAGGGTAGTTTTTTTAAGTTTAACTGAAAATTAGTCATTAAATAATCAAAGTAGATAATAGTTTTGGGACAACCAAAAAATAAGAGTGCAATTTTGCTCATCCTAAAATTGCTCACTCTTTGCTCACCACACTCGTCTTTCATTGGCTAATACAGTAGGGCACAGTACTTTACACTATTAATTAAATTTCATTTAATACTGAGACTCACTGTATTAGTCAATGAAAAAAGAGAATGAAAAGAGCGTGAACAATAGAGGTGAACAAAAATGTATTCAAAAAATAAATGTAGTACAAATAAAATGGGAAAAAGAGTATTAATTTGGGAATTAACAATTTCTAATTCACAAAAGGGAAATGGTAGCAATCAGAATACCAATTACACATGCTAAAGGTACAATATATATATACAGTCAGGCTATAAAGAGGGCGCCCTCTCTTTATTAAAGAGAGGACTTCTATGTTGGCCGTCGGATCGTGTTTTCATTAATGGCAGTTTTGTCATTTCACAGTTTTTAAACACAATCCAACGATCAAAACAGAGGTACTCTCTTTAATAAAAAGAGGTGGTCATTTTTAGAGAATCTTTGTATATATATATATATATGAATTATCAATAGCTTAATGTTTTTCATGAGCGAACCAAATGTTGGTGTCCTTTTTAGGTGGGTTTTGTCTCTCTTCGTGACGATAATTTTGTCATCTCCGATTTTTGTATGTGTTTGTGTGTATGTGTTTTGATTCTCACTTGTGATAGCATTGCTCTCTTCTTCCTGCAGTTAGATCTCGGCTATTTTTTGCAACTATGGCTCAAATCCGGCAATGTCATCCCTTAGCCGCTCATCAGTATCGACCCATCATTCTAGAAGGGAAGGCAATGTTTTAAAATATGATATTGCCAAATTTACTGCTAATTTACATAAAGATATCTTTTGATTTTTTTTTGATAGTTTTCTAGCTTTGATTGTCGGTAAAGCGTCTTGTGATATTATCTATATATGTTATGCAATTTACAAGGAAATAAATCGAATCTCTCATTTCATGTGAAAAAAAAAAACCCACTCAAAATGAAAACACTAGAACTGAACTACTTATACATGATTCAAACAGCTATAGACTGAAAAAATTGCTAGTCAAAATTGTTGAGTAAAAAATTCAATTTCCAACTCAAAGGCTAGCTGGCCAAAGTCTATCTCCAAATTAAATGTAAGCCATCAGATTTGGCCTATACAAACTTCAATAGTCAAAACAAAATAAAAATAAAGTAATTATAGCTAAACTGTATGGAGAGTATTTTTAGAGTTAATTGTAATAAAAAGTCACACCCGTTTTAAAAATTTTATGGTTTTAACAAGTATATTCGAATTTTGTGAATTATCGATGTTATTTGATAATAGTGAAAGAGGCTGACTGTGGGTCAATTAAAAGGTGTCGGTGAATACACGGGAACATGGTACTTCATGTTGCATTAGCATAGTTAAATGACATTTATATGATTTAAATGTTATTTGAAATATCTGAGATTTTATGAATAGTAAATTGTACCTGTGTAGTATAATTTCTGGTAGTTTTGTTATTGCTGTAGAGCATTTTGAACACTGTGATGAGAACGTGAGTGACACGTTATGTACAAGGTAGGTTGAGTAGAAATTTCACAGAAAATAGTTTTCGGAACGTAATTACGGCGACAAACGGAACTTAGTCGGAAACTTTTGTAAATTATAGTTTTCACTCGTAAAGGCATAAATGGACGTGTGCGACGTTTCAGGGTTTAATTTAGAGTTTTGAAAACTCGTGGGGAGGTAAACGTAATTTTAAAAAATATTCCCTATATATAGTAGAGGTAAGATATTTTGTTCTTCACAACTTTTCCAAATTCAAATCAAAAGGGGGATTTGGGGGTTTTTGGGAACTTAGAGCTTCAAGGCGCAAATCGATGGACTTTTGTCCGTTTGTTTTTCACCAAATTTCATATTTGGACTCCCCGAGGTAAGGGCTACGTTTTGATAGTTTTTAGGCCACGTTTGACTAAGTTTTTATAAATTTTTAAATCTAGAAATTTTGAAAAAACACGTGTAAACTTGTAAGTTTCACGTAGTAGCGGAGATTTGGTGTTTGATTGGACTTCTAGTCGTTCCCTCAAAGTTATACGACAATAGCTCGAGGTATGAATTTCTAGCCTATGAGATATAGGAAAATTACATGTTTTAATTTTCGACGACGAAATTGAGATCCGGGCAAAAATTCATGTGTTAATCTTAGGCCCGTTAATTATGCACGTGCTTAAATGTGAAAAGCATGTCTACTTTTACGTGAGCACGTTGAGTTGTCTATGAGGGTCAAAGGAGAGTTTGATACAAATTCATGCCGGGGTACGCCTCTCGATGTTTGAGAGTTATAGTAGCGATGACTACTTGCTTGGTTTGGGAATTGGCCCTGCCAGAGCAGTTGGGTGCAATGGTTGATAGACTCTGGGCTTGAGATTGGCATCGCGGTTGATAGACTTTGAGCTTGCTGATATACCGGATGAATGCGTATCTCTTTCCCTAGAGACTATTTTATGTGATTTATGATATTAAAGCATGATTTGCCATATATGCATATGTTAGAAATTGTGCACTCATCATATAGGCAATGGAGATTTATTCCATTGCAAGTATGAAAAAAGGCAAGAGAAAGCGTGAGGAGTGAGGCCGTCGAGACGACGGGAAATCCTAGTACATGTTTTTGGTTCCTTTCCAAATTAATGAAATTGTGGAGCTAGAGTTCTACCTTGTTTGATTTGGAAACCTTGGAAGGATTTTGAAAATGTTGTAATATGTAACCAAACTTCTTTTAGTTAGTTTCAATTCGTCCGAACTCATGAGTTCATGTTTTGAAAGCTTAACTTGCTAAATTCGCATTTTGGGATGAATGTAATAGAACTTTTGTGTTTAATCCATACAAGCCTTAGCTTGTTCCGTTATTATTTTGTTTTATGGATTAGCGTGTCTTAATGGTGTTCTTGAAAACTTAGCATAGCTTGTGAAGTTTGGATTAACGTGAGTGTGTTTGGAGTATTGAAATTGGTAGAGGTTGAATGGATCCTTAGCAAAATTCTGCTGCTAGAGGGAATTCTGCTTAAAGGTCATTCGACCGGTCGAAGGGGAAGGGGGTCGTTCGACCGGTCGAAATACCCCCTGCCAGAAATCTTTTTATACTACTTCCGGAAAGTTTCAAAAGGTTTTAATTGGTTTTTAGGGTGTACCTTTGGGACCCCTTTCAAAATAAATTCACTCGTTTCGAAATATGATTACGCTTTCAATTTTATACGGATTTTACAACTTGGAAGGTATCGTTTCCTAAAGTTTTAAATACACAAGGTTGTTTTAAAGTTCTTTTCCGCTGCGTATAGTTATTTAATGAATTAAATGAGCATTGGTGATGTGCCACGTGTTTTAATTCCACGCGTAGTGGGATGTGTCGTGACATAAAATGTGTGATGACCAAGAGCCAATACTCCTGAGGCAGAATGGCCAAGATGGATGAGGTGAGGTCGGGTGTGGGGACTTGTCCCACATCGCCTGGGGTGAAGTTCCTGGACTAGTTTATAAGGATTAATCGCCCCTCTATATGCAACAAGGCCTTTTAAAACCGTGAGGGAGCTAAAACATGAAAGAACTCCACAGTTAAGCGTGCTGCTGCCAGAGCAGTACCAGGGATGGGTGACCCCCTGGGAAGTTCTTTGTGTTTAGACCCAAAGCAGACAATATTGTTGCTAGATGGGGAGGTGGGTCGTTACAAATGGTATCAGAGCGGAAACCCAGCCGGAAGTGTGGGGGCAGGTCCCACACGAGGACGTGTGGCCCTTAAGGAGGGTGGATTGTGATGACCAAGAGACAATACTCCTGAGGCAGGATGGCCAAGATGGATGAGGTGAGGTCGGGTGTGGGGACTTGTCCCACATCGCCTGGGGTGAAGTTCCTGTACTAGTTTATAAGGATTAATCGCCCCCCTATATGCAACAAGGCCTTTTAAAACCGTGAGGGAGCTAAACATGAAAGAACTCCACAGTTAAGCGTGTTGCTGTCAGAGCAGTACCAGGGATGGGTGACCCCCTGGGAAGTTCTTTGTGTTTAGACCCAAAGCGGACAATATTGTTGCTAGATGGGGAGGTGGGTCGTTACAAAATGACTAGTTTGTAGTAACTCGTATTTTCATGTTTAAATTGACGATTTAGACTTCGTGTGCAATTTTAGCGGAAATTGGTCACGGGAGTATTTTGGTCATTTTTTTCCAATTTTGTAAGTCATGAACTTAAAATATAATTTTTGGAAAAAGTTGCGTAATGTTAAATGATTTGCTATTCGTATTGGAAGTTAAGAGTTTTCGATCTCTATTTAGAAGACATCTCAATTTTAGTCATTTTGAGAAAATATCCGTTTTTATATTTATACAACATTTTCTGTATTTAGACGACTTTTTAATTGTCATATTTAATAAAATAATTAAAAGAATAATAATCATAATGAAAGATAATATTTTCCTAACTAGATTTCCTAAACTAAACTACCCAACCCATATTCATTTATGAGGTGTTATATGCTTGAGTATTTTGTGAGGTGTTATGTGAGGTGTCCATATGAGGAGTTATGTGCTTGAGTGTTTTGTGAGTTGTCCTATGAGGTGTTATGTGCTTGATTGTTTTGTGAAGTGTCCTGTGAGGTATCCTATGAGGTGTCTTGTGTGCTTGTGAGGTGTCCTGTGAGGTGTCTTATGAGGTGTTGTGTATAATATATATACATATCGGTGGTCTTCCCCTTTTTCCCAGAAAAACCCTTCCCATTAGTTGTTGAAAAGAAAGGAGAAATCCTGAACCACACCGCAACCCCGAACCTACGAGCAGAAGAAGAAGAAGAAGAAGAAGAAGAAGAAGAAGAGAGAGAGAGAGAGAGAGAGAGAGAGAGAGAGAGAGAGACCCCGAGATCACCCAGGACCACCCCGAGCTCGCCAGCGTCACCATCTTTACCAGTGAGTGCCTATACTCACTTAGTAGCATAGATATGTATGTTTATATATGTTTTGGCAAGAAAGAACGGACCCCGAACGTACGGAAAATGTCCAGTTCAATTCTGGAATATTACTGCTCTCAATCGATCGAACTATTTTCGAACACAGGCCGATCTCGATCGATCAAACTTCTGTCAATCGATCGAACCTCGTATTACCTCAATCGATCAAACTTAGTTCAATCGATCGAACTTAACAGAATGTTAATTGTTTAGTTGTTTTATATCTAATGAACTGTTAACCTGTTTATTATCATACGTTGAGGTTGGAGAACTGTATTGGAATAATACATACATGGAATAATGGACTTAATGCATTGAACAGTTGAACCCTTTGGTTAATGTTGAGATAATAATGAGATTGAAAAGCCGATGTGCATAGTAGTGGGTCTGTCGACCATAATGGTCGATACTATTTATGATTGGCACGTGTAAATGCGGTCACGAAAATCGTATGATATAGGGCAGTATCGCCAGTAGTATATGTTAGGGCGTATTGGCCATAATGTATTGAGCGTATTGGCTGGGCGTATTGGCCGTAATGTATCGAGCGTATTGGCTGGGCGTATTGGCCGTAATGTATCGAGCGTATTGGCTGGGTGTATTGGCCGTAATGCATCGAGTGTATTGGCTAGGCGTATCGGCCGTAATGTATCGAGCATGTTGGCTGGGCGTATTGGCCGTAATGTATTGAGCGTATTGGATGGGCGTATTGGTGTAGACACCCCAATTTTGACCAGACGTCGAATTAAGGGGAGTGTTACCTCCAAGTCCGATGATGACAATGTTCGAATAAAACTAAGGCTTACAAGGTGATTCAAGCTCTTCAAAAGACTCTTCAATTCAAACAAAAAAGAAAGAAAAAAAAAAGGTACAGAACGGCACATGGTGTGGGCTGCGGCAGTCACGCAGTGCCGCAGCGGCACTCTGTGTTTGCCGGACTGGCAGTCCGTAACTGCTGCAAAAATACATCAAGTGCCGCAAAAATTAGAATTTCAAAAAATACGGCAGTCCATGGAGTTGTCTGCGGCATTTATTGAGTGTCGTATTGGCATTCATTGAATGCCGCGCCGGCAATCATTGAGTGCCGTTCCGGCACTCATTGAGTGCTGCTTCCATCTCCACTGAGTGCCGCATTTTCCTACAGCCAGTTATAATATAGCACGTTTTGTACCTCTAAAAGTGCATCCGAAGTTACGGTTTTTGGCTTGAAAATACTGAAATATCCTTCAGAAAATTTGCCTATAAATCGAGGGTGAATACTCCATAACAAGGGATCTGTTTTTGGGGGGGACTATTACACATTTTTTGGAAAGGTGAATTTCAAAGAGAAAATAAAAAGAATTTTGGAAAAAGAGAGTTTTTGAGAGCTTGAAGAAGAACTTGGAAGATCTTCAAAATATAGAAGTTTGAGGATAGTCTTGGAGGTGACCCTCTAATCTTAGTTGTGTTTTCTTTCTTTTGAGCCTCTAATCTTCTAGTCACTTAGTTTTTCTTGATTAAGTTTTAGAGTTTTGTTAGTAAACTTGGAAGTCCTTGCTTCCTAGTTCTTTGATTCTTCTTTTATTTTTCTTGTTTATGTTTTTCTCTTGAGATTCTAAGGGATCTTCTATATCTCACTTGAAGCTCTTGAGTTTGATATTTTGAATCTCATGTAAGCTTATGCTTCACATGGGAGTCAAAGTTTGATCATCACTTCATTTTATAAGCAAATAGATGGATCCAAGTCCATACTTATGACTTGGGTCCTCTAGCTTGATGGTTCATGGATGTCACGCCCCGCAGTAGCAAAAATAGAGAAAATAAATTCCTTTTTGGACCCGTAGGCCATGACAGTTGAAAGTCACCATATTGTCCATAACCAAAGTCAAACCATCAGAGTAATGATTCAAACCACACATTGGAAAGTTCTAGGGTTGATATATAAAATCAGAGTTCAATACTAACTATTACAAACCATAAGTATCGCAGAAGTACAAATAAAGTATTACGGCAACATATGCCGATTACAAACTTAACTATTACAACGGTCTCTAAAACATAGGCATAAACTATCAACAGCAAGCTCCAACTCTTCAGCTTGCGTAGTAGTCATCTACAGCATAGCCTCCGTCATCGTAGGCTCCATCCTCGTGGCCCCTATCCATGTATGCATCACCTGCATACTCATAACCCTGGCCAGCTGGACGTTGAATATCCAGCGACATAAAACGCCGTCAGCTACGAAAGCCGAGTGAATGCAAATACTAACAGAGTATCTACAGATATGTAGCATATAACAACAACATCAATAAAAAGGATCATCTCATCGTTCGTATGCATGTATGCACCAATCCAAGATATAATACGGACGTCATCCCCTTTCCCATCTAGCACGTAGCCCAACGCCTCATGACTCATTTATCCTCGACACGTAGTCTCACACATAACATAGACTCTTGGGTCCACATTAATCAGACACGTAGTCCCATACCTACGGTCTGTTCACTCTTGACACGCAGTCCCAACGTTTCATGACTCATTTATCCTCGATATGTAGTCTCACACATAACATAGACTCTTGGGTCCACATTAATCAGACACGTAGTTGTGGATATCGCAGGTTTTCAAATTTTACCCACTTTTAAAACATTTTTCAAATTCAAAGAGTCGCCACTTAATTTTTTTAAAAGGAAAATTAAGAAACCATTTAAAAGGAAACTGATGTTTTGCGAAACCAAAGTAAACTGGGTCCGGGGATTATGGAATGAAAGGGGAAGGAGCCCGGCGGACTAAAACACCCCCTTTCATCCTATCTCACGATAGACCTCTACTCGACATCATTTTTAATCAAGTTATTAATCTAAGCATGCCCTCAATTAATACATATATAGGTATACATAACACAAGCATGTTGAAAGGGTGCAAAATTGCTAACGGTAAAATATCATTCATAAGTCACATAATTCAACTAGCAAACATCATGATATGCAATAGAGAACTAGAAAACATACCTGGGATCCGGCCGCGAATATCAAACGTGCAATGCATGCAAAAATAAACCAAAGAAAGGTCTCTAACACATATATACACATAAGGCAAAACCTAGGCTAAGGTGTCGCACATGGAGTCGAAAATCAATTCAAAATCAAAGAAATGAATTAAACTAAAGAAGAGTTGAGGAATTGTACCTCAAATGCGCTACAAAACAAAGGTTAGTACACATTCCTTAGACAAGATATAATATCATAAATAAGTAAATCCTAAGTCATGTTCAATTAGATACATCTTAGACAAGAGATAAGTCCTACTTATGGAATTTAACATGTATGAATGAATGCATGAATATGAACAAGGATGGGACATGAATTTATTCACTAATTTGGATCACTAAGCCTCTGGATTTAATCTAAATTATCATTATTCAAAACATGGTTTGAGTCTCAAGACATTAGGAGACCATTTGAGTTAAAATAAATAAGATTAGACAAAAACAGTAGCAGTTTTTTATGAATTACAGAGAGCAGACCAGGCGTTCATAAATATGAATAAAATACTTTCAACGGTTGGATCTGAATAATTTTTTGATATGTTATGCCTCTGTGAGTATAGTTTCTAACCCAAAAAGAAAATCGAGGTTTCCACGGTTAGATCTTCGGCAATACTGAAAATACTAGACCTCACTCAGGATTTTACAACTCTCTGTCTAGAGATCTTGTATGATTTTTTAAAAATAGTAAACAAATCCGAATTGCTTCATTCTTTTTAGGGGATCTTCCTAACACATTAAGGTACCCAGAAAAAATTATTAGAGACCCCAAAAACTCTATTAGAATTCTGATTTATGAATTTCAAAATGGACTTGCTGTTCTGAAACTATTCTGAAATTCTGGACAGATTGTGGTTGTCTCACAAAACTCATGATCAAACCATTCTAAGCATAAAATCTTACCAAAACAAAAATTACAGTGGTAAAACAATGTGTTATTGACACTTTCCCGTTGGTTTCACTCGATTTCAACGGTTAGATTTCGAACTAAAAATCTTTGATCGAAACTAGTTTGTGAGCCCACTGTTTTCATTTTGCTAGTTCAACTTTGTTGATTGGCTTCAACTATTAGATCATAATGTTGGGCTTAAACCAAATCATTTCTTCTACCATTTGATGGTCATTGAAGACTAAGGACCTCTTTAGACTTATGGACTTTTAATAAAGTATGAAATGAACTTCACAAAATCCCAAACAATGAACTCAAACTTATGGACCAAAACTTGAGTTCAAATCATTACTCCTACCACTTGGTGGTCATTGGAGGCTAAAGACACACATACATGTAAGTTTTGGATAAAGTATGAAGAACTTCTCAAAACCCAAGGAAGAAATTAATCTAAGCCATGGAGATGGACTCAAACTAAAGATACTTCTCCTACCATTTGATGGTCATTGGAGACTAAATGAAATTAAAATCTATTCAAACCTCATTGGAATATAGTAAGAATTCCATGAGATTCTTAATGAGGAGGTTCAAGTCATGGGTTGAGACTTGAATCTCACCAATTATGTGTAGATTAGGACTAGGATTCATTTTAATCTCCATATGGATCATAAGATCATAGGAAACTTAAGGAATCAAAACTCAAAGAAGCTCACTAGGATATGTAAAATCTCATGAGCCTTATGAGAAATAATAGAAATAAAAAATCAAAGTTTATTTAGAGAAACTAAGAACACAAATTGTTCAAAATTGAATTTATTTTAAACCCAAGGCATCAATTAGATCCAAATTAATGAAATGTTATGAGATTCAATCACAAGTTCTTGGTGGTGTGTGAAGAAATGGGATAAGAAGAGAGGTTTTGAAAATGTGTAAAATTTCCTAGAACTATGAACTTGTGATTGAATTATTATTATTATTATATATATAGATTTGAAGGCTTTACCTCTAGATCTTCTCAAAACTTGTAGAGGTGTTGAATTCCTCAAGCTTTTCTTCTTCTTCTTCTTCAAGCTTCAAGCTCCTTCAATGGTGATTTGATGGTTGGGTAGAGTTTTGGTGGGATTTGGGTAAAATAATTGGTAGAGTTTCTCTCTCTATATTTCTTTCCTCTAAAGCTCTCCCAATATTTTTCTATACCATTCAAGTGTCTCCCAAAATGAGAGAAATGGGTTTTTTTATAGACTTTCATTATCTTGGGGGCCAAGATAAGGGTAGATAGGTCAATTTGGGGTGGGTTAGGAATATTCTATGGCATCTCTAACTCTCCATGGCACTTCTATGTAATTCCAAGAAACTTGAAGGGCATTTAAGTTGGCTAGAATAAAGGAACATTCTAGAGCATCTTCAAAGCACATGGGAGATTAGTGCCCAACAAAGGGCTTTTTGGGTATTTACTTTGGATTAGGAATATGCCAAGGAATCTCTAACTCTCCAAATCACATGGGATACTTTCTTTTATTATTTTCCTTTTCTTATATATATATGTATAGACACATTTTTCATTTTAAATCTAAATTAATCATATGAGTCACCAAATAGTATCTTTTTCTTCTTTTTGTTTTTTCTTTTTTAATCTAAAAAATATGAGAAACAGTATTATTTTTAGAAAATATCATTATAATATTATTATTATTTAATCTATTCTATTTTTTTTTTAGAAAGTAACCCATGATCTAGTGAGCTCGAGACAGATGGTCAGTGATTGGCCAAATCTAGGGGTATTAGGAGCAAGGTTTGGGAACTTGAAGCTTTTCAGAAGTCGAAGCGATGAACTTGAAGAAAATCGTCGGGACATTATTCATCATTGATTTCTAGAGATAAATCCCCCTAAGTTTAATAGTTCGGTCAAAATTGGGGTGTCTACAGTAGTCCCATACCTACGGTCTGTTCACTCTTGACACGCAGTCCCAACGTTTCATGACTCATTTATCCTCGACATGTAGTCTCACACATAACATAGACTCTTGGGTCCACATTAATCAGACACGTAGTCCCATACCTACGGTCTATTCACTCTTGACACGCAGTCCCAACATTTCGGCCAACCCGCCCTGACATGGTTACTACGACACATAGCCCTTATATGATACAACACGTAGCAATTATTACTGCACACAGCTCATACTACCGCACACAGCTTATATCACCGCACACAGCTCATACTTCTGCACACAGCTCTATTACATCTTAGCACACAGCACTATCATTTCTCAGCACACAGCACTGTTACTTCACAGCACTATTATTTCTCAGCACACAGCACTATTAGTTCTCAGCACACAGCACAATTATTTCTCAGCACACAGCACTATTAGTTCTCAGCACACAGCACTTTTGTTTCTCAGCACACAACACTATTATTTCTCAGCACACAGCACTTTTGTTACTCAGCACACAACACTTTTGTTACTCAGAACACAGCACTTTTGTTACTCAGCACACAGCACTGTAATTTCTCTGGCCAACTCGCCCAATATGTTACTCTGGCCAACTCGCCCAATATGTTACTCTGGCCAACTCGCCCATATGTAATACTCGACACGAAGTCCTACTGCTATAGCCTCCCATATCCGACACGTAGTCCAATTCTATCATACGTCGACTAGACACGAAGTCCCGAACCTGTCCCAGCACCTGGGATTCCACACTCAATCATCATACGGTCTTAGTGACCGCATTCACGCGCACCCATAAATAGTATCGACCTCTGCGGTCGATAGACCCACTAATATGCACGTCAGCTTCTCAATCACGTCATTATCTCATATATATATATATCAAAAGGATATAACAATACAAGGAAAATGCAGGGTATTACACATAACAACATTCAAACCAAAACTAGAATGAAATATTAGGCATCGTGTATGATTCTAGTAAAAATAGGGCACAAGGGTATTTTGATCATTTTCCAGTTTATAAGTCAGGATCCGAAAAATGTAAAAGTTACGTGAGATCAAATAAATAAGTATTCATGTTGGAAGTTAAGAGCTTTCGATCCTCATTAAGAAAATATCTTGATTTCAGTCGATTTAAGTGAAAATAGATCACAAGGGTATTTTGGTCATTTCCAGTTTTGTACGTCCACAGCCGAATTTTATAAAAGTTCCGTGACATTAAATAAATAAGTATTCATGTTGGAAGTTAAGAGTTTCCGATCCTCATTAAGAATCCATCTCGATTCCAGTCGTAATTGAAAAATACCAGTTTATCGTATTTATGCCGTATTTATCTAAATACGTAATATAATACGTATAAGCATCACATAATTAATATAAATCATAATCATAATCATAATCAAAGTGTAATATAAAAAGCTGAGTGAGTTGGAGACTCACCTAAATTCGCAGAATAATAATGCCGAGAAAACCCGAAGAATCTTCGAATATAAAATTCCGGCTTCAAATAGCGTTCTTGGTGTTCTTGGTGTTTGTGTGTGTGTTCTTGGTGTTCTTGGTGTTTGTGTGTGTGTTCTTGGTGTTCTTGGTGTTTGTGTGTGTGTGCATTAGGATGACTTCTCAACCTTATATGTCTAAGGATAAATGTAATGGAATGGTCCCATATATATAGGAACCAAGGAGGGACCTCACCTTGCAATTACCAAGAGTTAAAGGTTCCAAGGATAATTATTTCCTTAGGGCATGTTTGGTTGGAAAATCATAACTGGTCCAAATATACCATATATTCACAAATCTGCTAAATTTCTGTTTCTAAAAATTCTGAAAATTTATAAACGAGTTCTATAAATACTGAATATTATAATAACAACATAAAAACACTTATTCATCTTGGGAAATAAATATTTAAAAATAGCGGGTATTACATCATCCCCCACTAACTGAAGATTTCGTCCCCGAAATCCGAACTAAGCATCGTTGAACAACTCAGGGTACTTCTCACGCATCTCTGACTCTACCTCCCATGATGCTTCTCCTTCGTCGTGAAACTTCCACTGGATCTTCACCAACGGAATTTCCTTATTTCTCAACTTCTTAATTCCCCAATCCAGAATTCGCACTGGTCCTTCATGAAACGACACATTATCGTTAACCTCAATGTCCTCAAAGTTGATCTCATGACTCGGATTGTGAGCACACTTTCTTAACATGCTAACATGAAACACGTTGTGTACTCCCGACATCTTAGGCGGTAACGCGAGTCGGTAGGCAACTTTTCCTACACGTTCAAGGATCTCAAATGGTCCAATGAAATGCGGTGCTAGCTTTCCTCTCTTCTGCCCAAATCTGACAATTCCTCGCACCGGAGATACCTTAAGCAGCACATGATCTCCAACACTGAATTCCAAACTTCTGCGACGTTTATCCGCATAACTCTTGTGCCTACTCTGCGCTGTTCGCATCCTTTCTTTCACGATCTGGATCTTCTCGTTAGTTTCCCGAACTAACTCAGGTCCAAGCAGTTGCTTGTCTCCAACCTCTGCCCAACACAAAGGTGATCGGCACGGTCTTCCGTATAATGCCTCAAAGGGTGCCATTCCTATGCTCGAGTGGTGACTGTTATTGTACGTAAATTCCATCAGCGGTAGATGAGTCTCCCATGAGCTCTCAAAATCAATAACACACGCTCGAACCATGTCCTCCATCACTTAATTAACTCGTTCAGTCTGCCCATCAGTCTGTGGATGAAAGGCAGTGCTCAAGTTTAACGAAGTCCCCAATGCTGTCTGTAGATTTTTCCAAAACTCTGCAGTGAATCTTGAATCACGGTCTGATACGATTGATACAGGTACACCGTGCAGTCGCATAACTTGTTGTATGTACATTCGACTCAAACGTTCGACTGGATACGACATACTATAAGCTATGAAATGCGCTGATTTGGTAAGTCGATCCACAACTACCCAAATAGCATCGTGGTTTTGCTGAGACCTTGGCAAACCTACCACGAAATCCATAGTTATATGTTCCCACTTCCATCCGGGAACTGGTAATGGTTGTAGAAGTCCTGGAGGCTTCTGATGTTCCGCCTTCACTTGCTTGCACGTGAGACATTGAGACACGTGTTCCGCAACTTCTCGTTTCATTCCTTCCCACCAGAAGTTTCTCTTCAAATCTTTGTACATCTTTGTGCCTCCTGGGTGGATAGTCATTCGCGACTTGTGCGCTTCGTCCATTATGTCTTTTCTAAGATTATCTTCATCTGGCACACAAAGTCTGCCTCTGCATCTGAGTGCTCCATCTGAACCAATACTCCAATTCTCTGGTTCCTTCACTGCATTGCTCGCGAACCACTCTTGAAGTCCTTCGTTCTTCCTCTGTGCTTCAAGGATACGACTGATGAGTGTCGGTTGTACTACCAAACATCCAAAGTGTTGTCCTTCACCTGAATCTGAGGCTTGAATACCGAATTCAGCCAAAGTTCCCAATGCTTGCCATTCTTTGATCATAAGAGAAGCTACTACTATCCTCATGGGTTTCTGACTTAACGCATCGGCTACTACGTTTGCTTTCCCAGGGTGATACTGCAATGTGAAATCATAGTCTTTCAATAATTCCATCCAACGGTGTTGCCTCATATTCAACTCCTTTTGAGAGAACAAGTATCTCAGGCTCTTGTGATCTGAAAACAGATCGAACTTCTCGCCGTAGAGATAATGCCTCCAAATCTTGAGAGCAAAAACAATAGCGGCTAGTTCGAGGTCATGCGTCACGTAATTCAACTCGTGAGGCTTCAATTGTCGCGATCCATATGCGATTACCTTCCCATCTTGCATCAAAACACATCCGAGTCCTTGGTGTGATGCGCCGCTATAAATGGTGAACTGCTCACCGCTCTTAGGTATCGCAAGCACTGGCGCTGTAGTCAATCTCTCCTTCAATTCTTGGAATGCTCGCTCATGCTTGTTACCCCATTCAAACTTCAAATCTTTCTTCGTTAGTCCGGTAAGAGGAGCTGCGATCTTGGAGAATCCTTCCACAAATCTCCGATAGTATCCAGCTAGACCAAGAAAACTTATGACTTCAGTGGCAGTCGTTGGTGTATTCCAATCCAGAATTGCGTCTGTCTTTGACGACTCTACTGCTATTCCTTCTCATGAGACAACATGTCCTAGGAACTTGACTTCCTTCAGCCAAAACTCGCACTTACTGAACTTCGTATACAGTTGGTTATCTCAAAGGGTCTGTAGTGCGTTCCTTACATGTCCCTCATGTTCCTCCTTGGTCTTGGAGTAGATCAGAATATCGTCTATGAACACGATAATGAACTGGTCCAAGTAGGGCCTAAATACTCTGTTCATTAGGTCCATGAATACCGCTGGGGCGTTGGTTAATCCAAAAGACATAACCAAGAATTCATAATGCCCATACCTCGTCCTGAAAGCAGTCTTTGAAATATCCTCGGGTCGAACCAACAGTTGGTGATATCCAGATCGTAGATCGATCTTTGAGAAAGTCGTCGCTCCTTGCAACTGATCAAACAGATCATCGATTCTAGGGAGTGGGTACTTATTCTTAATCGTGACCTTGTTGAGCTCCCTATAGTCGATACAAAGTCGCTGAGTTCCGTCCTTCTTCTTAACGAATAACACCGGCGCTCCCCAAGGTGACGTGCTGGGTCGAACGAACTTGAGATCTTCTAGCTCTTGCACTCGCTTCTTCAGTTCTTGCATCTCCGTTGGTGCCATCCGATAAGGAGCCTTCGATTTCGGTGAAGTGCCAGGCACTAACTCGATACAGAAATCAATCTCCCACTTAGTTGGCAGTCCAATAATACTCTGAAACACATCCTCAAAGTCTCGTACTACAGGAATCTGTGCAACAGTGAGTTCCAAACTCGAGCTCTCGATAGCTGCTAGACGGCTAGTGAGAAAAGCATCGCTAGAGGGGTTGCACTGAAAATCAAAAGATTGACTTCCTGGTACCGAAAAGGAAATCATCCTATTGGCACAGTCCAACTTGGCACAATACTTCATGAGCCAATCAAATCCTAAGATGATGTCAAATTCCCTCATTGACAAAACGATTAGATCTGCGGGAAGAATTCTATCCTCGAGGGTTAAAGTACAGTCCTTGCACACTTTCCCTAATTTTACGGTTACTCCCAAAGGCGATACCGCATTCAGGGCTACATCAAGCACCTGAGGTACTAAACCCAAAAATAATCATAGAAAGTAATCCGCACTAAACATAATAGTAGCTATAACTAGCATCACATTAATAGCACGGAGAATTCCATAGGGACAATCTCTAAAACACAAACTTAGAGTCAACCCTTATCTCAAGGAATCTTAGGTTCAACTCAAGAAATTTTGGACAATTGGTGAACGTGACTACTAAACCTAGGCTCTGATACCAAAAATCCTGTCACGCCCCGCAGTAGCAAAAATAGAGAAAATAAATTCCTTTTTGGACCCGTAGGCCATGACAGTTGAAAGTCACCATATTGTCCATAACCAAAGTCAAACCATCAGAGTAATGATTCAAACCACACATTGGAAAGTTCTAGGGTTGATATATAAAATCAGAGTTCAATACTAACTATTACAAACCATAAGTATCGCAGAAGTACAAATAAAGTATTACGGCAACATATGCCGATTACAAACTTAACTATTACAACGGTCTCTAAAACATAGGCATAAACTATCAACAGCAAGCTCCAACTCTTCAGCTTGCGTAGTAGTCATCTACAGCATAGCCTCCGTCATCGTAGGCTCCATCCTCGTGGCCCCTATCCATGTATGCATCACCTGCATACTCATAACCCTGGCCAGCTGGACGTTGAATATCCAGCGACATAAAACGCCGTCAGCTACGAAAGCCGAGTGAATGCAAATACTAACAGAGTATCTACAGATATGTAGCATATAACAACAACATCAATAAAAAGGATCATCTAATCATTCGTATGCATGTATGCACCAATCCAAGATATAATACGGACGTCATCCCCTTTCCCATCTAGCACGTAGCCCAACGCCTCATGACTCATTTATCCTCGACACGTAGTCTCACACATAACATAGACTCTTGGGTCCACATTAATCAGACACGTAGTCCCATACCTACGGTCTGTTCACTCTTGACACGCAGTCCCAACGTTTCATGACTCATTTATCCTCAATATGTAGTCTCACACATAACATAGACTCTTGGGTCCACATTAATCAGACACGTAGTCCCATACCTACGGTCTGTTCACTCTTGACACGCAGTCCCAACGTTTCATGACTCATTTATCCTCGACATGTAGTCTCACACATAACATAGACTCTTGGGTCCACATTAATCAGACACGTAGTCCCATACCTATGGTCTGTTCACTCTTGACACGCAGTCCCAACGTTTCGGCCAACCCGCCCTGACATGGTTACTACGACACATAGCCCTTATAAGATACAACACGTAGCAATTATTACTGCACACAGCTCATACTACCGCACACAGCTTATATCACCGCACACAGCTCATACTTCCGCACACAGCTCTATTACATCTTAGCACACAGCACTATCATTTCTCAGCACACAACACTGTTACTTCTCAGCACACAGCACTATTATTTCTCAGCACACAGCACTATTAGTTCTCAGCACACAGCACTATTATTTCTCAGCACACAGCACTATTAGTTCTCAGCACACAACACTTTTGTTTCTCAGCACACAGCACTATTATTTCTCAGCACACAGCACTTTTGTTACTCAGCACACAGCACTTTTGTTACTCAGCATACAGCACTGTTATTTCTCTGGTCAACTCGCCCAATATATTCTCTGGCCAACTCGCCCCATATGTTACTCTGGCCAACTCGCCCAATATGTTACTCTGGCCAACTCGCCCAATATGTTACTCTGGCCAACTCGCCCATATGTAATACTCGACACGAAGTCCTACTGCTATAGCCTCCCATATCCGACACGTAGTCCAATTCTATCATACGTCGACCAGACACGAAGTCCCGAACCTGTCCCAGCACCTGGGATTCCACACTCAATCATCATACGGTCTTAGTGACCGCATTCACGCACACCCATAAATAGTATCGACCTCTGCGGTCGATAGACCCACTAATATGCACGTCGGCTTCTCAATCTCGTCATTATCTCATATATATATATATCAAAAGGATATAACAATACAAGGAAAATGCAGGGTATTACACATAACAACATTCAAACCAAAACTAGAATGAAATATTAGGCATCGTGTATGATTCTAGTAAAAATAGGGCACAAGGGTATTTTGGTCATTTTCCAGTTTATAAGTCAGGATCCGAAAAATGTAAAAGTTACGTGAGATCAAATAAATAAGTATTCATGTTGGAAGTTAAGAGCTTTCGATCCTCATTAAGAAAATATCTTGATTTCAGTCGATTTAAGTGAAAATAGATCACAAGGGTATTTTGGTCATTTCCAGTTTTGTACGTCCACAACCGAATTTTATAAAAGTTCCGTGAGATTAAATAAATAAGTATTCATGTTGGAAGTTAAGAGTTTCCGATCCTCATTAAGAATCCATCTCGATTCCAGTCGTAATTGAAAAATACCAGTTTATCGTATTTATGCCGTATTTATCTAAATACGTAATATAATACGTATAAGCATCACATAATTAATATAAATCATAATCATAATCATAATCAATGTGTAATATAAAAAGCTGAGTGAGTTGGAGACTCACCTAAATTTGTAGAATAATAATGCCGAGAAAACCCGAAGAATCTTCGAATATAAAATTCCGGCTTCAAATAGCGTTCTTGGTGTTCTTGGTGTTTGTGTGTGTGTTCTTGGTGTTCTTGGTGTTTGTGTGTGTGTTCTTGGTGTTCTTGGTGTTTGTGTGTGTGTGCATTAGGATGACTTCTCAACCTTATATGTCTAAGGATAAATGTAATGGAATGGTCCCATATATATAGGAACCAAGGAGGGACCTCACCTTGCAATTACCAAGAGTTAAAGGTTCCAAGGATAATTATTTCCTTAGGGCATGTTTGGTTGAAAAATCATAACTGGTCCAAATATACCAGATATTCACAAATCTGCTAAATTTCTGTTTCTAAAAATTCTGAAAATTTATAAACGAGTTCTATAAATACTGAATATTATAATAACAACATAAAAACACTTATTCATCTTGGGAAATAAATATTTAAAAATAGCGGGTATTACAATGGAATCCTTTCTACATTCCTTTGAGACTCATGAGTATTAGTCATGTTTTGATCTCCAATGACCCCAAGGGAAATGAGAGTTAGGTTTAGGACAAGCCAATGTCCATGGCTTAGTTGGTAGATGTAACAAAAAGGATGATAAATCCAATATTGGAGCAGTGAATTCATAAACTATTTTTTATCATAGATTTTTAATTGATAATCTAACCGTTGGAATTAAGTGAAACCAAAGGGAAAGTGTCTACAATTAGAGTTCTACCACTGTAATTTTTGTTTTAGTAGGATCTCATGGATAACATGGTTTGGTCATGGGTTTTGTGAGACAACCATATTCTGTCCAGAGTTTCAGAACAGAAAATCAGTTTCAAATGAGTAAATCAGAACCTTAATCAAGCATTCTTGGCTCCAAATAATTGTTTATATGAAGTTTAATGTGTTAATAAGATCTTATAAAAATATTAGAGTCTTTCTGATTTTTTTACTATTTTTAAAAAATCGTACAAAATCTTTGGACAGAGATTTGTAAATCTTTGAGTGATGTCTGATTTTTGTCCATTTTCCAGAGATCTAACTGTTAAAACTTTGATTTTCTTTTTGGTATGGAAACTAGACACAGAGGCATCTTGTGTCCAAAATTCACCGACATCAAACCATGAGAAGAATGCTTTTTATTTCTTTTAATTTCTGGTCTGCTCTCTGTAATTTTCAGAATTTAATGACAGATTTGACCAAATTTGTAAATAATGGTCCAAATGACTTTTCTATAACCTAGGGCTCAAACCATGTTTTAATAATGATCAATTAAACTTGAATTCGAATTTTAAGTAATCCAAATCAATGAATATTTCATAATTTACTCTTGTTCCTGTATACATTCATCCATGTGGCTTCATGTTTGTAATTAGGACTTGTTCGCTTTAGATTTAATTACACTTGATAGATTAAAGCTAGAAGTCTAGGATTGTTATTTAAGATTCAACTTTATATCTTGTATATAATGTGCACTAACCTCTATTTTGTAGCGCTATTGAGGTACGATTTTTCAACCTTTCTCTAGTTTATTGCATTCTTTGATTTTAATTGATTTTCGACTTCAGGTACGACGCCTTAGAATTAGGACTTGCTTTACTTGTATATATGAATTAGAGACTCTTTTCCTAGGTTTTATCTATTTGCATGCATTCGTACGTTTAATATTTGTGGCCGGATCTCGGGTAAGTTCTCTAGTTCCCTATTTGCGTATCATATTGCTTGCTACTTGAATTGCGTGGCTTTTGAATGATATTTTATCACTTGCAATCTTACACCCTTTCGACATGCTTTTGTAATGTATATTTATACATATGTATTAGTTGAGGGCACATTTAAATTAATAATTCAATTAAAAGGATGTTGAGTAGAGGCCTATCGCAAGATAGGATGAGAGAGGGTGTTTTAGTCCGACGGGCTCCTTCCTCTCTCATTCCATAATCCCCGGACCTAGTTAATCTTTGGTTTCGCAAAAGATCAGTTCCCTTTTGAAATGGTTTCTTAGTTTTCCTCTGAAAAATTAAGTGGCGACTCATTTGTTTGAATTTGAAATTTAAAAGAATTTTAAAAGAAAAGCTATGGGTAGGAAAAATTCTGATATCCACAATTGGCCGTAATGTATCGAGTGTATTGGCTAGGCGTATTGGTCGTAATGTATCGAGCGTATTAGCTGGGCGTATTGGCCGTAATGTATCGAGCGTATTGGCTGGACGTATTGGGCGTAATGTATGGAGCGTATTGGCTGGGCGTATTGGCCGTAATGTATCGAGCGTATTGGCTGGGCGTATTGGCCGTAATGCATTGAGCGTAATGGCTGGACGTTTTGTCTGTAATTTATTGAGTGTAATGGCTGGGCGTTTTGGCCGTAATGTATTAAGCATTGGCTGGGCGTTTTGGCCGTAATGTATTGGGCGTATTGGCTGGGCGTTTTGGCCGTAATGTATTGAGTGTATTGGCTGGGCGTGTTGGCCGTAAAGTATTGGGCATATTGGCTGTAAAGTATTGAGCGTGTTGGTTGGGCGTGTTGGCCAGGATGTATCAGGGGTGTGTTGGCCAAAGTTCGGGGTATTTGGCTAGATTATATGGGACTGTGTGTCTGGTTTGACAGACCGTAGGTATGGGACTACATGTCTGATTAATTTGGACCCAAGAGTCTATGTTATGTATTGGAAGAATGGGACGACGTCCGTTGTTAGATATTGAGTTGGTGCATACATGCATGCGAACGATGAGATGATCCTTTTTAATGATGCTGTTTATATATGCTGCAATCTATAGATACTCTGTTACTATTTGCATTCACTCGGCTTTTGTAGTTGACGACATTTATGTCGCTGGATATTCGACGTCCAGCTGGCCAGGATTATGAGTATTCAAGAGATGCATACATAGAGAGGGGCTACAATGAGGGAGCCTACGATGATGGAGGCTATGCTAGAGATGACTACTACGTAAGCTAAAGACTTGGAGCTTGCTGTTGATAGTTTATGCTTATATTTTTAGAGACCGTTGTAATAGTTAAGTTTGTAATCGGCATATGTTGCCGTAATGTTTTATTAATATATTTTGCAAACACTTTGATTTTGTAATAGTTAGTATTGAACTCTGATTATATATATCAACCTTATAACTTTCCAATGCGTAGTTTGAATCATTACTATGATGATTTGACTTTGGTTATGAACAATATGGTGACTTTCAACTGTCATGGCCTACGGGTCCAAAAAAGAATTTATTTTCTCCATTTTTGCTACTGCGGGGCGTGAAAAGATTTTTGGTATCAAAGCCTAGGTTTTGTAGTCATGTTCACCAATTGTCCAACAATTCTTAAGTTTGAACCTTAAGATTCCTTGAGATAGGGGTTTACTCTCTAAGTTAACATTTTTGAGTTGATCGTATAAAGTTTACTTGCTATTAATGTGATAATAGTTATAACTATTATGTTTCGTGCGGATTACTTTCTATGATTATTTTTGGGATCGACGACTAACTGATAGATGTCTGTATAGGTACCCAACCCTACTGCATCGATGGTATGAAGACCTCTTACCCGGAACCATCCTGTACAGACTGGTGACGCACCCCAGGTTGTTGATCCGACTGGACTATTCGAGGCCTTTGTGCGTAGAATGGAACAGATCAACAACCCCAACGGGAATAACGGAAATAACCATGGACCACCCCCAAGGCCAGTTGAGGATAGAATCGTGGAGCATTTCCATCATTTTCATCTAGAGAAGTTTGACGGGAATACTGAGCCATGGCAAGCGGAACAGTGGCTTCGAGAGATAGAAGCGATCTTCGACACCCTAGGATGTAACGAGATTGAGAAGCGTCGACTGGCGACATTTCAGTTGACTTATGCGGCAGCTGATTGGTGGGAATCGAGGAAGGCGACCGTAGGAGATGATGTGGCCTGAAGAATGCCATGGATCACCTTTAAAGGATTGTTTTTGGAGAACTACTTTTCTCAGACCGAGAGGAACAGGAAAGAGAGAGAGAATTTATCGAGCTCAGACAAGAGAACCAGACCGTAAAAGAATATATGGTGCAATTCGAACGATTATCCTGTTTTGCTCTTCATATGATCGATACCCCAGAGAAGAAGAATAGGCAGTATCACCAGGGCCCCTCTCACTGCCACTACAACGGATGACTCTGAATCATCAGGGTCAAACCTTCAAGGCCATGGTAGGAATGACAGTCGGTCATGAGGATATTAATGGACGGGAGCAAGGATGTTTTGGGAATCGGCTACCACCCAGAGGTAACCAAGGACATAGACCTCCGATGCGATTCTAAGGGAACAAGCGCAATTGGACTAGAAAGAGGAAGCTGCAACTTGCGTTTCCCCAGAATCGCTATCCTATAACCTAAGTGATTCAAGGTGAAAAATGCATATTTCTAGTGTATTACATGGTTCTTTATATATACTTTTATCCCCAAAGTCCCTACATTTAGGTGCATTCTAATAAGAATGTTCTTTTTATTGTGTTAATGCTAAAATATATGTTTTTGCATTGTTTTATAGGTATTAGGATGTAAATCACTGAAGTGGAGCTAAAGAAAAGTGATTCTGGTGGATAGAACAACATAAGCAGCTGAGAAAACGCCAATTTTGACAATGAAGACTTCAGATTTGCAATATTTTCCCATAGATATTAAATGTAGATCTTTGAGTTACGGTCGCATGGCCGCAAACGGGAGGTCAATCCAAGGTCCGAGTGAAAATTTATGGCCATTCTCCCATCGATGCGCAGAGCTGTCAAAATCAGAGAAGTTCAAGCGATTGAGGAGAGTTCAATCGATCGAACCTTCGATCGATCGAACCTTATTTTCACCCAAAAGTTGCGTAAACTCTGTGGGAACCCTATATATAAGTCGTTTTGACGCCAGACGAAGCGAGGACGCTCCAGAACGCAGAAAACAGCAGTTTAGGGTAGTTTTAGGGTTAGATTAGGAGTAGGTTAGGTTAGATTCATATTATTTTTCCTCTTTTTCATTATTATACTGAAGATTATTGAAGATTCAAGTATTTACAAGTTATTTTCAGATTTATTCCAGGTTTTTCTATTCCTTTATCTTATTTGATTGTTTATTGATATAGTTGTTATGATCGCCTTAGTTTACTGTTGCTGCGTTAGTTTATTTATATTTTCGTAGTTTAGACGTTGGAAGTATGTGATGAAACATTGATTTCCAACCTCTACCATGCAATCTTTAGAAACCTTGGGCTCGATCAATCGAAGGTATTTCGAATCGATCGAACCAGAGCCATAGTCAAGCGATCGAAGGCATTTCGATCGATTGAAGGATGATGATGTCCGATCGATCGACATCGCTTTGATCGATCGAACTTGTTAATTCCTGAGATGATTCTTTTAAGTATTCCATGACTTTTTATTTTTGAAATATGTTATCAAATTGTCCCTATAAGCTCAGTTTGTGAAAACAGTTTTTAGAACTTAAAGCCTTAAGGCCTTTTCTTCAATGACTTTTGAAAACCACTTTGAATGCTAACACCATTTAGAGTGCAAGTAATAACCATTGTTTTAAACTGTCTTCTAAGTATTTTAAATCACTTGTGATGATATAGTCCCGGTCATGAAATGGCTATTGATTCTTTATCTTTAGAAAAATACGGAATGCTGAAGAGGAATGAACTCCATAGAACGTTAGTGAATATGCATGGTAGATGGTTAGGATTAATGTGGATTCATGTATTTCCAACACCTTTAGTTTATTTATTTACTTAGTTATGTTTCTTTATGTTTAGTTTATTATTTAGTTTAATTTAAGTAATTAGGATTTGTTAGTACACCTCCAATTATTCATTTTTATTTTATTTTCTTTAGGTTGTAACTTAGTAGACATTTTCTTCATATTCCTTCCCTGTGGGATCGACCTGGACTTATCCAGTATTACTTGCACGATCACCTACACTTGGGTGTTGCATAAGAGCGCACAACTATTTAGTCGTGTCAAGTTTTTGGCGCCGTTGCCGGGGAAGGCAACTAGGTTAAGATTTTACTAAGTTATTTCCATTTTTTTTTCTTTTTCTTAAAAAAAAAAAATTACAAATAAAAACTGTTGGACTTTTTCTCTCACAAGATAAACATAAAAATAAATAAAATTTTTATTGTTTAAAAATTTTGAGTGAACATGTCTTATTCATATTACTCTCTGTACAACACAAACACACTTGAAAATCAATGTAATTATCCCCCACATTGGCAAGCACCCACTTATGACACGCAATATCAAACCGAGTGCTACCAATCACCACAATGGGAAAACAATAGTGGTAGTCCCCCAAATTATCAAACATATCAAGAACCTTTGTATGGAGAGTTCTATCAACCGCAATGGGGATATAACCAAAATGATAATGTAGGATATAGTAGTAGTTCTCACGATTACCAAACGTACCAAGACTTTCCCTTTGGCGAGTCTTGTCCACAAACACAATGGGATGGGAATTACTACCAACAACAATGGGACGAAACTTCATATAGTAATAATGAGGAGAATAACCAAGTTGAGGATAATGGTATGTTAAAATTGCTGCTTAGTGAAATGAAAAGGCTAGATAGTGCACTTGATAAATTAGAAACTAGATATCAACAAGCATATGCTAGCCAACCTTTAGAAGACTATACCAGTCCTTCAACACTACAACCTAAATTTTAAGACATTAACAATGGAATGGAATTGGAGGACAATGACGGGTTTATACCAAACGAGGTTAACAATTCACTCGAGAAAGTGACAACCCAACAAGACCTCCAAAACCAAACCATTGAGCATGAAGTTGTAGCATGAAGTTGTAGAATCATCTTCTCTTCAATATACACCCCCAGACATAAACTCCTTCACTACCTTGATAAAATTGCACAATCTCTTTGTCCAAAGCACCTCTATAGATGACATATATAGTGAGGAGAGTTACAAGGATGAGATTACTGAGGATTTAAAAGATGATAAGAGTTTAAGTGATTACACACAATTAGGAAAGGATGAGTCCCATGTTGACTCTACCCCTACTTTTGATAGTGACCCTAGGGAGGACATAATTGAAAAATCTAAATCCGATTTAGATTCAAGTGATATTCATGAACCCTCACCTCTTTCGGCCGAAGAGGTGGTGTCACCAAGTTGCCCATCACCTATCCTCTATATCAATCAATGCTCTCATTCCAAGTTTGAAAATCATGTGTACCCTAATATTGAACAAATAGAATGTGTTGTGGACGAGGATGGTAAAGATTCTAGAACATGTTTTTCACAAAATTTTAACTTTCAAAATTCTTTGAGAGAGGACTTAGAAACTATGTGGCCCACATTAGATGATCTTAAACTTCAACACGAAGCTAGTAATCTGCTAGACTGCTTGACCTTCTTGAGTAATACTGACATTGAGGCCCAAATTGATAGCTTCATCCAAGTCCAGTCCAAATCAATGTACATAGAACAGAAATCTAATTCCTATGATCATATCTCCATAGATTCTGTTCTAGAACAAAAGGAGGGTAATGAAACTTTATTAGAACATCACCTAGACCCTGCTCCTTTTATTGAACTGTGGCCACCTCCTAGTATTAAAATAGAGGCCATTATAGGAAGTACCAACACCAAAGATCGTTTCTTGCATATAATTCCTAAAAAGCGTGGTATACCTCTTATAATTGCCCTCAACAAATTCGGAAGCCATAGGTTTTGCATCATCTCCTCTGACCTTGAGCCTGACATTAGTTGGGGGGAGTTGCAATTTTATGAGAATCCCTATATTCTTCTCACTGTTAAATTATTTCATTGGGAGGATCCTCAAAAATTTCGGTTAATACTGTATGATAAATTTCTTGATTAACCAAATTTATTTATTGACTAGCTCTATTATATTTTCTATTTTTTCTTGTTGCTACTAATGATTTTGCAGGTAACTGAAAAAATAAATAAATAAATACACATTGGATATTAATGCCTCGAGGTAACATTTTTCCTTCTCTCGCTTTACTTTACATGTCCATGTGCTTAGTTTAGAACATTGGGGACAATGTTTAGTTTTAGTTGGGGGGAGTGAGTCATTGCATGCCTCGTTTCTTTGTTTTTATGCTTTAATGTCAATACACCTGTTTAGCAACATGACTCAATAAATTAAAATTTGCAAAAATTTTAAAATTTTTAATTTTATTTAAATATAATAAAATGGTTCTTGTATTTCTCTCTTAGTTAATGTAGTTAGTTATGATACATTAGTGTTATTTTCTGTATGTTATAAGTATGTGATACACTATGGTAGTTTGTTTACTATCTTAATTATAGTATATTTTATGCTTTTTAATCTTCAAACAACTTTGAGCACGTTGTGACAACCTTGTACTTAGCTAAAATGGATTAGTAAGCATAGCTTAGGTGTCTTGAGAGACTGTAGTGGAGACTAATAACCCAAGTAAGCTTTTGAGCCATTCTTTTGTTCTTGAGGGTTTTATAAAATTACTCTTACTTTTTGAAAAGCGTATTCATTCGTTGTAAGTCTCAATTTTCTTCATTTTGACTGATCGCTAGAAGAGAACGTTCAGGATTTACCAAACTTTAGAGCTCTTGAATTTACTGAAATGAATAATCCTATGAACTTAGAAGATGATTTAGGCCATCTTTTGAACATGCATATATAATACAGCCTTGGCTTACTATTATGTTATTCCTTTACTTCACCTCTTGAGCTTATCATAATCGCCTTGTCTTCAGAATCCTAAAGTCTTTACCTAACTCAAAATTAGAGTTCAAGCCTCAGTCTTTATTTAGGAGTGATTGGGATGTGTTATCTTGACAAAAAGTTTGGTAGTGTGAATATGGGAAAGTTGGCAAAAAAAAAAAAAAAAAGAAAAAAAAAAAAAAAAGAAAGAAAGAGAAAAGAAAAGAAAAAAGAAAGCATGAAAAGAAAGAAAAAAAAAGAAAAAAATATGCCAATAGTTGTTACCAAAGAAAAAGAAAAAAATAATAAGAATAGAAAGAAGAGTGAAAAAATAAATATATATTAAAAGAAAAGAAGAGAGAGATTGGAGTAGTGGTGTCAAACGGGCCGGGCCGGGCCGGGCTTCACTTAAAATCGGGCCGGGCCGGGCCGGGCTTGGGAAGGGAGGGGGGATGTCCGCCCCGGACCGGTGCCCGGGCCTAGCGGGCCGGACATCGGGCCGGGCCGGACGGGCTAGCGGGCTTCCTTTGATTTTTGGCCTTAAAAGTGGTGGGCTTCGGGCCGGGCCGGGCATTTTCTTCATTTCGGGCCGGGCCGGGCCGGGCCATGGACGGGAGAATGTGTGTCCACCCCGGCCCGGGGTATGTGAACCGGGCCTAGCGGGCCGGGCCTTGTGGCGGGCCGGGCCGGGCTTTTAGCCCGAAAAAAGCGAGCCGGGCCGGGCCAACCCGGCCCGTTTGACACCTCTAGATTGGAGATGTGGGAAAGTTTAAAAAATTGTAGTAGACATTCCAATCACATCCTTTGACCCAATTGAATATTAAAAACCTCTTTTTTCTTATTCGAACACCTCTTTTTCAAAGTCCTGATGATTTTAAGTTGATTGGATTAGAAGTTAAGGCAATGAGGGAGTTCTCCACGGTATCTCGCTCTTCTAGTGAAAAGTATCCTTTCATGAGACTTTATGCACTATAAAATGTCCGTTTTTCTATTTAGATATGAGAAGCATTAGATTCCATTTCCATTTATTCTTTATCACTTCCATATCATGAGTGACAATTATTACACCTAATTCAGAGTGATTTCATCTTGAGAGTGTAATCCCGGTGAGAGTTGAGTCAAAATGAATGTCTTGATAGTATCTTAGGTTATGCAAGCTTTGAAATTAAAGTTTTGTATTTTGGTTGTCCATTCACACACACACTTGATGATTAATAGGTATGGAATATTCTAATGACTTTGATAGTAGATTAACTGTAATGTGTGTGTTGCATGGCTATGGCATACTAGAGAGTTTCATGAGATTGTTGAGCTTAACGATATTTCTAAATGAGAGGAAAACATTTCTTGAAAACATTTAAATGAGAACCATTACCATAAACATGAATTTCGTGGGTAGATTCACTGCAAACCCTCACGAGACAATACTCGTCCACTAGGGGGAACCTAGGGGTTTAAAGGCTTGTTGCATACGCTAAATGCAATCGCGATTCCTGCGAAAGTGATTTAGGATTTTTACTTTCTTTTGTTTTTTAATTTTTAGAGTTAAATAAACACGGTTGTAGTTCGCTTCATTGCTAGGGATTAGCAACGAGCTAGTTGGGGGTGTGATTCAAGGTGAAAAGTGCATATTTCTAGTGTATTACATGGTTTTTTATACATACTTTTATCCCCAAAGTCCCTACATTTAGGTGCATTCTAATAAGAATGTTCTTTTTATTGTGTTAATGCTAAAATATATGTTTTTGCATTGTTTTATAGGTATTAGGATGTAAATCAATGAAGTGGAGCTAAAGAAAAGTGATTCTGGTGGATAGAACAACATAAGCAGCTGAGAAAAACGCCAATTTTGACAATGAAGACTTCAGATTTGCAATATTTTCCCAGAGATATTAAATGTAGATCTTTGGGTTACGGTCGCGTGGCCGCAAACGGGAGGTCAATCCGAGGTCGGAGTGAAACGTTATGGCCATTCTCCCATCGGTGTGCAGAGCTGTCAAAATCAGAGAAGTTCAAGCGATTGAGGAGAGTTCAATCGATCGAACCTTCGATCGATCAAACTAAGCTCGATCGATCGAACCTTATTTTCACCCAAAAGTTGCGTAAACTCTGTGGGAACCCTATATATAAGTCGTTTTGACGCCAGACGAAGCGAGGACGCTCCAGAACGCAGAAAACAGCAGTTTAGGGTAGTTTTAGGGTTAGATTAGGAGTAGGTTAGGTTAGATTCATATTATTTTTCCTCTTTTTTATTATTATACTGAAGATTATTGAAGATTCAAGTATTTACAAGTTATTTTTAGATTTATTCCAGGTTTTTCTATTCCTTTATCTTATTTGATTGTTTATTGATATAGTTGTTATGATCGCCTTAGTTTACTGTTGCTGCGTTAGTTTATTTATGTTTTCGTAGTTTAGACGTTGGAAATATGTGATGAAACATTGATTTCCAACCTCTACCATGCAATCTTTAGAAACCTTGGGCTCGATCGATCGAAGGTATTTCGATCGATCGAACCAGAGCCATAGTCAAGCGATCGAAGGCATTTCGATCGATTGAAGGATGATGATGTCCGATCGATCGACAGCGCTTCGATCGATCGAACTTGTTAATTCCTGAGATGATTCTTTTAAGTATTCCATGACTTTTTGTTTTTGAAATATGTTATCAAATTGTCCCTATAAGCTCAGTTTGTTAAAACAGTTTTTAGAACTTAAAGCCTTAAGGCCTTTTCTTCAATGACTTTTGAAAACCACTTTGAATGCTAACACCATTTAGAGTGCAAGTAATAGCCATTGTTTTAAACTGTCTTCTAAGTATTTTAAATCACTTGTGATGATATAGTCCCGGTCATGAAATGGCTATTGATTCTTTATCTTTAGAAAAATACGGAATGCTGAAGAGGAATGAACTCCATAGAACGTTAGTAAATATGCATGGTAGATGGTTAGGATTAATGTGGATTCATGTATTTCCAACACCTTTAGTTTATTTATTTACTTAGTTATGTTTTTTTATGTTTAGTTTATTATTTAGTTTAATTTAAGTAATTAGGATTTGTTAGTACACCTCCAATTATTCATTTTTATTTTATTTTCTTTAGGTTGTAACTTAGTAGACATTTTCTTCCTATTCCTTCCCTGTAGGATCGACCTGGACTTATCCAGTATTACTTGCACGATCACCTACACTTGGGTGTTGCACAAGAGCGCACAACTATTTAGTCGTGTCACTAAGCTCTTCCCTCGCAAGGACTCCCCACTGCTACTGGAGGCAATACCGGTGGATGCCTTCATTGCGAAAGCCAGGTCATTTGGCTAAGGACTGCCAAGCTTCCAAGAACTACAACAGGGTGAGCGTTCTCTATCATAACTGCAACAAGCATGGCCACATTAGCAAGGATTGCAGAGCACCCCGTAGGGCATACAACGGACCAGCTGCTCAGGGCCAAGTTGGTCAGGCTCCTATGAATGCTATCCTCCTTGAGAACGCGGGATTTGATGAGACTGAACAGCAAAACATGGAAGGTACTCTTACGTTATTCAGCACTCGAGTTAAAGTTCTATTTGATATTGGTGCTTCAAATTCGTTTATTGTAATCGAGATTGTTAAACTTTTGAGTTTAGTACCCCAGGCACTTAATGTAGCCCTGAATGCGGTATCACCTTTGGGAGTAACCATAAGATTAAAAGTGTGCAAGGACTGTGCCTTAACCCTAGAGGATAGGATTCTTCCCGCAGATCTAATTATTTTGTCAATGAAGGAATTTGACATCATCTTAGGATTTGATTGGCTCATGAAAGTATCGTGCTAAGTTGGACTGTACCAATAGACTGATTACCTTTTTTGTACCAGGAAGTCAACCTTTTGATTTTCAGTGCAACCCCTCTAGCGATGCTTTTCTTACTAGCTGTCTAGCAGCTATCGAGAGCTCGACTTGAGAACTCACTGTTGCACAGATTCCTATAGTCCGAGACTTTGAGGATGTGTTTCAAAATATTTTAGGACTACCACCTAAACGGGAGATTGACTTCTGTATCGAGTTGGTGCCTGGTACTTTACCACAATCGAAGGCTCCTTATCAGATGGCACCAACAGAGATGCAAGAACTAAAGAAGCAAGTGCAAGAGTTAGAAGATCTCAAATTTGTTCGACCTAGCACGTCGCCTTGTGGAGCACCGGTGCTATTTGTTAAAAAGAAAGAGGGGACCCAGCGACTTTGTATCGACTATAGGGAGCTCAACAAGGTTACGATTATGAATAAGTACCCACTCTCTAGAATCGATGATCAGTTTGATCAGCTGCAAGGAGCGACGACGTTCTCAAAGATTGATCTACGTTCAGGATACCACCAACTGTGTTGGTTCGACCTGAGGATATTTCAAAGACTGCTTTCAGGACGAGGTACATGCATTATGAATTCTTGGTCATGTCTTTTGGATTAACCAACGCTCCAGCATTATTCATGGACCTAATGAACAGAGTCTTTAGACCCTACTTAGACCAGTTCATTATTGTATTCATAGATGATATTCTAATATACTCAAAGACCGAGAAGGAACGTGAGGAACATGTAAGCATTGGACTATAGACCCTCCGAGATAACCAACTATATGTGAAGTTCAGTAAGTGTGAGTTTTAGCTGAAAGAGGTCAAGTTCTTAGGACATGTTGTCTCGCAGAATGGAATAGTTGTAGACTCGTCAAAGACAGACGCAGTTTTGGATTGGAATATACTAACCACCGCAACAGAAGTCAGGAGTTTTCTTGGTCTAGCTAGATACTATCAGAGATTTGTGAAGGATTCTCTAAGATCGCAGCTCCTCTTACCGGACTGACGAAGAAGGATTTGAAGTTTGAATGGGGTAAAAAGAATAAATGCGCATTCCAAGAATTGAATCAAAGATTGACCTCAGAGCCAGTGCTTGCGATACCCAAGAGTGGTGAACAGTTTACCATATATAGTGACGCATCACACCAAGGACTCAGATGTGTTTTGATGCAAGATAGGAAGGTAATCGCATATGGGTTACGTCAGTTGAAATCTCATGAGTTGAATTACCCGATGCAAGACCTCGAGTTAGCCGCAATTTTTTTTACACTTTAGATTTGGAGGCATTATCTCTACAGTAAGAAGTTTGATCTGTTTTTGGATTATAAGAGTCTGAGATACTTGTTCTCTCAAAGGGAGTTGAACATGAGGCAACGACGATGGATGGAATTGTTAAAGGACTACGATTTCACACTGCAATATCACCCTGGGAGAGCGAACGTGGTAGCTGATGCATTGAGTCGAAAACCCATGAAGATAGTAGTAGCTTCTCTGATGGTCAAAGAGTGGCAAACGTTAGAAACTTTGGGAATTTGGTATTCAAGCCACAAATCCAAGTAAAAGATGAAACTTTGGATGTCTTATGGTGCAATCAACCCTTATCAGTCATATTTTGGAGGCACAGAAGAAGAACGAGGGGCTTCAGGAATGGTTTACAAGTAACGTAGTAAAAGAACTAGAGAATTGGAGTATTGGTTCAGAAAGAGCACTCAAATACAGAGGCAGACTTTGTGTGCCCGATGAAGGTGATCTTAGAAAGGATATGTTGGACGAAGCTCATAAGTCACGAATGACTATTCACCCAGGAGGTACAAAGATGTACAAGGATTTGAAGAGGAACTTCTGGTGGGAAGGTATAAAACGAGAAGTTGCGGAACACGTGTCTCAATGTCTCACATGTAAGCAAGTGAAAGCGGAACATCAGAAGCCTCCAGGACTTCTACAGCTGTTACCAGTTCTCGGATGAAAGTGGGAACATATAACTATTGACTTCGTGGTAGGATTGCCGAGATCTCAGCAAAACCATGATGCTATTTGGGTAGTTGTGGATTGACTTACCAAATCTGCGCATTTTATAGCTTATAGTATGTCGTACCTAGTCGAGCGGCTGAGCCAGATGTATATACAGTAAGTCGTACAACTACATGGTGTACCTGTCTCTATCGTATCCGACCGTGATTCGAGATTCACTGCAGAGTTTTGGAAGAGTCTACAATTAGCTTTGGGGACTTCATTAAGCTTGAGCACTACCTTTCATCCACAGACTGATGGACAGACTGAACGGGTCAACCAAGTGATGGAGGACAAGCTGCAAGCATGTGTTATTGATTTCGAGAACTCATGGGAGACTCACCTACTGCTGATAGAATTTGCATACAATAATAGCCACCATTCGAGTATAAGAATGGCACCCTTTGAGGCACTATATGGAAGACCATGTCGATCGCCTTTGTGTTGGGCAGAGGTTGGAGAAAATCAACTACTCGGACCAGAGTTAGTTCGGGAAACTAACGAGAAGATCCAGGTTGTGAAAGAAATGATGCGTACAATGCAGAGTATACACAAGAGTTACGCAGATAAACGTCGCAGGAGTTTGGAATTCAGTGTTGGAGTTCATGTGCTACTCAAGGTATCTCCAAGGCGAGGCATTGTCAGATTTGGACAGAAATGAGAAAAGTTATCACCACGCTACATTGGACCGTTTAAAATTTTAGAGCGCGTGGGAAAAGTAGCCAATTAACTTGCACTGCGGCCTAAGATGTCAAGAGTACATAATGTATTTCATATCAGCATGCTTAGGAAGGTTGTACATGATCCGTCACATGAAATTGACTTCACGGACATTGAAGTAAACAACAACGTGACTTATACTGAAGGACCAGTCCGAATTTTAGATCAAGGAGTCAAGAAGTTGAGGACTAAGGAAATTCCTCTAGTGAAAGTTCAGTGGAGACACCATGACGAACGCGAAGCTTCTTGGGAATTGGAATAAAAAATGCGCGAAAAGTTTCCAGCTTTGTTTAGTGACTAGCTAGCTCAGATTTCGGGACAAAATCTCTGTTAAGGAGGGTAGATTGTAGTAACTCGTATTTTCATGTTTAAATTGACGATTTAGACTTCGTGCGCAATTTTAGCAGAATTTGGTCACAGTGGTATTTTGGTCATTTTTTCCAATTTTGTAAGTCATGAACTGAAAATATAATTTTTGGGAAAAGTTGCGTAATGTTAAATGATTTGTTTTTCGTATTGGAAGTTAAGAGTTTTCGATCTCTATTTAGAAGATATCTCAATTTGAGTCATTTTGAGAAAATATCCGTTTTTATATTTATACAACATTTTTTGTATTTATACGACTTTTTAATTATCCTATTTAATAATATAATTACAAGAATAATAATTATAATGAAAGATAATATTTTCCTAACTAGATTTCCTAAACTAAACAACCCAACCCATATTCATTTATGAGGTGTTATGTGCTTGAGTGTTTTGTGAGGTGTTATGTGAGGTGTTATGTGCTTGAGTGTTTTGTGAGGTATCCTATGAGATGTCTTGTGTGCTTGTGAGGTGTCCTATGTGGTGTCTTATGAGGTGTTGTGTATAATATATATACATATCGGTGGTCTTCCCTCTTTTCCTATAAAAACCCCTCCCATTAGTTGTTGAAACGGAGGAAAAATAATAATAGAGAGTTAGCCAAGAAAGTGAAGGAAAAAGAAAAGAAAAGAAAGGAAAGGAGAAATCCCAAACCACACCTCAACCCCGAACCTACGAGTAGCAGAAGGAGAAAAAGGAGAAGAAGAAGAAGAAGAGAGAGAGAGACACCCAAAGACCACCCACGACCACCCCGAGCTCGCCGGCGTCACCGTCTTTACCAGTGAGTGCCTATACTCACTTAGTAGCGTAGATATGTATGTTTATATATGTTTCGACAAGAAAGAACGTACCCCGAACGTACGGGAAAGGTCCAATTCAATTTTGGAATATTACTGCTCTCAATCGACGAACTGTTTTCGAGCGATCGAACACAGGCTGATCTCGATCGATCGAACTTCTGTCAATCGATCGAACCTTGTGTTACCTCAATCGATCGAACTTAGTTCAATTGATCGAACTTAACAAAATGTTAATTGTTTAGTTATTTTATATCTAATGAACTGTTAACCTGTTTATTATCATACGTTGAGTTTGGAGAACTATATTGGAATAATACATACATGGAATAATGGACTTAATGCATTGAACAGTGGAACCCTTTGGTTAATGTTGAGATAATAATGAGATTGAAAAGCCGACGTGCATAGTAATGGGTCTGTCGACCACAATGGTTCATACTATTTATGATTGGTACGTTTAAATGCGGTCACGAAGATCGTATGATAAAGGGCGGTGTGGCCATAGTATGTGTTAGGGCGTATTGGCCGTAATGTATTGAGCGTATTGGCTGGGCGTATTGGCCGTAATGTATCGAGCGTATTGGCTGGGCGTATTGGCCGTAATGTATCAAGCGTATTGGCCATAATGTATTGAGCATATTAGCTGGACGTATTGGCCGTAATGTATCGAGCGTATTGGCTGGGCGTATTGGCTGTAATGTATCGAGCGTATTAGCTGGACGTATTGGCCGTAATGTATCGAGCGTGTTGGCTGGGCATATTGGCCGTAATGTATCGAGTGTATTGGCTGGGCGTATTGGCCGTAATGTATGGAGCTTATTGGCTGGGCGTATTGGCCGTAATGTATGGAGCGTATTGGCCATAATGTATCGAGCGTATTGGCTGGGCGTATTGGCCGTAATTGTCACGACCCATCCCACTTCGCGTGGAAATAGGACACGTGGCACACCACCAAGGCTCAACCAAACATCAAATAACTATACATAGCGGAAAGAACTTTAAATCAGCCCTGAATATTTTAAAACTTAGGAAACATTGCCCTCTGAGTTGACAATTCCATTGAAAATTTGAGTTATAAAAAGTTTTGGCCAAGTGAAAACATATTCAAAAAAATCAGTCCTGAAAACAGAGGTTCAGTCGACTGTGCCTAGGGTCCAGTCGCCTGTGCCTAGCAGAAACCAAAACCCTAAATTCTTAACAGAGGTCTAGTCGACTGATCAGGGAACCCAGTCGACTGCACTGGTTACTATTTGGATCAGTAGCTAGAATCTACAGTAGTTCAGTCAACTGATCAAAGGTCCCCAGTCGACTGTGTTAAGCAGAACCAAAATTCATCAATTTTCAAAAGGGGTCCAGTCGACTGAGTTATGGTACAGTCGACTGGTTTTGCCATTTATAGAAGCAGTAGCCAAAAATCAACAGTGTTCAGTCGACTGATAAATGGGTCCAGTCGACTGCCTCTCTTACTATTCACTTTCAGTGTCTCAATCACTCGGGATCCAGTCGACTGATATAGGGTCCAGTCGACTGCTCCCTTGCTGGGCAGCCCTGTGTTGATAATACTAACACATGCTTCTCAATATCCACAAACAATCACAACCAACGCCAATTACCACATTTAAAACATAACTACAGACATTCAATTACAAGATTACAATACTGCGAAACTAATTCAGGATCCTATTATAACATTGTACAATTCCCAATCCTTACACAAGTTTAGGATTAAAAACAAAAACATATACAATGTGGTTCCCCGACGTTCCTCAACGGCCTCACTCCTCACGCTTCTTCTTGTCTTTCTTCTTACCTGCAATGGAGTACATCTCCACTGCTCAGCTATATGTTGAGTGCACAAATTTAAATGTATGCTTATATGACAGTTCATGGTTTAAGCATCTAAAACACATAGAAATAGTCTCTAGGGTGAGTGGTACGCATTCATCCGGTCGATGCCGTAGGAGGCCCACCTCTCCCACGCATCTCGTACACTGGTTGGGCCTTCCTCCATACCAGGTATCGTGTCTTGGTTAGGCCCACCTCCAATCCAGACACAACCAAAATTCCAATTCCATCACAATCACAATCAAAATTTCCAATCCTCAAGGTTCGAGGAGCTTACCCCGGATGAATTTGCACCAACTCCCCTTTGACCCAAGTAGACACATAACATGCTCACATAAACAGTTATACGTGATTTTGATATAATTTCACGTGCATAATTAATGGGCCTAATTAATACATGAATTTCGCCCGGATCCAAAGATATCAAAGTTGATGTTCAAAACATGAAAATCCATATATTTCATAGATCTAGAATTCATACCTCGTGCGATTCTCTTCAAACTTTGAAGGATCGTCTAGGGGCTAATTAATCGTGGGATTTCAAATTTGAGACGATTCCTACAAGTTTTTACTGGGTTTTCCCCAAAAGTCTAGAATTAAGATTTTTACAAAAATTGGCCAAACACGGCCTAATTAGTACCAAAACGTAGCCCTTACCTCCACGAGTTCAAATATGAAATCTGGAGAAAATCTGACAGACGAACGGTCGTCGATCGGCGTCGCAAAGCCCGTTGGCTCCATTCTCCCTTCTCTCTCCTCTCTCTAGATATTTTGAAATGTTTGGATGAGAATGAATCTCATCCACCACTATATATAGACAAACGTTCTAGAAATTACGTTTACCTCCCCGCAAGTTTCTCAAACTTCTAATTAACCCATAAAACTTCGCACACGTCCATTTTTATGCCTTTACGAGTGAAAATTATAAATTCCAAAAGTTTTCGACTAAGTCTCGTTTGGTCCAAATATTACGTCCGAAAACTAAGTTATATGAAATCTCTACACAACCTACCTTTTATTTAACGTGGCACTCACGTTCTTACCACAGTTTTTAAAATGATATAACAATATCAGAAATTATCAGAATTTCCACAACACAGATAAAATTATTATTCATAAAATACCAGATAGGTCAGATAAAATTTAAATCATATAAATGTCATTTAGTCATGCCAATGAAACTGTGAAATTCCATGTTCTCGTGTCCTCACTGACACCTTACCGTTGACCCACGTCAACTCAACTCAACTCAAATTATTAATAACATTAATAATTTCAAAATTTCAAATTATGCATTGTCAAAATCATCAATTTCTGGAACGGGTGTGACAGTAATGTATAGAGCATATTGGCTGGGTGTATTGGCCGTAATGAATTGAGCGTAATGGCTGGGCATTTTGACCGTAATGTATTGAGCATAATGGCTGGGCATTTTGGCCGTAATGTATTGAGCGTATTGGCTGGGCGTTTTGGCCGTAATGTATCGAGCGTATTGGCTGGGCGTATTGGCCGTAATGTATCGAGCGTATTAGCTGGACGTATTGGCCATAATGTATCGAGCGTGTTGGCTGGGCGTATTGGCCGTAATGTATCGAGCGTATTGGCTGGGTGTATTGGCCGTAATGTATGGAGCGTATTGGCTGGGCGTATTGGCCGTAATGTATGGAGCGTATTGGCTGGGCGTATTGGCCATAATGTATCGAGCGTATTGGTTGGGCGTATTGGCCGTAATGTATAGAGCATATTGGCTGGGTGTATTGGCCGTAATGTATTGAGCGTAATGGCTGGGCATTTTGACCGTAATGTATTGAGCGTAATGGCTGGGTGTTTTGGCCGTAATGTATTGAGCGTATTAGCTGGGCGTTTTGGCCGTAATGTATTGAGTGTATTCGCTGGGCATTTTGGTCATAATGTATTGAGCGTATTGGCTGGGCGTGTTGGCCGTAAAGTATTGAGCGTGTTGGTTAGGCGTGTTGACCAGGATGTATCAGGGGCGTGTTGGCCAAAGTATATCGGGGCGTTTAGCTAGATTATATGGGACTGTGTGTCTAGTTTGACAGACCGTAGGTATGGGACTACGTGTTTGATTAATGTAGACCCAAGAGTCTATGTTATGTATTGGGAGAATGGGATGACGTTCGTTGTTAGATATTGAGTTGGTGCATACATGCTTGTGAACGATGAGATGATCCTTTTTAATGATGATGTTTATATATGCTGCAATCTATAGATACTCTGTTAGTATTTGTGTAACGCCCCAAGAGGTCCACTAGCCCAACAACTTGACAGGCCTACCACAATGGCCCTTAAAATGCTTAAGCCTAAGTTGTTAGTAATAGCCCCCTTGATTCTACATATATCAGACTAACTTTTTATATTTATCCGATGTGGGATGGGATCTCACAATCTCCCCCACTCAAAGACGCGGCGTCCTCGTCGCGTTGGCCCAGTTCTCCCCTTGGCTGGTCGATGTGGAAGCAGATCATTAGTGACCACAGAGCAGCCCATAAGAGTGCACAAGGTATACTACCTCGGGGCCTCTACCCCTCTCCGGAGCCTCTACTCCTCTGCCACATCGCCCACGGCGCCATTACGAGACCAGGGTTGGCTCTGATACCATTTGTAACACCCCAAGAGGTCCACTAGCCCAACAACTTGACAGGCCTACCACAATGGCCCTTAAAATGCTTAAGCCCAAGTTGTTAGTAGTAGCCCCCTTGATTCTACATATATCAGACTAACTTTTTATATTTATCCGATGTGGGATGGGATCTCACAATTTGCATTCACTCGGCTTTAGTAGCTGACAGCGTTTATGCCGCTGGATATTCGATGTCCAGCTGGCCAGGGTTATGAGTATTCAAGAGATGCATACATGGAGAGGGGCTACAATGAGGGAGCCTACAATGATGGAGGCTATGCTAGAGATGACTACTACGCAAGCTGAAGACTTGGAACTTGCTGTTGATAGTTTATGCTTATGTTTTTCGAGACCGTTGTAATAGTTAAGTTTGTAATCGGCATATGTTGCCGTAATGTTTTATTTATATATTTTGCAAACACTTTGATTTTGTAATAGTTAGTATTGAACTCTGATTATATATATGAACCTTAGAACTTTCCAATGCGTAGTTTGAATCATTACTTTGATGGTTTGTCTTTGGTTATGGACAATATGGTAACTTTCAACTGTCACGGCCTACGGGTCCAAAAAGGAATTTATTTTCTCTATTTTTGTTACTGCGGGATGTGACATAGTTAGTAAGAACCTTCAGCTAAATTACTTATCAAAAATAACCAACATTTGTTGTTGTTGATATATGCACTACACAGAAAGAGGTAGAGCTCTCCCACTCTATAAATCCCCCACTCCATGAGCCTCGAACCCGCAATCACCTGCAAGTTGGATGAAAATCCCTACCACTGAGTCATCCCTTGGTCTCGACCAACACTATTAAAGATGCTCTTGATGCAAAATATTTGCCATTGGACAAAATAATGGTGTGGATTACACTTTAGTCTTTTCTTTAATTAAGGCTTTGTTTGGTTCTTGGATTTGGTGAGAGAAAAGAAAGAAAACTATTTTCTTTTGTTTGGTTAAAACGTTGAGGAAACTAGGAAGGAAAATAAAATAAGTTGAGTAACAAATTTAACATTTTAAATGTTATCAGTCATTTTCCTTCCTTTAATTTATTCAAATTGCAATTATATATAATTGATAAATTTTTTATTTTATTTTATTTTATTTTTGATGCCATTTAAGCATGAAAGAAATCACGATAAAACTAGTTTTCCTTTTTTTTTTTTTCTTTCACTTTTCTTTTCTCTCACTAAATCCATGAACCAAAACAGAGCCTAAGCGTTTACATCATGTTCTAAACTACTCGTAGTCTACTTTGTCATACGAACACACTTGTATAAGTGGACCAATCAATCTTCAAAATAATTTTTTTAAAAAAATCTGCAAGACAAGTTTACTTGGTCTTTCCTTAGGCTTTGTTTGGTTCATGGATTCGTGAAGTAAAAGAGAGGGAAAAAGAAAACAAGATGGAAAACTAGTCTCATCTGTAAGGTAAAAGGAACTAATTTTCCATCTTGTTTTCCTTTCCCCTCTTTGTTTCTCACGAAATCCATGAACCAAGCAAGGCTTTAATGTGTCCTCACTCTTTTTTTTTTTTTTTGGCTAAAGTCCAAATGCACTAAACTAAAAGCAACAATACAAAACAAATTTTTGTCCTAAAGTGACTATCATCTAAAGCACGAGGAGGATGGTCGCCAAATAAATTAAGCCAAACAAAAAGAAGAAAAATACAAACAATAATAGCAACAAGAACAACAGCAACAGAAATGAGTGTAAAAACAAAAGGTACAATAATAAAGGAAGTATAAGTGGCAAAAAAAAAATACTCTGAAAACTACATAAAAAATTCAACACCACGTCATAGAGACAGCCGCAAGACTAGATCTGAAAACCTTAAAAAAAAAAATGAGAAAGGGGAAAAGAGAAGAGAGGGAAGAGCTCTTCAAAAAACAAGGGAAGAGCTGGTCGCCGAAATGGGGGAGGGTTGTGTGTGTGGTGGTTAGGGTCAAGGGCGGAGCCAGGAATTTCGGCTAGGGGGGCCTAGGCTATACGGGGGTTCGGGGGCAGCGCCCCCGAGGCGATTTTTTTGGGGTCTATTTATACATAATTGACGTTTTTTTTAGGGTTTACTTGTCTATAATTGTGATTTTTTGGGGATATGCTTATAATATAAGTCTATTTGATGATACATAAATATTGTGTAGTGTCTTTCAAAATTTTGAGGGGGCCTATTTCTAAAACGCATAAAATTATTACACTGAAGTGTAATTTTTAAATTTTTTGGCGCATTTCCTTTGAGTTGTATATACCTGTATATCAATATATATGTAATTGATAGCACTAAATTGGGTCTTGGACCCCTTTGAGGGCCAAAACATAAGTTGAGGGAGACCTAAACATAAATTGAGGGGGGGCTAAACATAATTAAAGGAGAGCCTAAATATAAAATACTAAAAAAAAATTAGGGTAAAATTCTAATTCTCAAAATTTCAGGAGAGGCCTGGCCCCCCTCGTCCCTTAGTGCCTCCGCCAGTGGTTAGGGTACCATCTCTTCTCTCTCCCTAGAATTTCTAGAGAGAGAAGCACTCTAAACTAGTCTTCCCTTTAACGCAACTAGAAAATGAGATATTAAACACGCCACATCAGATTGTATACCTGTTATTGGTATGTGAAGGGGAATGGTTATGTGTGTACACGTACTCATATTGGTTACTTAATTGACATAATAATGTTAAGACTTTTTAGTCATACTTTGATAGTCTACGACTCTACATATTAGTCTACTGCGTCTACAGAAAATATGTATCAATAGACTCTAAAATATTAAAATAATAATAATAATAATAATAATAATTATTATTATTATTATTATTTGAGAGAGTTGTCCCCAAACCCCCATTAAGTCAACCAATCCATGAAGCAAGTTCTAGTTTTTGCCCCTACGAAACCCTTCAGTTTGGTTTGCTATATCCGCCCTTGCTTGGCACAACAAGGGATTACCTAAAATCCTATTCACTATCCCTTGTAATAGAGTTTACATAGCAATATTTGTCGCACGAGTAATATGAGATACACTTACAATAATATTATATTAAAGGGAAAATTGACTATAGGTCTCTGCGTTAGATCCTAATAAGAGATAGATACCTACGTTTTTTTTTTGTGCCAACAGTCCCTGTGATTTTCAGTGGCAAAAAATGTCCACTTTCATTATGTTCAACAATTACACTACACATATGCCACATTAGCCCATAATTTAAAGAAGTTAGTTATTTTATATTTTTCAAAGTTTAAATTGTCATAACTTCTAAACTACAAATTATTTTTTCATAAAAATTACATATTCGTAATCTACAAAACAAGATCTATCAAATAAGATCCATAGTACTTATAAAATTCTTAAAAAAAAATTGATATTTTTAAGTACTATCCATGTAAAACAATAACATGATACTATCGATAGTAACATTTCTTCAAATTGACTAAATAATTGCAAAATTATGACAAATTTATCAAATGATATTGCCTTTATAATACTTTTCAAGTAAATACAGTAATATATTATAAAAAAACTAAACGTTTGTATAAGATAGTAATATCATTGTTGCAAAAAGGTGCAAAATTAGGGTCATTTAGTAGATATTACCGCTTTAAAAACTATCCTCATACAAAAAACAGTATCATACCATCAAAGATTAGCAACATGGTATTGAACACAGAAACAGTAACATATCGTCAACAATAACAATTCTTCAAATTGACATAATAATCGCAAAATTATGGCCAATTTTCAGATGTTACTGTCCAGTTAAAGACAATATTTAGTAGATATTATTGTCTTTAAAAACATCCTCATACAAAAAATAGTAACATACCATTAAAGATTAGAAACTTGGTATTGAACAAAGAAACAGTAACATTTCGTCGGCAATAACATTTCTTCAAATTGACCTAATAATCGCAAAATTATGGTCAATTTTCAGATGTTACTGTCCAGTTAAAGACATTAACATATCATCAAATGCAAAAAAAAAAAAAAAAAAAAAAAAAAAAAAAAAAAAATATATTTAAAGATAGTAGTATCATATACTGTCACAAAAGAGAAAAGTGACATTACATTACGTTATAGTAGTCTGACAGTAACATGAATTTTTTTTGTAACATAGTCACTATGGATCTTATTTGATAGATCTTTCATTGTAGGTTACAAATATATAAATTTTTTTGAAAATGAAGTTATGGTTTGAAAGTTATAGTATTTTAAAATTTGAAAAATAAAAAAAATAAACTACTTCCTTGAAGAACTTGCTGAGGTGGCAAAACAGAATCAGCAACTTCCTATATGTGTGACGGGGGCAACTTTGTCAATAAGTCTTATCTTCAGTTTAAAAGTAAACTTAAGGCCATAAAATTAAAAAAACGTTGTCTTTTCCTGCTTGGAAAAAAAAAACCGACTGAGCCAATCACCATTAACAGTCCATTATAGGGACTGTTAAATAATTTTTCCTATATTAAAATAGGAAATCAACCAGATTAAAAATCTAGTCAAATCAACTACTCTCAAATCAAAGATATCTAGTCAAAGAAATTGTCTCACATGTGATAGAATACCAACGAACTACATTACCTGCGTACGACACAGCCCATCTAAACTTGAATAGCATTAAACGTATGAATGTAAGAAAAAGTAGCAAATCGCAGACTGACCACAAACCAACCAAATCAAATAGTTAATTTTCTAAATACTCCGTATATATATAAGCTAAAATCAACCGAATCTCTAACAAACCGACTGACCGACCAATTTATACATGTATTAGTCAATTTTCAAATACCAAAAAATCATATATAAAAAAAAAAAAAAAAACCGACAGACCCACTGATTTACACTCCTACATCAACCTACATTCACCTACCCCTACCCATCTAGCACCCAAGCTTGCTCTCCAAGTAAATTAAGTAATTAGTGACTCATACAATGAAAAGTTGAAATGCTTTTGCAAGCCCTTTGCATATTATATATGCATATATTAATTCTAAAGTATGTGTCATTTACAACTGTTGAAAGTAGAGCCAGGCTAGCAGAAAGTTACTATCCCCAACCTTTTCCCGATATTTCATACTGATTTTTATTTTTGGGGAAAATAACTTTTATCCCCTGTAGTTACACCAATTTTCTCATAACTCCCCTGTGGTTCATTTTGTAACACTTAACCCCCTGTACTACGGACTAAAGTGAGACTGTTAACTTTTCTAACGGAAAAAAAGGAAATGACGTTAATACCCCCAAGCCCCTATACATATTCTTTAGGAAAAAATACATTTTACCCCCCTATGGTTACACCCATGTTCTCATAACCCCCATGTGGTTCATTTTTGTAACACTTAACCCCCTGTACTAATGACTGAAGTAAGACTACCGTTAGAAAAGTTAACAGTCTCACTTCAGTCCGTAGTACAGGGGGGTTAAGTGTTACAAAATGAACTACAAAGAAGTTATGAGAAAATGAGTGTAACCACAGGAGTAAAAGATATTTTCCCTGTTTTTTTTTTTTGACTTTTTTCTACCAACTACCACAATCTTGTAAAGCTGGATACTCAATTGAATTAGCCCATATGACCTTTGACCGTCACATTTCAAATACTTTTCTTACTCTATACTTTGTAGTATAAATATACTATGATACAAAGATTCTCTAAAGAGGGCCACCTCTTTTTATTAAAGAGAGGACCTTTGTTTTGACCGTCAGATTGTGTTTAAAAACTGTGAAATGACAAAACTGCCATTAATGAAAACACAATCCGACGGCTAAAACAGAAGTCCTCTCTTTATTAAAGAGAGGGCGCCCTCTTTAGAGCCTGACTGTACTATGATATATATATATATATATATATGTATACATGTGTGTGCGTGTGATGTAGTTAACTCTCTACTTTTTTTTTTTTTTAATGGCAAAGCACTCACATGCACCACGCACAAATACAGGAGGAATCACAAATCTATAAGCCAACTAGCCACAGATCCATAAGCCAACAAGCCCCAAAGGGAGTGACTTCCAAAGAAGTCAAACCCTGGCCTCCCCTACTTAAACGAGCAAAATCTGTGGATCAGATGACCCAAATGTGGATAGAACTGTCGGCTGGTGACTTTTCCATCTAATACCATCTCCAATCCTATGTTATTTGCCATACCAATTTTATATTATGGCATAAAAAGTAAAAAAAGTTGCTCAAACCCAATTCTATTTGTCATGACAAAATTTGGCATGACAACATTTCGTGCCAAATTTGGCATGACAAATGACATATGCCAAATTTTCAACGGCTAGAATTTGCATAATGAATGGCTATGATCATTTGTTTGTTTGAACGTACACCAATGGCTAGGATTGACTCGCAACGGCTACTATTTGAGCCCAACACACATAATGCATCGGCTAGAATTTTGATGGTTATATAAATGACATTTTTGCCCCTAACAAAAACTCTATAAATTTAGCATTCTACCCAATTTCAATTGTGTGGGTCTTGTGATTTTTTTTTCCTTGCACTATATTTCTCTAAAAACCATGGAATAGCTACAATCAACAAAGCGGGGTTAGAAATGTCAAAATATAGCATTGAAATGATATGTAGCATTGGAGCAAAAATGTTAAAATATAATATTTGACACTGTAGCAATACCAGAAAAATAGAATTAGCATGATGAAAATAGCATGGTGCATTGGAGATGTTCTAAAAAGTACCTTAATAGACCTTTATGTATGCAAAGGTAAGGTAGACTATACATGTGAGTAATATTACTCATATAACCTTTTTCACAATCTTACATCCTAACCCTTGATCATGTTGGTGGATTCTATAAGGGTCCCACATAAATCCCATACGGAATCCACTAAAATTAAAGGACAAGATATATTGTTGTGGAAAAAAGTTATGAAAAAATGTTATGAGTATATCATTTTTGCTATACCTATATATTGTTAGAATTTGGGATACTTCAAAATATTTCTTATATTATATTTTAAAGAGATTTCTTACAAAATATTTCATATGGCCTTAGCCACTTCCTTCTCATTCATTACACTATCCATATCAACATTTTATACTTGTCAATGAACATTCTAGATATATATTAATTCACCTAGGAATGCAAGACGACTACTAACCACCACTCATAAAACTACTAACCACCACCAACTAGATATTACTTCATCAAGATTATTCTAAAATAATTTGAAATTTTCAAATTATAATTCCAACATATATATCCACAGTACGAAAGAAATTACTCATTACAACTCCAGACTGCAGTGACGATGTAATGTCATTAACTAATAATGTTTTACATGTGTACAGTGTACATGCTCATTAACATATATGTCTGTCCTAGCATCACGAAAAACATGCTTTACAACTAATTGACCACCATATATATCTCTACATATATTAATATGGTCAATAATGGTGTAGACGAAATTATTTTTCAGTGGCATGGGGTCATTTATAATTTGTCACCGCTACAAAATAATTCTACACATTAATTTTAAGAAAAATAAAGGTATTCTTGATTAACATTAATTAATCTTTTACTTGAACAAAAATTATTGCAACCACTGAGAGATATTACGCCGCAATTGTCGACGAGTTTTCATATTGTAAAATGTTGCAATATGTGGGTTACTAAAGCAATTTACCCTTAGGGCACGTTTGGTAGGCAGGAATGCACCTTGGAATGGAATGGTCATTCTTGGGTTCATTCCATTCCTGTGTTTGGTGTGACCAAATACAGTGAAATGGGCATTCCTTTTGGAATGGTCATTCCTACTTAAGCAGGAATGAGCATTCATTGCCAAAACCCAAGGAATGCTCATTCCATTCCCACAGGATTGACTATAATTGTAAAATATAAAACTTTTTCTTAAAATATATTTTATAAAAATATGTATATATTAAATATTTTTTAAAAAATTAAAACAAATATTAAATACGTTTTAAAAAATAATTTTTTATAAAATATTAAATATTTTGATTAAATATTATTCATACTAAAAAGAGAGTTTGCAAATAGATGAAAAAAAAAAAGTGGACTAAAATTGTTAAAAATGTAATATTATTTCATAAAAAAAAAACTATACATTAACTATTTAGGCTAAAAAATATTTAAAAAAATTAGATATTTCAAAATATTGTATAAGAATATCTTATAGTAGATTCTTGGACTTTCAAAATGCGTTAAAAGGTTATATATTTGAAAAAAAAATATTCTAAGACATTTTATTAAACACTTTTCTAAACGAAATTTCAATAAAATATTTGGTTTAAAAAAAATATTATAGATAAATAATACTGAATGTTTGTTCCATAAATATTTTGTACAAATATAAAATATTTTGCTTAAATCTGATTTTATTCCACTAATTGATTGTTTAAAACTCAAAGTGGAATGTAATTGGCATTTAATTCCTAGAAACTTAGCCAAACAGAGGAATGGAATGACTATTGCTATTCCATTCATGCTTCATTCCATTCCTGGGTCCATTCCATTCTTGCCTTATTCCATTCCAGCCTACCAAACGTACCCTAGTACTTCTGGGTTTCCTTATCACTAATATTACCATGAAAAGAAGACCATATCTTCATAAAAGTAATGCACTGAGGAGCTAGCAGCAGGGGCATAGGCAAGGCGTAGCTACATGAGAATTAGTTCATGGTACTTACTCAATTTTTGAAGTTTGAGAAATATTTTTTTAGTAAATGTGATATTTTAGTTTCAATGTAGTCTAGTGTCTATCCTAATAATAATTGTCTATGTGATATTGTAGCCCAAACTCATCTTAATATTTCAACCAAACTTTATTATGTCATTCTCATTTCGGCTCAACCCAATTTAGTGTTCTAATTTCAAATTATAATTAAATCCACCTAATATTTGACACCATACTGTCTTTGTGATATTCTAGCTCAAGACCATCCCAATTTAAAGTTTATTATGTCTATCCTTATTTCAGCCCAACTCAATTAAGTGTTCCAAATCCAATTTGACACCATATCATGTGGTTTTTTTTTGGATAGATGACACCAAACCTTGTTGATTCAAATGGTTTGTATATATCTCTCCTTATATAGACCCAAAAAAAATTCAGTAGCGCTACCTCCGAACGCCCGTAATTTTTAAAAGGGAGACTTGGTGTAAGGCCCCTAAGGTTGGGCTAAGTTGGACTAAAGGACAAGTCATAATCAAACACCCATACAAGGACACACTCTAAAAAAACTTTCCCTCCTAAAGTCTTTTAAAATTTAAACTATCTCTCTTAGTCCTATAAAATTTTAAATTTCATTCTAAATGGCAAAATTGCCCATGGAATCCTAAGAGACCACCACTACCATCTCTCTTCTCTCTCTAACTTTCTCTCTCCTCCATAGCCACCACCACCAACATCTCTCTCCTCCCTCTCCATAGCCACCACCACCAACATCTCTCTCTCCACCATCTCCATAGCCACCACCACCATAGCCACCATCTTCTCTCCTCCTCCCTCCACCATCTTCTCTCTCCTCCCCCACCATAGCCACCACCACCACCTTCTCTCCTCCTCCCTCCATAGCCACCACCATCACAACCACCACCACCGGAGCTGGAGCCGTCACCGTCGCCGTCTCCACTACCACCAACTCTCTTCTCTCTCTAACTTTCTCTCTCCTCACCCTCCATAGCCACCACCACCACCATATCTCTTCTCTCTCTAACTTTCTCTCATCCTCCCTCCATAGCCACCACCACTGGAGCCACTACCGGAGCAGTCCTCGTCGTCGCCGGAGTCGTCGCCGGAGCCGTCGCCGAAGCCATCGCCACTACCCCAACTCTCTTCTCTCTCTAACTTTCTCTCTCCTCCCCATCCATAGCCACCACCACCACCATCTCCCTCTCTTCCCCCTCCATTGCCACCACCACCACCAACCACCACCACCGCCGGCCACACAAAAATCATGGCCAAACTGATCTCAGTCATCCTAAGAGAAATTTCTCTTACGATGATTGATCTCAGTCCACCTCCACCACCGAAACTTCCACCTCCACCACCACCACCACTACCAGTATCTACCGCCACCGTCCCTAATCCACCACCACCACCAGTCTCCACCGCCACCACCACCACCACCACCATCACCACCGTCCCATTTGAATAGAAAAATTTCTAAGACAAATATCACTTAGAACATATCCTAAGACAAATTTCACTTACTGAGTGGTCGTCGGAGATTGAGAGGGTGGTGGTCGCCGGAGATGGCGAGGGTGGTGGCTGGAGGTCAATCGAGTGGTAGGGAGTGGTCACTAGTGGTTAGGAGTGGCGTTGTGGTGGTCAAAAGGTGCAATGGAGGTGGTCGCCGGAGATGGCCATGTGGTGGTCGCCGGAGATGAGGGTGATGGTCGCCGGAGATGGCGAGGTTGGTGGTCGGAGGTGGCAGGGGTGGTGGTCGGAGGTGGTGTGGAGTAGGGGTAATGGTAGCTAGGGTTTGTTTAGGGTTAGAGGTTGAAGGTGAGGGTATTTTTGTCTATGGACATTGGGAGGCCTCATACCCAATGTGTATTTTAAGTTGTCCTTGATCCCAATAAAGGACAACTTAATGACCATTTAGCCAATTTTCCCTTTTTAAAATTCTAGGCGTCTTTCCTTTTGAGTTTATATACCTGCATATCAATATATATGTAGTTAAAAAAAAGTCAATATATATGTAGTTGATGATACTAAATTGGGCATTGGACCCTTTGGGGGGCCTAAACATAAATTGAGAAGTGACCTAATTAATATAAATTAAGGGTGAGTCTAAATATAAAATACTAAAAAAATATAAAAATAAAATTTTAATTCTCAATATCTCAGGGGAGACCTGAGTCCCTCGTCTCTTAGTAGCTCCGCCCATGAGTACATGGAGCATGCATCTTCAGTTGGACATGTGACTGTAGTGAAAAAAATGTTCGATACATTTAGAATATTCCTAACAGAAAAGATGAAGGTGTTGAATAGTTAAACTTAAGAAAAAAAGAGTGTTCATTTCAAAAAATTAAAAATCATGAATTTTTTTCTTCGAAATAAAAAATAACAAAAAAACCTTTAAATTGGTCATATGAGAACAATACAATCATGAATTAGTCTCCAATTTTAGTTAGTACACATATCTTGTTTTTTTTTTTTTTTGATATGCATATCTATATTTATATACACGTGTAAATGTGATCATTGTGATGATGAATCATGTTGGTTGGTTATGACCAATAAATTAGGACGGTTGAATTTTTTGTTTCAGCTCAATGCATGGTGTGATTCAGCTTTAAAAGACAAGCAAGGACACGAGTTCACCGACAGTACACAATACACGAACAATACTTGGCCATTTATTTCGTTACACGTGTCATCAAAAAATCTGATATACGTGGTGGGGTCCTTTACAGACATTCTTGTCCAACAAGTACTCCTTAAAATGGATCTGAAGTGCCCCAAAATTTTCAAGATCTGAAAAGCTAGTGTTAATTAGTACTATTAATGAAATACGTAATTATATAACCTATATCTATATATATAGATAACAATGTATATGCTAAATTAGCTGTAGTTTAAAGACCTTTCCAAGTTTCCAAGGGCGTAGACTTTGTGATTTTCAACAGGAAACATCTTTTTCTATCTTTCTCATTTTCCAGGAAAGTGAGAGATGCTGGGTGCATGATATCTGTGTATAATACAAGAATCGGATCTAAGATTTAGGAAAAAAAAAAAAATCAATTCTAAATAATTTTGTGTTTGTTTAAAAAACGTAGAGGAATCTATCCGTGACTTAAAAATGAACCAAGCAAAATTTTCTAAAAGTACAAATAAAAGTGGAATTGGGTTTGAACCAAACCCAAACAAAGACTAGCTTAAGTTAGCAGCCCATGCACACCATGAATGACACCATAAATGAAAAATCAAAGACAGACACTTGTATATATCATGAGTCAATCGCAAGCAATGACGTGGATGGATTAATACTTACTACTGACATCGATCAAACAACGTTAGTCTAGAGATTCCACTGTATTCCAAACGTTTGACCGTGTGAAATGGACTTTAATTTTTTTTTTATTCTTTGCTTCCTACTTATGTTTTCTATACCTATAACACTGCCTATAAATAATTTGAAATCTCTCCACATATCTCTCATTGCAGGGATACAAATAACACCTACACACACATATATACATATACTTTTATAGTAAATATATCATTGATTTTTTAGATATAAAAAAAAAAAAAAAATGGAGTTCAGAAGTGAGAGTCGCCAACTTTTATCTAAAATAGCAACAAGCAATCAACATGGAGAAAATTCTCCCTACTTCGATGGATGGAAGGCTTATGACAAGGATCCTTTTCACCCTACTCAAAACCCTAGTGGGGTTATTCAAATGGGCCTTGCTGAAAATCAGGTTAATTTCTCTACAACTTATACATATATATATATATATATATATTTTTTTTTTGTTGAGTGTGTGAGATAGAGATATTTCATGTGGGTTAGATAATTAACTAAAGGTTGGTTGGCATACATACAACTCACACCACAAACTTGTTATTAGTAACTGGGAACTTTAAGTTTTTGGGACACGTTATGAAACTCTCCCTTTGAGTAATTACTGAGTCACGACTCACGAGACTTGGGGTTTTATAGTGTACAAGTGGCCAAAATGGCCTGAAAATCTTCATTTCACTAGTCTCAACTCTTTCCCTACTAGAGAAAATCATTTCAATTGATGGGCTCTCTCTCTCTCTCTCTCAACACAGAGACACACGTTATATATATCATATTTAAAATCCATGTCTTTCTTGTTGATTTTTTTTTTCTTCAGCTCTCAATTGATGTAATACAAGATTGGATTAAGAATCACCCAAAAGCATCAATTTGCACCACCGAAGGGGTCGATAAGTTCAAAGACATCGCTATCTTCCAGGACTACCATGGCTTGCCCGAGTTTAGAAATGTACGTAATTTTCACACACACACACAATGCGCTTATTAATTTCCAAAATACTACCTGCATGCATGCATGTGTTTTTAGTAACATAGAAAGTGTTTTTTTTTTTTTTTCTTTCCAGGCAGTCGCGACTTTCATGAGTAGAGTGAGAGGCGGAAGGGTGAAATTCGATCCAGACCGCATAGTAATGAGCGGTGGAGCAACGGGAGCTAATGAAACGGTCATGTTTTGTTTGGCCGATCCTGGTGATGCTTTTCTGGTTCCTTCACCTTACTATCCCGCGTAAGTATTCAATGTCAGCAATTTGTTTTTTTTGTTTTGAAATACAATAAGAGATAGCTCTAAGGACATTATTCAACCACTTTATTTAAAAACAGTAAAGATAAATTCTCAAAAGAGGGCGCTCTATCTTTATTAAAGAGAGGGCCTTTGTTTTGGTCGTCAGATCGTGTTTTCATTAAGGGTAGTGTCGTCATTTCATAGTTTTTAAATACGATCCGACGGCCAAAAAAGAAGCCACTTGTGGTACCATAAATGTCATGCATTGCATACATGATAACACATGCTCTGAGAGTGGTACCATAAAGTGCATTAGTTCAATGATGGAGTGACAATAACAATTCCTTATACTTATCGTAGTTGTTTTTGTTTTGAAAAGTACCATCTTTCTTCTTTTAGTTTTTTGAAAGAATATTGGGTCAAGAGCAGGGCAAACGCACGTTGGGATTGGGGTAAGAGAGGGAAATTGCTTCCTTTTAATTTTTTAAAATCACTATTTAACTCTATAAATTTTACATATTATTCATTTTTGTCCCTTATTTGCTCCTTCAATTTTTTAAAATCACTCTTTTACCTTATATATTTCATACATTAGTCATTTTTGCTCTTAATTGTCCCACAACTTTTCAAAATAATTCTTTTACTTTATATATTTCATTTTTATTCATTTTTGCTCCTTTATTGCTAATTAACTTTTCAAAATAATTCTTTTACCTTATATATTTCATACTTTATTTATTGTTCCCTTAATTGCCCTCACATTTTCAAAAAAGTGCTTTTGAACTTAAAAAAGTCGGGTCAATTAAAAACCCGTATAAGTTTCTGGTACTTGAACAAAATTCTTGAGTCCTGATCAAGAGAGTGAGGTCAACTTCCACCTTTGGAAAGAGAGAGAGAGGGGGGGGAGGGGGTCAACTTCTACCTTTTGGAATTAGCAAGTGATGTTTCAATCCAGACAATTTTGGCCGAGTTGTTCAATGACTAGGTTTGGTCAGCTACGCTTGTTTGTTTAGTTCGTAAACGTCACACTTAATTGAAATAATAATCAATTTTTTTAACATAACAGTACAAATAATTAAGAGTGTTTAATAATTTAATTAAATGTTTTAAAAAAAAAATAGCACTTATTTTATTTCAGTGTGTTTAATAATATACCACTAACTAATTGAAAAAGTAGTAAAAAATTCACCAAAAACTTTAAGTCAAAAAATTAACTTAAAAATAATCACTGAATGCAGTCTATTTTAATACCTCAAACACTATTTTTAGTATTACAAGCTCAAGTGCTAAAAAATTTCAATACTTAAAATTCAACAATTAACTTTTAGCATTTAATTTTCAATTTTATCAAATGGTCAACCTAAGTAATATATACTAGTAAGCTTTGTTCACAAGGAACTCTTCTTTTTCTATTTTTCTATTTAAGAATGGACCCTATTTTTGAACTAAAAATTCCAGACAACAGACCACTTCTTTGAATAAAAATAGAGTAATACTTGGACACAATTTTAACATAATTTTCACACAATCATTTTAAAAGATATATTTATCTCTCTCTTGTGATGTTACTGGACCCTACAGTAACACAGAAGAGAGAGAAACACATTTTTTAAAAAAATTGTATAAAAATTATGTGAAGGTTGTGTTCAAAGTATTACTCATAAAATTCACCTAAAATTTTCAAACTTATTACAATTCACAGCTGGATGGTTGAAAATAATGTGAATCTTCGCGCGAAGTCTCAACCTAATGCTTTTGATAAATTATCCAGTCAACTTTATTTTTAGTCTCATCTTTCAATATCAAGAGATAGTACACAGATCAAATATTTGTCAAAGTAAACAGAATAAAAATAAATAAAGAGCAGCCCTTGTCAAAGTAAACAGAATACTCATTAATATTGTACAAACTAATTAATTTGGATCTTATCTTTATTTACTTTTTCAGATTTGATAGGGACTTGAGATGGCGAACAGGGGTTCAACTGCTACCGATTGTCTGTGAGAGTTCCAACAATTTTCAGATCACCAAAAAATCACTAGAAGAGGCATATGAAAAGGCCAAAGAAGCAAAAATTAGAGTAAAAGGGTTGATCATAGCCAACCCATCTAACCCTTTGGGCACCACAATGGATAGAGACACACTTAGAACCCTAGTGAGCTTCATCAATGAAAAGAAAATTCACCTTGTATGTGACGAAATATACGCGGCCACAGTCTTTAGCCTTCCTAATTTCATTAGCATTTCAGAGATTATACTAGAAATGGAATGTGATCTGGATCTCATTCACATTGTTTACAGTTTGTCCAAAGACATGGGCCTTCCTGGATTTAGGGTTGGGGTAGTGTATTCATACAACGATGAAGTCGTGAATTGTAGTCGAAAGATGTCGAGTTTTGGATTAGTCTCCTCACAAACACAACACTTGCTCGCTTCAATGCTTTCAGATGATGTGTTTGTGGATAGGATTCTTGGTGAGAACTCGAAGAGGATAGCGAATAGGCACAAGACCTTCACAGAGGGACTTGAACAAGTTGGGATTAATTGCTTGAAAAGCAATGCGGGCCTTTTCTGTTGGATGGACTTGCGTCCACTTCTCGAAGGATTGACTGTTGAAGCTGAAATGGTGCTATGGCGCGTGATCATCAATGATGTGAAGCTCAATGTTTCACCTGGATCTTCTTTTCATTGCTCAGAGCCTGGCTGGTTTAGGGTTTGTTTCGCGAATGTGGATGATGGTACATTGGAAACTGCACTTAACAGAATTCGAAAGTTTGTAGGTCAAAGAAAGCTGGGAGAGGTTCCGAAGAAGAACAAGCGATGGCAAAAGAGTCTTCGACTTAGCTTCTCATCTCGATTATACGAGGAGAGTGTCATGTCACCGCGGATTATGTCGCCTCATTCGCCAATCCCCCACTCACCACTTGTTCGAGCGAGGACTTAAGCTAGCACACATTACCTATAGATATACTGTTGTATAATGGTGAAGGATTGATAAATTGCATTCCCTAGGAAATAACTCAATTCTTTTCCTTTTTGTATATGCTACGTGCATATATTTAGTGGGACAATAAGTATTTGACATGTAATGAAAAATATGTTTGTACCTTGCTAGGGGAAGCAATGTAGTGTACCCTTAGTTTTTAATGGAGGTTAAGTGCAACTCCATTTCCATAGAGTTTGATGTTACTTACACTATATTAAAAATCTACGGTTGAATCTTGAAGTTCTGTTGAAGGAGTATCTCTTTCTGGTTGTTTTGTTTCAAATTTGAGAAGTAGGACTATGGCCCGATTTGGCACAACTTATGAAACTTCCAAAAGATAAAATGAAACTATTTGAATGATCAGATTTGTGATACATGAATTACACACACACACACACACAAAAAAAAAAAAAAAAGAAAAAAAGAAAAAAAAAAAGTGAGTCAATCATAGAGATTTGTATTGGCCAAGAGCTGGCTTGAGTAGCGTTTGGCCAGGAGTAGCTTTTTTGAGATTGAAACACAAAAACAAAAGTTGTGCCAAACATTCCAATTAGTTATCCTTAGTCATATATATATACTAGTCGATATCCCGTGCTATGCACGGGCTGTACACTATATGTATGAATTACCCAATAATATAAGAACTAAACTCTATAATTTTTATTGTATCAATGCGAGTAATTATAAACTAAATTCGTCCACAATCACACCAAGATGTATCTAAACAAAGGTACTGGGACCATATTGAATACAGTGAAGCAAATTGTATTTTCATTGGAATTCGTTTTTGATGGTTCCACTATCACACGTGTAAGCAACTAAGTTCAGTTTATAATTTTTGGCATTGGATAAACATGAAAGGTCTGTTGCATAATATGAAGCCTATAATAGAAAAAATTAATACGGAGAGCCCATGTAGGAGCATACCAACCTTAATTTAAGGTAACATGCAGAACATACAGGCAAAAACTACCCTATGTTAAATACAATTATACAATGTCCAGATAATTATAACTCATTTGGAAAAAATTCAACAAAAGCAAAGAATTTAACATGCAATGAAATTGAAGATATATATAATCAAATGTACACATGTACTACACATTACATGCATTGAAACAGTACTTGAACTGTTGAACATACTTATAAACCCAAGATTTTTTTTATTGAGAAGATCAAGACTTGGGACAAATGCACGATATAACATATAATTAAACATTGCAATTAGGCAGACTTTGGTAGATCAAGACAATATGAGAATATAAAATGAGGTACCCTTATAAGGACTAAGCTTCTCATAAGATGAAACGAATAATCTGTGTGCATGTGTTAAGAGTCATTTTCTTTGCCCATATGGTATTGCAAAAGGCTGAAGATCCATTTTAATGCCTGCGTTATTAACTACAATCTTTTAGAGCTTCTTTTCCTGCTCTTTCCAATTTCCAAAATCTGTTATTGTTTTTCACTCAAACCACCAAAAATCATGCAAATCACCTTGTAATTCTAGACAATGATAATGTCTAAGCAACTACTTATCGCACAATTTCAGCAGAAATAGCAAGGTACAGTTCATTTTTTCCTTCACTGCTTCTTATCCTTGAGCTTCAACGTACGAATATATAGGTTAATCAACATTTTTGCCAAAACTGTTTAAGAGCCCATTGGAAAATATTACAACATAATGTTGCTATTAAATTTACAATATAAATAGATTGAATCAACGAAGTGCATATAAACATGAAAATAAACATTACCATATATATCTTGAAGCTTCTGGACCTATACTAATGTATCTGCATTACCATGTAATCTCATACCACAGAATGTTGTAGCTCCCCTCCACTTCTGCTCATCATGTTAGTGACATATACGACATCATTCACTTTCCACCTAAAAAGAGATGACAGTAAACTCAAAGAGTATTGGATGCAAAAGTGAAACAAATGTGAGACTCAGTTCAAAGTAATCAACCTGATATGTGGCTGAGAATAAATCAACTCAGGAAAAAGAAAACAAACCACCATCCAACATTCAGCAATAAAACCCCACTCATTAATACCTGATATGGTAGTTTAAAAATTAAAGGAAAACAAAAAGAATCAGTATCTTGGTATCTAGTAAAAAGATATTAATGTGCAGGATGCATGGCAAACCAAAAAAAAATTTGATTTAACGTAACTACAGTCTAACTAATGCCAACATTTCAAGTTAATTTTTTCCCCTTCCCCTTTTGTTAGATCACCTATAGAGTTACGGTATAACAAAATACAAAAACCTGATATTCAAAATTTTGCAAGGAAAAAGATATATGGAAAAAGAAACTGCCAAGTCTCACCAATATTGAACAGATCTTTTATAGAAAGAGGTGTACGGAATTTTTTGCAAAGGCTTCATTTTTTGTCAACGGTTTTGTAAAATTAAATCAATTGTTAAACAGCAAATTAACTCGAGTGGTGTACTAATTTTCCGATTTAAGCTGTCATTAATGATGAAGCTAATCTGTAAAGATTGCCATAGTTTACGAACTAAATTTTACTTTTGGCTTTCCTTTATTACAGCAATAATAAGTATTTTATCCTAGCTTTTCGCCAAATTTCACCCTGAGTCATGATAATAAACTAAATATCCACCCTGAAAAGGCCCCAAAAAATGTCTACTTAGTTCTTCCGCTTCAATTCAAAACAGTATGCTTAATGTTCTAAATGACAGAGAGCAGTTTCCGAATAAACTATGTATCAAGAAAAAAACAATACTAAAGAGATTTCAACTGGTGAAAGCATATATACATACACGCCAATATATATATATATGGACATGTGATTGTATGGAAGTCTGTAGAAGTAAATCTAAAGAGCCGTTATCGGAAGAAAGCAATTACTTAATGTTAGAGAGAGTGGAGGAGATGGTTGTACGCAATTCTTGAATCCCATTGAAGCAAAGAGATTAAACCAAAACCATTCAAATAGCTTTTCAATTAACACTGGTAAATTTTAATTTACACTAACAACAAATTGCACTATTATTTTTTTATTTTGAACAATCATCAACTGTGGGCAACTCCAACCACATTACCCATATTTAATTTCTAGCTATTTTGGGGAACCAAAGTGAATTTTTGGAGCTCCAATGTGTTCTCCAAATGGTTCTCCATTTTGGGGAACCCAGTTTTGGTTCTCCATATTTGAGGAGAGAGAGTGTGAATATGGGTAATTACCCATAAGTAATATAATGAAAAATAATACATATCATATGCATTTAAGGAGAGAGAGTGTATTAAAATTTTCAACTTTTGTATAAAAAATTAATATAATAATTCAAACTTCCCTATAATGGAGAACATGGTTGGAGTTGGAGGCATAAAACTGATTAGCTAAAATAACTTTTTAGCTATTTTGGCTAAAAATTAGAGAATTTTTAGGTAATGTGGTTGGAGATGCTCTGTGGTATTATACCACAAAGAAACAGAATAAAACACAGATTATGTACCACTAAGAAACAAAATCTTTCACCTAAAGTAAACAGAGAAATAATGAAAGTGGAAAAATAATACCTAGAAGAAGCTCCCAATTGCAGGTGGAAGAAGTTTTTCAAAGTGGCTGCCTGGAAGAAATTGAATAGAAACGTAAAATAAACACCTAAATCACAAATTTGACATATTACTTAAATTCTGAGAGAGAGAGAGAGAGAGAGAGAGAGAGAGAGAGAGAGGGAGAGGGGGGATTTAGAGATTTTCTTACAAATACCAGGGGAAGCAGATTAAGTGGTCTGATCTCCCCACCGAAAAGTCTGCACATAAATTCCAAGAAATTAAATAACAGTTTTGTTATTTTACATTTTCCTACTAAAGTCTTAATTAGAGCAATAAAATCAAGAACTGAAATTAAAATATGGACTCACAAAAGTTGAGAAGTCTTCTATGAATTCGTTTGTCGCTGCAATGGTGGAAAAGCAAAAAATGACAAATTCACAAAATGAGATCAACAATCAAATCTCTTTGCTAAGACATAAATTCAACAAATCAGTATGAAATTTGGAAATTGAAGACGAAATTGACTGAAAGAAGTCTTGGAAGAACAGTCACCAACAGCAAGAACAACATCACTGGTTTCTCAATCTCATCTTCATTGAACTCCGCTACTAAATTCGGCGACAAAACCAAATTTCTCAATTCAATCTCGATTCTGATACTAAATTGAATGAAATCACGCCCCTTTGCAACCCTATCACTGCTTACTGCATGTATATATATATATATATACAGAGAGAGAGAGAGAGAGAGAGAGAGAACATAAAATCAGCAAATTTCAGAAGAGAACATCAATGCTTTCTGCTTTTCCAGTTTCATACCCGATTTAGAATTCCAAACACTTCAAAGCCCTAAATCGAATACTTGTACACAAAAGCTTCAAAATCTGTACAAAAAATCACAAAAATAAATTAAAAGCAAAAGAGAAAGAGAAAGAAAATTATAAATAAGGAAGCAAAATCCAGAGAAAATTTAGAGAGGAAAACAGATTAGAAAGCTTTGGGAGAGGGAGGGACTGATCTGGTCGGGGTAGAGATGGAGTAAAAGAGGCGTGAGATAGAGGATGGAAGAGGATGAGGCGTGGTAAATACATTGAAAATAAGGGGAAGAGAGAGAAAGAGAGAGAAGGGGGAAGGAATGAAGGGATGCGCTGGGAGAGGGAAGTGAGGAGACGTTGGAGTTGACACGTTGGATTTTTAAGGAGAGAGTAGAAGGCTGAGGTGGCAAGTTGTGGGGACTTTGTTTATCTCAGCTTTTATATAGATATCTGTGCTGGAAAGTGGAAAGCCATGTGAATTAAAAGTGAGAAAATCAGGAATCAAGGGTAATAGTTTTGACAGAAGTAGAAGAAGCCACGTAGATTTCATATTGTAAGGAGAGGAAGCCATGTAGGATCCAAGTGGCATAGTTGAGAAGAGGGTTTTGGCCTTGCCTTTTATATATATATAATAGATATATATATATATATATATGTGTGTGGAGGTTTGGTCTAATGTCCCTAAGGCTTGGTCAAGGTCAAGTTAGACTATAGGACAAGCCATAAGCAAAATCCCACAAAGGACACAGTAATAAAACCATTACATACTTAAACCCATCATAATTACATTTAATGGTTGAAGTCCTAAAACTATTAAAACTCAGACCAAACTACCCTTCCCACCACCACAAGTCCACCGATGTTCTCTCTCTCACTCTACTATCTCTTTCTATCTCACTCTATGCTCTCTCTCTCTCTCTCTCTCTCTCTCTCTCTCTCTCTCTCTCTCTCTCTCTCTATCTTAGACTCTCTCACCACCAGTCCACCACTACCACCACCACCAATGACTGCCATAGCCGCCAACACCTTGTGCAACACCACTGCTGTCGCACACTACCAATATCGCGTACCACAACCAACAACACGTGCACTACCTCCGGCCACCACTACCACCGATCTGCCACCACCACCACTGGTTCATCACCTCCATCGTCATCGCCGACCATCAATCTTTTTTCTTCATCTCCGACGACATGCAACCTCGTGATTGAGATCTAGATCTAGATCTAGATCTTGACCAGTGATTGAGATCTAAATCTAGATCTAGATACTAATATGGATGTTGCCGCCATAATAAACTCCGTCGACTACCAACAAAGCCACCATGGATGAGTTAAGTTGTTGAGTGTGCAATGTTAAGTGAAAATTCACTTAAGATATGTTAAGTGAAATTTGACTTAATATTTTTGAAGTAAAAAATTTTAGATTTTTCAATGAAATTACACTTATGTTCTTAACTGAAAATCCCATCTTCAGTAAATTAGAAAGGTAAGAGAATTTTATAGATCAAGTTAAAGTCAATTTTCACTTAACTTCATCACAAATTAGTGAAATTTGACTTAACATATCTTAAGTCAAATATGACGTGATATTCCTGTTTCATTCAAAATTTATTCCTCTAGTAGAGGGATCCAAGGAATTTGAACTTCTAGAATAGTTCATAGAAATTACATTTGACCACCACTCTCATGCACCACCATGAACCACCACCACCATTGTGAGCCACCACCATCAACATCGCAAGCCACCGCCACTTTTCAAGTAAGTTCTTCTTTTTACTTTTTCGGTGACTGGCCTTGTAAGTCTAGGCTTGGTAGGATGTCAAACTCTGAAATGAAATTTCTCTTAAGATGTTATAATAAGAGAAATTTCTCTTAAGTGATCTTAAGAGAAATTTCTCTTATTATCATTGAATCAGTCAAATGAAATTTCAATTCGTTTTCTTAGAGAACTATGAGTTAAGAATGATGAATATGTGAGAGATTGATTTTTTTTTTAGAGTTGTTTAAAGAAATCTCTATTCCTATGATGAAACTAGAGTTTCCAGCTTGAGAAGGCGAAAAGAGGTGACGAATTAGGGCTTTAAACTCGTCTCATTTCCTCAAAATTGTTGTTGATAGTCAGTTTTTAGAGATTTTGTGGTAGATTTTTATGATTTTGTTTTATGATTTTAGTCTTTTTTCTAAGAGGAGTCATGAATTGTAGGTGGGATGATGGCTGGTGGTCGCCAGAGGTGGTAGTGGTGGTCACCGAAGGTGGTACTGGTGGTCGCCGGATGTGGAAGTGGTGGAGGTCGGAGGTTAGCCATGGTGGTGGTAATGGTGGCTAGGATTTGGTAGTAAGGTTAGATGATGAAGATGAGAGTATGTTTATCCAAAAATATTCTTAGGACCTTAGACCAAGTTGTTTTTATTAAGTATCCTTTAGTCCAATTTAGCTTGTTCTAATAGCCTTTTTATCAATTTTCCATATATATATATATATATGTATATATATGGTGAGGCTCTTAAGTGAACATACTCAGTGAACATGTTTTTTTAGCCTAAAAGAACCCGTCGGTTAGCAGGGCAGCCCGCAGGTTTTTTAGGCTAAAAAACATGTTCACTAGGTATATTCACTAAACCTTGTTCACTTAAGAGCCTTACCGTATATATATATATATATATATAAAGAAGCAATAGTTAACCTCTCCGGGTCTTTTCTCAAGCAAAACAAGCACTGTCATGAACCCATTATTTTCTTCTTCTTTTTTCCCACAAACATAAACATAATGAGGTATGCTTGCCTTAATTAAGATATCATCCAAGACATATCAGAATACCACCAATAAGAAAACACAACCTAAATACAAAAGACAACTACAAACCTCTCCATCACCAAGGTGTACAAAACTGACAAATCAAACCATCAACAGCAAAAAAGTTAGCAAGGCAAAACCCTAGACACATGAAATTAAGCACAAATACTTGTTAAATTTTGAGAAAACTCAAATACCATGTTGGATTTTTGGGGCATCACCACTTTTGGTGGTCAATTTGTAAAAAAACTTTTCCTTGGGAACTGTACGACCAAATGTTGTAGAGAGCTTTGGACTAGCCTTTTTTTCAAATATTTATTTAATTTTATTTATTACTTGATGATGCCAAAATTTGGTTAAAGTAAGTTAAAGCAAATTAAGGAGAGAGAGAGAGAGAGTGAGAGACAGGTTTTTTGGATGTGGTTCTGCTCTGTTAATGAAGAAACCTAGGTCCACGTGTGTGTGTCTGAGCACTTCCACTATGTGAAATAAAACTGCTGCAGGGACCTTGGTGATCCAACAATGGCGACTGGAACTACCAAGGGTCCACCATGCAGGGTGGTGTTTAAGATTTCTCGGGAGAGAGGCTAGACAGTGTAATGTATTTCTCTTTGTGAGATTTTGATTGGGATCCCCTCTAATGGGGGTGAGTGGTCTCTTTTATAGATGCAAGAGACCTACTCGTACAAGGATAAGGAAATACAATCCAATTAGGATTGATTGGCATTAATTGTGGGGATTTCCTAATTAGATTAGGAAAAAATTTACTCCTTCCATTATTCTTCTAACATGAGTAGGAAACTGCCTGGAATATTCTGGGGCGTGTCCCGTGGCCTGGTTGGACTGTACCTGTACAGACTGAACTCGTGTTGCACTCTCGACCTGTTGGTCGGGGCCTGTTGATGTACCGTTCGAGATGGACAGACCGCTCGGGCTGATGCTTGTCCCGGGGATTGTGCATGGTATGACTGGGACAGGGACCGGCTGCTGAGATGAACTGCTCGGTCTTTGGGTAGAGACAATTTTGGGCGTATCAGCTGCCCCCCATTTCCAAGATTGGCCTGATGCCATATCGGGGCAAGTTTGGAAATCTGTTTGATGCCACTTGCTGTTGTATGAGTGCTCGGGGAAGCTGCCTTGGATCTTCTGAGCCTCGTGAGTTCTCGGGAACTGGCTAAGATTTGAGACTTAGCCTAGCTCGGAGTCTTTAAGTGTTAGAGAATTGGCCAAGAGTTGAGACTTGGCCTAATCCGAAGTCTTTTGCCTGAGTTAGCTCCCAGGATGGTTATCTTTTACCTGTAAACCTTCGTCAAGGTTATGAGCAAAAGAATTTGACCATGTTAAAAAAGCCGACCTAAAGTGTATAGATTTAGGGTCCTTTTGTCATGCCCCAACGTAGCATAAATAAGGAAAGCGTTTAATTTCCTTTATGGACCCGTAGGTCGTGACAGTTTGAAGGATCGATTCCGTCCCAAACGTCAACAACAAAAACATAATAATCATAACAGAGCAATCAAGGCTTACAAAATTTTTCTAACTTACTGTAATAGTTATTACAGCACGGGGTCTCTAGAGGCACAAACCGCCTTAAATCAAAACAATAACTCAACATCTATTACAGTCATCCTTATTACAAAATAGTTCATAAATTAAAGCATAGGATATTGATAACAGTTTTATCTTCCAAAAGCAGCCGTTCTCAGTTAGTGTAGTCATAATGTTCCGCTTGATCAAAACCTGAAAAGCCTGAACACGAATGTCCAGGGCGCATCAACACCGTCAGCTTCAAGAAGCTGGTGAGTATTACAAACATAACTTTGAATGTAACACATACTCATTTATCATTTTCAAATTTCCATTTAATTCAACAAGTTTACATTAGAGTAAAGAGTTCATTTTAGAAAACAACCACAATATCACTTGAAAGTTACAATTCACATATATGTAACCGTGTATGAAAACAATGCACCATCTCATCTTACCGACTCTTTTCTCTCGACAAACACAACAACCCACTATCTCTCACACCAGTATCTTTGAAATACTCTGATAGCCACACTTTAGCACAGGGGTGCCAGGGAATGTCCAGTTTGCCTCACACTTTAGCACGGGGAGCCAGGGAATGTCCAATGCCTCACACTTTAGTACCTAATCCTCCTCGCAATTACATCATACAGTATCCAGACTCGGGTACTAGGGAGTGTCCGTAGGCCACACTTTAGCACTACCATGGGTGCCAGGGAATGTCCAAGTTTGGCTTCATACACTTTAACGCTTCCAGGGGTGTTAGGGACTGTCCAGTTTTGCCACCGTCGCATTTCAAAGACACTCTAGCCGCAATCTCAACCACAACACACTTTGGTACTCACTTACCAGGGAGTGTCCACAACACAATCTTAACCACACACTCTTTACCACACTGACCACTACTCTTTTCCACACTGACCAACACTCACACTCACTATGCATGTACAACTGACACCATATGAATGTCATGCAATAGCACTTATGAAATGTCGGGATCGATAACCATGTATATTTGAAAAGAATTGAAATCATAATCGTCCTTTAACAACCAAAATGAAATCTGTTTTAACATAACTTCCAAACAGAGCCTTAAAAACCCATAAAATATCATCTAAACAGTCCCTTAGCAGAAAACAGACAAAAACTAGAAACTGTTAGAAGTCGCGCACGCGGCCCGCTCGAGCGACGGGCCGCTCGCACGGGCCTTTCGTGCAATATGCCCAATTTTCATTTTCTTTTTAAAACCTTTTCTGTCTGCCTAAAAACACACAGCTCGCTCGCGCGGGCCACTCGCGCGATGGGTCGCTCGCGCAATATGCCCAATTTTTGTTTTCTTTTTAAAACTTTTCTGTCTGCCTGAAAACACACAGCTCGCTCGCGCGAGCCGCTTGGGCGAAGGGTCGCTCGCGCGATCTGCCCATTTTTCCATTTTATTATAAAAACTTTTCCTTCTTCCTGGAATCACCCACCTCGCGCACACAGGTTGCTCGCACGATTGCGTGCGCGAGTTTGTGTAGTAGCTTCGTCTTCTTCGCTGAAACTTCCCCTATTTTCATATTTTAGACCCATTTTGAAAACTAAACGAAATCAATCCTTATTATAGATAAATCTCTTCATTTTTCAACGAGGATAAAGAATCTATAATCAATTTTACATGAATCGATTCGCAGCTCTTGGATTTTACGAAAAACCGAGAGTTTACGGAAACTTCGTTTTAATCATATATCGCCATACGAACTAATAAAGCTCTAATTTTTCAATCGTATACTCTACATACTATAATCTGTCATATTTCATTCTAAAAATGAATTTTGGTTAAGTTTTAGAAATCCATGTTTTTCAAGCTTCGAGTTTTCATGGTCATTAATGGTGAATCAACATATACATTCATGCTTTGAAGATCTGGAGACACTACTTATACGGGGAAAGGTGTGAGATATTCACGGACCACAAGAGTTTGAAATATATTTTCACCCAACGGGACTTAAACATGAGACAACGAAGATGGTTGGAATTGATGAAGGATTACGATCTTTCAATTGAGTACCATCCGGGAAAGGCGAACGTAGTAGCCGATGCATTAAGCCGGAAGACGCCGAGGAATTTAGCCGACGAGCTAACATAACAAAAAGAATTGGTAAAAGAAATGGAACATTTAGACTTGGATGTGATACCAGGGGTTAGTGGTGGCTTAATGATGGCAATCATGGCACACTCAGACATTATTGATGAAATCAAGAAGGAACAATTTAACGATGTTTATTTGTGTAAAATGAGAGATGAGATATCTTTGGGAAAGCGACCTGGTTTTGTATTAGAACAAGGAACGTTGAAACTGGGAAATCGGTTATGTGTACCGAATGTGAAAGACATAAAGGAACGACTCTTAGAAGAAGCTCATAGTACGAAATATTCAGTGCACCCGGGAAGTAATAAGATGTACCAAAACTTGAGAGAAAACTTCTGGTGGAAGGGTATGAAGCGTGAAGTCGCCAAGTTTGTATTCGAATGTTCGGCATGTCAACAGGTCAAGGCAGAGAGACAAGTACCCGTGGGGTTACTACAACCTTTGCCAGTGTCGGAATGGAAATGGGATGAGATTACGATGGATTTTGTTTCAGGATTTCCACGATCAATCAATAAGAATGATAAGATTTGGGTTATAGTTGACCGATTAACAAAGTCAGCACATTTTCTACCAATCAAAACGACTAAACCGTCCAAGTTAGCAGAATTGTATGTGAGAGAGATTGTAAGACTACATGGAGTACCAGCGGTGATTATATCTGATCGCGATAGTAGTTTTACGTCAAGGTTTTGGGGAAGTTTGCAAGAAGCTATGGGTACGAAATTGAGTTTCAGTACTGCATTTCATCCTCAGACCGATGGACAGTCAGAGCGCATGATTCAGACGCTAGAGGATATGTTGAGACTTTGTGTATTAGATTTTGGGAACGATTGGGAGCACCACTTGTCGTTGATTGAATTTGCTTATAATAATGGATTCCAGTCAAGTATATGAATGGCACCGTATGAAGCTTTGTATGGACGTAAATGTCGATCACCAGTTTGTTGGACCGAGGTTGGAGAAAGGAAGTTGTTAGGACCTGAGTTAATACAGGTGACTACTGAGAAAGTGAAGTTGATTCAAGAGCGACTCAAGGTAGCTCAGAGTCGATATAAGAGTTATGCGGATTCTAAACGACGACCGATGAATTTTGAAGTGGGAGATTTCGTATATTTGCGAGTATCGCCTTCAAAAGGCATTGTGCGATTTGGAAAGAGGGGAAAGCTCAATCCGAGATTCATAGGACCTTTTGAGATCCTAGAGAGAGTAGGTCCAGTGGCTTATCGATTGGCCTTGTCATCAGAGTTGGCACATGTGCACAATGTGTTTCACGTGTCTATGTTGAGACGATGTATGACAGATGCGAATAAGATCATTGTACCTGAACCGTTGCAAATTCAGGGGGACTTGACTAATGTGGAACAACCAGTGGAGATTCTAGATCGCAAAGAACAAGTTTTGAGAACCAAGACTATTCCAATGGTGAAAGTGCTATGGCGTAGTCATACGTTGGAAGAGGCTACATGGGAAAGTGAGGAAGACATACGGAATGAGTATCCGTACTTATTCGACGCTTGAGGTAAAGTTTGGGGACAAACTTCCTTTTTGGAGGGGAGAGTTGTCACACCCGTTCCAAAAATTTATAGTTTTATCATGCATATTGAATGTAGTGGTTATCAATGTTATTTGATAATTGGATGTGGATGAGGTTGACTGTGAGTCAACGGTAAGGTGTCAGTGAGGACACAGGAACATGGCAGTTCATATTGCATAATCATGAGTAAATGGCATTTATATGATTTAAATGTTATTTGACCTTATCTGGTATTTCTGTGAATAGTAATTATACCTGTATAGTATAATTCTGATAATCTTTGATATTGATTATATCATTTTGAGAACTGTGGTGAGAACGTGAGTGACACGTTAATTAAAAAGGTAGGTTGTGTAGAGATTCCACAGAATATAGTTTTCGGACGTTATTTTGGACCCAAACGAAACCTAGTCGAAAACTTTTGAAAATTATAATTTTCACTTGTAAAGTTATAAAATGAATGTGTGCGAAGTTTCGAGAGCTAATTAGGAGTTTGAGAAACTTGTGGGGAGGTAAACGTAATTTCCAAAGAGTTTTTCTATATATAGATGAGGATGAGATTGAAATCTCATCCACAACTCCTAAATATCTAGAGAGAGGAGAGAGAAGGGAGATTTTGTTGCCACGGGCTTTGCGACGCCGATCGACGACCGTTCGTCCGTCAGATTTTCTCCAGATTTCAGATTTGAACTCGTGGAGGTAAGACCTACGTTTTGGTACTACTTAGGTCGTGTTTGGCAAAGTTTTGTAAAAATCTTAATTTTGTCTTTTGGGAAAAATCAGGTAAAACTTATAGGAATCGTACCAAATTCGAAATCCGACGATTATTTAGCCCCATAGACGATCCTTCAAAGTTTGAAGAGATTCGCACGAGGTATGAATTCTAGATCTATGAAATATATGGATTTTCATGTTTTGGACATCACTTTTGATATTCTTGGATCCGGGCAAAATTTATGTGTTAGTTAGGCCCGTTAATTATGCACGTGAAATTATGATAAAAGCACGTATAACTGTTTATGTGAGCATGTTATGTGTCTACCTGGGTCAAAGGGGAGTTTGGTGCAAATTCATTCGGAGTAAGCTCCTCGAACCTTGAGGATTGTGATCTTGTTGGAATTGGAATTTGTGGTTGTGTCTGGATTGGAGGTGGGCCCAACCAGTACACGGTACCTGGTATGGAGGAAGGCCCAACCAGTGTACGAGATGCGTGGGAGAGGTGGGCCTCCTACGGCATCGACCGAATGAATGCGTACCACTCGCCCCAGAGACTATTTCTATGTGTTTTAGATGCTTAAACCATGAACTGTCATATAAGCATACATTTAGAATTGTACGCTCAGCATATAGCTGAGCAGTGGAGATGTAATCCATTGCAGGTAAGAAGAAAGACAAGAAGAATCGTGAGGTGTGAGGCCGAGGAACGCCGGGGATTTCACACTTGTATATGTTTTGGTTGCTTTTGTTTTGAATTCTAAACGTGTGTAAGGATTGGTAATATGTTGTAATAAAACCATAGATTAGTTCTATAGTATTGTAATCTTGTAATTGAACGTCTGTAGTTATGTTTTAATACGTTAAAATCAGTTGTGGTTGTATTTGTTGTTGGTATTAAGTAGCAGGACTTGTTAATTTTCAACACAGGCTGCCCAGCAGGGGAGCAGTCGACTGGACCCAGGGTCAGTCGACTGGACCTCGTGGGTTTGAGACACTGAAGGTATATTATAAGAGAAGCAGTCGACTGACCCCTTGGACAGTCGACTGAACACTGTTAATTTTGGCCACTGCTTCTTAGAATAGAAAAGCAGTCGACTGGTTTTCTCTAAGCAGTCGACTGTGCAGTCGACTAGACCTCTGTTATGGATTTAGGGTTTTAGTTTCTGTCAGGCACAATCGACTGGACCCTAGTACAGTCGACTGGGCAGTCGACTGAACCTCTGTTTTCAAAACTGATTCTTTTGAAAGTGTTTTCCTTTGGCCAAAACTTTTTATAACTCCGATTTCAATGGATTTTACAAACTCAGAGGGTAATGTTCCCTAAGTTTTAAAATACCCAGGGTTGTTTTAAAGTTCTTTCCGCTGCGTATCGTTAGATGATGTTTGGTTGAGCCTTGGTGGCGTGCCACGTGTCCTATTTCCACGCGTAGTGGGATGGGTCGTGACAGTTACGTTATATGTCATACACTCGCATGAATACTCATATGAATGTATTCAAGTTGTGATGTCAAAGTTGACGTCTGCATAGTTAATCGGGGAGACTAACCTAATTATATTGTCACACATGTTTGAGTGGATCGCGGAGGTCCGAGTAGTATAGTCAAATCAATGGAAACAATGATAAATGCTATTGGGCCATGTTAGGCGACGATAGCAAAAGTACCCATTCGAATTAATGAAGTTATTCAGGAGTTGGTGGTTTATACGCTATTGGGCCCTGTCAGGCGATGATAGCAAAATATCCATCTAGGTCTTGAATATAATAGTTACCAATTAAAATGCTATTGGACCCTATTAGGTGACGATAGCACTGTAACTATTCTATTCTCCAGGCAAGGTCACGAGGATCTAAGAGTAAAGTGATTACACCCTTTTTTTAAAAACCAAAACTGCTATTGGGCCCTGATAGGCGATGATACCCATGTGATCATTCCACTCTAAGCTAACGCCGTTACACTGGTAATGTAACAAGTCATATGAGTCAATGATGGTGTCTGGATAAAGTCAAATATATTAATACTACATTGTGTTGTCGCTATCTCACTAGTTTTGTCATATTATATGCTTATCAAATGTTTAGTTCGAGATATTCATTGTACTTGTATATTATTGCTTGTATTAGGAGTGATTGGTTAGACTAACTCACTTAGCCTCAAAAGCTAATGGCGCTATTGCCCTGGACATATTACATCTAGGTTATAATGAAGAAGCCCATCTAAGTAATTATGAAGAAGAGTGTCACGATCCTCAAGAAGGGGACTATCAGGAAGGTTACCCTAAGGAAGACTATTCGGAAGAGTATGCTGATGACGGGCATGGTTATGCCAGCTGAAAAGAAGAATCTAGTCTATTATCATATCATGATTTCCTTTATGCTTTAGAACTATCTTTTATCTAATGTAATAACTTAAGTGGTGTCAAATGCCCAAACTTATATTTTTGTGGTTTTCATTTGGACTGTTGTAATAGCCTAGTAGCAAACACTTAAAGTTCACCCATGAATACCATTAGACATTTATAATTTCCTCTTATATTATAACGATGTTAGAATACTTGCAAGGACAGTTCAGTCTTATGTAACTAGTCATGGCTCATGGATCCGGAAATGAAAATTTATTTTCCTCTAATTTTCGCTACTCCGAAGGGTGACAACAACACTGTGAAATAAAGACAATTTCTAAGTGTTTGATTTTTTATCAAGGATCCCTATCTCTATTCCTCTCTCTCCTTATATAGATCGCAGCATTCGAAACCGCTATCCAACAGTCCACTATATCCATGATTTGGGCATAATGGGTTCTCATCCATAACTCTACTTCTCGCGATCTTTGAGCTCCACGTGTCACTAACCTATTCCACGATAACTGTTAGTAACCACCTTGCCATTGACGTGGTAAATGTACCAATTTGTGGCCCTCGTTATATCGCATCAGCCTGTTTTTTCATCAATCTGCCTTTTCATCAACTCCACGTGTTATTCCAAATTAGATTTGGTGGGTCCACTTAAATTTTTTATTTTAAGGTAAAAACAGCGACGAAATTGTGATCCGGGCAAAATTCATGCGTTAGTATTAGGCCCATTAATTATGCATGCAACAAATTATGAAAAGCATGTCCTAGTTGTTTACATGAGCATGTTATATGACTATGTGGGGTCAAAGGGAAATTTTATACAAATTCATGTCGGGGTAAGCTTCTTGATGTTTGAGAGTTTAGTATCGATGGGTACTGTGCATAGTTTAAGGCTTGGACTAGCTATTGGCATCGCGATTTAAGGCTTAGACTTACCACTACTGGATGAATGCATGTTTTTCTCCCTAGAGACTATTTGATGTGAATTATGAGGTTGAAACATGATTTATCATATATGCACATGTTAGAAATTGTGCACTCAGCATATAGCTGAGCAGTGGAGATTTACTCCATTGCAGGTGATAAAAGAAATGGAAGAAGAAACGAGAAGAGTGATGTCGATGGGATGATGGGATTACTCTTGTATATGTTTTTGCGTTTCCATTTCAATGTTGTGATAAGAGCTTTAGATATTAGAAGTATGTTTACCTAAATTTCGGAATGGATTTATAGTATTGTAAAACTCTTGTAATTGTGCTCAAGAGAATGTTATAATATATTTAGAACTACTTTGGATTGAATTTGGTATGTGTAGTTAATCTCTGAATGAGATTGAATAACCTTAGAAGTTGGAATTCTGCAAAATGTGTTGTAATTGGCAAAACAGTCGACTGGTCCAGAGTCCAGTCGACTGGACACCCTATTTGAACAAAATATCTTCTTTAGTTTTTCGAAAACTAGTCGACTGTTGTTGAAAAATAGTCAACTAGATTGTGTTCTAAAAATAAGACATTCTATTGGATCCCATCCAGTCGACCGAAATAGTATCAGTCGACTAGGAATTGGACACTATAGTCGACTGGGTCTCCGACACAGTCGACTGAATTGGAGGGCTGAGAGTTCTACTTCTCTACAACTTCCAAAGCAGTCGACTGGGACCCTGATATAATCGACTGGATTGTTACCCCTCAAGATGAATTGTTCCTTTAGGTGGTTTCTATTGGAAAAACTTTTTATAACTCTAATTTTTATGGATTCTACTTATGTTTATTCCGCTGCTAGGACCTTTAATGGAATTAGATGAGCCTTGGTGGCGTGCCACGTGTCCTATTTTCGAGCGTAGTAGGAGAGGTTGTGACAATTTACATAAGGGTATATTCTAAGTAGTCTACTACATATAAGATATTGTGGTGTAATCACGTATGGAGAAAGATTCTACCGAAGATGACACAAGTGACGAGTGACACCGGACGAAATGAATGGGGATCAGAGACGGAGAAGACAACCTGTAATTACAGCTTTTAAATGCTTCTAGCCTGGCCGATTCCACAGTTCCACTTCTTGCTACCAGAGGTAATTTTTTTCCCCTTTTTACCTTTAAGCTAACCAGAAATTGTCAAATTGACATCCATGAATCATGCAATGCTTGAATTGAAATATTTTATTTTATTGTTTTGTTATTTCAAAATCAAGTGATGGTGGTGGGTCAGCCCTTGTCCTCTTAAATTAGTGGAGAAGACTTAAACTTTGCATGCTATTCGTTTACTTCTCCTTTTTTTTTTTTTTTTTTTTATCTCTGCTTGTGGTTTGTAATTTATTAAATGCTATGTGTAATTAGTGATTACAATTGACTTCATTAGTTTAAGCTTTGGATAAAATATTCTCCACTAATTTCTTAATTTCTTAGGTTATAATTGTGAACTATAATGGAACATAATCAACCTCCGACCAAGCGAGAAAAAACTATTTCCTTGTTCTTCAAAAAAAAAAAAAAGATGATCAAAATGATAATCAATCTAAAATGGATACACCTTCTGTGTTAAATGTCGAGACTTCAGTTCCTGGCGTGGAACCTCATTTGACACCTCAAGTAGCCGAACAAATCGATTTTAATACGAAATCTATTGAAAGAGATCCAGGCTTGCATTTGCAAAGTTTGGAATATCCCTATTAATCAGCACGATGAGATTAGAAGAGCATATATCAATGCAAGGGCCTATCAACCTAAATCTGAGTATCCAAGGACCCAAATAGGAAATCAATACCGTCGATTTCAATATATTTGGTTCAAACAATTTCCTTGATTAGAGTATTCGCCTTCAAAAGATAAAGCATATTGTTTTCCATGCTTTCTTTTTTAGAATAGAAGTGATACAGGGGTCGATCTGCATTGGCTAATGAAGGACTTAATAGTTGGAAGAGTCAATGATGGAGATAAGTGTGCACTTCTTGTTCATGTTGGGCACTCATTCTCTACACATAATAATTGTGTAAGAGGTGTTGATGATTTAATGAAACCATCACGACATATTGACAAAGTGATCAATGCACAGTCCAAAGAAGATATTTTCAAGAACCGATTACACCTAATGGTGACAATCCGAAGTGTTCGGTGGCTAGCATTTCAAGGATGTGCTTTTAGAGGTCATGATGAATCCCCAAGTTCAACAAATCATGGAAATTTCATTGCAATGTTACAAATTCAAGTTGAAGTAAGTGATGACATTGCAAGAGTTATATTGGACAATGTTCCCCCAAAATGCAAAATATACTTCTCCAAAGATTCAAAAGGAGATTTTGCACATTCTTGCTAATAGAGTGGGAATGATGATCCGAGAGGAAGTTGGGGATGCTAGTTTTTGTAGTCTTGTTGATGAAGCACAAGGTGAATCTAAAAGAGACCAAATGGCAATTGTTCTAAGATTTGTCAACAATGATGGATTTTTAGTAGAGCATTTTTTTTTTAGATTGTGGGTATCGAAAACACCAAATCATTAACTTTTAAAAAGGACATATTTGATATTCTTGTTTGTTACAATCTCAATATTCGTAATATGCGAGGTCAAGGGTATGATGGTGCTAGTAATATGTGTAGTTCATGGAATGGACTTCAAGCATTATTTCGTAGATATTGCCCCTATGCCTATTATGTACATTGTCACTTTAGTATGGAAATTCTTTTCTTAGTGAGTTACAATCTACTCAGCGGGATGACATATGTTGGCTAGTGGTGAGCATGAATTTGGTACAGGGGCTAATCAAATTGGTACCTGGCGTCATGCAGGAGCTACTAGTTGAAGCTCTCATTATGATTCTATTAGGAACTTGGTAGATATGTATGGTACATCTTGCACAGTTCTTCAAAGCATTAGTAAAAATGGATTGAATGGCAATATGTGTGGGGAAGCTAGTGGTGTTTACAAAGCGATTGCGACATTCGAATTCGTATTTGTCTTGCATTTAATGGATGAAATCATGTGAATCACAGACATACTTTGCGAAGCCCCGCAACGTAAGTCTCAAGACATTAAAATTATTTGAAGTTACTCTAAACTACAAAAGCTCTCCTTCAAAATTTGGGAAATTATGGGTGGAATATCTTCTTTGAGAAAGTGGGATCCTTTTGCAAACGAAATGACATTGATATACCTGACATGAGTTGTCATTATAAAGAGGATCGCTCTTGTCAACGACAAGATCACATTACAGTTGAACACCATTATCACTTTGATGTTTTCAATAATGCAATAGACTTTCAATTGATGGAGTTATATATTAGATTCAACGAGGGAGTAGTGGTTCAGCTTTGGATCCCAGTAATTCTTTTAAATCATTTAACATAGATGATATTTGCAACCGTGCAATGCACAAAATTTTATCCTCAAGATTTCACCGAACAAGAGATTCATGCTTTAAGATGTGAGTTAGAATATTATAAGCTTGATGCAACTTGTGATCTTGCGTTTTAGAAAATTTCCAACCTCTATGAACTATGTTGAGAATTGGTTGTAACAAGAAAGTCAAAGAACTACTATCTCATTGAGAGATTGATTCATTTTGTTTTAACGCTTCCAGTTTCCACAACGACTACGAAACGAGCATTTTTTTGCTATAAAGCATGTTAAAACAGAGCTTCGAAGCAAGATGAATGATGAATTTCTTGGTGATTGCATGACTCTTTATATTGAGCGAGAGCTTGCCGAGAAAATTAATTTATACTTAGTTAAAGATGAGTTTGACTCTCTAAAGCCTTGTCGTGCACAACTTCAATAGGTATTTTGACATCTTATGTTAACTTTTTGGCAATTGTTGATATGAATTTATCTATGTGAAGGAAAAAAAGAAGTGTTACTAGTTTTTGTTTGAACATTAACCCACCCCTTTGTAAGTTCCTAGGTCCGCGACGAAGCTAGAATTTCATTTCAAAGTGAGCACGCACTTTCACGGGGATGGAGGGGGGGGGGGGGGGGGGGTGCCCTGGCCCAATTCTTTTTGCACAAATAATACACTTTCGGGCTTTAATAATTTTGTTGTCATTTCGTGAATTTCGCATATAGTGGGTTGAAGGTTAAAACATAACTATTAAAAGACAAATAAATATCTCCATGTTCAAAATGGATATTTATAAAGACTTATATACCTTCGTGTAGTTGCGTAAACAAGATATTTGTTGTTGGGTAAAAATTAGCAAAAAATTCAAGGATCAAGGTGAGATTTCTAAATTTAGAAGGGATAATAAATCAAAAAATTTAGTGGGGAAAGGGGCACAAAGGGATAAAATATAAAATACAGAGGGGAAAACAATCAATTTGAAAAATTGAGTGAGGGTTGTGCAATTGCAAATAATCTCAAATAAATAGGGTATGGAAGTTGAGGGGTACAAGCCCCCCCTCTCTAAGCTAGCTCGTTTACCCCCACCTATCATCGTATATTGATTGTGAGTGTCTACGAACCTAAGGCTCTTTATGGTTAAAAAAGCCGAAGGGACAAACCCAAACTTTGATCCACCAAAGCCTTACTTCTGTAGTGCTATTCTATAGTACAAGTATTCTATCTGATGCTGTTTTTTTTTATCGAATTCAATTTAGCTTGACAAACGTGGCCATATACTTTTAACATGTTGAATTACAGATATAAATGCATCTGAAAAAAAAAAAAAAAAAAAATTGGATACAGAGGATTTCCATAATTGAAATGTACAAAAAACTAAACATTATAAACATCACAACCTATAATGTTTAAATGAGTCATGAGCACGTCATATTTTGCCCAGGTGCTGCTGACTATGCCTTTGATGTTGATATATTTTGGTGGAATTAAATGCTAATAACTTTGCTTCAAGTGCAATTAAAGAGAGACATTTCCTTTGAATCTAGACATTTGTTTTGTTTGGTAAGTGTCTTCAATCCTAAAATTTCATCAAACAAACAGAGACTGAAAAAGATAGCAAACAAACCAATCGTTCTAATGCAGCATCAGTCTGGTGGAATTTTGGAAATACTTCAATGGCTTCCAAGTTGGGTCGCAATTAGTTTAAAAATTAGATTTGCACAAAAAATGACCATTGTATTTTAAATATTAATAATTTCTTGGGTTTTGTTAAAGTATGTTAAAAGCACAATCATATGCACGAGACTCCAGCAATTGCAGTGCCGGTGACCCTGTAGTCACAATAGAACACAACCTTATTACCTTACCATACCCATATATAATTTGGGATCTAATAAATACGCGCATCAAATTGTTTTATACACCTACATAAACTACTAGTGATGCTAAATGTACAACTCCGTAATACATCCAGTTGGGTGTTGAGAATAATTAGGTGGGTTTAATTAAGGCCCATTTGGATTGATTATGGCCTTTACATTAAGCATAAGCAAAAGTAGAAGCCATAATTACAAGGTACCATGAAAATTAAGAAAAATTCGTAAAAAAAAATAATAGTAATAATAATTAAAACTATAAGCCAATTGTTGCCAGAAAAGCTCTCAACTGTCCACATACCTGTTAGTTCACGCAAATGATCTTCCTAACAAAACAAACTGCCCTTCCATCACAAAATTCCTTGACCTAACTTCCTTGTTACATAAGACTCTACTAGTTTTTCTCAAAAACTCAAAGTATAGATAATATATATCTAAAGAGATAGATACAAACCATGACATGACATGACTATGAATACAAATAATATATCTAAAGAGATAGATACAAACCACATCATTAAATTCTAATCAAAAGATCACTCTATATAAGAAAACATCACACATTTCAATTCCATATCAAATATAACATCTTTTAGTATATGTTTAGTTGGTGTCCCTGTAGCTGTGCCCAACTTCTAAAAAAACAAAAAAAATTCAAGCTAAGATTTAAAATTCAGAGAGATCAGACAAACATATGCATAACCAAACCCATGTAACCTAACTCATCATTCGATATCGTAAACATGATATATAATATAAGCATTAATAAAAATCCCCAAAATTTATTAAATTGTCTCTGACATAGATTAACCCTAAACACAAGGATAAAAACATCAACATCTATACACAAAGAGTTTATCCATTCGATCTTCGGTGTTTCAATCAATTGGAGATCGGGAGGATTCGAGCCCAACACCAACAAAAAAGAAGGAAAAAAAAAAAAACTATGTTCCCTTACCAAATAACACAAACATTTATATTCTCTTCCATGCTGTCATGAACATATATGTATATTCACTGGAGGATTATAAAATGGCCCATTTGGTATATAATCCAAACACCATAGAAGAGAGAGACCAAAAAAAAAAAAAAAAAAAGATATTACCTCATTACCAAATTAAGAGATAACACAAGCATTTGGATTCTCTTCAATGCTGGGTTCAGGTTGAACTTGGTAATATGTGTTCATTGGATGATAATATGGCCTGTGGCTGTATGGCATAACCTCAATGTATGGAATCAATGGATGATCTGGTTCTTTCTTCTTCTCTTCTTCCTTCTTGGGCTCTTCTTTTTTAGCTGCTTCTTCTTTCTTTGGCTCCTCCTTTTTGGGTTCTTCTTTCTTTGCCTCCTCTTTCTTGGGTTCTTCTTTCTTTGCCTCTTCTTTCTTCTCCGGCTCTTTTGCCGGTCCCACGGAGATTATATCCGTTTGCCAAAATTTGCGCAATTTGCTCACTGCACTCACGGGATCCACCGTTCCAACCACTGTCATTTTCTTCTCCTTCATGTCTATGGCGATTAAATCGATTCCTACGAAATTCCAATACGAAAAAAAAAAAAAATGTCAAATTTGAAAGAGAACAAAAAAGAAAAAAAGGACCTTTTTAGCCCAATCCTTCAAGGTTTAGATGCCAAGCTAATGCTCTATCACTGTACTACATCGGCTTTGGCAGCAAACTAATTTCAAAATTAGCCTACTTTTTGTCAGATTAAAGGGTGTGTTTGGTACTTTGGTGTGACATTTTCCAATTGGATTTACATTTTGCCACATTGTGTTCAACTTATGGTGAAAATCATTCTAATATACTACTCCGTATCTACTTTTTTTTATAAAAAAAAAAAACAAGTCTTAATTGCTTCTACTATCAAATTACAAATTGATATAAAGTACATCAATTTATTATTATTAAAATATGTAGCATGAATCATAGCTCACATGGAAAATTTCATTTTCTCCAAAAAAAAATATATATCAATTCAACATCTCTTCAGAGCAATGAAGCCATCTGATCTGACCTACTCTTTAAATAAATCATCCAACAACTCCATGTAATCATTGAACAATTTCCAAAGATTTCTCAAGAGAAGAGACAATTTTACCTTAACCTTCATTTTTAGTACTAGCATAGAATTTTGGAAAAAGCTTAAAATGCTTAAGAAAGAAAGTCATTCTAACAATTTTACATTCACGTCAATGTGCACATAAAGATCTGGGTCATTCATTTTGGTAAAGTCTGTGCCTACATACATGGGGTCTACCGAAATGAATGACTCGGATCTTTATGTGCATACTTTATGTGCACATTTTATGTGCACCAATCATTACTCTTCATTTCTAGCATTCTTTCTACCCCAAGGAAAAAAAAAATCATAAGATAAAAAATAAAATAAAAATTCAGCATTTATTTTCCAACTGAACAAACAGATGAAGATAGAAGTAAATCTGGGAAATTTGAAACACTAGTTTGGTACCTGCAAGAGTAGAGACTGTCTTCAAAGCCTTACGCTTATCCTTGTCATTATCCAAATCCAATTTCAACACAAATTTCTGTTAAACAACAAAATTAATCAAATCAGAACCCCACCAACCACCTAACAATTAACCAAATCAGAAATAATATAAGCCGGTTATATATTGAATTACAAGTGTTTAAATCTGAAAAGCAGAGATCCAATTCAGAATCCACCAATCTTAGTTATAATTGAATCAAAGAATCAAACAGAGTTGTAAAAATGAATCAAACCCAGATTAGCAATTAGCAACTAAAATGAAAATCAAAAAGTAGTAAAGAAATCCTAAATTCTGAAAACACCCAAAAAGTTCAAAAACAAAAAGTACATTTTGTAGACCTTTCCAGAATTAATCAACTAATCCTATCAAATCAGTTAATTAGACAAACACCTATAATAAAATTAAGCAAAACCCATTAACAGCCTTGATTAAGCATACATGTGTGTGTGTGTGTGTGTGTGTATGTGTATAGAGAGAGCTTGTAGAATCAGAATAAAGGAATGAATTAATCTGAATCAGAACCAAAGTGGGAATCAAAGGCACTAACCTTCATTTGTATCACTTTTTGAGGTCTGACTGAGAGCTGAAATGCAATTGGGATTAGAATCTGAAATATGAGAGAGAGAGAGAGAGAGAGAGAGAGAGAGAGAGAGAGATGAAAGCAGTAGTGGTGATGGTGAAAAGAGTAATAAGAGCAAACGAAATCGAATAATGCCTGTGTTGAAAAAGATGGAGAGGTTTGGACGGACACAAAACCAAAAAAGGAAAACAAAATTCCGAATCACAACAAGAAATACAGAGTAGGAGAGAGAAATTTTGTAAGAGAGAGTGAGAGACAGAGAGAGGGAGGGGCACGTTCTGAAAGATATGTGACCAGCCGAGCTATTTACACCAGCGAATCAGCGATGGGATTTGAGAGACGAAGCAGTAAAGAGATGTCCCTTTCTAAGCCATAAAGTTCTGTTTGGGAAGGATCAGCTTCAATCCAAGTCTCACTTTTTATCTAATTCTTCTGAAAATCAAGATTACGTTTGTTTAATTTAACCAAAAATAAATCAATTTATTAAACTGTGCACAACTTCGTGCCAGAAATAGACATTCACTAAAAGGTTGAAATTGTTGAACCGGTTTATTATTGAAATATATAACTGGGTCTTTACTTTCCCAAACAGCTTCTTATGCTTATAACCACGCGTGAGAAGGAGCGTGAGAAACACGTCGTTGTGTTATATTAGTGCGTGCCTGGTGGTTTCTGGAGTGTGCAGGCCCACGTGGCAGCAATGTGTATTGTACGTAATTGTCTTTGTTATTAATGGAGAAGACTTGAATGTAGTAATATAGGTTTTATGCAAATTGTGTCTCTTGTATAGTATTTTTTAAAAAATTATTTTTTGTATATAAAAAAAGAGAAAATACTTTTGCTCACCCAAAATCTGGTACACCAATGCTCATTGTTTAATCCTGGGTCCCACTGCATTGGCCAATGGGATGCTTGGGTGAGCATTGGTGTACCAAATTTTGGGTGAGCAAAAATGCTCTCTAAAAAAAGACTGTGTAATTACTGTACAGTGTTTTATCCAAAAATGGTTTTTTTTTTTAATTATAAAAAGTTGTGTAATTACTGTACAAACTGTGAGATGCACAGTTTGTACAACACCAATATTACTGTACCCAAATCTTCTTCATTATTAATTATATCATCTTTTTTTTCTATGTTAGTTTTTTTCTTTTTATTACATGAGGGAGGAAAAAGGTTCGGACATAAAATCTGATAGTGGATACACATAAGGACACTAAGTGACAGCCCTTTATTTTTGTTACATTAGTTCTATTATAACCTTAAATTGTCATTAATTTTCCACATTCACTTCCCTATTAGTATCATAAAAAAGAGTGAATTTTATGTAAATTTTTAGCCATCTATTTTATGTAAAATTTAAAACGTATTCCACACGTATTGTAGAGTTTTAAGAATCCATAAAGTTAACTTATCTCTATTTGACAATGTGTGTTGTAAATTGTAATTATGAATAGTAACCATAAATTTATGTGTTCTTTTTCTTTAATGCCAATATTTTTTGGAAATTGTTATTTCCACTCTAAAATTGATTTAATGCACTCTATAGTATTATTGATACACCATGTAGGGCCCGTTTGATAAAACTGAAAATTAAGTACTGAAAATTAAGTGCTGAATTTTAAGTACTGAAAATTTTAAGTGATTGAATTTGTAATACTAAGAACAGTGTTTCAACTACTGAAAATAACTGCATTCAGTGATTATTTTCAGCAGAATTTTTTTACTTAAAGTTTTCAGTGATTTTTTGGCTGCTTTTTCAATTAAGTGGTTATTATCAAACACACTGAAAAAAATTAAGTGCTGAAAGCTTTCATTTTCATCACTTAATTGGGTTATCAAACACACCCGTAGTCAATGCATTCTATGCATGGAGTACATTGGTTCATCCATAGATTACGAATAACAATTCCCTATTTTTTTTTCAACCAACTATCAAAACTTTATTTATTTTTAAATTTAGAAATGCTTAACAAGTACGACACGCCGCATACGCAATGCATGTGTCTACACAGCTAGTATATATAAGTTGAGAATTTACTCAAGTTAACGAGAAAATATTTAATATAATATTTATTTTAATGACATAGTATCACAATATAATTTCAAGATTTTAACATCTTAATGTCCTAATTTTATGAAATATAAACTTGCACATAAGTACCATATGTATGTATATAAGTACTGTATCTATGTTTTTTAGTGTGATGATAGAGACGATATGATATAACCATTACATTGAATATTTACTGCAAGTTATATCCTGACATACATATTTGTTTACGAGTAATGCCAGTGTTAACTCATAAATTTGCACTTAGATTCGAGTTACTAGTTGAACTACCTAACAAGTCCATATGATATGTAAATTTGAGGGTAGTGCTTTGAGGTGTCTTTTATACATTTACACATTTTTGGATATAATTTTTTGTATTAAAAAAATTTTAGTTTTACTATGTGAGATTTTATGTCATGTTTTGAGAGTTGGAAAGCTTGGTATTTGTAATTCTTGCTAGTATTATAATCATTTAGCTTATATTTTTTTGACAATTAAGAATTATACGCAAGCATGAACCATGCATTTTATAAAAGTTTAAATTTTGGAGAGGCCAAAATACAACTTAATCTTAAAATATGAAAATTATATATCTGCATAATCAATAACATAAAAATATCGCTTAAATACAAATTATACCCCGAAGCTTGGTCCTTGTCTCATTTTAGTCATTGTAGTTTTAATTGCATCAATTTGGTCCTTGAAGTTTTAAATAGAAGCAAAATGCTCGATTCAAATGTCCCATATTATGTCAGAAAATTTGACAAGATTCACCAACTGTTATACACAATTAAGCTGATAATCGAGTAGGTGGATTGGTGGTGTTTCATTTTTGTCCATTAAAAGCTTGACAGTGCATAGCATGTGTGTAAGTTTCGTCAACTTTTCTCACAGAATTGGATATTTGGATTACATTGCTTCTATTTAAAAACTGCATGGACCAATTAATGCAATTGAAACTACAGTGACTAAAATGAGACATTGACCAAATTTTAAGGATATATTTCGTAATTAAGCCTAAAAATACCTCAACATTAGAAATTTGGGACATTTGGTTAGGGTATTTTTTTTCTAGCGTAGAGGGAGAGATATAGAACGAGATTTTATTTTAGTTGGGGCTTTTTCTGTTCTAAACACACTTATGTAGGGTTGGGGTATATTGTGACAGTTAGAAATTTGTAGGGCAGCTTGTAAGTTAATTCAAAATCCTCTACAGTACATAATGTATGGATTTAGTAATTTTTCAAAATTTTGGTTTTGTCCCTACGTAATGCCATGATTTCCAAATTTTACTTCAAATTTCATTCGCAAAGCATGTGTCAATTGAATTCTCTAAATATAACTTTCAAGGAAAATTAAGTGGTTCCGGCTAGGCGTGCAACTCGGGCGGGCCAACCCGTGGTCAACCCGAGCCCGGCCCGAAAATTATCGGGCTTGGGCCCATGATACTTTCACCATGGGCGGGCTTGGGTTGAAAAATGCAAGCCCGAATTCAATTCGGGCCGGGCTTGGGCAGAATTTTGCTAACCCGTGGAACCCGAGCCCGAGCCCGAATTCTATTTATGTATTATTTTTGACATTATATTCTAGTGTATTTTTGTGATAATAATACACTATTAGATATTATTCTAGCACTAAATTAATATATGAATGTTTTTTGGGATAATTAGTGTAAAATCCTAAATATTGTACTTTTTTTGTGCCAACTCCACGCGCAAAATCATTTAAGAGAAAGGTCAATTGAAATTTCTTGGGACAAAATTGCCCATCACGTGCACAGTGACGTATTCGACTATTCGGTATTCTTCGTTCCCAATTTCTAGTACACTCTCATTTGCATACTCTCATTTGCAACTGAATTCTTCAATTAACTTTTATTATATGTAGTCACTCAGACCAAAGTTGTTTTGTTTTTTTTTTTTTTTTTCAAACTTTAAAAATCCATAATTTTCAATCTATAAATTATTTTTTTGCAAAATTTATATTTTTAGAATCTATTCGACGAGATCTATCAAACAAGTACCATTGTCGCTATAAAATTCTGGAAAAAAAAAAGTTGTCTGAAATTTCACACAACTTTTTTTAAAGTTGTGTGAAATTTCACGGAACTAGCTATGTAAAACTTGTGAAAAGAAAAAAGTTATGTGAAGTTTCAGACAACTTTCTATGTGAAATTTGTGAAAAGAAAAGGTCAAATGAAATTTCGCATAACTAGCTATGTGAAATTTGGGAAAATAAAAAGTTATGTAAAATTGCACATAACTTACCAACAAGAAAAGTCATGTGAAATTTCACATAACTGATAATGTGAAATTTGTGAAAAGAAAAAGGTCATATGAAATTTCATACAACTATCTATATGAAATTTGTGAAAAAAAAAGTCATATGAAATTTCACACAACTAACTACGTGAAATTTGTGAAAATAAAAAGTTAGGTGAAATTACACATAACTTGCCAACACAAAAAGTCATGTGAAATTTCACATAACTGATTAAAAGTAAAATTTGTTAAACAAAAATTTCACATAGCTATAAATTTCTAAGAACTAATTATGTGAAATTCGCGTAAATAAAGCCTGTAAAATTTTAAATTTCTCATAAATATTATGTGAAATTTCACGTAACTATAAAGTTCTCAAAACTAGTTATGTGAAATTTCACATAACCAGACTGTGAGATAGAATTTCTCAAAACAAGTTATGTGAAATTTCACATACCCAGATTTAATTTCACATACCCAGTTTGTCAAAACATAAACACAATGATAAAGAGGCGTCAAAATGCCCGGCCCAATGATGGTTCATACCTGAAATAGATTGGAAAAAAAATTGGAAGCATGGAACCATTCATCATGACCTTCACGTATGATCACATCCCATTTAATTCAATGTAAATCATGTGTACAGCAAGAGTGGGCCATCAAAAACCAACTAGGTGTGTAACTTCAAATCTCCAAGTCAAACAATGGCTTCACTTCCATTCCAGAACACAAATAACTCTAATTTTTTTTTTACTGAAACATTGAACAAACTGCCGAATCTAGAAAGAAAAAGAAAAAGAAAAAGAAAAATAAATGCTTTTTACTGAAGCATTGATCTGCTATTCACTTCGAAACCCCTGATCTCTTCGATGCCGATCCTTAACTGCTATTTCATTTTACTAATCTTCAAATCATCTTACAATTCCACTGAAAATCTAGAACTTTTTTTTTTAATCAAATCAGAGACATTCGAACATTGAGATGGACACAGATCATAGGTGAGACAGTGGTCGGTGGCGATTGGGCGATGGTGGTGGCTGGAGGTGCATCGACGGCAAAGTTCGGCAATGGTCACCGCCGGAGATGCGAAAGCAGAAGTCAATTCGCTGACGTCGGACACACACAATTGGTCGGAGATGGTGGTGGTCTCCATCATCGGTGATGGCTGCGGTGGTGGCAAATGTTGACCACAGACCCATTTCTTCCTCTCTCTCTCTCTCTTTGTATTCCAATTTCTAACTCTACATGATAGTGTAGGGGTATTTCGATCCATGAATTAGTCAATTAATTAGGTCAAAGGAGTTAAGGTGGTTCAGTTGTACCAATAAACGAGTTTTGGGGAAAATAATAGACGGGGTGGGCTATAGAGTTAGACTATTCAATTTGAGGTATTTACCACTAATATTCTAATGTTTTTTTTCTCAAATCTAAACAAAAAAAATAGATTTGATACTCTACATATTGTTGTTTACATATTAAAAATCAATTTGCACCAAAAAAAAATTTGTAATTCGGGCTCGGGCTCGGGCTCGGGTTGGAGAACTAATTCACAAACCGGGCTCGGGTTGACAAATTCGGGTTTATGTCGGGCTCGGGCTCGGGCTTGGGCAGACTGCTTGAATTCGGGCTCGGGTCTGGGCAGAGCCAAAACTCATTGGGTCCCGCCCGAGTTGCACCCCTAGTTCCGGCCACCATTTTTTTATGTGGTCTGACTACGATATTTGTTAATTTTTTTGAAAAATTACAAAAAATTGAGATAAAATTTTAAAAATCATAGCATTACTATTTCTAAAAATGTGTAAGGAGAAGATTGGTTGATTCGTATGACTTGCACGTACATGCCAAGCTCCAATAAGTCAACATATTAGTTCTGAGTAATGCCATGGTTACTACATTTCTAGCAGTAGAACCAAGTAAAAATTTTGAGTAATGCTATGATTACTTTATTCGTAATCACACATGCACATTTGGGTCACATGATTGAAAAAACAATTAAACTCTTTTTTTTTTTTAGATTAATTATATGAATTTCAAATTTTTTGGGGAAATGTTATTTGCACTTCAACAAAAGTCACTAAATGCATTTCATGGTATCACTTTCAGAGCATGAGGTTTCGTGCGCAGTATGCATTCTATGGAGTGCATTTAGTAATTCATGGAAGTTCCCATTTTGTATTCTAAATGTGGTTTTCAACGTGAAGTCTACTATTCTTAAGTATAAAAATACCCTTAAAGTTTGGTTCTTGTCTCATTTTAGTCAATATAATTTCGATTACATAAACTTTGTCTATGAAGTTTCAAATAGAAGCAATATGATTCAAATGTCTTATTCTGTGAGAAAAATTAATGAAAATCACCCACATATTACACACAGTAATGTTGAAATGCAGGTGAGGAAATTAGTAGTGTTTCATTTATCCTCTAAAAAGTGTGACCAATCGTAGCACGTGAGTGACTTTAATCAATTTTATCCACGGAATGACACATTTAAATCAAATTACTTTTATTTAAAATTTTCAAAGATCAAATTAATGCAATTGAAATTACAAAGACTAACATAACGCAATGACCAAACTTCAAAGAACGTATTTTATAATTAAGTCTATTATTTTGTAGAGAAAAACATAAAAGGGGTTTGTAACTTGTATACAACATTACAAATTTACAACCAAAACCACCTGTTGTACGTACAAAATTCTCGTGAAAATATCATTTTTCACATAGGCGCGTGAAGCGAAGCATTGGATTAAATATTAAGCCGTCATTATACATCTAGAGGTGGACCCCAACCGTTCAACGTCAAACGCACTTTTGCTAGTTTTTACAATCCAGGCGGCTTAATTAAACGCCTAAAAACATTCCCCCTGTGTTAATTTATTTTCAAAGAGCGAATGCGCTGACACCGCTAATATACAATATACACTGTTTGGGAGCAGCTAATCTTGACGGGCCAACCAATAATGGAGCGCCAATGGTTTTTTTTTTTTTTGGATAATTAACTTTAAGTCTATTTTTTTGTATAAAAATTAAAAGTCAATTTATTATTTTTTAAAATTAAAAAAAATGTCAATATTTTTTGTAAAATTTAAAAGTCATAAAATTATACTATAATGTTTTGACCTTTGAATAACTCTTCGAAACGTTGGGAGCAACTTTCAGAATGTAGATCAGAGCAACTCATTTTAATGTCGGGTGCAACTCTTCACACCGTTGGGAGCAAGCATTCACAACGTTCGGAGCAACCATTAGAACGATTGGGTGCAGTCCCAGGTCTCCGAGTCAGCCCGCACTTTTTCGAAGAATCCTGGAACGGAACTGGACTGCCCTAAACCTAGGGATCCATCTAGATCTTGATTCACTATTTCATTTTTTTTTTCTTGATTCTGATTGATTGCCACAACACTGTTAACACAAAGTAGAATAAAATTAAATAAAATAGTTATTCAAAAGTTGATATTTTTTTAAATTTTATTGATGACTTTGTAAGAAAAAATAATTTATTATTGATATTTTTTTAAATTGAAATAAATAGTAGATTATTTTCTAAATTTTATACAAAATATTGACTGAAATGTAATTATATTTTTGTTAGAGCCCCTAGATTGAGGATACATATTACATGTGAATAGTGATACATCTGCAGTTCTACCTCTAACTGTATTGAACTTTATTCATGGGTTGTTGTGGACCCTGTGAACTCATATCAATTTTATGCAAGTATGAGGCCATATTCATTATTAGAGTCAAGCTCTAGTGTGCGTTCGGTGGACGTATTGGACTTTTAAACTTAAAAAAATTGTGGGTCAGCGGGTAGGCGGGACGGGACGAGGGCCAATGGGGCAGCCCGCGATATTTTTTAGGTTTAAAAACTCAGTGCATTATAACACCCGTGTACGGGTTTATCGTAATTCATTTCATTTGTCATGCATAATAATGTGATGTGATGTGATGTATATTGTGACACATGTGTGAGTGAGTTGTAACTCACGAGTCGATTTGGGTGTCTGTGTAAGAGAACCATCTGAGACAGTGTAGAATGAATGTTTTGATGTTGCGAAGTCTTTCTGAGATTAAGACGGTCATTGTGGAATACCCAAAATATTTATTTGAAAATAAATGTTTACCTGTGTATTTCACTATCTGTATTATTATGTGGTTTAGGACGTCAATTTTAATATGCTCGTGAGGCAAATTAACACGCTACATAATTGGTAGGCTAATTAGTAATTTTGTAAAATCATGTAGGACCGCATTTTAGCAACCTAACAGTGAAAAATTAGTAAAGTTATATATTTACTACTAGGAGTGCTAAATCGAAGGTTTAAGACCTTGAGAGGAGTTCAATGGTATTTAGTAAAGTAAAAACTATATATAGTAAAGTGTGAGATATTTTGTATAAAATCCCTAATTAACTTCTAAGAGGAGAGAGAGAAAAGGGGGGATTTTAATATTCGAGCTTGCGACGCAAATCTACACTTTCCTTGTGCTCGGGTTTTCTTTAGAACATAATTTAGGAGTGTTAATCGGAGGTAAGTGATTCAACTATGTATTTTGGAATGATTTCTTGATATGTATTCATGTTTTGTATGAAAAGCATGTTTCAATTGATAGCTTTATGTTGTTTAGTTCATGTTGGGCGATTGTATTAATAAGTAGGCCCAATCGCATGGTGAAATGTTTGACTTATGTCGAAAGCACGGTGAAATGTGTTTGAGCATGTTTAGTTTTCATTTGGGCAAAGGAGTGCGTGTACCAAGCCATTGTTGTGGCACCGTTCTAGGCATGAGGTCGCACGTTTGAAAAAAAGAAACGTGGGTCTTAGATAGTCACGTGAACTTATTGGCGAGGAGTCGCGAACTAGGAGTATGGACCGTACACGTGAGACTCGGGAGACTAGTATGAAATGTAGTAATGTGAATGCAAGCATTTTTATCATTCATGTGCATCGTTGATTTATTCACTAAGCGTTAGCTTAAACCAATCGATACATGTGTGGTTATTTAAATAACCATTGTAGGTGTTAATGCCGATGAGGAATTGGGGAAGTGATCACGGGATGTCGGGAGTTCACTTAGAAGGCGACTCATCATGTTTATCTCGTAGTTTTGTAATCGAATATTGTTTTGTTTGTTTTGTAAGAAGCTTGTAATAGAGTTAGATAATAGCCTTGTACATGTTCTTGCTTCCATTCCAAATGTTTAACAAGCTTTTGATATAGTTTGGGTTGAAATGGTCCGGTTTGGTGTGGTTTGGTTTCTTTTGGTTAAATATGCATTGTTTTGTTAACGGCGTTTAACACAAAAGCGCTTGGAATTAACAGCATTTAATATGGACACGCCGGTAATTAACGGCATTTGCGAAAAGCACCGGCAAATTGAATACGGTCTTTTGGAGGATGGGCTTTGCCCAAACCCCGTTCGACCGGTCGAACGGGGCAGTTCGACTCGTCAAAATGCCCCCTATCCAAATCTCTGATCTCATTCTTCCAATATTCGAAACAACTTCTAATTAGGCATGGAGGTACCTTAATTTGGAGACCCTTTGACCTACGAAAATGTTACTTTTGAAAACAAAACTCGATAAGGTGTGTTTGGCCACGTGTTTTATATAACCTTTGAAAAACTATTTGAAAGTTAGATTTTTTGGAGCAAAGCTTTTAATAAGTCATTTTCAGAAACTTTAATCATTGTTGGTAAACCTCGGTGATGTGCCATATGACCTAGATTCATATGCGTGGATTTGGGGATTGACATGCGTTCACCCAGTGTGTACTAGAGCCGGACTCATCATCATTATAACTAGGGATATATAATTAAGGCTTAGTTTGGCCCCCACGTGGTTTTTAATTTAAAAGTAGCTTCTGAAATTTATTATGAAGTTGTTTGATAATTTGTATACACATTATTCTTCAAAAAAATATCATGAAACCAAAAGGCAACCTTAAACTTTTAAAAACTCCATTCTAGAGCTTTTAAAAGCTCCCCGCAAAAAAGCCCTTAAGTTCAATTTTTGCAAAGCTCATAAACTATTTACCAAATGAATTAATATGAAATTGTGCTATAAAAAAGGAGAAGGACCAAAATGGGGACCAAACTAAGCCTAAGTCCCAGTCTACTTTTTGTACAGAATATAAAAGTCAGTTTATTATTTTTTTTCAAAATTAAAAAAATATCAACTTTTTTTTATAAAAAGAAAAAGTCATCAAATTTACATGATGTTTTGGAGCAACTATTTATAAGATTGGGAGCAACTCTTTGAAACGTTGGGAGCAACTTTTCAGAATACAAAGAGCAACTCGATTCAAAGTCAGGTAAAACTCTTCACAAGGTTGGGAGTAAGTGTTCACAATATTGAGTGCAATCATTACAACATTTTGGTGCAAATTTACAACGTTGAAAACATAAAGTAGACTATCAAACAAAATATACATTTAAAAGCTATTTTTATTTTTTATTTTGTTAATGACTTATGATTATTTTTTTAAATTATTGTTGATAATTTTTTAATTTTAAAAAAGTAATAGACTGAGTTTTAAATTTCATACAAAAAATTAACTGAAATGTAAATATCCCTTATAAGTTGAACTTTAAGTCAGTGAATTATGGGATATCAGGGGGTGTGTCTCCAAAGGTGATTTTTTTCCGTGTACATGATATAACCTAATCCTATGAAATTGAATGCTAACACAAAAACTCGAAAACTAAACAACATGGAGTTTTCTGAATTTGGTTAAAAATTATTCTGTGCTTCAGAAAATAACCATTTTCTAATATTTTTTTCATGTTTATTTAGCTGATTTTAAGGTAGTAGAAGTATGTGTTTGGCTTAAAGACTGCTTGGAAAAGTAAAGAAACAATTTTGTGGTTTACAGTATTTGATGAGTGTATTTTTTTTTTTTTTGTGCATAGGAGGCAATCTCTTAATTCAAACTAGTTTTTTTTTTTAATAGGTAAAACTAGCTAGTTTCTTTAAACTTTGGCATAACATTGGTTTTCACAATAACTAAATAAAAAGTTGGATGTGGACTGACCCGAATTTTATATTGAACATTCCCGAACATACACATAAAAATGATCCAAGAACTGGTTCTATATTAAACAAACATAACATTAATAAAAGTGAGACTTGGTTTAAGCCTTAACATGTTTTCTTCATTTTCAAATATAGGCCCCCCAAATCTCACTTGTTTTGTAAAAAAGACAAAAAGAAGTTACTGGAGTTGCTTCTAAGTTTACTGCAGACTCTACACAAACAATATCAATCTACATAATTTTCTAAACTGCAGAACTCACCCAAATAGCCTCTTAAATCTTAACAAGAAATGGACAATATTTCAATACTTATTTTCTTATCAACAATGCATTGATTTCCATGTCTACATGCCAAATTAGAATCTCAAAAAATGTTGCATTTGGATTAAATTTAATTTCGTCCAGTGGTGGAAGGTGACAAATTTTGTAAGACGATCAAAATTAAACTAAACAATAGTATACTTCGTTAAGTAACTCTCATTAGAAGAGGCAAAAGTAAAGAAGATTTTTGTGGAAGCATGACTTTGGCAACTCAAGAAAAGAGTAGGGTGACTAGTTTTAAATATAAAATTATAATTCATTTCAATTTCTCAAATTTTCCAACCGGACTGATTTTAACAAAGAAAAGTATTTATAAGGTTTTTTTTTTTTTTTGGTCTTTCACTCTGTAGTAACCCGTGTTTTCATGTTTAAATTGACGATTTAGACTTCGTGTGCGATTTTAGCGAAAATTGGTCACAGGGGTATTTTGGTCATTTTTTCAATTTTATAAGTCATGAACTAAAAATATATATTTTTTGGGAAAAGTTGCGTGAGATTAAATGATTTGGTATTCATGTTGGAAGTTAAGATTTTTCGAGTCATATTTAAAATTAAATCTAATATTTTCTCTTTTAATAATTAGATTGTTAGGCCATTATGTTTGGTTATTTATAATATTAGTGGAGTTATAGGTGCATTAGTGTATGTTTACATCATCTTGCATATTCCTTATAAACTATCAATTAATTAGAAGTTAGTGGATTGTTAGGCCATTATGTTTGGTTATTTATACACTAATATTAGTGGAGTTATAGGTGCATTAGTGTATGTTTACATCATCTTGAATATTCCTTATAAACTACCCATTAATTAGAAGTTAGTGGTTAATAAGTGGATTGTTAGGTCATTGTCTCCAAGTGAAAGCTTGACTATTTATACACTCACATACTCTCTCAAACACACACATTCTACACTTCTAGCATAGAGAGCTTGAGAGAGTCACATAGAGAGAGATTTATATATATATATACACAATTATAGATATACATACACCTCGAGTTAGAAGAAGAAGAAGAAGAAGAAGAAGAAGAGAAGTGTTTGGGAGTTGCTCAACATCATTTATAGGTACCGGGTTGTGTACAATATGCTTTCTAAATTCTCCGGAGTATTTCTTTGTTATCTCTACTTGTACTCTTTTTGCAGTTATGTTGTGTTTTCATTTGGAATCAATGAGTATGTGTTTATTGCTAAGTGCTATGGGACTAAAGGGTCATGAGCAAAGAGCACCTACCAACAGTCCAACAGGCCTCAGGGACCGACGTACTGGAGACGGGTGAGGTGAGGTGAGGTGTCTCTTGCTATGTGATCAAGAGGAACCTGGTATGATGCTATTGGTATGAGCGTTTGGATAGTATGAGCAGTTGGGTTGTGAGACTGGTCAATTGATTTGATGTCATTCTATGTATTTGATTGTCGTTATCCTTTTGAGCCTTTATTATTCATGTCATATTGTATACTTCCCGGTATGGTTTTTTTTAGATGCAGGCAGTGCCGGTAACCGAAGCCTAGAAGGGAGATAAGGTTAAGGATGATATAGGAGATCCGTGGAGAATATGGACCTGCTGGGAGTTTAAAAGAAATTTTGTATTTTTATTTTAAAGAATCAAGTGTGATTTATTTAATTTTTCAATGGAAATACGCTTATTTTTGCGGGGCGTCACAAATGGTATCAGAGCCTGTCCCCAGCCGGAAATGTAGGACTAAGTCAAGGTTAGATAGTCTACATCGCCTGGGAGGAGTCAGAGAAGGTTGAAAAAAAAAAAAAAAAAAAAAAATTTGTTATTTTATAAAACAAAATATGTTATATTTGTTTTAAACATTATTTTAAGAAATTTATGAAGTTATTTACCAAATGCTTTTATCTCTAGATTTCGGGACGAAATCTCTATTAAGGAGGGTAGATTGTAGTAACCCGTGTTTTCATGTTTAAATTGACGATTTAGACTTCGTGTGCGATTTTAGCGAAAATTGGTCACAGGGGTATTTTGGTCATTTTTTCAATTTTATAAGTCATGAACTAAAAATATATATTTTTTGGGAAAAGTTGCGTGAGATTAAATGATTTGGTATTCATGTTGGAAGTTAAGATTTTTCGAGTCATATTTAAAATTAAATCTAATATTTTCTCTTTTAATAATTAGATTGTTAGGCCATTATGTTTGGTTATTTATAATATTAGTGGAGTTATAGGTGCATTAGTGTATGTTTACATCATCTTGCATATTCCTTATAAACTATCAATTAATTAGAAGTTAGTGGATTGTTAGGCCATTATGTTTGGTTATTTATACACTAATATTAGTGGAGTTATAGGTGCATTAGTGTATGTTTACATCATCTTGAATATTCCTTATAAACTACCCATTAATTAGAAGTTAGTGGTTAATAAGTGGATTGTTAGGTCATTGTCTCCAAGTGAAAGCTTGACTATTTATACACTCACATACTCTCTCAAACACACACATTCTACACTTCTAGCATAGAGAGCTTGAGAGAGTCACATAGAGAGAGATTTATATATATATATACACAATTATAGATATACATACACCTCGAGTTAGAAGAAGAAGAAGAAGAAGAAGAAGAAGAGAAGTGTTTGGGAGTTGCTCAACATCATTTATAGGTACCGGGTTGTGTACAATATGCTTTCTAAATTCTCCGGAGTATTTCTTTGTTATCTCTACTTGTACTCTTTTTGCAGTTATGTTGTGTTTTCATTTGGAATCAATGAGTATGTGTTTATTGCTAAGTGCTATGGGACTAAAGGGTCATGAGCAAAGAGCACCTACCAACAGTCCAACAGGCCTCAGGGACCGACGTACTGGAGACGGGTGAGGTGAGGTGAGGTGTCTCTTGCTATGTGATCAAGAGGAACCTGGTATGATGCTATTGGTATGAGCGTTTGGATAGTATGAGCAGTTGGGTTGTGAGACTGGTCAATTGATTTGATGTCATTCTATGTATTTGATTGTCGTTATCCTTTTGAGCCTTTATTATTCATGTCATATTGTATACTTCCCGGTATGGTTTTTTTTAGATGCAGGCAGTGCCGGTAACCGAAGCCTAGAAGGGAGATAAGGTTAAGGATGATATAGGAGATCCGTGGAGAATATGGACCTGCTGGGAGTTTAAAAGAAATTTTGTATTTTTATTTTAAAGAATCAAGTGTGATTTATTTAATTTTTCAATGGAAATACGCTTATTTTTGCGGGGCGTCACACACTCCCCAAATGTATGAACCAAACAAGGCTTAGGAAAATTTTCAAAAGCTTTGGAAGTTTTTATTTATTTATTTTTGGCTAAAATGGAAGTTATTATATTTAGTTCCACTGCAACGTTACCTCATAGTGCATAGGATTAATTAACTTTTAGTGGACTCACTTAAATTTTGTTATTATGAATGCTAGCACTGTCAAATTAGTTTAGGAGTAATATTATAGTTCTCAAATTTGAAAGATTTTAAATGCTATGAAAGTAGTACCACATGTAGTTAGATTATAGTACTCAAATTCGGGATATTTCACATACTATGAAAGTGGAACCACAAGTGGTTTCACGACCATTATCACATCATGCCATACAACTGTAAAAGCAGTTAGAAACCAAAATTGAAATTGAAATTTGAGAACCATAATATTACTCATGACGTAATATGCAAACATTTTGGTGTTGTTTAAATTTAAAAAAAATTTGGCCATTATGGTTCCAAAACTAAGAAATCATTAATTTTTTTTAGAGTAATGCTATGTTTTATAAATTTGTATCTCAAATAAGGAAAATAAGGTTCCAATTAACACAATAATAAAAGAGGGCTACATGTATTAGAAACGAAATTTAGAATACAAAATTTAAAAATATAAGGTTACTCTATTTTTTATGGACGGTTGCCCATAGGTCTCCGCGTTGGACTGTAATAGGGGATAGATCCCCACGTTTTTTTTTTTTTTTTGTGCCAAAGGTCCCTGTGATTTTCAGTGGACAAAAATGTCCACTTTCATTATGTTCAACAATTACACTACGCATATGCCACCTCAGCCTATAATTTAAGGAAGTTAGTTATTTTTTGTTTGAGAAATGTTAAAGACACAACATATTGCACAACAGGGCTTTAAATGCCTGTACTTTGTGCTGTGTTAGTGGTGCATAGAAAAGTATAAAAAATTCAAACAGCACAAGGTACAAGGCATTTAAAACCATGTTGTGTTTTGTGTTGTGCAATGTGTTATGTCTACAGCATTACTCTTTTTGTTTTCCAATGCTTAAATTGTCATAACTTCTAAACTACAAAAAAAAAAATTTCATAGAAATCACATAATCGTAATCTACAAAACAAGATCTATCAAACAAGATCCATAGTGCCTATAAAATTCTTTTAAAAAAATCGATGTTTTTAAGTGGTGCCCAGGTAAAAACAGTAACATGATACTATCGATAGTAACATTAATTCAAATTGACCAAATAATTGCAAAATTATGGCCATTTTATCAAATGATCGATATTGCATTTACAATACTTTCCAAGTAAATACAGTAATATATTACTCCCTTCGTCCTATTTTATGCGTCCCCCTTTCTTTATTGGGATGTTCCAAAATTGTTGTCCACTTTCCTAAATTAGTATGCAAATTTTACTTAGTTTCACAAACTACCCTTACTTGCAGTCAACGCCAAAATAAAACAAAAAAAAAAAAGAAAAGAAAAGAAAAGAAAATGATGATGGGCAACTGTGGAAAGTAGGTGTAGATTCCTTTTATCCCCTTAAATAGTTGGATTCCCCAAGAGAGACACATAAAATGGGACGGAGGGAGTATCAAAAACTAAATGTTTTACAAGCATAGTACATCATTGTTGCAAAAAGTTACAAAATTAGGGTCATTTAGTAGATGTTACTGTCTTTAAAAACTATCCTCATACAAAAAATAGTAACATACCATTAAGGATTAGCAACATAGTATTGAACAAAGAAACAGTAACATGTCATCAGACAATGACATTTATTCAAATTGACCTAATAATTGTAAAATTATGGCCAATTTTCAGATGTTAATGTCTAGTTAAAGATAGCATTTAGTAGATGTTATTGTCTTTAAAAACTATCCTCATACAAAAAACAGTAACATATCATTAAAGATTAGCAACATGGTATTGAACAAAGAAACAGTAGCATATCGTCGGCAATAACATTTTTTCAAATTGCCCTAATAATCGCAAAATTATGGCCATTTTTCAGATGTTACTGTCCAGTTAAAGACAGTAACATATCATCAAATGCGAAAAAAAAATTCAAAGGTAGCAGTATCATGCTACTGTCACAAAAAAGGCAATGACATTACTTTACGTTATAGTGGTCCGACAGTAACATGAAAAAAAAATTACATTTTTTCATAGTCACTATGATCTTGTTTGATAGATATTTCCTTCTAGATTACAAGCATATAATTTTTTTTTGAAAATAGAGTTATGGTTTGAAAGTTATAGCATTTTAAAGTTTGAAAAAAAAAAATCACTTCCTTGAAGAACGTGCTGAGGTGGCAAAACAGAATAAGCAACTTCCTATATGTGTGATAGGGGCAACTTTGTCAATAAGCCTTATCTTCAGTTTAAAAGTGGACTTAAGGCCATAAAATTCAAAAAAGTTGTCTTTTCATCCTTAAAAAAAATAGGTTGGGCCAATCACCATTAACAGTCTATTCTAGTGACTGTTAATTCATTTTTGGGAAATTGTTAATAAATCCCTAAAATTATTTCCATATGAGACAAAAACCAAGTTCTATTACTGTAGAAGATAAAGCCCCACGCGCGTTTTTCGGTTATGAACGTAGCCCTTTTTTCCCTTTTTTTTTGACAGAATTGTCCATTTTGTTTTTACAATTGAATTTCTCCCCCTCTCTCCTTCGCCTCTGATCAGATCTCTCTCTCTCTCTCTCTCTCACTCTCTCTGTCATTGGAGTTTGCAGTACAACTGAAGAACTCCAGATCTCGTTTTTTGACGAGTTAAATAATTCATCTTCAGATCTCGTTTTTCTTCATCACTTTCTTATAGCATTGTAATATAAGTATGATTTCAGCTTATTTTTTATTTTAGGATTTTGAATGTTGAATTGTTGTTTTTGAATCTCTGTTTTCAACCTCTGTTTACTTTGTAGATCAATAATATTATCTATTTTAGTTAACCTTTGTTTTGCTCAATTTTTGGATTCATTTTGTTTGAACCTCTTATAAAATGGATTCTTATTATCTGTTTGGTTATAATTAATATGTATTGCATATATGTTTTAGACAGAACTGAAACAAATAGTATTAAAACAGATAATATTATCTGTTTGAAACAGTTTTTCTATGCTTCCCTATTTGTGAATCTATTTCTTTTCTTTTTTTTTTTTTTGGTAGATTGTAATGGAAAATTCAGTTCTATTGTTGGTGAAGCATGTTGGTTATACAGCTGTTGTGAAGGTTTCAAATGAGTTTTGTTAACACGATTTGGTGGATTTTGTTTGTGGTAGATGGAGTAACTTGACACCTGACAGTGTTTCTTTTTAGTATTGTATTACTGGACATTCAAACTGTATTTTAGAGAATGAAGATGATTTCTAAATATGATGTTATTGGTTAATGGTGTTTGTAGTAGTCGTGGTGATATTGTTGTTATTAAGAAGAGTGGTTGTGTTAGTTTTGTTGAGGATCGGTCTAGTGGTGTTCATGAAGTATATAGCATGGGTATGTTGACTAGTGGGCAATATAGTAGTGAAAAAGTCTTACGACCTTCCTATGTATCTCACAAGAAAAAAGTCTTATTGTCTGCTTCTTGGGCTAATGGAGTAGTTGGTGTTGGACAGTGTTTTGAAGGCGGTAGTGCGAAATTTCGTACAGTGCTTTGTAAATATGCTATTGAACTTGGTTTTCAATTCAAGTACACGAAGAATGAGAAGAGAAGGATTACAACTGAATGTAAATTCAAGAATACTAGGGGCTGTTTGTGGCAGATACATGCAACGGTTGTGCCTTCAAATGGGTTCTTTTATATAAAGAAGTTCAAGAAAGAGCACAATTGTGGGGCTTCTGTTCGAACCTCACAAAATACAAGGATGAGCTCTGATTTAGTTGGTAGCATTGTTGTAGTTGATGTTTGGTCAAAGCCTTTAACCCGTCCATTTGAAGTTGTTCGAGATTTTAAGGATAAATATGGACTAGATATTAGCTACCACCATGCGTGGTTGGGTGTTGAAAAGGCTAGGAGAGAACTTTATGGCGATGATTTGTTGTCTTGTGATCTTCTTCGATGGTATACCGATGAGGCGTTGAAGAATAACCCGGGCAGCCGTATTGAGTTTGAATATGATCATGGTAATGGGCATTTTAAGAGATTGTTTGTTTCTTTTTACGGGTGCATATATGGATTCAATTTTTGTCATCCCTTATTATTCTTAAATGTTACATTTTTAAAGGGTAGATACAAGGGTAACCTGTTGGCTGCAACTGGAAAGGATGGTAACCAACGTGAGTACATAACATATAATATTATCTGTTATGGATAACAGATAATATTATCTGTTTGTGTCTACTGGTTTTTAAGTACTGGATTGTGGTATATGTTTGTTGTATTTGTGTTTTTGTATTAAGTAGCTATTCAATGCTGATGCAGGTTTGTTTACTGTTGCATTTGGTGTTGTTGATTCTGAGAATCTTGATAATTGGATGTGGTTTTGTGGCCAGTTGCGTGAAGTTTTATCGAATGATCGTATTGTGACATTTGTCTCAGATCGCAATCCTGGTCTTGTTCATGCTATTTCTAGCATTTTTCCATCCTTCCCACATGCTTTTTGTTATGATTCACTTGGAGAAAATTTTGTGAGAGAAATATAGTGGGGTGGACAAGGATTTTAGGGACAAGATTGTGGCATTGTTCCGTAGGTGTGCTTATGCCCCAAATGAAGCAGCTTTTCGTCCTCACATGGATCATTTGAGAAGTGAGGGTGGCAAAAAAATTGATAGCTTTTTGCATGATCTTCCTCTTGATAAGTGGTGTCATGCTTACTTCAAAGGAAAGTGTTATGGTGAAATGTCTTCTAATGCTGCTGAGTCTTTTAACTCTCAAATTGCAGTAGCTCATGACATGCCTATAACTGAGATGGTTGATAAGATTATGGTTCAAATTATGAAGCAAATGTCCTATCGCAGAGATTTGTGCAAGAAATGGAGTTTTTCTATCTGTCTTGAAATGGAGAAGAGATTGCATTCATCTTTAAATGATGGTCAGACGTGGAAAGTGATTAAGTGTTCCGATGATGTGTTTGAGGTTCAGTGTATGGCATCTGTGTTGGTTGATATCCGTAGTTTGACATGCTCTTGCTTCCAGTGGCAATTAATGGGTTTCCGTGTAGTCATGCTTGTGTTGTTATTTAAAGTAGCGGGAATGACTTGAAACATTTGTGGGTAGCTAGTACCATGTGAGCAGTTTTTCTGAGGCATATAGCAAGTCTATTTTTGGTGTTCCAACGGTCACCAAACCCAATGTCACCGTTGAAGATATGGTTGTTCGCCCTCCCTTGTCAAGAAAGCAACCTGGAAGGCCAAGAAAAAAGAGAATTCCTTCGAGGGTTGAGAGTGTTAAGAGTGTGAGGTGTGGCAAATAGGTGTGGCAAATATGCCAAACATAACAGAAAGACATGTAATGAAGCGACATGTAATGAAGCTTTGTAATTCAATCTATACGTGTTATCTGTTGAATTAAGGATTTCGATTTCATGTGTTTAAATGTGTCATGGCTTTGACTTCTGACTAAAGTATCTGCTATTTTTTGGTTAATATGTTCTATCTGTATGTAGTAATCTTTGCTATGATAATATGTGCTTTATAATGGTTTGTTTTGTAAAAGTTGTACACAACATATAATATTATCTTTTCTGCAGCTGTTTGATTTGAAACTGTTTCTGCAACAGATAATATTATCTGTTTTCAATCTAAATATCAAATGTGTCTTGGCTTTGACTTCTGAATGATATGAATAAAGTGTCTGCTATTTTTTTGGTTAATATGTTCTATTAATATGTAGTAATTTTTTCTATGATAATATGCGTTTTATAATGGTTTGTTTTGTAAAAGTTGTACACAACAGATAATATTATCTGTTTCTGCAATTGTTTTATTTGAAACTATTTCTGCAACAGATAATATTATATGCTTGCAATCCAAATATCAAATAACTTGCATACTAGTATTCATACACAGGAGAGTCAGAGAACATAATCCAAAACCAGCTTTTTACATATTGCAAGTTATAGGATATCAACTACATGCTTTGTAATTCCTCTTCATATCATTTCTAAAACTGAGTGTCTTTCCACATTCCACAAATCAAACCATGAGTTTTCTTCTATTCAGTCACATAAATCCCATATATATAAAAATAAAAATAATAAAAAAAAATACACACACAATCAGTTATAAGGCCTTCTTACAAAAATTGTATTTTGTGCTATAATCTATACATCTATCTCTATACATCTATCTCTATACATCTATCTGTTCATATCCCTACATTAGACTATCTCTATATATCTATACAAAATAGTATTCTATGCTATAATCTACATAGTTTCTGCGAGATTCACTGCCCTCCTTTGTAAGGCCTTCTTCTCGGTCCATGAGTTCTGCTCATCATTCAGAAATTGGTTAATAAGGTGTGCCCTCATCATTCTTGCATCTTCTCTCTTGAAATTATCTTTAATTGTTATTACCTTTGTCAAAGTTTTCATTAAGTAGCATACGATTATCCCGCAATCCACACTGCAAACAAGAGTCATTTGTCAATGTTAAATTATATGTCGAGTTTAGTGTATAACATATTCTCTGTTGTTCACAACAGATAATATTATCTGTTTCTGACTCAATGTGATATAAGAGGTTATGAGTTCATATGTACCTTGATTCAGACTATTGGGGTGTTTTGTCCATTACAAATAGTGGAGCATCATTGTTGATTGTCACTTTAACATCCATTTGTTCTTGCTTTTGTTTAAAACCTTGAGGTAGTAATTTTTTTGTACATTAAACAAGTGATTTAGTGAGTTAAGTCTGAGAGTAATATGTCAAGTATTTGTTGGAGTTTCATAAATGTGAAGATTTTATACCATCGTAAAAGTATCTCTCAGATATTGATCTTCGCTTGTCCTTGGCTTTCTTGAGTTGTAAAACCTCCATATTTCTTCTTCTTGATCATAGACTAACAAAGTCCAATGATTTAAATACAATGTTCTTCCACTTGAATTTATTGGGAAATGCAAATACCTATACTCAGCAGTTTCTTTTCCAATGTATTTGTCGAACATTGACTCCCTCAATTTTTCTACACTTTCTGTGATCAGTGCCTGTTTTGCAAAGAAGTAACAGAAACAGATAATGTTATAGCATGCACTTGAATGATATATTATGCTAATAAGATGTATGTGTTCATTAATTTTCAAAATGGTATTTGTTGCTTACCATGCCCATGCTAGTGAAGAAGAAGTGTTCGCCTTTTCTTGTTGCATCCGATCGTGTGAGTTTTTCTTGATCATTTATCAACATTTCCGCATACACATCAATTACTTAGAGTCAGAAGTTATTGGCATTTTAGTATTTGTATCCGTGAAGTAGTTAATTATTACAGATGATATTATCTGTCTAACAAATAATATTATCTGTTACATAATTTGTGTTGAATAGGAGGTACTGTATTTTACGTTATTGGTCACTTCATCATCATCCTGCAATGCCAACAAGTCTTGAAGGCTAATGTATTCAGAAGCTTTTGCTCTAGTACAGATCACTGCCTCGTCGCTAACAATTCAACAAGTATGTTGTTAGTTTAGATGGAAAAGAATATATGATTTAATTCTATACTTGAATTGCAATCTTACTTACTCGTTATCTTCAAATTCCATTATGTGCTTCAGCTTTTCTTTGTCTTTATTCTTTATGTATTTCAACATAGGATTTGTTTTTCCTTTCTTCAACTTTGCTTTCTTTATTTTTTTTGTTTTTTTCTGTGTATTCGTCGATATCAATTATCACCTTGTCAAGTCCTTTATCTCCTTCTTCTCCCTCTGTTTGCCTTGTCCTTTTTCTTCCTTGATCTATTTGTCGCTTGCCCTTTCCTTTGTTATCACCATAGTCATACAATGGGTCCTTGTTCTCTTTCCTTTGTTTGTTTATGGTATTCCTTACCATTGACCTTGTTCTTACTTGTTCATCTTCCTTTATCTCTTCGTTGCTTTCCCTCTCAGGAGTTTGTTGATCCTTGAGGTCCTGTATCTATTTTATCAGAGTCTGTTTCTCACAGACAAGTCTAGTAATCAGTTGACTTTGTTCTTCAAGTTTTCTCTCACTTGCTTTTATGTGCTCATCATATTTTTTGGCCTGATATTGTTGGATACTCTTGCATTTCTGCACTTATTCCTCCAAAACTTGCACATATTCGATCTCCGTGATGTCCGTTTCAGTTCCTTTTAGTGCCTCCTTCTAAACATATTCTTCATTATTCTTCTTCTCGGTCTCTAGATTAATGTTCATGTTCAAGTAGCTGTTTAGGGGACATGAAAAGAGCTTTAGTTTCTAATTAGAATAGATATATTTATCTATAATGTACAGCATATAAAGTTATATGTTTCACAATAGATAATATTATCTATTTCAAAACAGATAATATTATCTGTTTCACAACAGTCTGAAGTATTTATTGTACCTATTGACTATGCTCTCAAGGTGCTGAATATGCTGCTTCATTGCTTCAATTTGGATGTCCTTCTCAGTCATCTCGTCATTCATATATTGTATTCTGATGGATTTTTCAAGAAGTGATATTGTTTGCTTGTTGTTTTCTTTTTCAAGATCCATCAATTTTTCTACCAGATTCTCTCTTTCAGCCATCAGTTCTGTAATTGTCTCTTTATGTTTAGCATTTATGTCCTTCAACTTTCTCTCTTCCAGGCTACTGTCTATTTCAATGTCATCTATCATTACATTACACAAATTATTGAAATTTTCCATGTCAAACTCCACTGCTTCAGTTCCTAAGCTTTTAAAGTTACTTCTTTCTTGTGAGAGTGTCAGTTTATCTGTTGTTCATCTTTTGGCTATTTGCTCTTGTCCTCTTCGAGGTGCGCAGATTGACTTAATTGTAGTTGTTGCTCATTATCTTTCTCATTTTCTATTTCTTCTTCCTTGTTTATGTCATATTGGCCATCATCGTTATAGTGATCAAGCCACTGCTTGTATAGACATTTGTCATCATCTTCTTGATGTCCTTGTGACTCTTCTTCTTCTTCATCCTGAACCATTATCTTTTTTTGTTTGTCATTGTCATCACCATTATTATAATTGTCATCACCATTTTCTTCTTCCTGTTCATCTTTTGTGTCACTTCTATCTTCTTCTTCTTTTTCTTCTTCACTTGCTTCCCTTTTTTTTCTTTTTCTTCTTCATCATCCTCATCTTCTTGTTCTTCTTCTTATTCTTCTTCTTCATCTTCTTCATCTTCTTCTTCTTCGTCGTCGTCGTCTTCTTCTTCTTCTTCTTCACTTGCTTCCTTTTTTGCTTTTTCTTCTTCATCATCCTCATCTTCTTCTTCTTCTTCTTCTTCTTCTTCTTCTTCTTCTTCTTCTTCTTCGTCACTCCCTTCTTTGTTTGTTGTTGTTGTTGTTGTTCTTCTTCTTCTTCTTCTTCTTCTTCTTCTTGTTTCTCTTCTCCATCTTCATCATCTTCCTGTTGTTCATCATCGTTTTCATCATTATTTTCCTTTTCTTCGTCATCTTCATAGATGAGCATTTCCTTTTCCTTGGTTGTCATTCCAAGTGGTCGACCACGTATCTGCATAGTTGACAAAATAAGAGTGTTATTCTTTGTTTACAACAGACAAAGTTCTATAATTCAGAATAGATAATTATATTATCTGTTGGACAAGAGAATTTGTAATGCACAACAAATAATGTGTTATGCACAACAGCAGCGAATATGTTATGTACAACAGATAATGCTATATGTTGTGTAAACGAGCCTTAATTGCTAATTAGAACATATATATGTATCTATAATGTAAAACAGATAATATTATCTGTTTCACAACAGAGTTATGTTGCCCAACAGATAATATTATTAGCAATACACAAGTGAATAATCTCTGTCAAACAACAGAGAATTTGTAATGCATGTAATTTTTCCTTGTGTTTGTTTTTTCTTTTATATTTGATTCAACGTCGTTTATTATACCTCATCTACCTCCAAGTGGACGATCCCTCTATCACCAAGAATCTTCTTTAGTTCTGATAGATCCCATTTTTCAAATCTGGTGCATTCTTGTTTCTTCATTGGTTTTAATATTGTTGCCTTCTCGCACAACTAATAATGCATAAATGTTATGTGTTAACCTATAAATTAATCATCGCATATAAAATATAGCTCACAGATAATATTATCTGTTTCATTCAACTTATTAGCAATGCAGCCACACAGCCTGAAACTTTCTCTGGATCTTTATGGTTCTCTGCAATTGAAGTTTTTAGTTGTTCCCAAATCGCTTTTGACCCTGCATATTTGCACATGTCATCTAGGTGTTCGACATATTTGAGGTATGTCCAACCAATTTGATAACCAGTTGTTGGAAAAAATAGGGTCACAAACAAATATAGGCAAAGCAGCCTCATGAAATCTTCCATGTCTTCTTTTGTTCGTCCCTTTATTGCTTTATTTATCTTCAGTTTTATAACTGGGGCAGATAATTTACTGCCATCATCAAACCATCTATCCATGAAACTTGATGTCGGCTTTTTCTTACCTTTAAGTGTAATTTCTTCTCTCCCTGACTTTATCCCAAGTATTACAGCAATATCTTCCTCTTTTATCATTATATTTTTCTATCCAATTTGAAATGCCTTGCATCTAGAATTGTATGTGCGAATTAGTACAGCTACTTCTATGTCTGATTTCCTGCAACTGCAATGATCTACCGTGTTTGTTAGAAAAGCACTTATCAGAAGCCAAAATGGAGTTTTCTAGAGGTACTTATGATGCTTTTATGGATCTCTAACCCTTCCATTAGGGTTTGCATAGGCTTATAAACTAGAACAAAATTGCCGTGCATAGGTCTTCCTTGCCCTTCTGTCTCCCATTGTTATATTGCTCTTCTTCATAGATTATTTTTTGCAACACCTGTTAAAATAATACAATTAAGATAAGCATAATTTACAGATAATATTACAAGTATCTGTTTTGCTCAACAGGTAAAATTTGTTAACAAATTACTAGAAAAACAAACTATGAAGAGTATATAAAGTTATCAATAATGTGCAACAGGTAAAGCAATATAACAATAATGATATCTGTGAAGTTATGTCACACCCCCAACCCGCCCCCACGGATTAGGACAGGTGTAACGAGACTATACGCACCCAAAATATAATAATAAGCAAGAACCATGCTAGTTATTAAGGAAAAACATGATTTAAACCAACATAAAAGGGTTTACTGTGACAAAACAGCCCCAAGGGCAAAATGGTCATTAATAAAAATATGATAAATTTTACCTCAAAAGATAGATCTTTGAGTCCCGGTTCCAATTCAAAAAACGGTGTATGAATTCGAATTTTCTACAAAGAGTTATCCCCGTTTCCGTAAAAGTCGACGAAAAATACCTTTGAAATCACTGTCTTGTGCAGAGGGGCATTCGACCGGTCGAGCGGGTCAATTCGACCGGTCCAGATACCCTCTGAACCATATTTTCCCCCACTTAACATTCTAAGAAGTCCCCAAACACACAAGTCACTTGGGGCTACTTCCCAACCAACTTAGCACTACCGAAAAGTGCACAAAAGCATTGAAAACCCATCGAATCATGCAATCGTTGCAAGATTTCAACTCATTCCAATTGAATTTCAACAAGAAACTAACTCAAGTTCATTCTAAGAACTAGCATATACATGAAAACATTTTGAGGAAGAGTTTGAAGCTTTGTTTAAACAAGTTTGAGCCAAAGAACACTAGTATAACTTGTGTTGATTAAGAAATTCCGCGAAAAATACTTATCAACCTTTGGAACTAAAAGTAAAGTTTCTATAGGTCAATGGGACCCCAAAGGTACCCTCTTGGCCTTTTAAAAGTTAAAACAAAACATGTGAACATCTAGAATTAAAGGGCTGGCAGTGGGTTTTTCGACCGGTCGAATGGGTCCCTTCGACCGGTCGAAAGCCCCTCTGCAGAACCATTTCTGCAGCAGCAACTTTCAACCTGCCCACACGAAATTATGAAGCTAGAACTCACCCAAACACTTTTGAAAGCTTATAAAACCTCTTGGACATAACTCAAATACACATTGGAATACTTTTAAACTCTTAATACTGGTACCCAAACTCAATTGAGTCAAAATAAGACATACAAGCCCAAACCTTGCATAACCTTGTATGAACATAGAATTTTACATAAAAAGAGTTCAAAAGTTTTACATTCAACTTAGTTACAAACCAAACTTTCCCAAAATGGTTGTGACATACACCCAGACTTGCCGGGGTGGTCCAACTCAACGAACCTACAAAATCCATAGTTTTAACAAAAGGACTTACATAGGTTCCACAAGATTTAACAACAACTCCTCCAACTAAAAACATTATAACTTAAGCACTATAAGCCCAAACCATAATTTACATCATATTATACGGTTAAACTGATACAATAAATCCTAAGCCTTTCCCCATTTCCAAGCTCGATTCACCTCCTTTCCGAGCCTTGGTCCGAACCTGCGGTGGTTGTTATGTACCACAACAGAAATAGGAAAACGGTTTTCTTAAGCAATTTGCTTAGTGAGCATTCTAAACATGATTGTATGTTTAACACGTGCAATGCTATAATTAACACATAAAACACAATCGTAGTCGCTGAGTCACCGGTTATATGGTTCATTCAGACCCGAAGACCTCCCTTGGTCCCGTGGTCACTTCTATTCCTTGGACTTCCGTATTTATCGGATTCTTCCTCTTCGCCACCCTTATTACTCCCAACAATGAACCATTTCCCCGATGCTCATTGACTACCACATAGACATATAAACACATAACACATATTCATGTATCAACATATGGTTTTCATAAAATTGACATAGAATTCACATAATTAACATCTTTATGATTCCTAATCATAAATTAACATCTCTAACATCACATATAGCTTGAACCCATTAAACACAATCAGATTTAGGTGTAGAAAACTCACCTTATACACAGATTTTACTCAATTTACACCTAGAGGATGCTGAATTTCCCCAATTTTGAGCCCAATTCCCTCACCAAGTAAATCCTACAAGAATTTCGGTAGACGACGTCTTACCGTTAAGTATGGACTACCAAAATCCCGCAAATTAAACGTAAATTAAAGGTATAGAAACGTTCGTCTCACCTCCACGAGTCCAAAAGTGGTCTCGGATCGTAAATCCGGCGAACGGCGGCGACGAAACGGCGGAATTACGGCGTCGGCATCTCGAGCTCCGTCTTCTCTCTCGGCTCTCTATTGTTTTCTTTTGATTTTTCTGCTGTAGAAATGAGAGATTAACTCTCTTATGCCACATACACACACATGCAAGGTGTGTTGGCAATATTTTGCCCTTTTCCCATTTACACCCCCGGAATTTCTTAAGTTCTTATTATGAAATCCCCCAAACATTCCATTAACTACCCAATTATCAAATGAGTGTTTGTCTAAGTTTCGTATGGGTCCCAACGTGGGTCCCACATATTTTGTGAAATTGCTATCGCACCTACTAATTTTACATCTTTTTCATTTATACCCTTATTTGGGTGTCCAAAATAATACTACCACATAACAATATCTATTAAAAGCAACTTAGCAAATATCCATGTAATCATATAAAAATGCATTTAATCACTTAAAATGCAAATTACCAATTTACCCTTCAATGGGTTAAATTTCAATACATGTCCCACCTCTCTGGGGACTTTTCCAACTAGTGTCCCTCTCTGAACACTTTTTACTTGGGCGAGTCCAAGCCTCCCCTTAATCCATTTTATACACTAATTTTACTAATTAATGCATATTAGTACAAATAATTAACCCGTTCCCCGGGTACGGGTGTTACAAGTTATCTGTAATTCAAAACAGATAATATGATATGATGGACAAGAGAATTCGTAATGCACAACAAATAATATTTATGCACAACAGAGAATACGTTATGTACAACAGATAATATTATCTATTGTGTAAACGAGCTTTAGTTGCTAATTAGAACAGATATAACAACGAGCTTTGGTATGTTATGTAAAAGTTGTATACAACAAATAATATTATCTGTTTTGCTCAACAAATAAAATTTGCATTTTTGTCCAAATTTTATAGACAGCAATTAAATCAAACAACAAAATAATAATGGCATATATTTTTCAACAATAATTAGGTTATGTGAAGCAACAGATAATCTGCAACAAATAAAGTGGTGTGGAAAATCATATAACAGCAATGATATTTAGTGTAAAAGCTATAAACAGAAAATATTATCTATTTTGCTCAACATGTAATATTTGCAATTTTCTCCAACTTTGACAGACAGCAAATTAAACCACGGTTAAAATGGTAGTGGTATGTGCTTTTGAACAACAATTAGGTTTTACATGGTATTGGGTTTAACAAAATAGATAATATTATCTGTTCTGTTTGTAGATTATGTCTTCAATATGTATTAAACAACCTAATATGAAATCAGCAACAGACAACAAATCAACTGTACTATTTGGTGTTTATACAAAGAGAAATGAGGCTGTATTTTCTACAGAAACCCTAGGTGTCACAGGTAACAGATAATTTTAGTATTATCTGTCAAAAATCTTTTTTTTTTTTTTTATCATTTTTTGAAGTTCATATTCATTAAGTCTTGCTTCGAAATCAATTTTTAGGGTGTTAAAACTAAATATGTGTGTGCATTCTTTCATTCAATCGAAAACTATGAGCATTAACAAAAGTTGGACGAAAATTTCTACTTATTTTTCTTTGCCATTTGACAATGTGATTGTGTTTTTCCGTAGAATTTCTGCGTCTGATCAGTGCTTCGTCCTCAAATCTCACGAAGAATCGTCGCTTTTGATTAGCGTATTTGCCAGGAAATTTGAATCAAAGCTTCAACCGTATCGTTGTCGTCACTTCTGCTGCGTAGGAGGAGAGAGTATTTTCGATTTATTAGAAAATGAGATCATTTTGGTGTTTTTGATTGGAGAATGGATTATTGAGTTAAATATTTAGACCTTAGACTTTATATAATTTTATATTAATTTTTGGATACTAGGACTGAACGACCCTTAATTTTTCCTATTTTTTTATTGGTGTTAATTGACCGATTAGTCAATTATTCACATTTTTGTCTAGATTCACATCACTTCTTAGTTCTTTCACATCGCATATGTGGATCACATATAGAAGTCAGATAGAGTTCCTAAATTGTACAATATTATGTCAGCACCATTAATGCAACAAATACTAAAATGGAGGAATATTATGTAAGAGTAATATTTGGGGCACTAACAAAATCCACTAACACTTACTAACACACTCTATCTCTCTCCTAGTGGCACTGTGGGGTCTACTGCGGACCCCGCAGTACTACTAGGAGAGAGATAGAGTGTGTTAGTAAGTATTAGTGGATTTTGTTAGTGCCCCTAGCATTGCCCATTATGTAAAGCCTATGGGGGTAGGTTCTTGTTGATAATTAACTTCTTTTCAACACCCAATAAAGCTCATGATATGTATTATGTCATTCTTTTGTTTGTTCTAAAATCAAAATATATGATGATGACACAGACACTCAGAATATAATATCTTCAGGTAATTTGATTTATTAGGTTAGAGTAACAACATACGACTATACGGGTATAAATTTTTAATTTTGTAGAAATGATTAAATTAAGCACATATATATATATATATATATATTTCAACATCATTACCATTGAACCCAATAAATTAGCTCTAATTGGTAAAAAGATACTCTATGTCGGGTTCGAATCCGGTCCCTCTCCGGGCATTATACAAATATACAAGTTAGGTATGTCAGATCAGATGTGTGTATGTATATGAGGTTCACTTGATAAATCATAATTCATTAAAACAAAATTGCCTACATCTTATTTTCGAGTTGATAATAGTATTAGTTAAAGAGATGGTGAACTCATCAACCACTCTTTTAGTTAGTAGGTACGTACATGTCATATGAAAATTTTATAAATATGTACTTTAATTACATGCAAATACAAGTTTGGCATAAACGTTATACCGAGCTAGAAATCATTAATATATATATATATATATACAGTCAGGCTATAAAGAGGGCGTCCTTTTTTTTATTAAAGAAAAAAAAAAGATCGTGTTTTCATTAATGGCAGTTTTGTCATTTCACAGTTTTTAAACACAATCCAACGGCCAAAATAGAGGTCCTCTCTTTAATAAAGAGAGGTAGCCCTCTTTAGAGAATCTTTGTATATATATATATATTTAATTTCTTTTAATATATATATATATATATATTTAATTTCTTTTGCTAATCTCAAACTGAGAACTCGATGAGAATTTAACTCCTACGGAGTTGAACACTTTCAGTTCCTTGTGCACGTGTCGTACTTTTTTGAAATATGATAATTAATCACACGACAGTCATTATTATTTCAAGTAATTAAACAATGTGGGAACAAATTAGAGACCTGGTTGGGAATCTGTTTGTGGTCACAAACTTGGGCTCAATTCCCAAAGAACTTGCTAGTCATTTAGATTCCTGTTTTTTTTGTGATGACAATCGCAAAAAACTAAAATAGACAATTCTACTCTTCGCAATAGTCATTTGCAGAAACAAATAATTGCTTAATTAAGGTCTCATTTGACTACAATTTATGGAGTTCATGAGTGAACATGAAATTGCAAAAACTAAAATGAAAGTCTTTGACAAGCAGATTTTACAATTTAATTCCAAAAAATAAAAAGTGAATCAATTGCAAAAATGTGCAATTGGCCAGAATTACATTGAACAGCTTTTAACCACAATCAATTTTTTTTTTTTTTTTTTTATAATTAATTTGTAAAAGCGGAATCTGCACCAAACAGACCCAAACTGTTGCTAAACACCAGATATGACTCCATCCGTGAAATTGCAGCTAAATTTTTGCAGTTCTCTACAGTAATTTTGTTTTCTTCAGACTTCAGCATAAGGTACTTGTATCAATTTCAATCATACCCCATAGCATGATGGTCATCTCTCTCTCTCTCTCTTATTTTTTTTTTATTTTTTTTTTTTGTTATTTATTAGGGCGTTATTGATTAGGGGGTTCTTTCATTTGTCAAGCTATGGATAAAAAGTAGCCGGCCTATATCCTAGCAGTTTGTGTGGGACACATATGATCTCATTACCTATATGGTTCAAAAGAATTCCAAATGATGATTGGTCGATCAATCAATTTTGGTTCTATATATGTTATAAAATAAAATAAAATTGGTTCTATATGTCAATCATTTTATTTGTAGGGGTACCCTCTTGCCACCGACAAATAAAGTTAGTACTTCTAGTTGAGAGTCATGTTTTCTTTTCCTGTTTTTTTCATAGGCAAGTACACCCACAGGCAGAAGTTTGAGAATCATGTTTTAGAAACGTAGAAATAGCATCGTTGTCTATTGCATTTTCTTTTTAATAATGTTCTATGCCTCCTGAATTTTAAATTTTAATTTGGACTTTATTATACTAATTATCTCTTCAAATAAAAATTTAGTGAAAAGTCCTACTTTACCTAACTACTCGTATTTTGAAAGAGGTCCGTTTATATTATTTTCATATCAACAGTTTTAGTTTGGTGAATTAGTCCACAATTCTCAAATAAAGATAAATCTATTGACCATTTTACCATATACAAATAAGCATGAAGTAAATCTGTTACAAATATTCCATTGATTTTAGGTATATACAACACGCATTCCACATTTGTATGTAAGTGTCACACCATTCTATGTTCATCTAACAATCGTTGATCACAAGCTGTAATACAGAGCCTTTGTGAGAGTTTTAGGTTCGAAGAATGTAGATACGTGAGTGTTTCTGTTTACTCTCATGTGTAAAACAGTGAGAAATTTAACAATCTATGAAATTTAATACTACCAATAAATTTAAAATTGTACAAAATTTGACACTATATTAGTAAAATTTTCAATACTATTCATTTTCATGCTTTGATGTGTACATCATTATATTTGTACTCTCAGTATTGAATTTTACACTACATAATAAAAATGTATAAATCTTCCTCTGCTCTATATTGTGAAATTTCTCACTATGTCATAGATATGAATACTTTGGGATTGGTTAATGTACATCTCAGACGTTAGAATGGCCTTATCACCATACAATTATGCTAGTATTCTTTGGTTAACAGTGCATAATTACACACTGTTGAATAAAAATATATAGATTTTACATGAATTCTAATGTGAACATGAAATTTCACACTAAGTCAAACTAGTTTGTCACACCCGTCCTAGAAATAAAAAAATTGTTTAAAATGCATAAATAAAATTTTATGAATTATCAATGTCATTTGATAATTGTGAATGAAGTTGAATGGAGGTCAACAGTGAGGTGTCAATCGAAGACACGGTAATAGGAAATCATGTGGCATCAACATGAATAAATGACATTTATATTGCTTAAATGTTATTTGATGGTTCTGGTATTTTGTGAATAGTAAGTATACATGTTTTGTATAATTTCTTGTAGCTTTGACCTAGTTTTAGATCATTTTGAATACTGTTGTGAGAACGTGGGTGATACGGTGCATAAACAGTAGATTATCTAGAGATTCCACGGAATTTAGTTTTCGGACGTAATTACGGACCCAAACCAAACCTAAACGAAAACTTTTATAATTATAGTTTTCAGTCGTGAAGTAATAAATGGGCGTGTATGACATTTTGGGGGATGAGTAGAAGTTTTGGAGAGCTTGTGGGGAGTTAAATGTAATTCCCGATAGTTGTGCCTATAAATAGGAAACTCAAAACATTTTCATAATTATAAAAATTCAAAATATCTTAGGGAAGAGAGAGAGAGAGAGAGAGAGAGAGAGAGAGAGAGAGAGAGAGAGAAGGGGATTTATTTCCTACGATCTTCTCGACGCCAAACGACGATCATTCGCTCGGCAGTTTTTCTCCAGATTTCATATTCGGACTCCTCGAGGTAAGAGCTATGTTTTGATACCTTTTAGGCCATGTTTGGAAAACTTTTACGAAAATTCTAATTCTAAGAATTTGGGGATAACATGTAAATACTTGTAGGAATCATTTGAGATTGGAGATCCGAGGTTTAATTGGAGTGCTAGTACTTCCCCTGAAAGTATAGGACTATAGCTCGAGGTGATGATGCCAAAAATTGGTAGAAGAACAAGAAGAAGTAAACAAGAGAGATTTGAGTGTGGTTCGGCCCCATTAACTAGGTGACCTACGTCCACGTGGTTTATCGGAGCACTTGCACTAACAAATCACCGGCGGCCTTTAGTGAACCAACAAGAAGAGCAGTACTATCAGAGACCGGCCGGGTATATGCGTATGAGTGTTATGTATTGATATCCTGTTAAGCAAGAATGCGATCCCCTGCGATGGGGTTGAGCGGTCTCTCTTATAGGTGCAACAGACCACTCGTACAAGGTAAGTAAACTGATTAGGAAGCCCAATCTAATTACAATTGATTCACACCAATCATGGGGGTTTCCTTAGCGGATTAGGAAATAACTTACACTTTCCATTAGTCTTCTAGCTGAGATAGAAAACTGCCTGGAAACTTGTGGGGCAAATAATGCTACACGCCCGAGCTACGCATACCATGGAATGAGCATGTACCATAAACCTGGGCTATGGGCCCGGACCAGGCTGTCTTGGCTGGATGACCCGGGATGGTTATGTAGTGAGCACCCTTTCCGGATGACTTAGCTTCTGCTTGCTGGGGTGGCATAGTTTGGCTTTGCCCTGATATTTTTGAGCCTATCAATTGCCCCCTATTTCTAAAACTGATGCAATGCTCCATCGGATGAGGGTTGGAAATCTGCGCCATTCAGTAGACCATTCGGGACCCTACCCGGGACATTACTCGAGGCCGGACCCGCCGCCTTGGTTAGTCGGGGGTTGGACCGAACGGTGGCCTCAAGAACCTGGGGTCGATAGTTGCCAAGTGTCAGGGAATGATTGGTCTAGTCAGGATCCAACGAGGTCGGTGTAAGTGTAACCGAATAGTTATATCTTAACTGAACTATCACGTCGTGTATTTAATGCGCGCGCCTTTTGAGGCGTTATTTCACATGCCCGATGAGACAGCTGTAGGACGATTTAAGAGGGAAAATTTCTTGGTCATTGGATCTGATTTGATCTAGACTGTGCATGCTGTATATATAAAGGATACTTGTTCATTTCTGTTGTTCTTGCTGTCCAGAGATAGAGATTACTGAGTGGTGTAAGAGAGAAAGCACCTGATCAAGCCTCCCGAGCTCTTTTCTGCGCTTAACTCTTGTAAGTCTTCACTCTTCCAGCCTTATAATTCACTATTTTTCTTGCTCTCCTTCATTTCTTTCATTCTCGAGTGAGGCTGGAGAATAGAAATTCGCTAGGGCTTGTGAGGGAGTGGGATTTCTTCTTCCTTAGGTTCTGCTTTTTCATTAGATCAAGTGGTGTGACAGAACACTTGAACCAGTCGGGTTGTCCAGCGGTGGTTTTGATCGAGTACTACCTAACGCTGAAGGCCTTGTATACTCTGCCTTTTAAGCTTTTAACCCTGCCCCCACTGTATCTTAGACTTAGAGTCCCCGACCCCTACATAGGTCGCCATCTACTCCCTCGCCTAATCACAAGAGCTTTAGAGATGTATCATTCTGGTTTTGACTCGTCTTCTCGATTGGAGGACAAACAATCGCGGTCAGGGACCCCAAACACGAGCTTAGACCCTCCTTCCGCGACCCCGTCAAACCAACATAGCGAGGGTAGGATCCCTATCCTAGTGTCGAAGGATGAGGTGGGTCAGGAAACCCCAGTAGCCTCTGTCTCTCGAAGCACGGGCAATGAGGTACCGATCTCGAGTAGTCCCGAGGTGGCGTTTGCTAGTGAGTTTATTCCTTCCAGTTTGCGTGCAGCCGACTTGGAGCGAATCCGGGGTAAGTACGACATTCCTGACTAGTGCTCGTTGATCGTAGTTGACAGAGGGGCTCATATTTACCGGTCGGGGTTCGTGACCCTTTACGAGGATGCCTTCATGGCTGGTTTCCATATCCCCCACCATCCGGTCACCCGAGACGTTTTGATCTATCTTAGGATTGCTCCCGGGTAGTTAGCCCTGAACGGTTGGAGGTTCCTAATGGGACCTATCTCCCTCTAGCCCCAAGTCTTCGGGTACGAACTCACTATTCAAGAGTTTCTGTGGACCCACCGACCATTCCCATTACATAGGGAGGTCGGCTTCTTCTCTCTGGGAGCCTGACAGGGGAGGAAGATCATCGTCAACTGCCCGAGCAACAACAACGGATGGAAGAACAAATTCTTCCAAGTTTCCACCCTTAGGCTGAATGAGAAGGCCCCGGGAATTCAACTGAGGACTTCCTGGGTGGGGAAGTTGAGGAGTAAGCCCCCATTCTGCGTCTCCCCTTTTCTTCTGCCCTTTTTTTATTGCAGTCACGGGACTAACATTTTCGTTCTCTGGTTTGCAGTGGGATTGACTGATCCATAGATTGGAAGGTTACGTACAAGCCGGATCAGCCCGTCGAAGCACCAGTCTTTCCTCCAATCATCCCTACTGAACTTTCTCCGCTCGGGTGAACTTCTTTGCCTTGCTTATATTTTCATTGATTTCCCGGTTACTTATCTGATGTCCTTCTTTTTTCCCTTTTGCATAAATGGGTCCTAAGAGAGATCCGGTGGTGTTGAGGGCCTGGTAGGCCACCGCTGCCACTCGAATGGCGGAGATGAGGAAAAGACCGGCCGCCGAGGCCGCGAGTAGTGATCGCCCACTATAATACCCTATATTTTTGTATATAAATAAGACCTGGTATTTGTTTCTATATACTTGTATTACCTTTCTTTTCTATTTGGTAAAATTTGATTCCCAATCGATTGCCTTGCTTCCTAATCAATTGCCACTTTTTAGATGCCAATCAATTGCCATCTATCCCAATCGATTGCCATGCTACCTACCTGAATTCATTCCATGGCATAAACCAATCGATTGCCCTTGACTCACAATTGATTGGTATGAAATATCTGTAACCAATCGATTGCCATCAGTCCCAATCGATTGGCATAAGCAGAGACAAGTTTCTTCTTTTCTTGAGCTTTGGACGTGTGGCACTCTTATTTCCTATATATAACAGCCCATTTCTATGCCTTGGGTCTGTTTGGTTCAGTCGAGTTTAAGAAAAATAGTTTGTATATCATATATATACACACATATATCCTTATATATATATACACACAACCACACACACACACCGCCTTGGCAAAGAAGAAGAGAATGAAAAAAGGAAGACAGAAAGAAGAATAGGAGAAAATAGAAGAAGAGACAGAGGAGAGAGAGAGAGAGAGCTTCAGCTTCCAAGATATACACACACCAAACACTCCCTTAGGTGAGTTTTTACTCACTTGGTCTATGTATATAATATTTTTACAAGTTTTGGTAGTGTTTAGATGTAATTAACGAGTCTTTAGGATGTTTATATATGTTATTTTACGAATCTGCTGGAGAAGATGAAGTCGCAATCGATTGAACTTTTTCCAATCAATTAATATCAGTGGAGTCCCAATCAATTGGATAGATTCCCAATCGATTGTTATCATTTGTAACCCAATCGATTGCTAAAGTTACCAATCGATTGACGTTGTTTTAGATCCAATCCATTGTTATATATTTTCTCCCAATCGATTGACCTTTGTCCCAATCAATTAGCATTGGCAGAACATGGATTCGTTTGCCTGTTTATTACATCAAGGGTTCGATGGTTTGATTTTCAATTCAGACTTTCATTATACGATTATGGTAGATCAGGGATAATGTGACAACAAAGATAAGTATGATTAATAATAATGGATTAACGTGATGACGTTCGATATTATGCGGTTCATGTATGAGTTCGATATCTATTCTTTTTAATCAGAGTAGTCAGGCCACAATGGGAAGTCATGTATCAATGTTAGTGCGTAACATAAGTAGGTTTGATAAGTTCTGGGAATGGTATGTGGGTGGACGGCTAGTCATGATATCCTTTCACATGTGGTGGATGGTTTATATCCTTAACGAGCAGTGAGCAGGACCATGTAGTCATAAGATAGCCAGATGATCCATGTTATATCTTTAATGAGTGGTGGATGATTTATATCCTTAACGAGCAGTGGATGGGGATCACTGGTATAATACAATGAGTCATGGCAATAGATTTGATGTGATGTTGTTCGAAGCGTTGTATCCCTGACATGCGATGGATGGTTTATATCCTTAATGAGCAGGGGATGGACTGACATGGTGTCCATGATATGCAGTGGATCGTATATATCCTTAACGAGCTATGGATAGAATGATGGTATGTCTATATATGTGAAACAATTTAGTATGTTCTTTCTAAGCAGAGTATGTTGATTATCGGTCTCAAGATAAAAAGACGATAAGGGTTGATTCACGACATTAGAATACAGAGAAGATATTACTTAGTAGAACTATATCTTATGACTTTCATAACTTGTTATTATGTTATATAATTGGTACCTTTGTGAATTTCTATTCACTCAGCTCTGAGTAAGCTGACGGCCGTTATTGCCTGGGCATTCCCCGTCCAAACTATCCTGTACCTTATTCTGCAGGTAAGGGGGCTTATGATGATAGCTACTACCCTGAAGGGGATTTTGCAGAGAATGGCCCCACTGATGTCGGTTATACTATAGAAGGTTGTTATGCTGACCAGTACTCTTACGTCAACTGAAGATCTGAAGATAGTTTTATCTAGTTTATATTTTCATTATTTCTATTGAACTTTAGTTTAGCGGGTGCTTGGGCATATGTTGTACCTGTTGTGATCCTACGGACCACACTCTGATGTTTGTAATAGTGTTTCTGTTATTATTTTCAGTTATTACTGTTCATGTTTATTCTTGTGGACTAGTACTGTGTGGTGTGGATATTTAGTGACTTTCATTAGTCATTCCCTATGGACTCAAAAAGGAAATTTATTTTTCTCTATTTTTGTTGCTCCGGGACGTAACACCTGCTCAAGAGGCTAAGGCACGGACCGACGGCTCACCAAGAACCGAGGGAGACATCAATCCCCCGAGTGGTAGTGGTGCAAGGCACTGCTCCCGAGGTGGATTTATCATCCGGGACACACTGGGGGAGTCAGCTAAGATCCGTGAGAGGATCAGACCGGGTCTTCTCCCAAGCCAGGTGGAGATGTGTGCCAACATGTCTCCCCAGGCTTTCTAAGGGTGGATGTACAGCCTTTCCCACCTTGTAAGTAATTCTGCTCTATCGCTTTCTTCTTCCACCTTTTGTATAATAATAACTAACCGGTTTTGTAATACCCTGTATTTTGGTTATATAATTAAACCTGGTATTTCATTTCTATACTTGTACAACCTTTCCTTTTCTTTTGGTGAGAATTGATTACCAATCGATTGCCATTCTTTCCTAATCGATTGTCGATGTTCCTAATCGATTGCCATTTTACCGACTAAAATTGATTACGTGTCAACATCCCAATCGATTTCCATTCACTCCAATCGATTGCCCTCAAATATCTATTACCAATTGATTGCCATCTATACCACTCGATTGTCATCTATACCAATCGATTAGCCATCTATACCAATCGATTAGCATAAGCTGAGACAATTTTTCTTCTTTGCTTGAGATTTAAACATGTCGCACTCTCAATCTCTATATATATGTCTTCATTTATGGTACTTGGGCTGTTTTCACAACTTTGAGAGAGAGAGAGAGAGAGAGTTGATATATATATCATATATATACACACAAACATCCATATACCTATATCTATACACCTACACACACCCACTGCCTTAAGGAGAAGAGAAAGAAAATAAGAGAAAGAGAAAGAGAAGAAGAAGAGAAATGAGAGGCATAGGAGAAGAGAAAGAGAAGAAGAGAGAGAAAGCTTGGAGGTTTAAGCTCACACACAAGCCAAACGCACCCTTGGTGAGTCCTAACTCACTTGGTCCCTTTAATTTGATGTTTTACAAGAAGTTATGAAGTTTTGGTGTAGAATATGCATGGTTTTGACGTTTTTATACGCTATTTTTACAATCTACTAGTGAAGACAAAGTGCTAATCGATTGGCATAATTACCAATCGATTGCCATCAGTCTGGACCCAATCAATTGGATGGAATTTCAATCGATTGACATCCCAATCGATTGCCATTATTTTAGACCCAATCGATTGCCAGTTTTTCTTAATCGATTGGTATGATTTTATTTCCAATCGATTGGCATAATTACTAATCGATTGGTATTGGCAGAACATGGATTCTTTTGCCTATTCATTATATTAAGGGTTCGATTTGTTCGATTTTCGATTTGGACTTCAGTTATGCAATTTGGGGTTAGACAGTGATAATGTGACAACAAAGTTAAGTATAATTATGCAAAATGGATAAAAGTAATAACGTGGGCAATATGTTAATTCATGTATAGAGTTCGATATCCGTTTTCTTTTAATCAGAGTAGTCAGGCCACATTGGGAATGGTTATGTGTCGATATTAGCACGTAACTTAAGTATAAGTTATGGGAATGGTACGGGGACGGACGTCTGGTCATGATATGTTCTTAAAAGCCGGTGAACCGTTAAATGTTCTTAAAAGGCGGTGAGCTGGACCAAGTAGTCCTAAGATAGACCGGATAATCTATGATATGCTTTTAAAAGTGGGGAGCAAGGATATATTGCTCTTAAAAGTGGTGAGCAGGATATATTGCTCTTAAAAGCGGTGAGCTAGGATGTCTGGTAGATGACGCTGAGTTGTGGCAATAGATGATATGCCCTGTTCGAAACGTTGTGTCCCTGAAATACGGTGAACATGATACATTGTTCTTAAAAGTTGGGGACGGACTGACGTGGAGTCCATGACATGCGGTGAGTAGGATATATTGCTCTTAAAAGCGGTGAACGGAATGAGGGTGTATCCCTAGAGTTAAACAATTGAGTCTGTTCATTCAGTCAGGATATGTTGAATATTGATCTTCGAGTAACAAGACGATAAGGGTTGGGTTACGACGTTGAAAAAGGGAGCAAGATATTATTATTATAGTAAGATGTTAACTCGTGTTCTCGTAAGTTTGTTTTACTTTAGATAACTGGTACCTTGCTAGTTTATACTCACTCAGCTCTCAATAAGTTTACGGCCTTTATTGCCTGGACTTTCCCCGTCCAGACTATCTTGTACCTCATTTTACAAGTGACGAAGTCTACAACGATAGTTACTACCTGGGAGGAGAATACACCGAGGTGGCCCCACTGATGAAGGCTATGCCAGGGAGGACTGCTATGCTGATGTTTATGCCAGTTGAAGACCTAGAGATAGTTCTTAGTTATGATTTCTGTTTAGTTTGTTTTGTTATATTTGGTACTTGGGCATGTGTTGCTTCCAAACCTTATATATCTACACTGTAGCTATACTATTGTAATAACTCTGATGTTTCTAATAGAAGCAATGGCTATTTGTATCCAGTTGGTTTTATTACTATTCTTGTTATATACTAGTACTGTGTGGTGTAGAAGTTAGTGACATTCACCTATCTTTCCCTATGGACCCATAAAGGAAATTTATTTTTCTCTATTTATGTTGTTCTGGGGCGTGACAGATTTATGCATACTTTCTACAGGTCAACTGCATGGCTGCTGCAGCTGAGGTCTTCCTGCCCACCTTAGCCGGGAGGGCCGCAACTGCTGAGGCTATCCTATCCAAGGAGAGGGCTGCTTTGGAAACCAAGGAGACAGCTCTGGCCATGGAGAAGGACAAGGTCAAGGGCTTGGCTTTGGGCCTGGGAGCGGTGCACACGGAGTTGGTAACCGCCTTGGTGGAATTGGAGGCCACCCGGGCAAGTCTGGCGGCGGCAGAAGCTCGGGAGAAGGCTCTATCCGAGACGGCAGCTGCAGAGTCTACCAAGGAGGCCTTTGACGACGACGACTTCTTTCAGGGCTATGAGGACCTGAAAAGAAGGCTGGCCCAAGACCATCCTGAGTGGGACATCTCAACCTGCGAAGGGATGGACTCTGACTATTAGGACGTGCAGCCCTCCCCCGACGAGGGTACTGTTGCTGAGGGTACACCGATCGAGGAAGTTGCACCGGATGGGGAGGCTGAAGAGACTGAGGAGGTTGTGGTTATGGACGTCCCATAGCTCCTGATCTTTTATCTGTCTTTTATATATGTTGTTTTTTTTTTTGGAAGACTACTATAACTGCCCCCCAGGCATTGTACATATTTTTAACAAGCAATGAAAAAGCCCTCTGAGGTCGTCTTTTGCAAAAACTGTTGTCCATATCCTTGTACTTGTATGCCTGTGTTTATAATTGCATGTGTCCAACCGGTTGTAAGCCTTGCCAAAACCCTGCCTTAGCAAAAGTTTTAGGACTGTGACTAGTAGAGAACACTTGGTCTTCTATGGACCTGTACTCTTAAACTTCTCGAACCATTGATGACTTGGGGGTTTGAAGGTCCCGTCCAGTATAGTATAGGATTTTGGTCTTGTTACTTCCCGGATGATTTCTCTGGGCACTGTAGGTACTTAGGAATGTTTTAGAATTCCAAGTCCTGTTAGTGCTCGTTGTGATTTCCTGTTTTTGTCCAGTATCCCCTACCCCCAAGCTTTTGCTAAGGCGGGCATTGGTGGAGGGAGTGACTATAGGGATTGACCTGAAATGTTGGTAGTTCTGGGGTCTTTTTGAAGTTTGCTATCATTAGCCACCTAGGGGGATAAGTCCCCCATCGTAGGTTCAGGGCCTAAGCGAAATTGGTGCCTCGGGCGTGATCCCGAGGTCTTTTTTGTGTGCCTCGGGTGTAATCCCGTGGTCTTGTTGTGTGCCTCGGGTGTGATCTCGAGATCTTTCGTTTCGGTGGAACAGTGGGAGAAAAACTATTTGCAAAAAAAGACTTTTATTCAATATATAGATAAACTTCTCGGAAGGAGCTACAAAGTTCCTAACATTGAGCCATACTTCATTGAAAGTATTTGCGGAGGTGCTGCACATTCCAAGTGTGAGACAAGTCCTGTCCATCCAGAGTTTGCAACCAATAGGTCCCCGGGCAGTTGACTCGGGTGACCCTGTAGGGTCCTTCCCAGTTTAGCCTCAACTTCCCGTGACTCGGCATCTTGGTAGACTGGTTCATTGCCTTAAGGACTAGGTCTCCCACCTGGAAACTATGGTGCCTGACTTTGCTATTGAAGTATCGAGAAACCCGCTACTTATAGGTTGCTACCTTCAGATACACCCGGTCCCTTCTCTCTTCAATGAGGTCGAGCTCTCCCCTGAGGGCTTCCTCGTTGCCTTGATCACTGAAGTTGGCCACCCGGTATGTTGGCAGTCCAAGTTCTGTGGGGATCACTACCTTGAAACCGTAGGTAAGTGAGAACGGAGTCTCCCCTGTTGCCGCTCAGGGAGTAGTACGATAGGCTTATAGAAGGGTCGGTAGTTTTCTGCCCAGAGCCCTTTGGCATTTTTAAGCCTGGTTTTAATGGACTGCAAAATTGTCCAGTTCGTCACTTCAGCCTGTCCATTGGTTTGAAGATGCTCGGGAGAAGAGTAATAATTTGATATTCCGTAACTCGAACAGACTGCCTGAATACCGGTGTGTCGAACTATCTTCCGTTGTCGTTGACTAGTACCCGAGGTATGCCAAACCTGCTAAGAATGTTTTTTTTTTACGAAGCCTTCCATCTTTTACTCGGTGATTGTTGCCAAGGGCTCAGCTTCTGTCCACTTGGTAAAATAGTCCACAGTGATGACGGCAAATTTAACTTGGCCTTTTGCCATTAGAAGGGGACCGACGATATCAATGCCTCACTGAGCAAATGGCCAGGGGCTGAAGTTTGGTGTTTGGAGCAACGCCAAATAGTTGATCATGTTGGCATGTCTCTGATACTTGTCACACCTTTTATTGTATTCCCGAGAGTCCCAGGCCATCGTTGGCCAGTAGTACCCTTGCAACAGAGCTTTGCGAGAAAGTGCTTGACCTCCAATGTGGCTTCCAATCACCCCCTCATGGATTTCATATTAGATTCCTTGAACCTAGGCAGGGTGAACGCATTAGAGATAAGAGATAGAGTAACCCCTTTTATAGAGCACGCCATCAATGAGGTGATATTTGGCCAACCGGTACTTTACCTGTTAGGCTTCATCTTTTCCGTCTGGTAAGCCACTAATTGTTAGAAACATCATGATCGGATCCATCCAGCTGGGCCCTAAAGTAACCAGTTTGACCTCCATGCCTCCTAAGTTGACCACACTGGGATTGGATAAGTATTCTATCCTTATCCCGGGTAGGTCCGACTCAGAGGATGAGGCAAGGCGGCAAATTGATCGGCCCTCATATGATCTTCCCTCAGGATCTGTGTAACGAAAAACCCATTAAGCCTCTTTAAGAGCGTGTGGATGAGGGCTAGGTAGGATACCTTGTTGTCTTCCCGAGCCTCATACTCCTGATTGACTTGATTGACCACGAGCTGGGAGTCACTGTACCCCTGGATTTGCTGTGTGACACGAGAATTTTTCTGTGCGCTCTTGTGCAATACCCAAGTGTAGGTAGACGTGCAAGTAATATCTGGTAAGACCAGGTCGATCCCACAGGGAAGGTGTTGACCTATTGAATTAGACTAACCTCAAAAGAAAGTAAAATAAAATGAATAAGATTAAGCAATGGTGCGGAACACAAAGTTCCACAGCTAAGATTACTAAGGAAAATGATTAACGATCTAACTAGCTACTTAAAACAGTACTCTAAATTAGGATGTTTAACTTTAAAAAGAAAGTGTTGGGATTACACGAATCCGCAGTAATCTAGTTGTCTACCATGCAGTTGCCTTGAAGCACAAAGGAGTACATTACCCACAGTTTTCCGTATTCCTCTAAAGATGGAGAATCCATGGCCCTTTCATGACCGGGACCATATCATCACAATTAAAATAAAATACGTAAAAGCGGTTTAATCCAATAGTTAAGACTCGCATCCTCAATGGTGTTAGCATTGAAGATGGTTTGCAAAATGTATTGAAAGAAAATGCCTTAGGGCCTTAGTTTTAAAAACTGTTTTGACAGACTGAGCATTTTTTTGGGACAGAATGATAACAAATTTTAAAACAAAAAGGTCCTGGAATACTGCAGGGAACATCCTCAAGAATCAGGGAGTTCGATCGATCGACGCCCTTTCGATCGATCGAAGACCTTCATCCCTCAATCGATCGAACTGACTTCGATCGATTGACTGTCTCTGGTTCGATCGATCGAACTAACTTCGATCGATCGAACACAGCGATTATTCTGCTGCATGGCAGAAGCTGGAGATCACTGTTTCATCGTGTTCTCCCAACCTGGGACTACTCAGACATCGTCTGGGACGTCACAGATTGATATTTAACGTAAACAAACATTAACACCTTGTTTAGTTGCGAGTTTTTCATGGAAAATCTAAAAACTATGGTTTTACAAATATTTAGCATGCAATACTATAAGATGAGCGATTAAACTACAACTACCAAGTGCAGAATCTAAATAAACAATATATAAATCACCTAGAACAAAGAATACTTGTATTAAACTTAAGAAATCCACTGCACAAATGAAACTTCAATGCAAAACCTACAAAACCAAACACAAACTCTCTATCTCTCTCTCTAAAACTGTAAAAAATGTAAAGTGGGCGTCCCTCTGGACGTGTACAATACACATATATATAAGAAAACCTAAGAAACTAGGGTTAAAACCCGCATCTGGTGCGCACACGAATGTTACTGGAAATACCCCGTTCGATCGATCGAACTGCTCTCGATCGATCGAACCCTTGACCCTCAAGCGCTTCAACACTCTTCAAGCGATCGAACGCTCGATCGATCGAACCGTCTTAGATCGATCGAGCTCCACATTTCAGCTTTGACTTCTTTTGTTTTCATTCCAGCATTCCATTTATTCTGATGTTCATTTGTTTAGTCCACACAGCAGTAATCTGCACCAACAACAGCTAAAACAATACAACTTGTCATAGATTAATCATATTGTATGAAAATTAGCCTTGCAATGCAAATCGCAGATAAAACGGGAAGTTGTGATAAAAACTAATACAATTCTTCCTTTTAGCGCGGTTGTATTTTACAAATACCCCCGCTTTGCACAACCCCCAACTAGCTTATTGCTAGTCCCTAGCGATAAAGCGAAAATAAAATAAAATAAAATACAAACTCCTAAACTAATACTACCACAACTAAGAAAACAAAGGAAAACTAAAAACAACCTAAACTAAGATAGAAAGAAAGATCCTAACTCACTTTTGCAGGAATCGCGGTTGCATTTAGCAAATGCAACAAGCCGTTAAACCCCTAGGTTCCCCCTAGTGGACGAGTGTTGTCTCGTGAGGGTTTGCAGTGAATATACCCACAAAATTCTCCAATTTTAAGCTCAAAAAGATTTAGAATAACTTGTAGAATTCCCCCTTCCATTCAATTGTTAATTAAGCTCCACAATAATATACTATCCTCTATCAACCCATGAAAGAGACCCACATGCTCCCCTATATCACCAAGTAAAATATAACAAATGTATTACCATCATGCACCCGTGTGTGTGTGAAATTAACAACCATGCGTCCAACCCTATTAAGAGTTATCTAGACTATTGTACTTTGGAAAACTTGCAGTTTTAGCTCAATTCTCACATTGATCACACTAAAAAAAGAACGTCTCTCAGAAACTTGCTTTACAATGATCACACATCGTATGAAAGCTTTGATAAGGATGATATTATAAGTGCTAATGCTTTCATACTTGACTCTATGAAAAACGGACATTTAAGAGTGTATAGTCTCAGGAATGGAACACTACTTACTAGAGGAGCGAAATACCGTGGATAACTCAACTCACACTTCCATGTTCAAATCAATTATTGAGAATCTTCAAGACTTTGACTTGCGGCTTTTATTTAGTAGGGGGGAGTGTTGTAGAGAAGAGTGTGCTTTTTAGTATGTGATGGAATTTCAAATTCTCTTTTTATTCTTCATTCTTTTCTCCACCCAATCTCCCATTCATTTCGTATGCTCTTTTTTTCTCTTCTCCTTCATTCATCATTTTTTTCATATATATTTTTTTCATTTTTTTTTTTTTTTTTTGAATCTATATATCCCACAACTACTTTCTTCCATTTCACATACTTTGATGACTCATTCTCAACAAATATATCAAACGCTCGATGAGGTCAAGGTATAGATCAAGGGTATGGATTCTTGTGATTACATTGGAAATATTTAATTGAGGTGGGATCAGGGATGAAACAATTCAATGAATGTAGGTGAAAGCTATATCAGGTAAAAGAATGGGTAAACGATGGCTTGAATCATTTTCTCAACTTTCAATTTTTAGCACTTAAGTGTTCATTGAGTTTAATTGGTAAATCCTGAACGTTCTCCTCTAACAAACAGTCAAAACTTTTAAAGAAAACTGAGACTTAACAACGAATTCACCAAGTATATGCAAGAAAGACCATTCGACAATATATGAGAATCCCCTCAGAAATGACGATTGGCTCAATAGCTCACAAAGGGTTATTAGCTTCCACTACTTGTTCTTTTCGCACAATAATCATATTAACTCAATTTTCAGGTTTTCTACATAGCTGCCAATTAGTGCACAAAAGTATTGGGTACATAAATAGCTTTACAAATGCAATTCATTTCAGTGATACAGAAAACGCGTGGATTTAATCCATAAAAAGATAAGAATACTACAAATGTGTCCTTGTCTAATCAACAAGCAGGAGAGATTATTCAGAGTTATTCTATCAATACGATTAAAAATTTTCAAAAATTTAAACAGACTGTGTTCTCATTAAATTTGAAACATATCCAAGTGCAAAACCTGATCATTACGGGTGTCGGGTGTATACCTATCTATTATCTCCTACCCCCAACTGAAAACAACAAAGTCCCCAGAAGTTGATTTTCAATAAATAAAATAGATGGGTATCACCTGTATGGAGCAAATTGATGATCACAAGCAACGCAACCTAGCATAGAAAAACAGAACACAATCTCCAAAACAAACAGGATCAATAGATAAGAGTAACACGCTAAAAACCATGATCCAAGCAATCTAAACCACTGTAATATGAACAGAATAAAGTAAAATAAAAGCAGGGATAAATACTGTCCATATAGAATCAACCAACCAAATGGTCCAACCAAAACAACCAACCAGTCCAACCAACCAAAACCATACCCAAAAATAGTACAACAACTAACCAAAAAAAAAAAAACAAAAACACCACCTCCCCAACTAAAACTAATCGACCCCGGACGGTGCATCATCAGCTACATCAGAAGGGATATCGATAGGAGCAGGCGGCAACGAGGTAGTAGCAGGGGCTGCAGCAGATGGATCGGCAAGTGGTGGATCGGCTGCAACATAAGAAGTGGATGGACCTGTAGTAGCGGAAACCGGGGCAGCAGCAAATGATGGATCAGTAGTAGGTGGTGCAGACGGGGCCATCGATGGATGCTGAGTAGAGTGAACGGCCTGATCAACCCCAATCTGAATCAATATGGACTCCAGCAAGGTCTGCAGATGGTCCATCCGGCCCTCGAGTCTAATCATGGCCTCTCTCTTCTCCAATAGTAGCTCGTGAACCGTCGGGAGAGGCACAGAGGAAGAAGACTCTCCCTGGGCCTGAGTCTGCGACCCTTGTCGCAGCTCAAACTGCCGAACCGCAGCAATCGGATCGTCCTCATCATCATCGGAATCAAGCTCCTCCACCTCAGTGGGTGTCCCTGAAGCTCCGGCCTCCGTGTCCGTCCCACCACGCCTCCTCTTCTTCCCCCTCACCCGCGATTTCCCTTTTCCCTTTCGCTTCCTCTTCTGAGCGTCGGAGCGGCGAGCAGCCGCCTCGCTAAATCTGCGGGGAGAAGGGCGAACATCATCGCCAGCAAGCACGGGGAAACCGGCCTCAGCCATCACCCTCTGAATAGCCCAAGCACCCTTCAGGTGCTTCTTAGACGAGATAAAACGGGTGGGGTGGACCATAAAGTCAATATAGAGGCATGGTATGCAAACTGGCTGTCCCGTCCCTACTGCATATAAGACTCGCGCATACCAAGCCGCGATCTTCTCTCGATAGGAAGTCACTAGGAGGCAGTTGCTAAGGACCAAGTGGATCATGTGGTAGCCATCAGTGAGAAAGTGGTCCTCAATTAAAGCATCGCCATCCCAAGACGGGACAGCGCCTCCAGTGAGCTCACGGATAATAGTGGATGGTGGGGTCACTGGTGCATCAGGCCGGTGAGGGCAAACATAATCAGGTACCTCTGGTACCCCCAACGCGGCTGAAACTGTAGCTGGACTGATAATGAATGGGCGACTCCGGAAGAAGGCATGGTAGGTGAATGGTGCAACCGGGTCGCGGATCATAGTCGCACAAGCACCGCGAATCCAGGACAGATTGACACTCTTGGCCAATGAAAGGAGATGGAACCAGTGAGGCATAGAACGGATCCGCGTCAGGAACCATGGGCTCTCTGTCCAGATATACTCAATAGGGCGCTCGACCATCACCATCCTCGTCTGAAAGTGCCGCTCGTACCACAGCCTATCCTCGTCATTCCGGAACCCATATGCGGGTACCGGATCTGGTATAATAAGGCTGAGGGGCTTGGACTTATGGTAGCCCGTCACTGGATTCATAGCGGCAGCCCTGAAAATAAGACACAACATGATACAGATAAGAACAGGGAGAAAAAGAAACAAAACTGCCACTGCTTGAGTTCGATCGATTGAACTGGGTTCGATCGATTGAACTGGAGTAGGCTTCGATCGCTTGAACATTGTTCGATCGCTCGAACAGCTCCCCTTCGATCGCTCGAAACCAGTTCAAGCGATCGAGCACAGCGGTGTGCAGCGATCGCAGAATCAAAAAGGAAACAACGAAAAGAAGAGAACAGGGATATAGAAGTGAAAACTAAGACCAAGGGGACACCCCCTTGGGATTTCTAACGAAAAGAGAGAGAAAACACAAGTAAAAACAATCGTGGGCCTACCTCGGTGTGGAAGCACACAGTGGAGGTGGAAGGGATGTTGAGATGACGATGAGGATGAATAGAGGGATGATCTGGGCGTCTTATTGAGTGCAAGGAATCGAAAATTTCCGAGTCGCCCCTCCTCTGTGCTCGAGCACTCGAGAGTGAAAGTGAGGGAACTGAAGAAGTGTTCTGAAGACGCTTCGTTTAAAAGCTTCGTTCGATCGATCGAACTATGGTCGATCGATCAAAAACAAATCCCTCAATCGATTGAACATAAAATACAAGCGCTTGAACCTCCAGGTTTCGATCGATCGAAATGAGTTCGATCGATCGAACACAAAAATTTCTGAATTCCATGGAAAACATAAACACATCACTCCCAACTATCAGAAACAATTCTGGACATACAGAGAGACTGAAAATCAGTTGAATTACAGGCATGTAGAACAAAAATTCATCCTCAGAATAGAAAATTGCAATTTATGTAGATTTAACACTTTATGATTGCATCCAAATTGCAACATTATTATCCCCAACTGTAGTTAAAACCTTATTTAACTAAAGAAAACTAAAAATAAAACTAAAACCAATAACATTTTGTCAAGGATTACACTCCAGTTGATAAACGAAAAGATGAAATGAACAAAAACAACTGAAATGCAGCACTAATCTTCGAGTATAAAGATTTCCTCTTCCACAATCTCTTCATAACTCGCCAAATCTTCAGAAGTGAAGTCCAAACTTGATGATTCCCTTTCCCAGAACAATCGAAAAGCAGCAAGGATATCATCACACAAGCCTGGCGTCTCCAAAGAATTGAAAGCCCATGCAAGAGGTGATCCGGATGGAGACATGGATAAAGGGGTATAATTTCGCAACGGACTGTCCTCTTGCGGCGGAGTGTGTGGGGGCCTTATGTAGGGCCCAAGACCATGAATCAGTTGATGTGGGAGGAATACCGGAATACCATTTAGGAACATAGTGACAATCCTGGACAAAAGACAACAAACCGAAATTAAAATAACAGAACACAAGAAACACGGATTAACACGAAAAGAAAAACAATGAACAGAAACAAAAAAATACAAAGAAATGTGACAAGTTCCAACCTCACTATTGGCATAGATTCCCAAAATACACTGGCTGGTAATGGGCATTGGAGCCTGAATAGCAGGTAGCTCAGGTGCACGTAACGGTATGGGACCAACTCAGGAACAAGGAAATCATCCATGAAAATAAAGACGGCATTGTGGCGGTCTGGGATGACATCCTGGAGGTCATGATCTTCCCATGGCTCCCACATATCATCATTTTCCCATTGGGCCATGAGTGCATCATCCACCATACGTCCCATGTACAGGTCTTCATCCTCCTCCACATCATCGTCATCCTGAAATCCCATATTTTCGTATGGATTAATGTCTAGGAGGGCTGGTGGATATGGAATGTACCCTTGAGCAGCATCGATGAGAGAATGAGCTTCAGGATCTTGATGAAGCAAAGGGCAGGGTGTGAGTTCACCCTCAGTCCAGGTGCCACAACGACATTCCGAATCAGCCCAAGAACCGACAGAATGAACATCATCACCTCGCATCTATGCACCTGCAACAGAGTGGTTTAAGGTATAATGGATTAGAACTAGATCACAAACACAAAAGATCAACCAAAAACTTAAAAACAAAAGAGAGAAACTAAAATACAGAGAAAGAAAAGAATTACAACAACAATTTGGAACTTCACTTTAGATTTTTAAGTATGAGAATAGCTGGGCTCATCCAGCTGGATGTGCTCAACTTCAGTGTGGAAGTATTCCAAGAACGGTTTCAATCTTTGGCCATTGACCTTGAAACAATCATCGTTCTTTGGATTGACGATTTCAACCGCCCCATGTGGAAAAATAGTTTTTACGATGAACGGGCCTGTCCAACGGGAACGGAGTTTTCCTGGGAAAAGGTGGAGGCGAGAGTCATACAGCAAAACTTTCTGCCCCGGCTCAAATGATTTACGACAAATCGTACGATCATGGCGAGCCTTCAACTTTTCCTTATGCAACTTTGCAGAGTCATATGCATCTCGTCGTATTTCCTCTAGCTCTGCAAGCTGGAGCTTGCGTAGCTGACCTCCCTCTTGAATATCAAAGTTCAATGAGTGCGTTGCCCAGTAAGCTTTATGTTCAATTTCAACAGGAAGGTGGCAAGCTTTCCCGTAAACCAGTCTATACGGGGACATACCAAGATTCGTCTTATAAGCAGTACGGTATGCCCATAACGCGTCAGTCAATTTGTATGCCCAGTCTTTTCGATTGGAACTAACCGTCTTTTCGAGAATATGCTTGATTTCACGGTTAGCCAATTCTGCTTGCCCATTTGACTGTGGATGATAGGCAAGAGCGATTTTATGATGGACTCCGTATTTCTTGAGAAGTGACTCTAAGGGCCTATTGCAGAAATGCTTGCCTTGGTCACTTAGTAAAGCTTTCGGAGTACCAAAACGAGACAAAATATGCTCTCTCAGAAATGACATGACCGTTCTGTGGTCATTTCGTCTCGTTGGTATCGCTTCTACCCATTTTGATACATACTCCACAGCAAGGAGTATGTATTCGCAGTTGTTAGACTTGGGAAATGGACCCATAAAATCTATGCCCCAACAATCAAATATCTCAATTGTGATGATAGTGGTTAAAGGCATAGAATTCCTTTTAGAAATCGTTCCAAGCTTTTGACAGCGTTGGCATGTCTTGCAAAAGGAATAAGCATCTTTGAAGACTGTGGGCCAGTAAAACCCGCTTTGTAGGACTTTTTGTGCGGTCTTCTGTGACGCAAAGTGGCCACCGCATGCCTCAGAATGGCATGATGCTAATATTACGGTTATATCCTCATTGGGGACGCAGCGCCTGATGACCTGATCAGCACAGTACTTGAAAAGGTATGGGTCATCAAAGAAGAAATGGCGCGCAAAGGAGAGGAACCGTTTCCTATCTTGATTCGACCAATGAGTTGGTGTTTCACCCGTGACGAGGTAGTTTACAATATCAGCATACCAAGGCAGACTACTTACTGCCAGTAGCTGTTCGTCTGGGAACTCGTCCTTAATGGTTTGGGATTCAGTGTTGTCGACAAAAGTCAACCGGGACAAATGATCCGCAACCACATTCTCTACTCCTTTCTTGTCTTTGATTGTTAAATCAAACTCTTGGAGTAAGAGTATCCAGCGAATAAGCCATTGTTTAGCGTCTTTCTTTGACAGCAGATACTTGAGGGCCGAATGATCTGTAAAATAGACGATTGGTGACCCTATCAGATAAGATCTAAACTTGTCCAGGGCGAATACTACAGCCAGCAGCTCCTTCTCAGTGGTAGTGTAATTCATTTGAGCGTCATTCAAAGTTCGGCTGGCGTAGTATATCACATATGGCTTATTATCCTTTCTCTGGCCTAGGACTGCGCCAATGGCGTAATCACTAGCATCGCACATTAATTCAAAAGGCAAACTCCAGTCGGGTGCCTGTATTATAGGTGCGGAGGTGAGGAGCTCTTTTAGATCCTCAAAGGACTTTTGGCAACTCTCTGACCACTCGAACGGTGCATCCTTAACGAGAAGTTGACAAAGGGGTCGAGAGATTGCACTGAAATTCTGGATAAATCGACGATAAAAACCTGCATGCCCCAAGAATGAACGGATGTCTCTCACTGTACGGGGGACAGGTAGATTTGAGATTATGTCGATTTTAGCCTTATCCACTTGGATGCCTTCATCGGATATTATGTGGCCGAGGACTATTCCCTTAGTCACCATAAAGTGACACTTTTCCCAATTTAAGACTAGGTGTTTGTCCTCACACCTCATTAAAACCTGCTCGAGATTGCTGAGGCAATCTTCAAAGCTATGGCCAAACACTGAAAAATCATCCATGAAGACTTCAAGGATGTTTTCGACCATGTCACTAAAGATGCTTAGCATGCACCGCTGAAAGGTAGCCGGTGCATTACATAAGCCAAACGGCATTCGTCGGTAGGCAAATGTACCAAATGGACAAGTGAACGTGGTTTTCTCCTGATCTTCAGGAGCAATTTCAATTTGATTATATCCACTATATCCATCCAAAAAGCAGTAATACTTGTGACCCGCCACACGTTCTAGCATTTGATCCATGAATGGCAAAGGAAAATGGTCCTTTCGGGTCACAGTATTTAACTTCCTGTAGTCAATACACATCCTCCATCCAGTGGGGACGCGTGTTGGTACTAATTCACCATCTTTGTTCGGGATGACTGTTATGCCTGCTTTCTTTGGAACTACTTGGGTAGGACTGACCCAAGGACTATCAGATATCGGATATATCATCCCAACATCAAGTAGTTTAAGCACTTCCTTTTTAACTACTTCTTGCATGTTGGGATTCAGACGCCTTTGCATTTGCCTTGAGGGTTTAGCGTCTTCCTCCAGATATATCTTATGCGTGCATATGGATGGGCTTATGCCTTTGAGGTCAGCAATTGTCCATCCCATAGCATCCTTATGCTTGGTAAGCATTTCCACTAGCTTACTTTCCTGTTCATGAGTTAAAGCAGATGAAATGATCACAGGATAAGTTTTTCCAGTCCCTAGGAATGCATATTTTAGCTCTTTGGGAAGCTCCTTCAATTCTAACTCCGGAAACTGGAAACTAGAGGGCATTACCAACTTGGTTTTAGGAGGCAGTTGTTCATATGGCTGTACCCACATGCAATCGGCTCTATCCTCCTCTATCGTATCCATCATAAGACACGTCTGGTTCAGGTCAGCATCCAATGGGGTGGACTCTGCGGGCTGATAGATATCGCCAAATTGAGTCATCACAACTTCCAAAGGATCTTTGTAGTCGACCAAGTCAACTTCATCTTCAATGACCGTGTCTATGTAATGGATTTCTTCCTCATCATCGTATTCTTCAGGTCGGGGATTAGAAAAGATCTTGATATTCAACGTCATGTTCCCGAATACGATAGTCATGATACCAGTTCTAATCTTGATTGTGGCATCAATAGTGTTGAGGAATGGACGTCCAAAGATAACCGGGATATGTGCACCAGGATTAGACACAGGTTCTGTGTCCAATATCACGAAATCAACCGGAAAGACAAAAGAGTCTATTTGGACAAGGACGTCCTCTAATACCCCTCTAGGGTACTTCACAGATCTGTCTGCCAATTGCAACGCGACTCGGGTGGGTTTGAGTTCACCCAACCCTAGCTGTTTATAGACTGAATATGGCAGCAGGTTCACACTTGCTCCTAAATCGAGGAGTGCGTTGTCTATCTTCTGATTCCCAATTCTGCATGAGACAGTAGGTGTACCGGGGTCTTTGAGTTTTGGAGGCAGCTCATTTTGAATGATCGCGCTTGCTTGGCACGCGACATAAGCATGTTTCTTCACGCTTTGTCTCCTCTTGACCGTGCATAGATCTTTGAGATACTTAGCATAGGCCGGCACTTGCTTGATAGCATCTAGGAGTGGAAGGTTAATTTTAACTTGTTTAAACAATTCCAGAAACTCCTGATTCTTTGTCTCATTCTTGGGTTTCTTCAACCGTTGAGGATAAGGTGCAGGAAAAGGGCATTTTGGTGGTTCCTCCTTAACAGACTCCTTCCCAGGCCTTCGCTCAACTTTTTCCTCTACTCTAGGAGCTTCAATGTTTACCTTTATTGCCTCGTCATTAGTAGACGGCTCCTCCTCTTGAGTAGATGGTAGCTCAACTTCTTCATCCACCACTTCCTCCTCTTTGTACACTTCGGGAGTGGACAGAGGCATGCTTTTCTCTATGATTTTTCCACTTCTCAATGTAGTCACAGCTTTAGCATGTTCTTGATTGTTAGGATCATTGTTATGTCCTTTGGGGTTCGGAAGTGGTTGGGCAGGGAATGTTCCTCCTGAGCCTTCTTGCCGTGCATCTATCCTCTCTAACGTGGCAGACATTCTACTCATCATCTGTATGAGTTGCTGCGTTAGATTGGCATTAGCAAGTGGCTCTTCTTCTTGTACCTTCTTGTACGGTGGCACATAGGTATTGGCCTGTGGTGCATTGGAGGGTTGAGCTTGGTTGTAATTATTGGTTCTGTTTTGATTGTAATGCTGGAACGGCCTATTATTTTGCCCTTGATATTGATTGTTGTTGTAGGGCTGCTGTTGATATTGATTTTGGGTCCCAGCATTATTTCTCCAATCAAAACCGGGGTGATTCCATCTATTGTTATTTTGAAAGTTATTGTTGGAATTCCCCGCCCCTCGAAAACCTTGCATGGCATTCATCTCTATAGGGGCTTGCTCTTGAAAATATGGCACATTAGGACAATATTGAGTTGTATGTCCCAACATGTTGCATGTGCCACATGGTTCCTCAGGCAAGACTTGCCTAGAGCTCTCTCCTTTCATGCTTAACTCTTCTACCTTCTTTGCTAGCTCTGCATACTTAGTCATGAGGTGATCTTCACTTGTTAGCTGGTATAGGCTTTTCTCTTCTACACAGGATATCTGTGAGCGTGAGACATTGTCAGAATTTGACCATTCATGAGCGTATTCAGCTAACCATTCGAAATGAGCTTCAGCCTCTTTAGTGTTTTTACGCAGAAATGGTCCAGAGCTCATCGTTTCCACCAACTTCTTTGTTTCACCATTCAATCCTTGATAAAAGAAGCTGATAGTTCGCCATTTCTCAAACCCATGGTGTGGGCACGAGAGAAGCAAATCTTTGAAACGCTCCCACGCTTGTGTGAAGGTTTCATTGCTCTTTTGTTTATAGGAATTGATTTGACGCTGAAGGTCTGTGGTCATGCGAGTAGGATAGAATTTCTTTAGAAACGCAGTGCTCATCGCATGCCAGGTGAAAATTGAATTAGGTTTTAGGGAGTGGAGCCACGCCTTCGCTTTATCTTTCAAAGTGAAGGGGAATAGCATTAGATGCGTCACCTCCCTAGGACAATTTTGCGAGAATGTTTTGCAAACATCCTCGAAGTCAGTGATATGTAAATACGCCTTCTCACTTTCCATCCCATGAAAGGTAGGAAGCAGTTGAATCATCCCATTGCGAAACTGAAATTCACCATTATGCGGTGGGATTTGAATGCAAGAGGGCGTAGGTGCATGTTCTGGTTGCATGAGATCGCAAAGAGGACGGAGTGCCTCATCAATTGGTACCACAACATTGTCACCATTTTTGCTCTGATGATCATCCATTGATGCAGTTGGAGTGGCTATCGGGTTGATGGAACTATCAGAGTCAGACAGGTAGAAAGGATTTCCAAAAATTCCTTCAATAGAATTATTGGACATGAACTGGGAGAGTCCCTAGGGTGAGTGCTTACCAAAAGAACTGAAAAGAAGAGAAAGTAAAAATAGAAAGAGATGAAGAGAGACCGAGGTGATCTAAGGAATTGATCGTCGCCTTCCCCGGCAACGGCGCCAAAAACTTGACACGAGAATTTTTCTGTGCGCTCTTGTGCAATACCCAAGTATAGGTAGACGTGCAAGTAATATCTGGTAAGACCAGGTTGATCCCACAGGGAAGGTGTTGACCTATTGAATTAGACTAACCTCAAAAGAAAGCAAAATAAAATGAATAAGATTAAGCAATGGTGCGGAACACAAAGTTCCACAACTAAGATTACTAAGGAAAATGATTAACGATCTAACTAGCTACTTAAAACAGTACTCTATATTAGGATTTTTAACTTTAAAAAGAAAGTGTTGGGATTACACGAATCCGCAGTAATCTAGCTGTCTACCATGCAGTTGCCTTGAAGCACAAAGGAGTACATTACCCACAGTTTTCCGTATTCCTCTAAAGATGGAGAATCCATGGCCCTTTCATGACCGGGACCATATCATCACAATTAAAATAAAATACGTAAAAGCGGTTTAATCCAATAGTTAAGACTCGCATCCTCAATGGTGTTAGCATTGAAGATGGTTTGCAAAATGTATTGAAAGAAAATGCCTTAGGGCCATAGTTTTAAAAACTGTTTTGACAGACTGAGCATTTTTTTGGGACAGAATGATAACAAATTTTAAAACAAAAAGGTCCTGGAATACTGCAGGGAACATCCTCAAGAATCAGGGAGTTCGATCGATCGACGCGCTTTCGATCGATCGAAGACCTTCATCCCTCAATCGATCGAACTGACTTCGATCGATTGACTGTCTCTGGTTCGATCGATCGAACTAACTTCGATCGATCGAACACAGCGATTATTCTGCTGCATGGCAGAAGCTGGAGATCACTGTTTCATCGTGTTCTCCCAACCTGGGACTACTCAGACATCGTCTGGGACGTCACAGATTGATATTTAACGTAAACAAACATTAACACCTTGTTTAGTTGCGAGTTTTTCATGGAAAATCTAAAAACTATGGTTTTACAAATATTTAGCATGCAATACTATAAGATGAGCGATTAAACTACGACTACCAAGTGCAGAATCTAAATAAACAATATATAAATCACCTGGAACAAAGAATACTTGTATTAAACTTAAGAAATCCACTGCACAAATGAAACTTCAATGCAAAACCTACAAAACCAAACACAAACTCTCTATCTCTCTCTCTAAAACTGTAAAAAATGTAAAGTGGGCGTCCCTCTGGACGTGTACAATACACATATATATAAGAAAACCTAAGAAACTAGGGTTAAAACCCGCATCTGGTGCGCACACGAATGTTACTGGAAATACCCCGTTCGATCGATCGAACTGCTCTCGATCGATCGAACCCTTGAGCCTCAAGCGCTTCAACACTCTTCAAGCGATCAAACGCTCGATCGATCGAACCGTCTTAGATCGATCGAGCTCCACATTTCAGCTTTGACTTCTTTTGTTTTCATTCCAACATTCCATTTATTCTGATGTTCATTTGTTTAGTCCACACAGCAGTAATCTGCACCAACAACAGCTAAAACAATACAACTTGTCATAGATTAATCATATTGTATGAAAATTAGCCTTGCAATGCAAATCGTAGATAAAAAGGGAAGTTTTGATAAAAACTAATACAATTCTTCCTTTTAGCGCGGTTGTATTTTACAAATACCCCCGCTTTGCACTGTGCGCCCAGTCGCCCATCGAGTTAGCTAACTGCAGCCCGACCAACAATGCTTCATACTCAGCCTCGATAATGGAGGCCTGGAACCCGAACATTAGTGCATACTCCAGCTAAATTCCGTCGGGGGTGGTCAGGATGATCACTGCCCCGCTGCCCTATTTGTCGGAGGACCCGTCCACGTAGAGTACCTAGGTCAGGGTACCAAGTTGTAGGTCGGGCGATAATTCGGGTGGGGTGAGCTCCTCAACCGGATCTTCTGGATATGTGAACTCTACGAGAAAATCCACTACGGCCTATCCTTTGATTGTCGTCCGAGGTTTGTAGACCACACCAAATTCCTCCCAACTCCAATGACCACTTAATGAGCCTCCCAGACGTTTCAGGCCGACTGAGAATTCGGCGCAGTGGCTGATCTATGAGGACCATAATGATATAGGCCTAAAAGTATGGAAAGAGTCTCCGGGCAAAGGTGACAAGGGCGAAGGCGAGCTTCTCAATGCGGGAGTACCTACTTTCTGCGTCCTGGACCGCCCGGCTCATGTAATAAATCGGGAATTGTATCCTGTGCTCTTCTCAGATGAGTGCTGAACTTACTGCCGAGGGTGATACCGCCAAGTATAGGAATAGCTCCTCCTTTGGTACAGGCATTGAGAGCAGAGGAGGCGATGTCAAATACCTCTTGAGATCCTAAAATGTCTCTTCACACTCTTCCAACCATTGAAATGCTTTACGGAGGATCTTGAAGAATGGCAGGCACCGGTCGGTAGCTCGGGAGATAAATCTGTTTAGTGCGGCCACCCGCTCGACCAGACTCTGAACTTCTTTGGTTGACCTGAGCGACTGCATGTTGATGATAGCTTGAATTTTTTTGGGTTTCGCCTTGATTCCCCGCCTACTGACTAAATGTCCTGGGAACTTCCCAAACGAGACTCCAAAGGTGCACTTAGACGGGTTCAACCTCATCCGGTATTTTCTTAAGATGCTGAAGGCCTCGGCCAATTGCTTGAGATGGTCAGACTCATCTCGACTTTTGACCAAGAGGTCATCAACGTACGCCTCCATCGATTTCCCAATCGAATCTCTGAACATGTAATTGACCAGGCGTTGATAAGTTGCCCTGGCATTTTTTAGGCCAAAGGGCATCACCTTGTAATAATATATCCCCTGGTCAGGGATACATGCTGATATGATTGTATCCCGAGTAGGCATCCATGAAGGAGAGGAGTGAGTGATCGGCCGTAGAATCCACAAGAAGTTCTATCCTAGGTAGTGGATAGTAGTCCTTGGGGCAAGCCCTGTTCTGGTTGGTGAAGTCCACATAGAATCTCCATTTCCCATTACTTTTCTTAACCAGTACCACGTTGGCCAACCAGCTAGGATAGTGAACTTCTCGGACCGATCTTGCCTTGAGGAGCTATTCGATTTCTTCACGCACTACTGCTTATCTTTAAGGAGCCATGCCCCTTCTTTTCTGCTTGACCGGGCGGGAATTCGGGGCCAACATTGAGACGGTGGGACATGATCCGGGGATCTATTCCTGGCATGTCTTCGTGGCACCAGGCGAAGACGTATTGGCTCTCTCTCAGGAACTGGATTAACTTTTCTTTGAGACTTGGTTCTAGGAGAGTATCAATGTTGATGGACCGATCGGGGAACCCGGGGTCTAGTACCACTTGATCGAGTCCTTCAACCGGGCCGACCTCATTCCTGGCTTTCCTCGGATATATTTCCTGGACATTTAGTGTTTCCGTAATGGCCTCTTTGCGCAGGGAGCTGACATAATAGCTTTAAGCGGTTGCTTGATCTCCACGCAGGCTTTCCGGGCCCTGGGGGGTTGGGAACTTGACTACCAGACTGTACGTCGACACAACCGCCTTGGCTTTATTGAGCGTTGGCCTTCCAAGGATGACGTTATATGCGGATGGAACCTCCACAACCACAAAGTTCGCCATCAGTGAGACTTGCTGTGGGTAGGACCCTATCAAGACTAGTAGTTGGATCATCCCGAGCGGTTGTGTGCTTGAGCCGTTAAACCCGACCAAGGGAGTGACCACCAATCGGAGCTTGTCCCTTGATATCCTGAACTGATCAAAAGCTGGGACGAACAAAATGTTCGAGGAACTGTTTGTGTCCACTACCACCCCTTTTATCACATAATTGGCTATGGAGAGTGTCACCACTAGCGGATCATCATGGGGGCAGTGCAGGTCCTTTATAACGTAGGATAAGAATGTCATCACATCAGTCGGTGAGGAGTTGGCTGATTAGAGAGGAAGGACATCCGCTCGGGATGCCCGAGCATGCCTCTTTTTGGCCAACTATAAGTCCCCTCCGCCCGACGTTCCACCAGAGATCACGTTGATATTCCTGAGTCATTTGTTCTTGCCCCTCCCTTCTGGCAGCACATTTGTTGTTGATGATCTCTCTGGCGTCCCTCGCCCGGTGTGGGTTGTCCCGAGCACGTTACCGGGTCTGCTCAGGGGCCCGGCTTTGCTCATCGTTCCCAAACTGTCCCAAAGTCGATGGGGATACAGGTGCACTATGGACACGCTGTCGGACCCTTGCGGGTTCTCAATAACGCGCCATTCCTGGGCTGAGGGAGCTTATCCTGTCAGGCCAATAGTGCTTTGATTTGTTGTTGAGCCCAGCGCTGACCTTCCAGGTGTAAGAGTCGCAGTGATCTGCTCTGAGGTCATGGAGGCAGTCGGTTCCCCGACCTATGAATCTACCTAACCAGTGGGAGTAGCGGTCTTTTTATCCTTCTTCGGCGGCATATTGATTAGTCACAAATTTGTTTTGGAGAAAGCTGTCGATTCCCACATACGACGCCAAACTGATGATGCCAAAAATTGGTAGAAGAACAAGAAGAAGTAAACAAGAGAGATTTGAGTGTGGTTTGGCCCCGTTAATTAGGTGACCTACATCCACGTGGAGTGCCGAAGCACTTGTACTAACAAATCACTGGCGGCCTTTAGTGAACCAACAAGAAGAACGGTACTACCAGTGACCGGTGAGATATATGCGTATGAGTATTATGTATTGCTATCTTGTTAAGCGAGAATGCGATCCCTTGTGATGGGGTTGAGCGGTCTCTCTTATAGATGCAGGAGACCACTCGTACAAGGTAAGTAAACTGATTAGGAAACCCAATCTAATTATAATTGACTAGCACCAATCATGGGGGTTTCCTAAGAGGATTAGAAAATAACTTGCACTTTCCATTAGTCTTCTAGCTGAGATAGGAAACTGCCTGGAAACTTATGGGACAAATAATGTTACGCGCCCGAGCTGCAGATACTATGGAATGAGCCTGTACCGTAGACATAACCATCCAGGGTAATCCAGCCAAGATCGCCCGGTCCAGGTCCAGGCCCATGCCCGGGTCTACGGTACGGGCTCATTCCACGGTACGGGCTCATTCATTCCACAGTATGTGCAGCCCGGGCGCATAACATTATTTGCCCCATAAGTTTCTAGGCAGTTTCCTATCTCAGCTAGAAGACTAATGGAAAGTGTAAGTTGTTTCCTAATCTGCTTAGGAAACCCTCATGATTGGTGCTAATCAATTATAATTAGATTGGGCTTTATATTCAATTTATTTACCTTGTACGAGTGGTCTCTTGCACCTATAAGAGAGAGCGCTCAACCCCATCACAGGGGATCGCATTCTTGCTTAACAGGATATCAATACATAACACTCATACGCATATACCCGGCCAGTCTCTGATAGTACTGTTCTACTTGTTGGTTCACTAAAGGCCGCCGGTGATTTGTTAGTGCAAGTGCTCCAACACACCACGTGGACGTAGGTCACCTAGTTAACGAGACCGAACCACACTCAAATCTCTCTTGTTCTTTTACCAATTTTAGCATCATCACGAGGTATGAATTCTTAACCTATGTAATATAAGGAATTGTGGATGTTTTATATATTGTGTATGAAATTGTGATCCGGGCAAAACTTATGTGTTAACTTAGGCCCGTTAAATTCAGCGAGTACGTATGAATAGCATGTTCGTATGACTATGTGAATATACTAAATGATTTTGTAGGTCAAAGGGGAGTTTGGTACAAGTTCAAGCTGGGGTACGCCTCTCGGTGTTTAAGAGTTATAGTAGTGACGACTACTTGCTTGGTTTGGGAACTGGCCCAGCTAGAGCAGTTGGATGCAATGGTTGAGTGAACTTAGCAAGCCATTGGCATCGCGGTTTAAGATTTAAGACTTTGCCGATATACCAGATGATTGCGAATCTCTCTCCCTAGAGACTAAATTATGTGGTTTAGATGTTTAAAGCATGAATTACCTCATATGCATTTGTTTAGAATTGTACACTCAGTGTATAGCTGAGCAGTGGAGACTTCCTCCATTGTACGTGATAAGAAGAAAGAAAAGAAGAATCAAGGCGAGTGAGGTCGACGAGACGCTGGGGACGTCCATTGTATATGTTTTTGTTTCCATCTCAATTGTTGTAATAAGGTTTAAGGGTTAAAACCATGTTCTTGACTTAAAAATCTTGGGCTGTATTCGTAGTATTATAATATGTAATAGAACTCCTGTAATTTATGTTTCGATACATTGCAATATAGTTGTGAAATTATTGGTTTTGGGTTGAAGAATCATAGTTAGAAATGCTGCAGAATGTACAGGATTATAGGGAATCAGTCGACTGAGTCCCCTGTTTTAACGAAATATCTTTCCAGTTTCAAGGGCATCAGTCAATTGGAAGATTAAAAACAGTCGACTGATTTCTGCACGAAAACAAGACATTCTGCTGGAGCTGGTTCAGTCGACTAGACAGGTACTAGGCGACTAAGAAATTGAAACCACAGTCGACTGAGTCCCCGACACAGTTGACTGGACTGGGCTGTTGATCTTTTGAACTCTCTACATTTGACCTCATAGTCAACTGAGGCCCCGCCATAGTCGACTGGATCTCTGCTTTTAAAAAGGATTCTTTTTGCTAGTGTTTCAATTAAGCTAAACTTTTTATAACTATGATTTCATGGTTTTTACTTATGTTTTCCGCTGCTATTTACTTTAATGGAACTGGATAAGCCTTGGTGGTGTGCCACGTGTCCTATTTCCGCCCGCAGCGGGATGAGTCGTGACATAGTTAGCTAAATCTATCCAATGTGTGCCTCAAACACTGGATTGGATAAAAGTTATCCAATCCGACCCCCTTATCCTGTTTGCCAAACATGGCCTAATAGTATGAATTTTCACATTGTTGTGAGTGATAAATTTCTCACATACAACAAAAAAAAAATTCAATAACCAACGTGATTTATGGAAATAAACAAAAAAAATGAAAGCATTATAATTATGGGATATTAGTTCAAACAATAATGCTAGGCACACACCTTCAACCACACCCCAATCCACAACACATGCTTTAAATGCATGTACCTTGTACTGTGTGGAATTTTCACACAGGGCCCACACTTTTTTGGGAAGCACAAGATACATGCATTTAAAGCATGGTTGTGGCTTGGGGTGTGGTTGGGAGTTTGGGATAACTATTAGGACTTTTTTATTAATTTTTTTTTTCAGATCTCTTTTTTTTTCCCTCAAATTTGTTTCTTTTTTCCTCCAGATCTTCTTTTTTATTTTGTTTTCAAAACTCTATTTTATTCCCTTTCATATTTGTTTTTTTTTTTTTTTAAGATTTGCTTTTTTTTAAAAAGGGGAAATTAAATAGAAGTCCTTACTTTGGATGAAAATTGAGGATAAGTACAAGTGGTTTGGATTTAAGGAGATAAGGACAATCAATTTTGAATTACATGGCCATAAATCCATTTTTAAACTGAAAATAAAGATATTGGCAGATTTATCCATGTCATTCATGCGTTGCTGTTTTGCCACCTCATCACGTTTTTCAAGGAAGTGTTTTTTTCAAACTTTAAAATGCCATAACTTTCAAATCACAACTCCATTTTGAATAAAAATTTATATATTTGTAATCTAGAAGAAAATATCTTATCAAACAAGATCCATAGTGACTATGAAAATATGTAAAAATAAAAAATAAAAACTCATGTTACTGTCGGACTACTATAACGTAATGTAATTATCTCTTTTGCGACAGTGACATGATACCACTTTTTTTTCTTTTTTCTTTTTTTTTTTTGCATTTGATGATGTGTTACTGTCTTTAACTAGACAGTAACATCTGAAAATTGGCCATAGTTTTGCGATTATTAGGTCAATTTGAAGAAATGTTATTTATGACGACATGTTACTGTTTCTTTGTTCAATACCATGTTGCTCATTTTTAATGGTATGAGACAGTTTTTTTTTTTTTTTTTTTTTTTTTTTTTTTTTGTGCATGGGGATAGTTTTTAAAGACAGTAACATCTACTAAATGTCCCTAATTTTGTAACTTTTTGCAACAATGAAATTACTATCTTTGTAAAAACGTTTTATTTTTTATAATCTGTTATTGTAATTACTTGAAAAGTATTGTAAAGGAAGTAGCATCTAATGAAATGGCCATAATTTTACAATTATTTGGTCAATTTGAAGAAATGTTACTATCAATAGTATCATGTTACTGTCTCATGTTATTGTTTTCACCTGGGCAGCACTTAAAGACATCGAATTTTTTTTTTTAAAGAATTTTATAGGTACTATGGATCTTGTTTGATAGATCTTGTTTTGTAGCTTACAAATATATAATTTTTATAAAAAAAATTTAATTTGTAGTTTAGAAGTTGTGATAATTTAAAGTTTGGAAAATAAACAATAACTAACTTCCTTAAATTATGGGTTGAAGTGGCATATGTGTAGTGTAATTGTTGAACATAAGGAAAGTAAGCATTTTCGACCACTGAAAATCACAGGGACCTTTGGCATCAAATAAAAAAAAACGTGGGAATCTATCCTCTATTATGGTCCAACGCGGGGAGCTATGGCCAACTGCCCCAAAATTTGTTTTTTTGTTTTTATTTTTTTCCCACCAAATTTGCTTCTCTTTGATTTTTCTCCCCTAAATCTTCTATTTATTTTATTTTCATATCTTTTTTTCTTTCCAAATTTGCTCTTTTTTTTTTTTTTTTTTTTTTTTTTTGGGGGGGGGGGGGGGGGAATTAGTTAATATTCAGAACTTATATCCGGGCATGACCAAACACAAGATTAGGATATAACAGCTTATTCGACAGTTTTATCCAGCACATTTCAAATATGACTAACTTCTAGTTTTGATTTGCATGTTGATTTTAGAACTGTTTTCGAAACAGCATTGTCACAGATCTGTTTCTGCAGTGTTATCGCAGCAGAATACAAATCTGTGATTGCATTGGATGCATGTTGGATTCGATCGATCGAAGTAGGTTCGATCGATCGAAGATGCTCTGTGCTCAAGCGATCAAACAGGTTTCAATCGATCGAACATTGGATATGTTCGATCGATCGAATGTCATTCGATCGATCGAGACAGATTCTTTGTCAGGTTCTCTATTTCACAGTTTTAAAGTGTTTTGAAATTAAAAACTTTAATTTTAAAGTATTCTACAATTTTTTTCAAATCATTCAGTGAAACAGAATGTTCAAGCGATTGAACAGTGTTCAATCAATCGAAGGTTCAAGCGATCGAACGATCTTCGATCGATCGAACTGTGACAAAGAAGTAAGCTGTTATTTTAAGTTCTAATTCAGTATGTAAAGAGTTTATATACTGTGTGAATCAATTAAGTGTTCCAATAGTTATATATATTTGTTATGTATGTGTGATTGTACGTTCGACTAACCCTTTTGCAGCAAGATTAGTCGCTATCTCCCATGGTACCAAGTCATTTGAATATTTTGTATTTAATTTGTTTGAGATTGGTGCATGTTGTAATTTAAGTTTGGTTTGGTTTTAAGGCATATGTAAAGGGCGTTGCGACTTCAATCCTACGAAAAGGAAAGTCGCACCGGTTTCCCTAGCCTTTTATTATTTTATTGTTGCTGTCGTTATTTCTATTTCTAGATAAATTGTAAGCTTCGAAAGAAGCATAGGACCAATGTAATAGAATTAGAAAATCCATGGAGATGGAAGAGCAAGCTGTTATCCATGAAGATGGAGCTGGAGGCGACCAAACCAAGAGGAGGTTCTATGGAGATAGAGGCATCGTTTGGATGTCTTTATTTTCAATTTTAGTTTTTTGTTTTATGTGCTTGGTTTGTGATTGACATTTAATTAAATTGTTACTACTTGTATACACGTAAAACAAGTTTTCTAAAATAAAATTCAAAAACCATTTCAACGCATTAGTAAACATTGGATGTTTATGGGTAATGTGTGAAAACATTTTTCAAAAGCAAAATCCTTATTTACTAAATCTAGTGGGAGAGGGTCTTATTAATAAACACCCACGATCTTCCATTAACAGTTCACTGTAAGATAAGTGGTGCATTCTGTGTCACCTCTCCAGGGGTGATCATTCCATACGGAGGGTGCATTACTCATTGGTTATTAGATGTGAACTTCCTTTGATAGGATCAATCAGACGTGTTAGAGGGTGACCACCGCACGGAGGCGCTACTTGAGACGGTTGTGATTGGATCATAGTTAATGGTACACACTAGCTAAGCTATGGATAAGGGATCCCACACGGGGCATTATTCAGAAACTTAGAGATCAAAAGGGATCGGGAGTCATAACTTGTTTTTGCAAGAGTTGCATAGCGGACAAGTCATGATTAATCGAAAGATCGAACATTGACCACCACACGAAGGCTTTATTCTTTTGTTTCGATATTCCGGCGACTTTGTTATAAAATAAGAGTTTTTAAAGGATTCTTTTATTTCAAACTGTCAAATTCTGATATCCATATTTATATTGTTTGATTTTCAGTAATCATAATGTCTGGATCTGCATTTAGTCCACTTGCCACCATACTCACTCAAAACAAGTTAACTGGAAATAACTACACTGAATGGAAACGTAACCTTGACATCGTGTTAACTGCGGAGGATCACATATATGTCCTCACCACCCCATGCCCCGAAGAACCCGCGATAAATGCTTCGGCAACTGCCAGACGCGAGTTCGATAAATGGAAGAAGTCGAATGGAATGGCTCGTTGCTACATTCTGGCTTCAATGGCTGGTGTGTTGCAACACCAATTCCAGTCGAACAATTCCGCCAGTGACATTATCGAAACCCTGAAGAAGATGTTTGGGGAGCATGGCAGGCCTGCTAGACAGGTAGCTATGCAGAAGATAATGAGTGCAAAGATGTCGGAAGGGACTCCAGTCAAGGAACATGTTTTAAAAATGATTGGTTATTTAAACGAGCTGGAGACCCTAGGTGCCAACATCGATGCACAGACCCAAGTTGATATGATCCTCAATACGTTGTCGCCATAATTTAAACTAAATTATAATATGAATAAAATGGATTTTTCAATGAGCAAATTTACTGGCAGCGGAAGGGGTGATCAAGCCTGGGGGCAGCATTTTAAACGTTGAGAAAAGTGCTTCCTCTTCCCGATCTACGCCGAAAGGAAAGAAAGGGAAGAAGAAGGCTGGCACTGGTGGTCCAAGTGTTGGACCGGTCCCTAAGATTGCAAAATCTAAGGGAAAAGGTAAGGGCAAAAGGAAGGTTGATGGCCAAGGAAAAAGGAAAGTGTTTCCAATGCGGTGAGAAGGGCCACTGGAAGAGGAACTGTCCAGAATTCTTAGCTACAAGAGTTCAAGGTATGATTGAATCACATGTGATTGAAGTAAGTTTTATTATGGATACTTCAAACACTTGGTGCATTGATTCTGGGGCGACTAACCATATCTGTAATTCATTGCAGGGGTTCAGATCAACCAGGAGGTGCAGTGATGGGGAAATCGTACTTACTCTAGGTTCTAGCGCAACCGTATCTGCGGTTGCTATAGGAGTCATAGTTTTAGAATTTCTAGATTATAAAGTTTTGATTTTATCAGATGTACTTTACGTCCCTTTAATGAGACGTAATTTAATTTCAGTTTCTAATTTATCGAATAATGGTTATTCTTTTCATTTTGGAACTGAAGTTGTTATTAAAAGAAATAGTTCTTTTATATGTTCTGGTGTTAAATCAAATGGCCTGTATGTGATTGCTCCCAATATTTCTAAAGACTCTTATATGGAACTTAATAACTCAGTGGTTTTTGTACCACCTAAAAGAAAGGAACCTTCCACTAATCCAACAAGACTTTGGCATATGAGGCTTGGCCATATCAATCTAAATAGGATTGGCAGACTAGTCAAAGAAGGGGTCTTAGGCGATTTGGTTCTCGAACCAATGGAAGTCTGCGAGTCTTGTTTAGAGGGTAAGATGACCAAAAGGCCCTTTCCAGCAAAGGGCAATAGGACCAATACATTGTTGGAATTAGTTCATACTGATGTGTGTGGACCAATAAATATTAGAGCAAGGTGTGGTTTTGAGTATTTCATAACATTTACTGATGACCACTCAAGGTATGGATATGTGTACCTAATGCAGCACAAGTCTGAAGTCTTTGAAAAGTTCAAAGAGTTTAGGGCTGAAGTGGAGAAGCAATTAGGCACACATATCAAGGTCATTTGATCTGATCGAGGTGGCGAGTACATCTCTAATGAGTTTATTGATCACCTCGTACAGAATGGGATTCTGTCACAGTTGACTACACCTGGTATGCCTCAGCAGAACGGTGTAGCGGAGAGAAGGAATCGGACTCTTTTAGACATGACTAGGTCGATGATGAGTTATTTTGAGTTGCCATTATTCCTTTGGGGTTATGCTTTGGAAACCGCTGCATACATACTAAATCTAGTACCAAGCAAATCTGTTCCTTGGACACCACGGGAGATGTGGATTGGGCGCAAGCCCTCTTTGCAACGTCTCCGGATATGGGGGTGTCCGGCACATATGCTGAAAAGAAAGATGAGCAAGTTGGATTCTAGATCAGAAGTATGTTATTTTGTAGGGTACCCAAAGGGTACTAATGCATGGTATTTTTATGATCCAAGAGAACAGAAAGTGTTTGTTAGTACAAATGCAATTTTCTTGGAGGATGATTATATCATGAACCATAAACCTAAGGGAATGATAGATCTTAGAGAGATAGAAGGAGAGCCCTCAGTCCAACCCGCAGTTGATAACAATGTAAATCAAGAAAATACCATTTCTTCACCCATTTCCGCACTGGTACCTCGTCGTAGTGGGAGGATTATCATCCAGCCTGATAGATACATGTTCTTAGGAGAAGTTTTTGAAGCTGTCTTCATAGAATCTGAATCTGATCCTGCCACTTACGAGGAGGCAATGGTTGATGTTGATTCAGCTCATTGGATTAAAGCTATGAAGGCTGAATTGGAATCTATGGATTCCAATCAGGTCTGGGATCTTGTAGAACTTCCAGCCAATATTAAACCCATTGGCTGTAAGTGGGTCTACAAGAGGAAAAGAAGTTCTGATGGAAAGGTTGAGACTTTTAAGGCGAGGCTTGTAGCGAAAGGTTATACTCAAAGGGAGGGCATTGACTATGAGGAAACCTTTTCGCCGGTAGCCATGCTCAAGTCCATCAGAATACTCTTATCCATTGCTGCATGCCTAGATTATGAGATCTGGCAGATGGACGTCAAGACTGCATTCTTGAATGGCAATCTTGAGGAGGACATCTATATGCAACAACCAGAAGGGTTCATAGCTGGTCGAAAAGGTAACTTGGTATGCAAGTTGCAAAAGTCCATTTATGGGCTTAAGCAGACATCCAGAAGTTGGAACATTCGATTTGACCAAGCGGTCAAGTTGTTTAGTTTCATACAGAATCTGGATGAACCTTGTGTATACAAGAAATGTGAAGGGAAAGTGGTGGCTTTTCTTGTGCTTTACGTTGACGACATTCTACTCATTGGAAATGATGTAGCGGCGCTGTCAACGGTCAAGGTTTGGCTAGCTAGTACTTTCGATATGAAGGATCTAGGAGAGGCGAGCTATATTCTTGGGATAAAGCTCTTTCGGGATCACAAGCGAAAGATAATGGGATTGTCTCAAGCTGGTTATATTGATAAGGTGCTAACTAGGTTTTCTATGGATAATTCGAAGAAAGGTTTGTTACCTTTCAGGCATGGTCTAGCGTTCTCCAAGGACCAGTGTCCAAAAACACAGGAGGAGAGGAATCGCATGACAGGAGTTCCCTATGCTTCGGCAGTGGGAAGTCTCATGTATGCGATGTTATGCACTAGACCAGATATCTGCTTTACCGTTGGCATGGTTAGCAGATATCAATCGAATCCGGGTCCATAGCACTGGACAGTCGTTAAGCACATTCTTAAGTACTTGGGAAGGACTAAAGATTACATGCTTATGTACGGTGGTAGTGAGTTAATTCCAGTAGGATATACTGACTCGGACTTTATGTTAGATAAAGATTCGAGGAAGTCAACGTCCGGTCATCTCTTTACCTTGGGAGGTGGTGCTGTTAGTTGGAGGAGCATTAAGCAGAAATGCATTGCAGACTCAACTACAGAAGCTAAGTATGTGGCTGCTTGTGAAGCCGCAAAGGAAGCTGTTTGGCTCAAGAAGTTCCTTATGGAACTCGAGGTGGTACCAACGTCGCTGTCGCCTATTACGCTTTATTGTGATAATAGTGGGGCAGTGGCTCAGTCCAAGGAGCCAAGGAACCACGGAAAGGGAAAGCATGTAGAGCGGAAATATCATCTTATCCGAGATATTGTTCAACGTGGAGATGTGATTGTCACCAAGATTGCCACCGCTGACAATCTTGATGATCCGTTTACAAAGGCCTTGTCACAGAAGGTCTTTGATCGTCATCTAGTTAGTCTAGGTCTCAGATGTAATCCTGTATGGTTGTGAGTGCAAGTGGGAGTTTGTTGGGTTTGTGCCCTCAAACCATTACTTTATGTATGAGACATTGACATTTTAATATATGGATATCAGCTTTACATTTCATTATGTATGTTTCTTTTATGAGATGATTGTTAATCCTAAAGTGTCATAGTAAGTAATTCGTGTGTGTATGAGATACACACAAGTGAGATACGAATTACTATTCTTTGATACTTAGAATATGTCACAGTGGATGATGAGACTGGATACCTCATCAGGTTTACACTGTAGCATAATTAACTACCATTGAATGGAGTGATTAATCTCAATCACTAGATTGTAGCTCTTAGTTGATATGCTAGTGCTTATAGTACATTGACGGACCTGAGTTTTCTATTGACGCTTAAGGCTGTCAACAGTCAATAGGAACTCATAACTTGTATAAGGTACGTGTTCTCAATCTTGAGACGATTATGAACACAGACTGTGGATATGACTGCTTTGACTTACCAATCAGTGAGGTCTATAGAAGATCAACACCTAGGTATCTTGGGTATGTCATGTTCATAGGGTTGTGAACATATATTGTCAAGATAGAATCTACCCTTTGATTCAGAGTAAGCATTCCCTTGAGAATGTCACCAAGTCGATTACTGAGTATTGCAGTCTTGTTGATAAGAGTTATCAACATGTTTGGTAATCATGAGAGGTGAATGGGACTCAAGGAATACAAGAAGTAATCATGATTCAGGTTGACAGTAACTGTTATCCGACTACCTGAATATGATTACGAATGCTGACAGTAGAGGGACATTAGTACACCATACAAGTCTAGTTATCGCTTCGGATATGTTCTTTAGCGTTGGAGTTCAGTTATCGTTTTATAGTGGAGTAAACGTTAACTGACCAGTTGGTTAGTTTGTTGATCAAAGAGTTTGGTCATGGTAATTAATCAACTGGTCTGAGCCAACAATAAAGAGCCTAGGAGGTCCCACTCTTAGCTCCGCCAGGATACTTGGAAAGACACTTGAGGAAGCTGTCAAGACAAGTTCGATCGATTGAAGTCATGGCAGGTTCGATCGATCGAGAATGGTTCGATCAATCGAAGGTTCGATCGATCGAATATCTTCGATCGCTCGAAGTCTAGGTCAGTTCTGGAAATCTATAAATAGGGCAGCTGCGTTCTGAAAAAGAAGTTCGTCATTTTAGAACGTCAGAAGCTGCAGAAACTGTTTTAGAGCCCCAAACCTTCTTCTTCCTCTCTATTAGAGATCCCACCATCTCTAGTCTCTCCGGGAAGCATCCGCAGGAGACATAAGGGTGAAGACAACCTAGTGGAGGCTGCTGCATCACCAAGGAAGAAGAAAGAAAATCAGAATTGGGTTCAAGACACTAAGGTATAACTCTTGTCCCCTCTTGTGCGCATCTATGGAATTAACGAGTAGTAGATCCTGGGCTACCATTAAGTTTTTATAACTTGACTTTTCCGCTGCGCGTTTAAACTTTTAACTTAAACCGGTTTTTCCATCAGTTTAATCTTGTATTAATGGTAGTTTCTTCATTTTTCCTTTATCTTGCTTTCATTGTTGTAATTATTGTTATGAATAGCTAAATAGATATATGTTAGGTTACATGAACCCATCTATGGACCTCTTGTGCTAATTGCTAGGGTAGAAATGCTTTGAAGCACTTCTAAGGTTCATAAGGGTATGACTTGAAAGCAAAGAGTCTTCATCTTTGATGTCAAGAATCATTGATTGTACAAACTCTTGATTTTAAACCATATCTTGTGTGTTTCATCTAGACTTTCATCTACCATTGGGGGTATGCACTCTACATGCTTGATAGTTTGTCTGAATGAGGTTTTCTACCTTAGAATGTGTTTTAGACATTGAAACCTCATTTTGTATGGTCCAAGATGGGTGATTGTTAACCAACCTCTCTTTCCCCATTTTCTAACTTTAAATCAATCAAATATTTGTTTACTTAAATCCTTGTTTTAATCTCGTGTATTGTAGTAAAATAGCATTTCTAAGGAAACACCAAGCAAACAAATCATCATCTTTTCTTATTTCTTTCTTTCATTTTAGTATTATAACTAGTTTCTAAGCCACCTAAACGTTGTTCTTGTATCAATCTCTGTGGACTCGACACCCTACTTATCACTGCTACATTATTTTTAATAGGGTAAATTTAACTTGATTTTGACACGGTCAAATTTTGGCGTCGTTGCCGAGGATTGGTAACAACATTAAGTTGTTTAGTTTCTAGCTATATACACTTTTATACTTTTTTTTTGTCTTTGTTTCGAAGGATTAGCTATCACTCGTCTTAAAGGGAACATACACACATTCTCTCCAAGTTCTACAAGGTTTTGAGAGAGTTCTTTAAGGAGAAGAACGGGGATTCATGGCTCTCCCAAGACTAGAATCCCCTCCTTCATCCAAGAATTCTCCATGGTCATGAAAAGCTAATCCCCCATCTAGGGTATTGGTGACACCCTAGTCTTGTAAGTGAAAGGTAGTAATATTTTCTTTGGAGTTATTGTTCTTTATAGTTTGACGTATGTAATTGATTTTTGAATTTCTTACATACATGTGCTTAATAGAAGTGGTTTGTATTATCATGCATGGTTCATGTCAAGAGAATATGATTTGTTCTATTATTTAGTTTAGTTCATGTAGGGTGGACATGTCTTGCAAATCAAAGATGTTCCATAGCGTAGTAATTCACCGCTAATTTTTTAGTTATGATGATTAGGTTTTGTATTGTATGCATGGCTCATGCCAAGAGGATTTGATTTGTTCCACCATGTACCTTAGTTAATGTAGGGTGGATATGTCATACTAATCGAAGATAAACTACTATCATGCATGGTTCATGCCAAGAGAATGTAATGTGTTCTACCACGTAGTTTAGTTAATGTAGGGTGAGCAGGTCACACTAATCGAAGTAGAGCCATAGTGTAGTAATGCATGGCGCATTTCTTATTTCATTGTTAAAATTATTAGGCTTGTAGCTTGATTGCTTTGTCAAAGTTTCTAGAACACTTCTTGTAAAAGGAATATTATTCTCATTTGCATGCTTGGCTAGTGGTAGATACAACAATTTAGGCTTCAATTTCATCCATATTTACATCATTTCCTAATCTTTCCATCTTCATTTTTTTTTTCTTTTTCCATTTTTCTTCTTTTATTTGCTTGATGTGTTCGGTAGTAATTCATGTGCAGGAACATCATCATTGTGCTCATCGATGATCGCTCCTTTCTTTGGTGATATCACTTTATCCGTACTCATTTTTATCATTTTTTCACTAAAACAAGAAAGTGTATTAGGTGAACTGGCTCTTTGTTTTAGCAAGGAATTTTTATTTTCCTTGCCCAAAGAAAGTTTTAGTAAGGAATTTTTTTTTCCTTGCAGAAGGTATTTTCGTAACTTTAGACAAAATTTTAGGCGAGGAACTCATGTTTCCTTGCTAAAACCCAACTTTAGCAAAGAAACATAGTTTTCTGGATTAAAATCGCTTTTAGCGAGGAAACAATTTCCTTGCCAAAAATTATTTTTACAATTATTTTCTTAACTTTAGGCAAGAAAAATCAATTTCCTTGTCGAATCATATTTTTAGCAAGAGAATTAATTTTTCGTCTCCAAAAGCTTCAATATAGGCAAGGAAAATGATATTTCCTCACTAAAAACTACACTTTTGGCAAAGAAAAAAGACTTTCATCACTAAATGTGTGTGGCGTTCAACCTTTTGGTAACAAAATATAAATTCCTTGCCAATAATCTACTTTTAGCAAGGAAATTTGGCTTTTCTCGTCATATTTTCTTGCCAAAATCCATTTTTGTTGTGTTTCAAACCATATGCATTAGGGATAATGCATAATTCTAGTAGAGGGTGTGGGACATTCACCTATCTTTTTTATATTTTATTTTCATTTTGTCATTAACTCTCCAAGCATGTTTCGAAATATATATATGTGTATAATATATAGTTTCTTAAACACCTTCTTTAGATATAAAAAAATAATAATAATAATACAGTGACAACCAACTACAAATCACCAATAGAATTTGAACATCTTCTTTAATATAAAAATAACAATTTCTTCTTCTCACAAGCTCCTAGTAGATGTTGAATCCTACCACCACACCTACTGAAATGGATTAGAAATACCACTTGAATATCATCTATTGCTGTTGCTTTTATGAATGTACAAAAGGACATATTAACTTGGCTCTATAACAAAAGTTGAAGGCTAGAATTGTCTAGGATCGGACAAGCTTGCACATTGGGCTTGGAAAAGATGATTGAGCTTAAATCGCCTGAGCGAGACAATAATTTTTAGAGTTTATAAGTGATTAATTAATTATAGAGCTCCAAATCTAAAGTTAAACTATTTCGCAAACCAACTTTTACCATTCAATTGCAAAATTTTACAATTAGCCAAACAACTACCTCAAAACCAGTTTTTTTGTGATTAAATAGCATAAGCAAAAGTTGTTGCCTTAATTGGGTCGGTCAAGCTCAGCTAAAAAATTAGTGATTGACTATGACTTGACTTCATTTAATTTGTTTCTTTAGGTAAGATTTGGATCATCAGGGCTTGGGTTGGGACCCGTTATTAAATTAAGGTTTACGATAAATTTATTTTCTTATTTTGGGTCTATAAACTTAGAGTAATATTTGGGGCACTAACAACTTCCACTAACACTTACTAACACACTCTATCTCTCTCCTAGTGGTACTGCGGGGCCCGCAGTGGGCCCCGCAGTACCACTGGGAGAGAGATAGAGTGTGTTAGTAAGTGTTAGTGGAAGTTGTTAGTGCCCCTAGCATTGCCCATAAACTTATGGATATGTAAATTTATTTTATTGCCGACCCTGCTCAGGGTTAACCCTTCTCTTTCTTTCTCGCTCTTTGAGAAATCTGACAGTTTGTGAGAAAATGCTCATGCACCTGAGTCTAGATACACCTTTTTGAATATCTTTCTTGTTAACATTTTCAGCAGACTAGTTATTTTAACTTTTAGATAAAATAGTAGAGCGAAGTGAGTTTTATGTGTTCTAACAGGTTATTCACATGACTAGTCATTTTAACATATTTATCTTTTTGATTAGCAGATTTATCTAGCCAAAAATGTCTCTCTACATTCTCTCTCATAATCTCAGCCTTTAGATCTTCTTCTATTATTCAATTGGCAGAAATCTCGGTCAAAGAAAATATAGTAAAGTAAGGTAGCTAGATAATAATAATAATAAATAAATATAAATAAATAAAAGAGCACTGTTAGAATATATTGAAGGTTAAATAGTGGATAACTAACATAGTTTTAGCTAAAGTAGTTCGCTATAAAAACAATTTCACTGCTAGATGCTTTGGGAAAACAAAGAATCAATTGTGATTCATAAGTGAACTGATTCTACAAATTCAAGTGTTTGGTGAGTGTCAATTTATTGAATAGAAATCTGTATTCAGACTAGTAACCATCTTAAAACTGGTTCTTTGTTAAACCATTGGGGCCTGTTTGGGGATATCCAAAATAGAATCTAGTTCAAATCCAAGTCAACTTTTTTATCTGGTTCTTGTGAGAACCATGTGTAGGTTAGTCTGACGAAGAACCTGTTTTAAGAAATTTATTAGACTTGGCACAAACTCTTATGTAAGAAATAGACACTCGCCAAACTAAGTTCTCACAAGAACCAGATAAATTGGACTTGGATTGAACCAGATCCTATTTTAGACTTTTTCAAATAGGCCCTAGGTTCTCACAAAAACTATATAAAAAGTGAGACTTGGACTAAACCTTGTCTAGTTTTAGACTTTTCCAAACAAGCCCTTCAGTAATAGCCCCCCCCCCCCCCCCCCCCCACTCTCAGTCCCATCCTCACTAGATCTTCGGCCCAAATCAATGCTTGCTTCAGACTGGGCTGGGCCCATTGAGCAGCTGGACAGATGTTCATGAGCCAACCCGCCATCGTTTTTCGTACATGCAACAGCAAACCGACAAAAAAAACTGAACTAACTTCGTTAACTTTTCTCCGTCACCGTTAACTCCCAAAACTCTCCAATAACACAATGCCACGTGGAATTCAGGCGCGTAATAATAGTTCCTTCTCTGTTTTTGGACTCCGTCTTCAAACAACAATTTCAACCACTTGAATTCCCTAATCACAAGTCCCTCAAATTCTCTCACCTCTCAAATCAAAAACCCTAGATTTTGAAGCCCCAGAGAACCCCCAATATTCATCAATTTCTTTGCATTCAAAACCCTGGTTTTGATTGTGAACTTTGAATTTGTTTTTTTTTTTTTTTTGTGGGTCACTTGAATATCTGTTTTTGAATGTTTGTGGAACCCTAATTTTCGAATTTTTGGTAGTTTTGATTGCAATTGAGTATTGGGGTTTCTTCAGTTTCTTCGCATTCAAAACCCTGGTATTGGTTGTTAAGTTTGTGTAGGTTTTTTGTTGGTGGGTCACTCGAATATCTGATTTTTAATGTTTTTAGAATCCTAATTGTTCACTTTGATTTGCTTTCAAAATCCTAAATTTTCGAAATTTTTTGTAGTTTTGATGGGTGGTTTTGATTGTGAAGTTCATAGGCCTTTGAATGTTTGTTAGAACCCTAATTGCTCGCTTTGTCTGCTTTCATTAACCTAAATTTTCGAGTTTTTTGTAGTTTTGATTGCAATTGATTATTGGGTTTTTAAGGGTATTATGGATAATCAGGAGGAGAAGTTATCGATTTCGATCTTCAAATCGAATTTGAACGTTTATCGTCTAACGAACGGTCCGTCGCTACACCCATCTGGGTGGTTCGAGATTCGACTCTTCTACGTTCGTATAACACCATGCGCTGTTCAAACTGTTCCCGATCACCTCACGCTCCGCCATCTCCGCCGCGAGATCGGGGTCTCCCTCGAAATCAACGGCGCGAGAATACCCGCTTCCGAGGCGGCCTCGTTGAAGCTTCGCCGCGATCGGGTCGATAAGGAATCGTCGGAGGTGACCTACGTGAGTACAGATAGTGTGAGAATTACAGGTGCTGTTGAATTTGAGGTTCATGAGGATGAGATGATATTGTGTGGGTCATTGGAGAGAATAGAGTCTGGTTGGAGCAATGGGAATGTTGGGTTAGAGAATGATTCGAAAACGGGTTGGAGTATGGACTGTTATGCATCGATTTCGAGTGGGACTTCAGCTTTTTTTCAGCCGAAACTTGGTATTTCGTCGCCGTCGATTGAGGTTTATATTGCTGGGTGTTGTTCGGGTGTGCCTGTGATTTTGACGAAGACGATTTTAATTAGTCCGAGGCGGAAAGTTTCGAGGCAGGGGATGCTTGATGCTATACCAGAAGATGAAGAGATAGGGAAGGAGCAGAAGAGTAGTAATGGCTTGGTTCGACAGCGTAAATTGCAGGTAGTTTATATGGTTACATTTTTTTTTATTTGAACAGTATGTTTTTGTAGTTATATTTTGATTTCTAATGTTTCTTTTGTTTAAATGATTATTTGCATCATTTCCAAGTATTTGAGCTCATTTTGATTATACGTCTAGTCTTCATGTTTTTGTTAATGTCGCATGATAACGATGGAGTTTTAAGGATGTGAGCTGGATAAGCAGTCATGGATGGTGTTATGTGAATGTGAATTGTGTCGGGTTTAGTCACTGATGACTCGTGAGTTATATTAAGGAAGAGGTTTGGCTGCATGTAGTGTTCGTTGATGTAGTAATTGTTGACAAAGATTGAGTGGATTATTTTGATGGCATAGATGATGTAGAATTAAGAAGTCATTGTGCTATGTAACTTTGATAGAAATTTTATTAGAAATGTCCTAGCCTAGGATCTCTAGAGGAGAGGTTCTGAATCGAATTGATCTTGGAAGTGTCACACTGTTGTATTTTTAGAAATTTGGGTGTTGGGATGTACGACGACATTGATTTTATTATAAATTTTTTGTGTGTTTTTAAAAAAAAAAAAAAAAAAAAAAGAAGAAGTAACTGCGTATAGACCTGATGTACGATATCTCATATTGCTTGCCGTCTTCGTCTTTAACCAATGTGCAAACCAATATAACTTTTTCAAAGAAAAAAGTTACTCTATGTTGATAAAATTGTTAAAATTCCATGTAGGGTTTATAGTAGTTAGCTTTTGTCTTCTTCGTGGTAATTCAAAAATGTTTAAATTACTCCCATAAAGTTAGGTTGTACTGGACCATTGTCCATACAAATATTATTTTTTTATTTTTTTATTTTTTTCCCTGATTTGCAAACCAACTTTCTTAGATGGTTTATAAGCTACCCATAATTTGAATTGAGTTAAGCTTCTTGTTGGGAGTACTTTGACATTTGATTTACAAACCAACTTCCTAGATGGTATAACTACCAATAATTACATTTGAGTGGAGTTTTTGTTTTTTGTGTACACTTAGCATTCTAGCGTGCTCACATAAAGATTAGAAATTCTTTACCATGCTTGTGCTATTAGAACTCTTTCACCATAAAGGGGGCGATTGTATTGTTTACCATTCAGTCTTTTCCAATGTGGCTCTTTACTGCGCCTCTAATTCAGTTGTCTATGGGCGTTCTAGGGTAATTCTTGTCAAAAGGTTATTGATAGTGCTCTCTCTCTCTCTCTCTCTCTCTCTCTCTCTCTCTCTCTCTCTCTCTCTCTCTAGCAAATTTTGGGTAATTCTTGTCAAAAGGTTATTGATAGTGCTCTCTCTCTCTCTCTCTCTCTCTCTCTCTCTCTCTCTCTCTCTCTCTCTCTCTCTCTCTCTCTCTCTCATGGAGTTTCTTTCCGTTATTATCCCCAAGATAAACAACATTTTGGTTTCTCAAGTTGAAACTTTTGTTCTTATCTGCTGAAGCCATATTTGCTTTATCTGTTAATGCAGTAGTGAGGTATGTGTGTTAGTTAACTAAACAATCCACTGCAGATTTTGTACATCTGAGGTGTTGAGGACATCCTCTTACATGTTGTGGGTGATATACTGATATGTTTTGTTGGTTTTTGGCTATATTTGCATTTAAGAGTGTAGTTGTGGAGTGTTTCTCATGCAGACTTGAACTAGAAGAGTTTATTCAATAGAAATTAGATCTCTCAGGCTGGGTGGCTGGTTTTTTGTGTCTGGTTGTGTAGCACTGTTGACATAAATTATAGGAATTCCATTTATCTTTTCTTGTGCCTCCGTTCAGAAGTAAAAGATTTCTCGCTTTCATTAGTGTTTCTATGGGGTTCTCTAGGATCTGGGAATATTTTGTTCCTTTAGTGGTTTGTCCTTTTTTTTTTGGGTGGTGATTTACTCTGCAGAGTGCTTACCACTCCACCTCGAGAGTGACCATCCAAACCTGTAGCATCCTTGCAGTGTGCATGAAAACCAGTATGAGATAGTTAAATTCCTATGTAGGTTCATTCCTAGGCTGGAGAGAATTATGGTCTGATTGCGTGTCCATGAATTTAATTGAGCTAATTCACAATTTATAAAGCATGTCAAGGTAGATATCCATCATCTTGAATTAGGACATTTGAGTTAAATGTAGATATAGAAAAGTTAGGAGTAATGTTATGCTTCTCAAATTTTGGTTCCCAAATGTGGTGCCCAACACGTGGCAGTAAGGCCACTTTCAATAATGGTGGGACCACCTCAACATCTCCAATGAAAATCAAGTAGGTCACTATCACCTGTTGGGACACCTATTTGTGTAGCGTAGCTTTATTTGAAAAGTTATGCTTAAAATTAGCAATTACATAATCTTAAGAAAGTCTAAGAATGGCCTACATATGAAGAAGCATTATGATAATTTTCATTTTTCTTGACCCACTAATTCAAGAGGCATATTTTCAGATTTAAAAGCTTTACAAATAGTGAATTGGCCTGTTCAAATTCAGGGGACGTGCAAATAGGCCATTTTATCAGCTGTTGCATTCTTAGATGTAATTATATTGTCATACACTTATACACTAGATAATAGCATCTTCCTTCCTCATGCATGTGTGCGCGCGCTCACATGCATGTGTGTATGCTTGCATCTCTGGAATGCATGATTACTTGAATTTGTTAATTTTAAACCGATGTGTCTGGAATCGGATGCTTATTGGACATTTAAAAAAATTAAAAAATTAACTGATTTGTCATCCTCTTGGTGGTAATATTCAGATCACAGAGTCCGAAGTTGACGACTATGAGGTAGACGAAAAAATCGGAAACAGCTACTACCCAGAAGAAATGTACGCTGGTGAGGACGGACAGCTCTCATGGTTTAACGCCGGTGTGAGAGTTGGCGTGGGTATCGGCCTTGGGATGTGCCTAGGTGTCGGTATTGGTGTTGGACTGCTTATGCGCTCGTATCAAGCAACCACCAGTAACTTAAGGAGAAAGTTTTTCTGAATTGATCCTTTCCTTTTAAGACTTCCGGTTCGACATGTTGAACGACAAAGAAATGAGAAGAGAAACTTTGGAATTGTACCGTGTGGGATTCCCAGATTCTGTTCCAGAAGAGTGGGCTTCGTCGGTACTTAGGTTGACATTACATGTGATGGTGTTATGGAAGCTTGCGTACTCTTCCCATTTCATACCTGTAGCTGGTATCAATTACTAGGAATGTGGTGTTGGAACAAAATTCTGAGATGGGTAAGTGATGCTTCAATCCTTGGACGTGATGACCTTTAATGACGGGTAATACTATGATCCATCTGTGTGGATGTATATATTGGAGATGATTGTATCTATTCTCATGTTTTTTGTAGCTAGGCATCGTTTAGATTTCATCTGAGGTTTATATTTTGCTTTCGACTGCATCTTTTTGTTTCTTGTATAAGGTTTTTTCTTTCTTTTTCATTTTGCTCTTTCTTTTTTCTATTTTTGTTTTTGGTTTTTGAGGATGACAGTAAGAAATTTGTGATGAATTGTTGCAATAAGTTGTGCATTTGTGGAATAAGCAACTGTTTTGACAGTTTTCTGGAGCAGTAAATTACAGGTGGTTTTAGCGTCTTCACACTTTTTCTTTGACCCTTTTGTTGGAACTGCTGTTTTTGAAATCTCTTAATGATAAAGTGAGGTTACTTCTGCTATTGGAACATGAAAAGAGAGACTAGTTTCATATTTGGTACTATAATTTATCGTACGATTAAACTGTAAATCTTGCTATAAGCGTCTTAGCTTGGTATGATTTAAACTGTAAATTCTGCTATAAGCATCTTTTAGCTTTGGTGGCACGGGTTTTGTGACCGATGTGTCGGGTTTTGAGGTTCTTTTGTTATTGTTATCCAGAATGTTAATTTTGGGGATGTAATGCACATGTTGAGACAATTTCTGTTAACTATGCTGTATGTTTCTAATTCGCAGTCGTCTGGAAGGGATAACTATAGAGTAATTTTTTGCCTCCCAAATGATTTAATAGTTGTACCACAAGCACCGATTACTTTAACAGCTTGTGGTACAACAAATAAAGCATTTGGAAACCAAATTTGGGATTTAAACTTAAGTAGCATAGCAATATTCATGCTATGTCAGGTGATTTTGGCTAAAGTTTCTTGATCCCTTTAAATTTGGAATTCTATTTTTGCCTAGAAAAGTCCAACAGTTTGGTGCTTGATTGTAGCTTTCTGTTATCTTTTTATTTCGAGCAGCGTATCAATGTTGAGAGAAGTTATTCAAGGTGACAGGTCACAAGACTCGCAACATGTCAGCAGTTACACTATGTAGTTACGCTTATGTAATTATGTTGATATGGTGTGATGTGCCAATCATATTTGATAATATATTTTTATCATATTTAGCAATGTATTTTTTTAAATGACATTCAATTTGATAAAACTTTATGGTATAAATTGCAAGTAGCGTCTAATTTCAGGCAAATTGAATAAATAAGTATTACATGAACGGATATGATTAATACATTACGTTATGTTAGCGTAATGACGTTGTGTGATGTTATTCTGAATAATTTTTCCAATACTAATATGGTAGAGAGAGAGAGAGAGTAGAAATGGATGCAGAAATCGGTTAAAATGGAACAATTTATTGTAGAAGTTGAGGAGTATAGATTCGGTCGCTATAGTATATCCTTGTATGTAAAACATTATTCTTAATTTAAATAAAAACGTGCAAATCTTAATTAATTTTTTATTTTTTGACATAAAACTAAAATTAAGAATAATTTTGAAATGCAAATTTGAAATAAGGTGAAAAAAAACAATAAAAAAGAGAGGACAATCTAATCTACCGATTGGAATGCATCCTGAAAATGTATTTTGAATTTTTTTCTCTAATTTATTGGTCTGTTAAAATTCTAGCGTGCACACACACGTATACACGTAGGTCACATTTGGCTTCTAAGGGCCTGGACTATTAATTCATTTTAATTCAAAATTTTGGGGATGTCTACACACCCCCTTTGGATTAAATAAGTCCATATCCCCTATTTAGTTAAAATAAAATAGTAGTCTATTAATTCCCAGATTTAGTTATCAAATACTTTGTCCGTTGTACCATATATTATCAACCACTTATGCGGTTCAAGTGTTAAAATATTTGGGATCTAAATTTAGGATTCAAATTTGAAAAACGTAACAGTTCTCATTAAAAAATTTATGATCTTAAAATAAGGAATAAAATTATGATTCTCAAATTTGGTTTATAAATACTTATTAATTACATACTACTATCACAATGTATGGTACAATTATTATATCATTTAGAACTAAATTTGCGATTCAAAGTTAAAAGTATGGCATCATTTAAATGAAACCTTTCCAAATCAAATAAAGAACTATTTAAATTGGATCAGAGAAAGTTTTATTAAAATAAAATAAAAAGAGAAACAAAGAGAGGAAAATTTGCTGAAAATTTGTCTCACATATAAAATGTACCTTTGAAGTTTGGTCTCTGTTTCATTCTGATCTTTGTAGTATCAATTGTATGAATTGGTTTATGAAGTTTTTAAATAAAAGCAATATGGTCAAAATATCTCACTGTCATAAAATTGGACGGAATTCACCTATTGATTGGTGGTGTTTTATTAAATTCCGTCAACTTTTTTTTATAGAATTAAATATTAAGACCACATTATTTTTAATTAAAAAACTTCAAAGATCAAATTAATACAATTAAAACTACCTGTCTATGAGACAGTGACCAAACTTGATCATACTCCCTCCATCCCATAATAAGTGTCTACATTTCCTTTTTTGGATGTCCCACAATAAGTGTCCACTTCCTAAATTAGTATATATCTTTTATTTACTTTTCAAAACTACCCTAATAATAAAGACAAAGTAGCATTTATTTGTGGTCCCAACACAAGCAAAAAGTCAAACATTCATCATATCTAAGGGTAAAATTGAAAAGTGACTCTTTGAGGAACCAAAAAAAATTAATATAATACAACTTTTTTAAATATTGTGCAAAATAGAAGTGAACACTTATTATGAGACGGAGGGAGTATATAAGTTACAAGGATTTACAAAGAATAAACAAGTAGAAGATGAGGGACAGAAAATCCGGATCATCTGCGACGATGCCGCACCGTAACAACGATGCACCTCCTCCTCTCCCCCTAGTTGTGACCCTCAACTGCATCGACGACACCGCCGTCGAGCAACACTGCCTCGCCGGCGTCGCCACCGTGGAACACGTTCCTCTCAGCCGTCTCGCGGAGGCGAAGATTGAGTCGGCCGCCGCTGTTCTCATCCACTCCCTCGCCTTCCTCCCGCGCGCCGCCCAGCGCCGCCTCCGCCCCTGGCAGCTCGTCCTCTGCCTCGGCTCCTCCGATCGCGCCGCCGACTCCGCCCTCGCCGCGGAGCTAGGGTTTAACCGGCTCGTTCACGTCGACGTCTCGCGCTCCGATGAGGTCGCCGACACCGTCATGGCGCTGTTCCTGGGACTCCTCCGGAGGACTCACCTCCTCTCGCGCCACGCGCTCTCGGCCACCGGATGGCTCGGCTCGGTCCAGCCGCTCTGCCGTGGAATGCGCCGATGCCGAGGGCTTATATTGGGGATCGTAGGTAGATCAGCTTCTGCTAGGGCTTTGGCTACTCGAAGCTTGGCTTTCAAAATGAGTGTGCTCTATTTCGATCTTCATAAGGTATATATGAATCTGAAGGATAACTGATCTAGTGTGAAATTCAACTAAAGTGCATTGTATTTTTTTTTTTTCCCTTTCCTGATTACTATATCAGTAGCCAACATAAAGATGAAAATCAATCCAATGCAAATAAAGGAATGTTAATTTGTGCTTGGTTCATGGATTAGAACTTTTCTTTGTTTGGTTACTAGGAAAAATAGCAAGAAAAAACTCTTTTAACATGAAGAAAATTTTGAATTTTGTACTTGTCATTACCTTACTCTTTTCTTGATTGCCCTATTTGTTTGAAATAAATTAATTTGTGAGTATTAGATTAGCATGAAGAAAATATTATGGAAATTGTTTTTCCCTTTTTCTTTTTCCTTGAATAAATCTGCGGACCAAACATAGCATTAGTATTTTGGTCTGTAGTCTTTCAGACAATTAGTTTTGCAGTAAAACTCTATTAGCCAATTAGTTTCTCATTAGTGTTTTAGCTAATTGTTATTATTAATTAACCCCTTCAGTTTCAAGTGACAAGTGAGCTGCATGAAAGTTTTCTGCTAAAAAATTTGGTTCAAGTTCTTCTGCCTGTATGCACTGTATATTAAAAAGGAACTGGCTTAGACTCCTATCAGCTTTGGTTTGTGTTTTTAATGATTAATCATTTGTTTCATAATTCCTGAATGAGTAGTACTACACACACACTTTTTGACACCCAGCTTTAAATGCATGTACCCTATGCTGTGTAAGTGGTGCACAGAAAAGTGTGAAAAATTCAAACAGCACAAGGTACATGTGTTTAAAATATAGTGTGTAAAAAATTGTGTGTGCCAAACATTTCCCTTCCTGAATTGGTCTAATTGAATTTTTCGTTAACCCATTCCCACAGGGGAAAGGAAAATTTAGATCCTCTTGGGCATTCCCCCCTGCTGCCCGGAGAATGGATACTCTTAATGATTTACTTGCTGCAAGTGACCTTATTTCACTCCACTGTGCTCTGACAGATGAAACAGTCCAAATTATCAATGCAGATAGTTTGCAGCACATAAAGCCTGGTATTTTGCAGTTCAGATATTTCATTTAGAATAAATATTTTGTGGTTTCTTGTATTGGGTTTGATCCTACTTAAGAACGGAATCCATGTGAAATTATTGCATTAAGACTCATTAGGTTCATGGATTTAGTCAAGGAAAAGAAAAAGAAAACATAAAACTCTTTTCCTTGTTGTTAATAAGGCAATTGATGAGGAGAATAGGAAGGAAAAGAAAATAGGGTGAGAGTAAAACTAAAATTTTTGAAGTTTGTTAGTCATCTCCGTTCCTCTTTTCTCAAGTTCATTGTATATTTTGTGATCTTTAGTCTCTAATGTTATTTAAGTATGGAGGAAAATACTTGGGAAAACACTAGGAAAAGTGTTTTCCTTTTCACTTTTTTTTCTTTCCCTAAATCCGCAAACCAAACAGAGCCTAAGATAAACTAGAAAATCTGGCATTCCCACTCCCCCACGGCCCCACCCCAACCCCAAAAAGAAGTGATGATAATAATAATAATAATAATAATAATAATAATAATAATAATAATAATAAATGGAAATGAGCCTGATCTTCTTCTAATTGCGATTAAGAGGGAATAATTTTTTCCCATGCAGGGGCATTTCTTGTTAATACAGGTAGCAGCCAGCTTCTGGATGATTGTGCTGTAAAGCAGCTTTTGATTGACGGCACCCTTGCTGGCTGTGCTCTGGACGGTGCTGAAGGGCCTCAATGGATGGAAGCATGGGTATGATGAGTATTCATAGGGTATATATATATATATATATATGTTATGCATGTGTCGAATTATGGTTTCTTCACATGACTTCTTGTGATGAACAATATGATTTGCGGATAATTCGTGAAATTTATATTCTTATTCCTGAGTGATGCTTTTCTCTTGCTGCTTTGATTGTTTTTTTTTTCCCTTTAACTGATTCATAATGTGTCTCACGAGCATTCCAATTTGTGCCGTGTCCATGTCGGGGCACCGACACACTTTAGACACGCGAGAAAACATTTTCTAAACTTTTTTTGCATTGGACAAACGCTGGACAAGCATCAGACTCGGGAATGGACATAGAATGCTGGCTCCTTTGAAAATGTTTCGTAAAACCTTGAGGTAAAAGTCTTAATATAAGAAAATGGAAGATAAGTAAAGGGTTTATTCAAAAACTTAGGAACCATGAGTGGACAAAGGTATATTGTATGGAGTATCATTAATTGACAAGAGAGAACTTTCACACCCTACCTGAATGTTTTCAGTTTTATAATTTACTTTCACTCAGAGATCACATTATTACTTATTACCAGTGTGTTCTTGATGTGTCTACGAATGATGAACAAGATTTCATAAGCAATTCTACTTTTAATATATTGTTCGTTTGGCACTAATTTATCTTATCATGACTTCACATCAGATAAGGGAGATGCCCAATGTATTGATACTTCCCCGAAGTGCAGATTACAGTGAAGAAGTTTGGATGGAGATACGGGAGAAAGCTATATCTATATTGCAGACATTCCTCTTGGATGGAGTTATTCCAAAAAATAATGCCATCTCTGATGAAGATGAGGAGGAAAGTGAAATAGTCTATGAAAACGAACTGTTTGATAAACAAGACAACGAAAGAGACTTGCAGGGTTCTCCTGAAAGCTCTGATAAAAAGGGTACTAATCAATCAGCAGAGTCTTCGGTATTATCTGAAAATAATTCCTCTCGATCGGAAGGAAGACGTAGCAGATCGGGTAAAAAAGCTAAAAAGAGGCATACCCGCCAAAAATCCATGCAAAAATCAGACGATCCTTCCGCGTTGGAGAGTACCTCACATCGAGAAGATACAGATCAAGTTCTAAGTTCTAGTTCACGTTTTGCATCTCCTGAAGATTCAAGAAGTAGGAAAATGCCAATCGAATCCATAAAAGAATCCTCTTCTGAACAACTCCTAAAACCATGCACGAGGTTAAATAGAAATTCCAGTGAACTGCTCAAGGATGGTTACGTTATTGCTTTGCATGCAAGAGATCGCTCAGAGATTCATGTCTCCAGACAACGAGCTAAAGGTGGTGGTTGGTTCCTAGACACAATGCCTAACGTAACAAAAAGAGATCCAGCAGCACAGTTCCTAGTTGTTTTCAGAAATAAGGTGTGCTGAATTCGTTTTTGGTTTTTTCTTGCTTGGTTCGATTTCATATTATGTTGCAAGTGGAAAAGAATTATAAATTGTTATGCCGACTAGTAATGGGCTATACAAATACAATTTCCACAGGACACAATCGGCTTGCGAGCATTCACAGCAGGTGGAAAGTTATTGCAGGTAATTTTTGGTCTTACTAGTTATAGTCTATAATTATGAATCTGTGGTATCTTTTTGGATTGTTCTTTAAGCTTTCTTCACTTTGATTCAGAAAAAGGCAAGGTGCAAATTTCTAGTTTTAGTTTATTTGGCATATTGCAATTTTTTTTCTATTTTCTATTATGCCATTGATAAGTGGGGAGGATCGTTGACTTTTACTGCACAATTAGCATTTTTGGGTGAAAAAACTGGGAGTTAAAGGATATTTGGTTTCGACCACATGGTCATCATTCTAGCACGGGTGGTACATGCACTCCCCCACCGCATACTTTGTTAATCTGGGAAAATTGATCCTGCTCAGTCTTTGTTGAATGCCGTAATAAATGTTTTTAGGGTAAATTACACTTTACACCCCTGTAGTTTGGGTGTGGTGTCAGTTTGGTCCCTGTAGTTTCAATTTTGTCGCGTTGGTCCTTACAGTTTTAGTTTAGGATCAATGTAGTCCATGCACGAAAATTTCCTACAATTTTTTTTACAGAAATAGAGGTCATATGATGCACATGTGAGGTATCATTAGGGGCATAATGATAAATTTACTTAGAGAATTATACTTTACACACCTATATTGAACCTAAATGTGTCAAAAATTGTAAGAAAATTTGACGAATGGACTATTTTGAATCTAAAATGAAACGGTAAGGACTAAAATGACAAAATTGAAATTATAGGGACCAAAGTGAAATCACACCACCACTCTACACCCCAAGTTACCTGCCAACTCTTGTATATTATTAACTTCCCCTAAAGGAATGATGAAATTGCGAATAGGTAGGCTGAAAAATATTGATGTATACGCAACTGCTACAGCAACTAGAGCTGGAAATTACTTTGGAGAATATGAGGAAGTAATTTGATTTCAAATCCCGTGAATATATGAGACTGTTACTCAATGATAGCACATAATTCATGCTAAAAATGTATTCTCTACATTATGTAAATGTGTAACAAAAAATCAGTCATATTTCTCATGGAAAATATTTTATTACCTTTACTTGGAACTGGAAGATATCATCTACTTCTTTTTACTTGTTGGTGGTTTGCTATCTCAAAGATAACAAAAAATTTTGACTCCTACCTAGGAATGTACTTATGTGCAGAATATCAGTCACCTCCTCACGTGATTCAATTTACTGTATGTATCTCCTTGGCAACATCCTTTACAGGTCCTTGTTTTAAGAAACTTGAAGGATTACTTGGACCAAGGCACACGTTGGGCTTGAATCTGGTTCCATAATTTTTTCTTCATTAACTGCAGTGGTGATTACCTAAGTAAGATCTGATGTTCAACTTACTTGTACACATAACACAATCGTTGGAAGACCTAACCGTATGCCTACTCAACTTTGATAATATTCATAGTCAAAAACAATGTGAAAGTGAATAATTAGGACTCTACTGAATCATCTCATCAGTCATATGCATGGTTCAAAGTCGCGGTATCGGTCGCGGTATCGGAGACCGTTGTGATGACTCGGTGTCGCGGCGATGCGGCCCGGTATCGGGCGATACGCTCCGATTCGCTAGATTTAAGCGTCAGAAAAATATGAAAAAATTATGGAAAATTCTAAAATAATAAGGATAGCATAATTGGCCTAATAGATTTCCACAATACACAATGTTCCAATTCTAGAAACACATCTCATTCAATTCAGACGCTGCGGATCTAATGTCTAATAATTGTACACATAATTGGATTTAAATTGTTCAATACTACCAAATAATACATATAATATTTTTTTATGTTGTCCAATCTTATTTTTTTTAAGGAATACATTTTTGCTCACTCCAAAATTGCTCACATTGCTCACCCTCCTCTCCCATAGGCTAATGCAGTGGGACTCAGTATTAAATGAAAATTAATTAATTGTGTAAAATACTGGGCCCCGCTGTATTAGCCAGTGGGAGATAAGGGTGAGTAATTTTGGGGTGAGCAAAACTGCACTATTTGTTAAGATTATATATACACTCAAATTGGGTTATATTCAGCAAAAAACAGATAAACACAACAAAATAAATAAATAAATAAATAAATAATACTCCCTCCGTTCCTTTTTTTGAGTCCTATATTCCATTTTGGGATGTCCCAAAATTAGTGTCCACTTTCCTAAATTGGTATACAATTTTTATTTACTTACCAAAACTACCCTTCTTTGAAGTCTACACCAAGACAAAACTAAAAAAATTATTGTAATGATTATGGGCAATTGTGGAAAGTAGGTGTAGATTCTTTTTGTCCCCTTAATAAGTTGAGTTCCCAAAGATGGACTCAAAAAAAGGACGGAGGGAGTAATAATAATAATAATAAAGAAAAGAAATTGCTGGAAATTGCTCCATATATATTTACAAATTAAGGCTGTGGTTAAGCCAAAAGGCCCAAAACACATAGTCGACACAAACAGATCACACACACAAACACTCGACACACAATCACACACACACCAACAGATCAACACACAAACAGATCGACACACACAATCACACACACAAACTGAAACAGATCGACAACCACAATTACACACACACACAAACACTCGACACAGATCGCGACACACACACACTAACACTCGACACAGAGAGAGAGAGAGAGAGAGAGAGAGAGAGAGAGAGATCGATGAGACATCTGGGAAGAAGATGAAGATCTGAAGAGAGAGATATGAAGATGAACAAACCCTTGTGAGCAGTGTTGTTAAAGGCGCTCCCGAGGCGCGCCTAGGCGCGAGGCGCAGGCGGGCGCGAGGTATGAGCCTCGCCTTAGGCTAGGCGAGGCGACTTCATTCAGGCGCACAAGAGGCGCGCCTTTTGGCGCCTTTTCATGAGGCGCAAGGCGCATGAGGCGCTAGCCTATTGAAAGAAAGACCCAAAGGCAGAATTTTACCCCCCCATATCTATCGCATCTCAGTTTTTTTTTTTTGGGGGGGGGGGGGGGGGGGGGGAAAGAAGAAAGGAAAGAAAGAAGAAAGGAAAGGAAAGAACCAGTCGATTTGGAGCTGGAGCCCTAGGAGCTGCTGAAAGTTGATCGCATCTCAATTCCCCAGGTATTTTTCTTCTTCTTCTTCTTCTTCTTCTTCTTCTTCTTCTTTCTTTGATCATCTTCTTCTTCTTCTGGAGTCGCAATCTGCGACTCTTTTTTTTTTTTTTTTCCCTTTCGTTCTTTCTTTCTTTCTTCTTCTTCTTCTTTCTTCTTCTTCTTCTGCGAGTCGCAATCTGCGACTCTCCTTTTTTTTTTTTTTTTTGTTCCTGCTTTCTGCGAGACTGCGACTTCTTCTTCTTCTTCTTCTTCTTCTGCGAGTCGCAATCTGCAGCTCTCTTTTTTTTTTTTTCCTGCTTTCTGCGAGACTGCGACTTCTTCTTCTTCTTCTTCTTCTTTCTTCTTCTTCTTCTTCTTCTTCTTCTTTCGATCTGGGTTTTTTGTTTTGTTTCGATCTCTCTTCTCTTCCTTCTTCTTCTTCGGTTCTTCTTCTTCCTGCAAAATAAACAGTCTTTTTTTTTCTTTTTTTTTTCCCTCTTCCTTTATAGTTGATTCATGCATTAACTCTTCTTTATTATTCTTAATTTTTATTTTTTATTTTTCTGTTCTTTGTTTATTTTTTCTTTTCTGTTCTTTCTTCTTCTTCTTCTTTTTTTTTTTTTTGTATGGTACTATACTACTAATACTATACTTACTAGTAATACTGTTATACTACTATAATATCTTAATCGTTTTCCCACACAAGAACAAATTAAATTAGACTTTAGAACTTACAAGTTAGATATACACATTGCTATCAATTAATTTTGACACCTTAATTGTATTTTTTTTTTATGCTACTATACTATATATTTGATAAATACTATAGTTGTATACTTGTATCCCTGTATGGCTGTATTTATAAATTAGACTTTAGCTCCGGTCCCCGGAATGATTGGATTCTATGGATTTTTAATTGATAAAGACTCTTTTTTACAATTAGATAAATGGAGAGTGGTGGTAGCGTAAGTTCAAAGAAAGATCCGGCATACAAGTATGCTAAACAAGATCCGAATGACAGAAATAAGTTCACTTGCAACTTTTGTGGGAAGCAGACAAATGCAGGTGTATGCCGGGCCAAACAACATTTAGCCGGAGGCTATCGGAATGCAAAGGATTGTAAAAAATGTCCACCGCATGTGAGAGTAGAAATTAGGGAGTATATTAGTAATAAGAAGGAGAAGAAAGAAAATATGAACTTATTGCCAGATTTTGATATTATTGATGACGATGAGGATGAAGCAGAAGAGGTTGAGGTTCAATCCAAAAGAAGTTCAACAAAGTCCAACAACCTGAAAAGACCAAGAAAAAAGGGTCCAATGGATGCCTTTGTGACCCCTGATCCGGAGCTTGTTGTTCAAAGGAAAAAGGATGGGAAGGGGAAGCAAACTACTATTAGTGATGCCTATAACAAAGAGGCAAGAGAAAAGGCATGCCAATTGATAGCGAGATGGATGTATGAAGCCGGGATACCCTTTCATGCCGTGAATTATGATAGTTTTCAAGTGGCGATGGAAGCCGTAGGGCAATATGGTCCGGGGATGAAGCCACCTAGCTACCATGAGGTGCGGGTGCCTCTTTTGAAAAAGGAAGTAACTCACACACGTAGTATAATAATGAAGCAACACGAGGAAGAGTGGGCAAAATATGGTTGCTCCATTATGTCCGATGGATGGAAGGGCATCACTGAAAGGAGCTTATTGAACTTCCTTGTAAATTCTCCTAGAGGAACTATGTTCATTGAATCTATTGATGCTTCATCTTATAGCAAGACCGGGGAGAGGGTGTTTCATTTGCTTGATAGTTGGGTGGAACGCATTGGAGAAAATAATGTTGTTCAAGTCATCACAGACAACGCATCAAACTATGTGATGGCCGGTAAGATACTGAGATTTGTTAAATTTGTTTTCTAATTGTGTTGTGTATGTGTGTTTTGCTTTTAATATGATATGTTATTTTGTTAATGAATTTTCAATAGGGAGATTGTTGGAAGCTAAACGTCAACATCTTTACTGGACACTATGCGCTGCTCATTGTATTGATTTGATGTTGGAAGACATTGGGAAGGTTTCGGACGTCAAGAAAGTGTTACAAAGGGCCATGGCACTCAGTGGTTTTATATATGCTCGTCCAGGTGTAGTGAACATGATGAAGCAGTTCACAGGACAACGAGAGTTGGTGAGACCGGCTGTTACTCGATTTGCCACTGCATTTCTTACACTTGCAAGCATTCATCGTCAAAAAAGCAACTTGAGGAGGATGTTCACTTCAGAAGAGTGGTCAAGTTCTCAGTGGGCAAAGGAGCAAAAGGGTAAGACCGCGGCCCAAACTGTTCTAGCGCCATCATTTTGGAATCACATTGTTTTCACCCTTAAGGTCACCGGTCCCCTTGTTCGTGTACTTCGACTTGTTGATGGGGAGAAAAGGCCGGCAATGGGATATATTTACGAAGCCATGGACAGAGCTAAAGAAGCTATTGCTAAATCTTTCGGAGGGGATGAGCAAAAATATGGTGAAATCTATGAAATTATAGATCATAGGTGGAATTGCCAGCTTCATCATCCTTTACATGCAGCTGGGTACTTTTTGAACCCAGAATTCTTTTATTCAAACCCAGAAATTGAGCAAACTGCTGAAGTGATGTCAGGTTTGTACAAATGCCTAGAAAGGTTGGTTCCAATCATAGACATACAAGACAAAATCACTGATCAATTGACGGCATATAAGAAAGCAGAATCTGTCTTTGGATATCCCGTGGCTATTAGACAAAGAAAGACAAAGTCTCCGGGTAAAAGAAAATCTTTTGTGAAATAATAATATCTTATTATGTTCCTTAAATGTCACTAAAAAATTATTTTTTACAGCTGAATGGTGGGCTTCTTATGGATCTACAACTCCAGATTTGCAGAAATTCGCTATCAAAATTCTTAGCCTAACTTGTAGTGCATCGGGTTGTGAACGAAATGGGAGTGCCTTTGAACACGTAAGTGCAAACAAATGTTGAACATCTTCAAACATTAATCGTATATAATTGATTAGTTGACTGTTGACAATGATTTCTCGCAGATTCATACCAAGAAGAGAAATAGGTTAGCACAAAAACGGTTGAATGACTTGGTTTTTGTTAAGTACAACCGAGCTTTGAGGCGGCGGTACGAGATGCGTGACACCATTGATCCCATCTCGTTGAAGGATATAGATGAAAGTAATGAGTGGTTGCTTGGGAGGATGGACGGAGATGTGGATGAAGATGCCGAAAATGATCGCGTGTATGATGATGATTTGTTGACGTGGGGTGATATTTCTAGAGCTGCAGGGGTTGGAGAGCGTAGATTTCCGACTCGAGCAAGTTCAAGCAATAGATCATCAACAAGGGCAAGGGCAACTACTTCTCCGGTTGTAACTTTAGATGACGAGGAAGAGGCCAATTCAGAAGAGACCGAAGAGGAAGATGATGAGGGTTACAAATCCAATGATGGCGAAGATGATGAGTTGTTTCTTGATGAGGACTGAGGAGTTTGGACTATGCAACATTATTATTACTACTACTATTATTATTATTGTTATTATTATTATTATTTTGCTAAGTGGACATGTGGTTGACTTGCACAGTAGTTGCACTTGCTTAGTAGTGTGTTTTTATTGCATATTGACTAATATTACACTTTAAGAGTGTGTAAATGCATCTTTTTGTTATTTTTCTCTTAAATGTTGTATGTGGCCTATGTAGGATTCGAACCTACAACCTTTGCGCTTTCGCACAACGCTCTAACCAGTTGAGCTTATAGGCCAAAGTGTTCATTTTGATGATTTAATCTCTTTAACTTGTATATAATAATGTAAAATCATATTATAATCATCTAAAATCATATTTTAGATAAGCTATTTACATGTAAAATCATATTTAAAAAAATCATGTAAAAGTGCGCCTCGCTTCGCTCGGGCGCGCGCCTCGGATTGCGCCTCGCGCCTAGGCTCCAGGGGACCTTTGCGCCTTAAATAACACTGCTTGTGAGTTTTGGGAGTTTCCGACAACCAAAGGTATGTTCTCTCAACATTTTTTTTGCTTTCTATCACCTCAAAACATCACGTTTCGGACGATCCGTGCCGATTTTTCATCATCTCGGTCGTATCGGCCGAGATAGCTCGCGATACACATTTTTTTTTAACTCGACTGTAACTCGCCGAGTTAACTCGTATCGGTACCCACCGAAACCGAGTTAACTCGGCCAATACGACTCGGTATCGACCGAGTTTTCGAACCATGGTCATATGACTCATATACATCAACCTTGTATCTTCTCTAGTATTTTATAGCCATGAAAACTTTCTAGTCTTTCTTTATCATGAGAGCATGCGAGTCCTAAATGAGATATTTCATGAATGTGTGAATTGTAAATGTGAAGTTGGTTTATATTTAGCATCTTGTGTAACACTGAAGTATGATTATGAGTACTTTTTGACCTATTCTTCTGTTAGGATGCTGCACAAATGTTGAATGGAGTGACACTATTGAATCCTCTATAGTCCATTGATTTAAATTCTCTTTCAATATTGCAGATAAACAGAAGAATGGAATTTGTATTTGCTAGTCACAGCTTTGATGTATGGGAGACTTGGACATTTGAAGGCCCTTTGGATGAATGTAGAATTGTCAATTGTAGAAATCCCTTGGTATGCTCCCTTCTTTATTATATTTTTTCGGAATATCCCTATGCACTACTCTAGAAGTAAGCATAAACCTTAGTAAATATGCGGGGACACTTGGGAACAACCAAATAACACCAGCAACTGTACTTTCCTGATATGAAAAAAGCGTCTAATACAGAAGAAAGTAGTAAATAATATGACATGGTAGATAATGGTCATGTTTGTGCCTTGTGGGGTTTTGGTTAGAGCTGGAGGAAGATCATGTGACCATGTATATCAACTGTAATGTTTCCAGGAATAGGATCTTAGTTTTCATTTTTAGGCTTTTTTGGTTCTAGGATTTAGCGAGGAAAGAGAAAAGAAAACATAATGAAGAACATATTCCTTTGTTTGGTTAATAAGGAAAACGATTAGGAAAATACGAAAGAAAAGAGAATAAGTTCATAAATAGATTAAGCGCTCTGAATGCTGGGAGTCATTTCCCTCTCTTTTTTACTTATGTTTACAGGTATTTTTTAATTTTTTAATGTTATTTAAGCATGAAGGAAAATATAAGGAAGAACAAAAGAGAACTAGTTTTCCGTCTTGTTCTCCTTTTCTTTTTCTTTTCCCTCACCAAATCCGCACACCAAACAGAGCCTTAGTAACTTGGAAGAAAGTAGTTCGGCAGATGAGGAATAGTGGATGGGGTACCAAAAGGCTAGGAGTTTTTAACAATATGCTTAAAGGGGAAGTAGAGGTGGAGATTTACTGTGAAAAAGGGTAGTTATTGGAATAGAATGGTTAGTGGGAATATGGTAAATTGAGGTGGATGGACTAATAATGTGAACAGCTTATATGGGTTAGGACTGTGGAAAACAATGATGAAGGTTTTGAGGGAATTCGTATGTCTTTTGTTGTGGAGAATGGTAACCAGTTATGGGGTAGGACTCTGCAAAACATACGGACAAGCTGAAGTCCTGCGTTTTGCAATTGCTAATACTTTTGGATTATTTTGGCAAATGCGTCGGTTCTATCGATTTCTTTTTGTAGAGATTTTGGAGGATATGAGTTTTGCGCAGTTTTTTTTTTTTTTTGGTGTAGCTTTGCATTCCTCGCGTGTACGTTGTTTATTCATATATTGTGAGTTTAGTTGTGAAAATGGTCTTGTTTCAAGCGCCGAGATGGCAGTTGTCTTGTTGTGGCCCAAGATAGACTCCAACACCAAAAATATGTATACGACTTTGGGGACATTGAGATTGTTGAAGCTTGTTGTACATTGTTGGCCCATTCTTTAACAGCTTAAGCTTTTGGAGCAATTGGTAACTTAACATGGCATTAGAGTCTTGTTTGTTAGAGGTCCTGGGTTCGACTCTCCATCCCCGCTTTGGTGTGTATATTTGCAGTTTGTTACTTGTCTCCACTATGATGGAGTTTGGTTTGTTAGCTCTCCACGTGCGAGACGAGGTCGCACGTGAAGGAGTGCATTGAGCTTGATATAAATTGTTGGGCTCATTCTCTTACAATTTAAGCTTTTGGAGCAACTGGTAACTTGACAGAGATTAATGGGAAATGAATGAAGTTGGAACCTTAACAGAAACCAAGGATTGGAATTTTATCAGATTAGGGATTGTTGGCAGAACTAGCAATTGTTGCAGAGAAGTGCTCTCTCTCTCTCTCTCTCTCTCTCTCTCTCTCTCTCTCTCTCTCTCTCTCTCTCTCTCTCTCTCTCTCAATTGCTTCTATTGATGTGAACTGCAGGCTGTTTTAGAAGTTCGTGTGGAAGTTCTCGCAGTTGTAGGAGAAGATGACGGTGTTACACGTTGGCTTGATTAGGCTGTGAATAAGACATTGTTAAGCAGCCCTGATGTACACCTACCTATTCCTTTACCTCGAGGTTTTGTAATGTTCAAACGAGCTTGTAAGTTGTATAGCATTCAATTTTCACAATTGACTTCAGGATTGTACTTGTTTTGTGTTTTGGGCTAAAGCTAAACTAAACCCATGAAAGTGATGTATTTGGTTATTTAGGAGAATTTTGAAATGGACTTTGCGAATTATATGAACGTCTGATCATAGAGAATAATGTTATGTTTTTCAAATTTGAACCTCAAATGTGGTTCCCAAAATATGACAGTGATCAGTGGTACCATATATCACTGCATATGGTACAACTGACAAAATATTTGGGAGTCAAACTTGGGAATCACAGCATTACTCAATTATAGAGCATTCAGTTTTTTACTAGAACTGTTGAAAGCATAAACTTTGGGACAAAGCAGTTGTCTGATTGTTTGTTGTGCTAGTGTTTGCACTTTGATTTTTCTAGTTAATGAATTTACGGCAAATTACACTTTAGTCCATTAAACTATACATTTGTTTCAATTGGGTTTATAAACTTATTTTTTTTCAATTGGGTCCTTGAACTTCAAAACTTCATTCAATCAGACCCAAATTCTGACATTGTTAGCTTAAATTATTAGAAATTCTCACGTACATTGCACGTAATGCTTACATGTCACATGTTAGGTTAAGAGTCTTAAAGACAAACACGGGAGATTGTGAATAATGCGAAAAATTGCATTCAATTAGATCCGAAATCGTGTTCAATCAAATTCGAAAGCACATACGACTAGATCCGAAATTGTATTCAATCATACCCAAAATCGCATAATTTTTTAGTCGTTCACAATCTCTCGTGCTTGTCTTAACCTAACATGTGACAGGTAAGCATTACGCGCAACGTAGGTGACAATTTCTAATAATTTAAGCTAACAGTGTCAGAATTTGGGTCTGATTGAATGAATTTTTGAAGTTCAAAGACACAATTGAAAAAATAATAATAATTTACGGACCCAATTAAAAACAGGTGTATAGTTTGATGAGTAATACTTGAGGCACAACCAAACACACAACTTTTGGGACACAATCTAATTAATGTGTCTATCTCTCTCCTGTGTCATTGTGGGATCCAGTGACATCACATGAGAGAGATAGACACATTTATTGGGTTGTGTCCCAAAAATTGTGTATTTGGTTGTGTCCCAAATTTTACTCTAATTTGATAGAGTAAAGTGTAATTTGCCCATGAATTTAAGAGTACAAATGTGGCTTTCAAATTTGTCCAAATGTTGCTTTTATTTATTAAAAAAAAACAACAAAACAACAAAAACAAAAACAACGTTATGAATCACCTTGACTAGTTGAGGCTTATCTTAACTTCTGAGATCAAGTTTGTTTTGTGGGAATGGACGGGTCTTATAGTTTATTTTAAGGGAATTGTTATTTTCACTCCATCATTGAACTAAAGCACTCCTAAGTATCACTCTTAGAGCATGTGGTACCATATATGTAATGCATGGCATGCATGGTACCACATGATTTAAGAGTAGTACCATGAAGTGCATTGGTTCAATAATGAAGTGGTAATAACATCACCCTATTTTAATTGAATAATTTGTTGTTTGAGTACGACGCTTAAATGTGGGGGATTATTGATTAATAGTCTACTTCTACTAAGTAGTTCCATTACGAGGGGCCATGAAATCTCAGGAAGGGTTTGGTATTAATAGTTTTGTGACTATCAATTAAAAAACACTAGTTACACTACTAGTCTAGTTTCTCCTTTCTCAGCCAAACGTGGCTGATTTTCCTCCTAGCGGAGTGGGCTAAATGTTCTTTTATGATTTTCTCTTTGTTTCCTTTTTCTTTTATCACTGAGTTTATGACCCAAAACAATCCAATAAAAAAAAAAAAAAAAAAGAGAAAGGCCACATTGTAAAAGTTAGTAGACAATTCTTTTTTCTTTTTTTTTTTTCTTGTTTTTTGTGTATACTAGTTTGTAGACAACTCTAAGAATGGAGGTTAGTGTAATCTCAAAAATTACTGGGTCCCTTTTCAGTTATTAGAAACCTCTGGAATATAATTATATGTTATAATATTTTATATAACTCCAAGTCTCCAATTGTGGCTTGTTCAAAATCCCTAAAAAAAGATAAAAAAACATCTTTATTATGAATCGGGAGGTTTGCAGTATAGTTAAGAGATTTGCATTGTTATTTTTTTCATGTATTTTCTTACTCTTGTATTGGGTTCTGCTATAAAAAATAAATAAATAAATAAATAAAAGACATTGCTTAATTAATACTCTTCCTAATTATGAAAACGTGTACCATTTTAATTGGTCGTAACAAAGTGATAGGTAATGTTTTAATTAGCGTGGATCTTCTTCCCAAGCTAATGTTTTACTTTTCTTACCTTCTTCTTCTTAAAGTACAACTTAAACTAGTCATAAAACCCTTACAAAATGAATGAGAAAATTCCTTCCAAGAAATGAAATCAATTTTATACTGTTGAAAAATTAATTTAGCACAGAACTCATTTGAGATTTGGAAATATTTGAAGAAATATAGATTGAAGAGATTGGAGATGAAGAGGTGCTACTCAAATGGATATGCTGCATTATTATGAGATGGGTTGGAAGTTGAAAAGAGATAGAAAGAGAACGAGATAATAAATAAATAAAAAGTAACACATAGCATGTGATTCTATTTTATACTAGTAGTTATATATCGATGAGTAATGTTAGGTGTGCACGTAATTTTGTACACAAATATTTTAAATGTATGTATTATGTGCTGTGTAAGTAATGTACAGAAAAGTATAAAAAAATTCAAACAATACAAGATACATATATTTAAAACATTTGTATGCAAAAATATATACAAAATTATGTACACCTATCATTACTCATCGATGAGTAATATTAAGTGTAAACAGACAAAGCTCTCGAGCCCACTAGAAATTTCAAAAAGCCACTTCACATGTTATTGTTTGGTGACTCCTAGCAACGTGCATATGAACCCCCATTAATTATTAGGACCTTTTAGATTGCTATACCACTAGTTATGTAATTATTTATTTATTTCAATAGATAGTCGTAACAAGCAAGAACTTCCTTTTCTAACCATGTCACTAATAATTAGGGCTGCACAAAAAATTCGTTACCCAATGATTCGATCCGATTCGAATCGATTGGGTCGAGTTGAGTCGGGTCTGAAATGAAATGGGTCGGGTCTGGTTCGAGTCCAGTTAAGAGATAAATATTTCGGGTCGAATCGGGTTGGGTCTGAGTCGGTTCGGGTCTGGTCTGGTCCAGTCAATAGACAAAACTGTTTTTGCTAATTAATTCTTTATTTTTGTGACAAAGTACTCATTTTTCTTTTCATTATATCCATGAATATATAAAACATAACCACCTTATTAATTTTAACTTTTATAGGTTGCAAATCATTATATTCATGAATATATAAAACATTATATTCACTTTCTAGTGGTTGGAATTAATTTTCATGACTCTCCGCCCTCATCAATCTTTTTAATGGATGTATTATACATAGAAATATAGGTATTCACTAATGAATATAAATAATAAAAAAAAACTGGATTGTGGCCCAGACCCGACCCGAACCGAACCAAAATAACTGGGTCGGGTCGGTCCGGGTCCAAACCTTGTCGGGTCTGGGTCTCAAAACATGGAACCATTCATAATCGGATCGGTTCCGGTTCTATAAAGATACGACCCGACCCATGTGCAGCCCTACTAATAACTAACTCCTTTAGCTTTTAGAGTTTTTTTTTTAAAATTGTACTATAGCTTCCAAAAAAAAAAAAAAAATTTAGGCCTAGAAAAGGAAAAACTTGGTGTTTGGACATGGAATAACTTTTCCTTTTCCTGTTAACTTCATAAACATAAATGAATTTCATTTATCGAGCAAAATTTAATGTTTGGATCGACAAATAATACACAATCATATATTTAGTAAAAAAGTTGACGAAGATGAGCCCTATTATCCTACAAGTGGGCCTCATTTATTTCACAGGACTAAGGGTATAATAGAGGGGGATTGAATCCATTTTAATTGAATAGTTCGGCATTTGGTGCGATCATTTTGCTCGGGACTAATTGTCCATTTTAAAATAATAGTCTCCTGTATGGGGGACTAAGTTATACCATAGGGGAGGTGGTATTGTTAGTCCCGAAATTATCAATTAAAATATACTAATTGTCCAATCCCCTCCCTGTCATCCAAACATGGCCGTACAAGTTTCAGTGTTTTTTCACAAAACTCTCATCTTAAAATTAAGAAAAGACACAAGTAAGACCTTGATCAGTTTCGTTTAATAAATGACCCAACACAAATTTGTTAATTATCACCATTCAAATAAAACACGAACCACCAAGCAAAGGGACTTCTTACTTTCCATACATATTATTCCAAACACACCAATAACTTGGAAAAAAAATAGCACAAAACAAAAACCCAAAAAAAAAAAAAAACAAAACAAAACAAAATAATAATAACACAACTTCCATGTAAAATTCTTTCCATAAGCAGTACTAACACTCCTCCGTTTGGTTTGCCACAAATAAGGAAAAAAAAAATTGATTTGTAATTGTTGTTTGTGATAGTTCTTGTATTTGATTTGTCCTAAATCTATAATTGAATTCTTTCCAATTTTACCAAATTCTTGTTTTAGAGGATTTATAAATCCGACCAAAAGTGGTCGAATTTGTCAAGAATTCATTTCAATTTTTCAATTCAATTCTACTATGTTTTGTTCAATTCTATTCCAAAATTAAACCAAATGGAGTGTAATAATAATAATCATTAAAAAAAAGGCACAAAAGAGAGTGAATCCCAAAGTTGATAAACAAAAGACTTTTCAAACAGAGTAATGTTATGCTTCTCAAATTTTTATCTCAAAAGTATTTCTCAAATGATATAATAATGGAACCAAGTTTAATACAATGAGACCAGTTAAATTTTAATTGGATGTGTTTTACCTGACTCTACTGTCGTATCATTTGACAAACAATTCTAGAATAAAAATTTGGAAAATACAGCGGTACTCTTACAGATATGGACCATATGGTAAAGGTCTAAGTTAGTGAACACCCTTGTGCCACGTGTACAGTCAGATCACCCCAGGTATTGGCGGTTTTGTATTTCAGACCACTCTCTCTCTCTCTCTCTCTCTCTCTAGAATCAGTTATCATTTTTTATTTTCTAAACCACATTTCTTCAGCCAAAGCAAAAACTCTAAGCAGAACCAAAGCAAACAAAAACCCAAAACCCAAAAAACACTACTGATGGTATCTCTGTACCCAAACTCAATACCAAACCCGAAACCGCAAGAATTTTATATGGATCCTATGAAAATGGACCTTCCTGGCCTCAATCCACTACCAACCAATACAACAGGTACTACTACTGATGCATTGAGTACACCTACAAATACGACGGCGTTCTCGTCGGAAGATCCGAATAAGAAGGTCCGAAAACCCTACACCATCACCAAGTCTAGAGAGAGCTGGACTGAGCAAGAGCATGAGAAGTTTCTCGAAGCCCTCCAGCTGTAAGATTCTCAAAAAAAAAAATTTTTTTTTTTTTTTTTTTTTTTAACTTTTAGTTTTTATTGTGCTTGGTTGCCGAGAAAATGAATGGAATGTAACGAATAGAATATTTTTGTGCGATTTTGTGGTGTTTTTTTTTTTTTTTTTTAAATGTGTGTTTGGTTGCCGAGATAATGGACGGAAAGAAGAAACAAAGAGAAAATTTTAAAGTGATGTTAAGTTGTTTTGGTTTGTGTATGTTGTTGGAAATTCACTTCAATTAAAGGAGAAAAGGTGAGGTTCAATACTAAAATTCAAAATATAGTTTGAATGATTTAGTAGGTTTAATTGGAAGCTAAACGAGGAATTTGGATAATTTTGTTTGTTAAATGATATGTTAACTATCTGCTTAGTAGTAATTTTCTTCCATTAATTGCTCTGTTTTTTGTTTGAATTTTTGAAATTGTTTGAAACTGTAATGGCCCTCATATTTGAGTTTGAGCTTGCCTTCTTTTTCATCTCATATAAGAAGGGGTAAATTATACTTTACACCCCTGTAGTTTGGTTGTGTGTAGTTTCAATTTTGCCACTTTGGTCCTTACACTTTCAGTTTAGGTTCAATGTAGTTTATTCATAAAAATTTCTATAATTGTTGACAGAAATCGGTCATATGATGCACAAGTTAGTTATTATAAAGGGGCTTAATGGTAAATTTACTTAAAGAAATTACACTTCACACACCTATATTGAAACGAAATCTGTCAGAAATTGTAAGAAAATTTGATGAATAGACTATATTGAACCTGAAATGAAACTGTAAGGACTAAAATGACAAAATTGAAACTACAGAGACCAAAATAAAATCACACCCAAACTATAAGGGTGCGAGATATAATTTACCCTATAACAAAAAGAAGCTTACATTTTTCATTCTACAGTATATGGTTAATCAAATTGAAATTTGGGTTATCGAAGTCATCTTGTACTGGAAAAGCATGACTTATTTGTATTGATTTCATATATTTTAATACTGAAAAGGAAGACATTTGACACACATTCTGATGGCTTTTTCTCTTTCTGTTTACTCGTAAATTATTATCAGTTTTGATCGGGATTGGAAAAAGATTGAAGCATTTGTTGGTTCAAAGTCCGTTATCCAGGTAATCTTATCATTACTTTCTTAAACCAGTAAGCGTTTGGAAATGTTGGGTTGTTACAAGATGAATTTAGTTAGTCCCTTTGAATCCGTGAAAGAGAAAACTTCAGATTGCTGTTGAGGTTTACTATTTTCCTGTATTTAATCGTCATGTTATCCACTTTATGTTAGATTTAAAAAAAAAAAAACCACTTATGTTTTCACAATAGTTTGGTATTATTGCAAAAGAAGTCGTCTTATCAGGTTCCTTAAGGCAAAGCATCACATCATTGGGTTTTAATGTCGCAGAAGTTTAAGAAAACTAAAAATTGAGTTTTTGCTTGAAGATTGTGAAATCAAGTCTACTATATATAGTTGCCTTTGAAACTATCTAGTTAGAGCTGTTTGAGAGTGAGCGTGATATCTTGCCATATTTGCTGTGAACTCTTGGCAAGTTTGTACCATCAATGAGAATTGTTTAGATTAAAATCTAATTTCTGACTTGACTATTTCAACTTTGTTCTTCTTTACGCTGGTAAGATTGCTATAATAATGTGTCAAGGTTCTAAAATTTGTTTTATATGCTAATGACATACTGCTCACTCGTTTATGACTAAAAAAGATTGTGATATCTGAGACAATCTGAGAAAAAGGTATATACCTATTTAATTTGCTGTTGAGTTTTCCATGAAAATTGGATCGTCTCACATATCGTGAACTTTTTATAATGGGAAAACCAAATAAGCGTTGGGGCTTATTTTTGTTGACTCGCCATTTCTAAGCAAGCAATTGGACTAAGACATGTTTTCATCAATATGCGTGTTGTTTCATCTGTATAACAATGCTAAATTCGAAATTTTGCAGATACGTAGCCATGCACAGAAGTACTTTTTGAAGGTACAGAAAAATGGGACAAGCGAACACTTACCTCCTCCTCGGCCAAAGAGGAAAGCATCACATCCATACCCACAAAAGGCCTCTAAAAATGGTTGGGACTTTTACGTAATTAATTTCTTATTCTTTTTTGATGCTTAGAAATTGGTTGAACCGTTGCTCATACTTTAATCCTTGCAGCTCCGGCGGCCTCTCAAGTTCCCGGACCATTTCCCTCTTCTGCTGCTTTGCTCGAACCTGGATATGTTGATGAGCCTAATTCACTGGCAGCTCCTAGAAACCCAGTCAGCAATTCAGATTTGACTTCCTGGGCCTACAGTACTGTGCCGGCAGTCAGTGCCTTAAATGTAGTGAAAGGTTTACATCCGTTCTTTCTGTCTTTTTCTGTTACAACTTACAACCATGGTTGTTATAATCAGTCGATTTATACGATATGATTCGAGTTGTATATTCACGATTTAGTACATTATACAATTCCTGATTCAAAATTTGGACTCATAAAGTTTTATAATTCAATTGAAGAACTTCCAAAAGTTTGAACCTTCGTGTTGCATGAAACTTGTGTTAAGAAATTGTTTTTTATTCATTTCAAGCGCTGTTTGTATTTTTATATGTGCACATAATACACATATATGTTATTTATTCATTTTATTTATAAAATAAAATATTAAAAAATTAAAAAGCTGAAGTTTGCGTTTCACAGTGTGGTACGATCATGATTCATAATTTTGGTAACGATTTACGATTTGACAACCTTTATTTTTGTTGGAGAACTCAGGGACCGTTTGGAATCACTTCCCATACGTATGTTGAGCCCAAAAGTGCTAAAGGGACCCCAAAATGTATATGTTAGTCTGTGTAGGATTAGTCTTAGGAATCAAAAAGTGATTCCCAGAAACCACCTTGAGTTGCGTCAACCCAAACATGATGCAAGCTGCAGATTAGAGGTTTTAATGAATTTTTGTTGATTCCCTTCGTACCCTTGTGATTAGGGCTTCTGCTTCAATGCAATAGGTCAGCCAATCCAAACAGGGCCTTAGTGGTTTTCATGCCATTGATTAATATTATTATCGTGTTGGTTTGCAGATGATATGGGATTAACTATGCGGACTGCCACGCAAAATTGCTCTTACAGTAGAAGCAACGAGAGCACTCCAATGATTTGGCCAACTGGTGATGCAAATGATCAAAAGAAAGGAAAACATGGAAATCCAATGAGAGGTTTGATACCTTATATTTGTCATGTTCTAAAACTTTGACCATACGCCTTTAGAGAAGGGATAGTAGATTAAAATTGTATAGGGTTATGATTTGCCAATCCCACGTTCGACACATAAATAATAGAAGCTAGATAAGAGATGAGAAAATTTTATACATTCTTCAGTTCTTGCACATGAGCGCATTGAGTTATGTGTGTCATGGTCAGTAAAGAGAGACAGATTCCACATATTGTTGGAACTTCCAATATGTTTTAAATGCAAGTCTTATCATAAATCACAATTGGGGTTCAATGGTTTGAAACCTTAGATCATCGAATAGAATTGGTATGTTAACGACCTCTGTAAACTTAACTCTGCTTAGCATCGTCTCCTACTAATCACTCGATGCCTTGCATCGCCACACTCGATAGTAATGGAATTTTCTCCCATGAACTCTGATTTGATGAGCAATACTCCCATGCATTGACTGTCCCAAGTTTTGAGATAGGATTCTATCATGTAATAGAAGGCTTTAGCTCAGACTCTCTTGGTGACTTTGTCTCAATTTCTAAATCATGGAATAAATGAATTCATTGAATGATTAATGTCTAGGTGTGTGTCTGGAATGGCATCTTCGGTATGCATTCTCGTGAATTGTTATTACCGTTGAATTGGAGCATCCAACCCAAAACCAATTGGCCATGGGTGGAGTGGCCCCTTGAACTTGTATATTGAGTAGCAAGGTTATAAGTCCCCGATGAGAGAAACAATCTCAACACGCCTCCGCACGTGTGGCATGACTGAGAGCCAAACACGTGGATTCCTGAGATAGGGTGACGTGGAGCACACGTGGACAAATTGGCCCAACAATAACCTGCTCTGATACCATGTTAAGTTACCAACTACTCTAAAAGCTTAAGCTGTTAGAGAATGGGCCAACAATGTATAACAAGCTTCAACAATAACATTATACTTTTCATTTTCAACTTATTTTGAATATGCACTCTAATACAATTTTTCACTTTTTCACAAAAAATCAAGGTCTTACTTGCTTCCACTTTTAAGATGGGGAGGTCGTTTTTCAATTGAGAACCTGAGTTGGGGGTTGACGAAACCCAATGCTTCTCAACTTCTATAACACTAAATACTATGGTATATTCGATATTGAGACAAGTACTGGAGGAAAAAAGCCATTTCCGTACCAAACAGAGCATAATATACTGTTATTGATCACCCTAGACCTAGGGTAATGTTGTCCTCCTCCGTTCACGAGTTATCTTTCATATTGTTTCGTGCAATTCTGATATCTTCCATGCATTGACAAATGCGTAATATCAAATAATATTATAAAGGATGTGTTTTTCTACATAATTTCCAATAGGGTAATATGCATTCTGCATCCTTAAAACTATACACCAAGTTGCACTTTAGTCCCTAAACTTTAATCTGTGGCAAGTTGGTCCTTAAACTATTGGGCTTGTTGAAATGTGAACCCTCAGTCTAACTTTAATCAAACAATTGACGGAAACACGTCATATGGGCAGCACATGAGCGATTTTGGGCAATCTGGACATTCCCTTTTCTCCTCCATCTCTTTCACACTCTCTTATTGGACATTATATCTAGAATTATGCTATGCTTCCCAAATTCTCAATCCAAAATGTGGGTCCCAAATCTCAATACATGTGTTTGGTGGGACACCCTAAAATTGGTGGCACCACTTTAACTTCCTCCAATTAAAATCAGGTGGGTCCACAATCACATGTATCGGCACCCACATATAGGATACAAAATTTGAGAGGCACAGATTACTCTTGTGTCTCTTCTCCTTTGCCATCAAGACATGGGCTATTCCTAGAATTTCCCTCCAGACGTTTTTTGTTCTCAGCTCATGAATTCTTCTTGCCTTCCTACTCTGTAGCCCTCAATTTTTTATTCGCCTTTACCTTAACAAGTTGTTTGGCCACATAACAGAGTGCTTGGATTTGCTTGAAGCCTGGAACGAATAGTGGAGAATGAAGAAATTTTTTTAGTTGCCCGGTCAACTAAATTTTCAAGAGATGAACAGACCAATTTTCCCCAAACCCATCGGATGCATCATCTCAAAAGCCAGAGAGCAATCCGTTCAACTAACTTCCTCCCTCCCCCCCCCCCCCCCCCCCCGCCTATTTTGTCTGATGTTCCTTCCCAATTATTTTTCTTATCTTCCTTCCACCAACTTACTCTATTTTTTTTTTCATCTTTGCAACACCATCTTTCTTCCAAATGACATCACTCTAAGCTTTAATGACAGTCCCAGCTTTTCTGTTGCTATTGTCATTACTCTACTACTTCATCTTATCCTTATTAGTCGTTCCTTTGTCTAAGACTCTAAACCCAGAAGCACTCTCTTCTTCTTATTGTAAGTTGTCAAAAGTGTGATGAAATGTCAAAAAAAAAAAAAAAAAACCTTCAACACATGATGCGCAGATGATGGAATTCCGTCAATTTTTTGGATGGAAGCTGATGCAGGGTTCACATTTCAACAAGCCCAATAGTTTTAAGGACCAAATTGCCACAAATTAAAGTTTAGGGACCAAAGTGCAACTTGGTGTATAGTTTGAGGGTGCAAAATCCATTTTACCCTTTCAAATACTATTACAAGGATTTGTTTTTATGCCCCTTCTAAGGCAATATTCGAGCTTCTAGTAACAACCGAATTATGTAATTTTGCAAACTCTGTTAGTTGCTTATGAACCCACACTTGCCCTCCCTCCAAAAACCAAATTTTAATTTTCCCTTTGCATATGTATTCTCAGGTGGGCATGCATGCCAATGATGCCATTGTTTAGCATTTAATTGTGATTTCCAACTCCTCATAAGTATTAATTTTATATAATGTTATACGTGCAGTTATGCCAGACTTTGCTCAGGTATACAGATTCATTGGGAGTGTCTTTGACCCCAATGCAAGTGGTCACTTGCAGAAGTTACAGAAAATGGACCCAATAGATGTTGAGACAGTAAGTCAATTTTGCAAATCTCTAAAAAAAATTTGTTTCTCTTTCCTTGTGGAGAATTGGATTAACTCTTTATGAGTCAGATCAGGTTAAATTTCTTCCATTTATTTCATTTACGATATATATCTATGCTAACACCGAAATAAACGTGTCTGGAAATGGTCAGACGAGCTTCTGATTTTACTACTATTTGGTTAACACTATATGATAGAGCTAGAGGATACTAAACACTGTATAAGATATTCTATGTTTTTTTCCGTGTATCTCTAAGTGGGGCATGACTCCTATTCACTTTTGGATTTGAATTTCTTGAGAAGCTTGTCACTTATTTAAGATTTTGTTCTGACTGTTATCCAGGTATTGTTGTTGATGAAGAACCTATCTGCCAATTTGACGAGCCCTGAATTCGAGGATCATGTGAGTGTTCTTTCCTCATTCCCAGCACTCTTCTCTTGATTGTGGTCTGTTTCATAAGCTATTCTTTTCAGTAATTTTTGGATTGCTTTGTATGTTTCCTTTCTAGTAGTTATCTTAGATTCAGAGACCATTTGCAGCAGAGCTTTTTCGTGGCCAACAATCACTTACAATTGATTGTTTAAAAAGTTGTGAAGAGCTCCAACAATCACTTACATGGAAAGCTCCAATTCATAGCTAAAAAACAGATTTTGAAGAACGCCCCAATTCATAGCTTTTTTTAAAAAAAATCCCTTATTCCGTAAAAAGTGATTATTTTGAGAGTTAACCCGAACGGGCTCTTAAATTGGTCCATTCTCTGCCGTGATAGTCCATCTTCTTGTGGTAGAAATGCTCAAGAATAGATATGCTTTAGCTAAATAGTTTTTTTTTTTTTTTTTTTTTTTGAAAGAACCTCGACGGCACGAGGATAGTGTATTGCAAACCAAGAAGTATCAACACAAAAAAAAGGGGGGATAAAAGACCTTACCCTTAGTCAAAAGGTGGATAAAAACAAACCCTTAGCCAAAAAGACATGAAGAACTATACAGAGAGAAACAAAAACAGAACAAAAAGACATGAAGAACTTTACTGTTTTACACCTTTTTATACAGCTCAATTAACTAATTCAGCTCCTACTCCTAACTGCAGTAACAACTTTTCCCGCCAAAGCCGCCTGTTTTTCATCGAAATGTGAATGCGAATACAAATGTAGATTGAGCCGAAAGCTGAAATGCTAAATGGTATGTATCAGTATTGTTACAAATAATGAAGAAACTAGTACTTTCGTAGAGGAAGGAGAGAGTCTTTTACTACTCATACTGACCAATTTAAGGTTGGTTTTCTCAAGAAGTGAGGATACTCTCGGTCTATATTACATGGACTTGGGTACGGGGGTTGAGTGAGGGCACGTGTTTAAGCGTCGGACTTCCCAAATTCATGACTCTAAGGTCACAAAACCATATCTATAAATTTCTAATATTTCTTAGGGAAAATAGTGTCTTTACATAATAATAAGACACTATCATTTTGTCTATTTTAATAGAACTTTGTAGCAAAAGATATATAATTAGAGACTTTACTATAGTATGGTAAAGTAGGTAAGATGCTTCTTTGTGTGTGTCCAATAACAAGTGCCGGACACATATTCCATACCCTTGTGTGAGCTATGTAGCACGGACACTTCACTTTGCGTGCCGTCTCCGTATCGTGTCCGTGTCAGACATCGGCACTCGTCAGATACGCATCACCACGTGTTAGACACACTTAAAAACGTGTCTGAAATTTTCTAACATCGGACACACCTTGAGCATGTGTCAGACACGCGGGCGACATGGCCAGACAAGCGAGTGAACGCAGCATGGGGGCTCTCATTAGAAATGCTTTTAAAATTGAGGCAATAGTCTTAATATAGTAAAATTGGGGATGAGCAATTGGTTTATTTGAGAATTATGAAAACAAGAGTGGACACGGAACTGCAAATTGTATGTTTAATTTAAGAGTACACACTTTTCTACACACTTTTTTGA